>CM035772.1:13588813-14788813 GCA_020466155.1 Pachypeltis micranthus
AAATGATATCATTATTCGTACTTAGTCCTCGCGTAGGAACTTAGAATTCGGCAAATCTAGTATTCAGGGAGCTTAGTAGGTACGAAGGTGTTTACTGCCAGCCTCTCTTCAATCCAGAAGAAAAAAGCCTAACAGAACCGTCGCTCCAGTGGAAGTGAACGAATTAGAGAGAAGGATTTACGACGTTTTTTCTACGTCGTAAGAAAAACTGCAAATGAGACGGCGAAGTAAAGGAAAGCTTAAAATGGAAATTGAAGTGAACAAGTCTCGGGCGGAGGAAAGATTTCTTCGGCCGAAAAATGGCGCTCTTATTCCAGTTAATTGTTTCTCTTCGAACTACCGAACCGCAGTAATTTTTTAGAAAATTAAATTCCCTTCTCCCAGAGATTTTACGTTCGAACGGCGGAAGGGGAGAGAGATCTCTTATTACTTCTATTCTACCTGCTTCGAATGGCCCACTGATCCCAGACAAGGTTTGAAGTAGCCCGAAGAGGGTTTGCAACGGGCAAGTAATTATGGGCTTTTAAAAAAATGTTTTGCCCCGGCCTCCTTTTCATTTCTTCTCACCAGTTTCTAAGGAAGAAGTTTTATATACTCGTATACACATGCTTTTAGTGTTTCCTAGTCGACTACCTTTGCCTTGGAATTAAATCTACTCCAATTAGACCGATTAGTGCAATTAGACTACGAGAAAGGGATGGAAGCTCTAAACAAGTTCGACGGTGTCTGGAATTGTCTGTCTCGTTGAAAGTAGTTTTCTCTAGCGTGAAAAGGAGAAATTCGAAGGAAGAATCAAATTAACTCTCTAAAACTGAGTTAGTCGTTGCGTTAAGTCATCCACGAGAAAGATATTGAAGAAGCTCAACTTAAACACGAGAAAACAGGTCGTCAAAAAGATTACTGCCGTAGATCACCTTTGAATATAACAGTGAAACAAGATGTTCAAAAAGACAAAACTTTTGAGAAATTGAGAATGCTACGAGTAAATATCTGGTGCGTAGCAACACACAACTTTCCGCCACCCCTTTAAGTTCACACCACCTACATAGGCGGGCGCTATATCTTCGTTCAACGCATTTTTACAGGAACATTTATGGAGAACAAAATGTAGGGACTAGTTAGCTGAGAGTACTCCGAAACTTTGATCGAAATCGTTACAGCCGTTTTTGAGAAAATTGGAATACCGATAAATTAATATTCGACAAATCTCCTTTTCTGAGTTAACTTGGCTTATATCTCCGTTCAACGTATATATACAGAAATGATTATGGAGAACGAAATGTTGATATGGGTGACTAGAAGTCACTCCATTCAAATTTATCACATTTGGTGGAAAAGCTACCCTGGAATTTACGGAAATGTTCGAAAAAACGTTATTTTCGACACATTTTGATTTTTATCTCTGTTCAATGGACCGTCACAGGAACATTTATTGGAAAGAATATGTAGGTATTAACTATTTAAAAACATCCTGTGAGTTTGGTGGAAATCGCTGAAGCCGTTTTGCCAAAAAGCGTAAAAAACCTATTTTTGCTTCAGGGGCCCATATCTCCGTTCACCGTATTTTCATGGAGATATGTATAGAGAAGAAAAGTTAGGTATTGATTAGGAAAAGATAATTTGAAAGTTTAATCAAAATCGTTAGAGCCGTTTTCGAGAAAAATGCGAAAAACCCTAGTTTTTGGTACATTTTCGTCCCCCACCCCTCTTCCCATCGGCCGAAATCGCCCATAACCTTATTTTGGTGTCTACAAAAAATAACAAACAAAACAAAAAAAGAACCAGCTCAATTGGATCAGCCGTTCTCCCGCAAATCGAACTACAGACACACACACATACACACGGACCACGCGCCGAAATTAGGTTTTTTAGACTCAGTAGGGTCAGAAACGTAAAGATCTGAAGAAAACCCAAATTTTTTTTTTTGGGCCGATTACTATACTTTCCTTCCCTTCGGGTAGCGGAAAGTAAAATGAGCTTTTTGTCTCAAACCATGTCGAGGGCGGATTAAGCGCTCAGCTTATTTCGAAGTCCTTCTTTGCTTTAGGAACGAGATGACTTACTTATCCACCTTTGGACTGAGACCGCACGAAGTTTTGAGCAAAGCAATCCAGCTCATTGAGCAGGCCAAGTATCTGAGTGTGATTCTGGATCGGAAACTAATCTGGAAAGAGCACATCAGATATACTACTAAGAAGGCGAAAACGTGGGCGTGTCAAAGGATGTGTTCTCTAGGGCGTGGGGAATAAAGCCCAGAGTGGCCTGTTGGTTTTACGAGGTTGATGTGAGATTGATCATCTCATATGGGTTGATTGTATGGTGGCACAGAGCTACCACCGGAGAGAACTGTAGCAGCATGTCCACAGTACGAAGGCTGGAGCGCTTACTAGTAGAACCGTGGAGAAAATGTTTGACCTTCTTCCCCTAAATATTATTGTCAAGACAGAAGCTGTGAAGGTGGCGTTCAGACTCACTAGGCTTGGAAAAGCTAAGGTGCCACAGGCGATTAATGAATTATGACACTAGCTCGGCATTGTCACTGACATGATGTCCTGGTTTGATAGGAGATACAACGTGCAATCAGAACGAAGTGCGAGAGTCGTCTGTTTCGGCCTCCTAATGGAATCAACGTGTACACATATAGATCGAAATCCTTGGAGGGCACGAGTTCTGGGGTTTGGATGGGAACTCTGGAAGGAGTACGACGTATATTGCCCTAACCCCAACCCAACGGTTTTTCAAACAGATATTTATGCTATTATTGCCGGGGCAATAATAATGACTAATAGTAGAACATCTTGGGAGGCACTGAAGAGTTACTACACAACGTCAGAACTCGCGAAGGATTGCAGGATGCGACTCAACTCCTTAGCAAATACAAATACGAGTAGAATTAATGTTTATTGGATTCCGGGGCACAAAGGGATCATTGGAAATGAGAGGGCGGACTATTTGGCCAGGCTCGGTTTGTCTGCTGCATCTATATGACCACCACCATCCCACTGTGGGCCCCTGGTCAATCGTACAGTAGTTACAACGGGATTTTCATCCACGCCTCCCAGCCAATCGCGTTGTAGTACGTCATTTTTTATCCTCCGACCCTCTCATTTTCCCCTTTACCGCACTTGTTAACAAACCGTACTGCGGTACACCCTTTTTTTATCCATACTACCTGACCCTTTTTCCCGATGATAACCTTCCTCTCCTCCGATAATTACAACCCACCAACTAATCCCGTAGTAGTACGTCATTATAACCTTTACTTACTTTTCTTATGACGCATACCATACACAAACCAGAACAACAAATTACTTGTAAGACTGAACGCACTTGTGGGATAGGGCAAAACATTCGTTACACTTTCTAATTAAACTTTCTCAACGCTGCGTAGAGATTCGTTTTTAATGTTCACTCCCACTCACAACATTTTGAAAACAAAACTGAGCAAACTTCACGGTATATACCAGGTATGTGTGCAGCGATGGGACAAGAAGGGTAGAAACGAAAGGCGTTGAAAGCAAGTTTATGGTAATGAGTATGTTAACTATGTGAGGCTATTAAGATGGGAGGCTTCCTAACAGCGTTGAGAGGAGTATAACACGAAGCAATTTTGCTTCGGTAGGTTGTTGTCAAGTTCCCTGTAACCTCGGGTCAGCCCACGGTGAAGTTCAAACACGGAAAGTAGATGGAAACGGGTATTTCAAACGGTTGTTACATCAATCACGTAAGAAATACGGCATGGGAAATCTTTACTATGTTTTCCTCTTACGGTATACTCGAGCATTTAATAAACTCGAGGTGTTGTCTATTGTGGTTATTCCCTTGGCCTTTGAAACTTCATGTGCTCTCAGGTTTACTGCGGTGTATCGATCAGAACCCTAAATTAATACTACGTTCTCTTGTCAATGAATTTAGTTTCATTTTAAAACTAATTAATACTTGTTAGTATTTGTAGAAGTGTGGTTTTAGGTTTTTCTCCTCGAAATTGTTTTTCGTTTGCTTTAGCACACGAATTCACGATTTAAGGGCTTTCGAGTAAAAAAAGTATACATTTATAAAAAATTGTCCGTGTGTGTTTGACGTGACTAAGAGAGAACAGGTCCCCTTCAAATGGCCAAACGGTACATTAAAATTTATCGTACGTGGGAAATTTACAAAAAGAGCACAACAAACAATCAAAAGATTCCCTCGAAAATCGGTCTTAGTGCAGTTTTTTCATCATAAATCCCGCTCATAGTGTACAAGCATTCTCAGTAAACTTTGACAATCTTTATCATCTTCCAAATGTTAAGCAATGCGCGTAAAATATTCAGGACTCCTCAAACATTTGAGACTAACACTTACGCCACAATAATCATTGGAAAACCACCGTGTAAGTAACTGATGACCACGATTCTTTTGTCGACGGAGTTGTGGAAAAAAGTTAGTCAATAAAACGAAGCTAATTTGAATTCCAGGATTTCGGTGGTTATTCCTGACACTCTTATGACCATAACTAACCTCCCATCGTGTACGAAGCTCTTTAGACAACGACATTAATTTTTTGGGAACGCTAGCATTATAAGCGAAACTCGTGAGCTACTTTGGTCGTTTTCCTACGAATGAAAATTTCGTAATGTCATTTGTTGCTGACTATGTCAAAAATTCAATCGAACTCTTCAAGGGTGTTTCTAAGAAAAAATGGCCCTTTGATTACTCTAACTATAGTTAATTTTCCGCCGGTTTCTCTCAATTTTGTTCACAGAAACGAAGGTCTGTATCCCTATCAAAATGACTGTTAGATCAGAAGAAAGTTGTGGTTTCGGTATCATGGCAGAGCCCAGGCACGCTCTCAACACCCCCCGAACCTAAACCTGTGGAAGTTCGGCAGGTTGTCATTTAGCCAGTCTCCCAGTGGAGAGCTGTTGGCAGTGTGTTCACCGCACAGAAGTATGACTCTGGGGAATCCGAACCATCTGGGAGAAGTTCTTAAACCGGTTTCTTCCCTGATCTAACTACTTACTAGAGTCTAACTATTTAAGGTCAGTAGCCTTCTAACATCTTGTTCAGTAGCAGTCAACGCTGGAATGTTTGGCTGCTCTTCCAACTACTGTCGCTCACTGTTGTAGGAACTATGGAGTACCAAGTGATTTTCTGTGTCCTTCACACTGGAGGAGCAGTAAGTGCAAACTGAAGAGTCTTTGAGAGGAAAGAAGGGGAGCCGCACATTTTGGAGGGAGGGGAAGGGGGGGCTGAAAATGTTTGGAATTGACTCAGGCAAAAATTACAGCGATCACGAGCTCCAATCCAATTCCCGACTTTCGTAGGATTATGAATCTTCGTCTATAACCTCTAGACTACGATCACTGTGGTGCCTACAATGGGACTCAGGTGTTATATCTGTAAGGAACTGGCCAGTCCAGTGGTCTGGGTTTTTCTTAAGACGTTCACGGTAGTTGAGAAAATACTCATACCTGCTTTGTCCCAACGAGGATTCCCATCTCGCTTGCCATTTATGTACTATAATGCCCGTTTATCTAGCGCAACAAGTTTTCGTTCAGTTGAGAGGTCTATATGGAGTTCACAGTGGGCGAAGTTTCACTCTGGACTTGTCCACCATCCGCTCAACGATCAAGTTTGAGGGTAATTTGCCAATGATGTGTGGGCCACGGGTGTGGGCCTTGGTGATCCACAGGAACGCAGCCAATCGTGTCACCCTAACACACACTCCAAGTGGTCTTCCTAGTTGCTCGCAATGAGCCACCTGGCGAGGACATTTGAGGGACGGGTGGTGTTGGATGAACGCCATCTCTCACCTATATTGACAAACACACACAGGCCATTTTCTCACATGGTGTTTTTTGGACTCAGGAATCCGCGAAACGCAAGGATCTGAGAATTCGATCCAACTCAAGAATTTGTTTTAGCCGATTACGTCATTTTCCCTCTACTGTGTATAAGAAAAATGAATATCTGGTGCGTTGCAACACACAACTTTCCTTAGCTCTACTTCAATTCACATTTTACGTGGCTTTTCCTACTAAAACAATTCATTTATCACACAGTTCATTTGAACTTGGTCAAACAACGCTTTACGGCGGCAGAAAGCGGTAGGACTTACAGTTCCGGAATTTATTGTGCTGCTCGTACTCATTGCAGTACCATTATTGAGCAATTGGTACACAGATAATTAATGAGGCTGTAACACGAATTTTTTTAAGAATGATAGTAATCACTTTGGCAGAGTAATTGGGTAAAAACGTTTAGAACTGGTAGTAAGCGAAACGGCGGTAGTTGAAATTCAGGAATTTCTGGAGTGAGCCCCATGTATCTCATGAGCGTTTTTAAACCATCACCCTATAGGTATTTAATTGGATTACAATACCAATTTTTTTAAACATTCTACTAACTTTCCACCGGAGTTTAAAACGAAAAAACCGCGGTAAAAACGCTTTTCGTCGAAAATTTTGATAATTTAATGTGCTGCTCTCGTCATTTTCCCACAAATGGGAATTTTATGGTATAGTTGCCTTATTGGGAGTTATCAATTTAAAAAATTTAATCAAAATCGTTAGAGCCGTTTTTGAGAAAAAACATATTTGGTGTTTTGATCACTATGATAACTATAGTTAACTTTCGATGGATTTTGTTCAAACCCTTATTTTGGCGTCCCATGGTAAGCAGCAGGCGAGATATCAAGTTTGAATGGATTCGGTACGATGGTTCTCTCTAAAAATCGTTCACAGACACACAAACACACAGACCATTTTCCCAAATAGTGTTTTTTGGACTCAGGGGGGTCTGAAACGAAAAGATCTGAAGAGAACTCAAAATTTTTTTTTCAGCAGATTACATAACTTTCCTTTCTACTGCGTAGAGCCAAGGAAAGTAAAAATGAATCAATACGTTATCGGTTGGAATAGAACGTCTTGTGCGACACGTCACACAACGTTCCTCAGCTCCACGTAAATTCATTAGGAAAGTTATGTAATCGGCTGAAAAAAAAATTTTGAGTTTTCTTCAGATCTTTACGTTTCAGACCCTCCTGAGTCCAAAAACACTATTTGGGGAAAATGGTCTGTGTGTCTATGTGTGTGTGTCAGTCAGTCAGTCTGTCTGTGTATGTGTGTCTGTGAACGATTTTTAGAGAAAACCACCGTACCAAATCAGCTCAAACTTCATATCTCGCCCGCAAGTCACCATGGGACGCCAAAATAAGGGTATGAACAAAATCCATCGAAATTTAACTATAGTTATCATAGTGATCAAAACACCAAATATTTTTTTTCTCAAAAACGGCTCTAACGATTTTGATTGAATTTCTTATATTGGTAGCTCTCAATAAGGCAATCATACCATGGAATTTCCATTTGTGGGAAAATGACGAGAGCAGCACAATAAATTACCACAATTTTTGACGAAATCGATTTTAGCGCAGTTTATAGATAAAACAACCGTACCAAATCAGCTGAAACTTGATCAGCTGACTTGTCTAGCCTACAGGTTACCATGGGACGCCAAATTATGGGTATGGGCAAAATCCACCGAAAGTTAACTATAGTTATCATAGTGATCAAAACACCAAATCTTGTTTCTCAAAAATGGCTCTATCGATTTTGATTAAATTTTTTATATTGATAGCTCTCAATAAGACAATTATACCATAAAATTTCCATTTGTGGGAAAATGACGAGAGCAGCACAATAAATTATCAAAATTTTCGACCAAAAGCGTTTTTAGCGCAGTTTTTTCCTTATAAACTCCGCTGGAATGTTAGTAGAATGCTAAAAAAAATTGGTATCGTAGTCCAATCCAATACCTAAAGGGTGGGTGTTTAAAAACGATCATGAGATACATGGGGCTCACTCCAGAAATTCCTGAATTTCAACTACGCCCGTTTCGCTTACTACCAGTTCTAACAGTTATTACCCAATAACTCCACAAAAGTGATTACTATCCACTTCAAAAAATTCGTGTCTACAGCCTCATTAATTATCTGTGTACCGATTGCTCAATATGGGTCCTGCAATGAGTACGAGCAGCACAATAAAATCTGGAACTGTAAGCGCTACCGCTTCCTGCTGCCGTAAAGCGTTATTTGACCAAGTTCAAATTAACTGAGTGATCTGATTAAATCGAATTGGCCATGTACAAAGTGAATTGACGTAGAGCTAAGGAAAGTTGTGTGTTGCAACGCACCAGATATTTTCTTTTTGGGGGCTTATGATGATAACTATTAATAAACCGTAAAGGTGATAGGAAAAACAATTTAGTCTAATACTACGCACTGAGCACTTGATAAATGAGTAGTAATCTACTGAAACTTTTAATCGCGTGGGATCGTTAAGTAAACATTACTGATGGACTCTTCCACAACTGTAGGGAGTTTAGACAGGATTAAACATATGCCGTTCATTAGCACTATACCTGGCAAAAAGTGCGATACTTTCGTTTGAACCGACCTCGATTTTATTTACGCGGTGCCTCTAAAATCCCTCCAACGACTGCTTTTGATTATCGCCGAGCAATTTGTTGTTTGCCTCGGACTTTGCTAAAATCGTCGGTCTCGAAAAATATGATTGGACATTTTGGACGTCACTACTCCCTGCGTCATTATTCCCGAAAAGTCGTTGTCAACTTCGACAATAGCGCGAAAAAAAAACCAGCGGCGATTTCCGTTCTGAAACGTACGACCGCCGACACGCAGATTGCGGACGCCTGCCAGTGACAAGAATCCCATAAGACTTTGAAGCCGGCAAACTGTTTCTGGCCCCATTACTCTGCGGAAATTCGATTTACATTGTAGTTGCCGCCGAAGGCTCATCTCCTTCGAGTGGCTCAGTGGACGTCGCCCTATAAATGTCGCAACGTCGTTTCATCAGATCCGTCCCCGTTTTTAGACCTCGTTAATGAAAGATCCATCAGTCAAAGGGAACCGATAATGATTTTGAGAGCCGGCCTTCAATTTTGATCTGGCTGTGTCGCTTTAGATCTCTTCTGTTAAAGAGAGAAGAGGTGGGGGTAAAAAATAAACCAATTAAACGAAGAACGAAAGAAAGAACCCGGTTGGTAATTAGAACCTCCAAATTACTTGTGTTGAAAAGCGGCGTGAAAATGGAGGCAGTATTGATTCGAGTCAATCATTTTCCAAAATGAAGCGGTTCTCAGTGTACTGGGCCGCATCCTTACCCTTAGGTTTGAGGACAGCACAGTAGTCTGATGAAAAAATATCTGCTACGATCTATTACGCAACATTCGTCAGCCCCATGAGCAGTTCATCGATTTTGTTTATTATTCATTCTGAATAATGCACAAATGTTTTAGGCCAGATAAATTACAATACGTGCTCTCCACAAAATTTGGCACTTCACGTTTCAAGGCATGAGATTTTAAATTTCCAATGTCCGTCCTTCATGCAGGCCAGAGTTCCGTTTGTCCTCACTAAAATTCCGATTGGTATCTAATTGTGCTCGCATGCCAAACCGATCGGACGTAACCCATGGTTGTTACGGGCACACACGGTTTTGAAAAACTAGCCGAAAACCCAATTTTGACAGTTTAATTGCATTTACGTCGTGTTTGTTGTCGTTTCCAGATATATTTTGACGCTGAGTCGAAAAGACGGGTCCCAGAGGTTTATGACAGCGAGTCACGTTATTCTGTTCACGTAGTGAGGCGAATTATAGTAGTTGAAAAACTCGTGAGACAAAGTGGCGAAAGTTATCTTTTCTTACCTTTCACTGCGTACCGTCACATTCCAACCATCCGTCAGTTCCACTCGCCCCGTCGTACCAATTGTCTAGCGTAGCCTATAAAACGCCAATGAGCGTTGTTCCGGTGTAGCGGTCATGTTGTGTATCGTTTACTAGTATTTTAGCCTAGCCTTAGAAAACATCAATTTATTTATTTATTTATTTATAACATATACGGGCAGTGCCCAGTTTAACAGTGAGAAACAAAAATGAATAAAAGTAGGACAATATAAACCACAATAAATAGCACAAATCAATCAGCAGCAATCCCGAGCCAACTAATGAAGATCACAATAGCCGTCGAATTTTGGACCTAAAAGAGTCTTTCGACAACAACAGTAGGTCCTCCGAAACACCGTGTGACAACCTACTGCAGTCATCCTGGGAGCGCACCAGGGGATTATTGCGGAGATAGTTGGTCGAAGAGGTATAGACATAAAAAGGCTGATGGAGTCTAGTAGCGTATGAAGGGGCGTAGAAGTTCAACTTGGAAAGCAGATACGGAGTTTTGATTGGTTCAGATTTTACGTTTTCGGCCCATATTGGTGAAATATGCTCGGGAGCAATGAGAAAACTGGGGTTTCTCAAAAGAAATACGAGGGATTTCAAGGATACAAACGCCCTTAAGATGCTATTAAGCCTTACGGACGCCTTGTCCGTACACCTCTCGAGATTTCCTCCCCTGTATGGTCACTGTGGTATACCAGTGCCAAGAATACCTTGGAACGTGTTCAGCGCCACTTCCTGCGCTATGTGTCCTATAGGAGAGGCGATAGTTGGGAGGAATTTTCCTACGCAGGGACGCTCAGGAGGAGTAGTAGTAGTTTTCCGTGCTGATATAGCCATGTTACATTCTTAATACATGTCGACGTTGGAGTGACTATGATAAGGCACAATCATGTTATGCAAAAGTACCATAAACCATTGTGTAATAATTTGCAAAGTATTTATCACTCTTGTAACTAATGCAGTGTTTTTCATATGAACTTGGTAGACCATAGCTCAACGTCTCACACAGAAATTAGTGGCGCTTAAAGTACTTGATGTTATTCTGTTGCTCTTACTTATGCTGAGACCATTATTCGTGCACAGGTGATTAATGTGACTTCCACCTTTGTTTTTCAAAGGACTCTGCTTACTGTTTAGGAATTATTGGGTACAAACTGTGAGAAACTGTAGTAGGTGAAACGATGGTGGTTTGATTTCCGGAATTTCTTGTGTTACTCCTAATTATCTTATGAACGTTATTGAACTCTGATCGAATAGGTAGTGTATTGGAATGCCACACAGAGTTTTAAAGAATAATAGCTAGATTTATAAAGGAAAACGTGCTAAAATCGTCGTTACCATAAAATTATTTAACTAAACTTGCGCTCCTCTCGTCAATTTTCCACGAATGATAATTTTAGGGTACAGTCATGTCATCTGGAACTATCGATCCAGGAAATATTATCAAAACCGTTGGATCTGTTTTAGAGAAAAAAAATATTTGGTGGTTTGATCACTATGATAACTAGTTAGCTGTGGACCGATTATGCTCGTACTCGTATTTTGGGGCACCATGGTGCCCTTGAACGCTCTTGAAACGGTAAGGTCTTAAGACAACTTTTTTCTCCTACACAACTTTCCTTCCTACTGCGCAGGGCTAATTCGAGTACCCATGCAGAAGATCATTTGAAACTATACCGAAAATGTATTCAAGCATATACAGTCTATGAAAGGCTCCATTCGGTCTTTATCAGGCTCTTATTTCGAATTAGCAAGCAAGCCGAAATTTTCCAGGGAGTAATGAACAGGCAAACGTTCCTTTTACGCAAATGAATGGAGTTTCATTAGGCAGTAATATAGTTTCAACCATCTCGATGAAGGCGGTTACTCGTCTTTTGAATTGATTGCATAAACGCTCTTTTCCTGTTGTGCGCGTGACTGGCCGATTTCTGGAACCAGCTCGAGATCGCTTTGTAATTATCCTGAGATTCCCAGTAGCAATCAGGCTGCACGCTTTTCGCGACGTGAAAATCCATTATAATTTAGTGCCCTACTTCCCGTCCTTATTTCATCATTGCAGTAGAGCTTTGCCCAGCTATTCCAGTTCTACGTGTTTCAACAGACTCCTATTAGCGTTTTAACTACAGTGGAAATAATAGTTCCGCACTCGCGGCCTGCTGACCCATTTAAAATATCTGGTGGGGCGCATATTACAACTTCCTCAGCCCCACGAGCGTTCAGAGATTTTATTAAAATAGTAACTTGTTCTTCATTCAGTTATACAAACCTGGTAGCACGTAGCTCAACAATTGGACAGTGAAGTGAACGTACGATTCAGGTACCAAAAGACTTCCTCCCCCTAATCAGTCGAGTTATTGGGTGATTCATGCGACTGCCAAAATAACTTTTTTAAGAAGGATCGTGTTTACTGTTTTGGAATTCTTGTATGAAAACGGTGAAAATGCTGAAGTATCCCGCTTATGCTGCTCAAAGGTTGAGGAAAGTATTGCGATCGTGACAAAAAAATTCAGGAATCTTCAGATCTATACGTTTCCTCTCTAACTCGCAGCCCTGAACGGAAGATCATCAAACTTCCTTTACTGGATACTTAACTTTTATTCTCCATAGATAAATCTGCGAAAAATTGGCGAACGAAGTATCAAGCGAAAAGGTTTTCATTTATTATTATTTTCAAATAATAAATCTATGTTTTGGGTAAGGAAAATTATTTTACAAGTCCTCCTCAAAATTTAATATTTTACGTGTCAAGACATGGAGAATTTGGATCTTCGGGCGATCTTGTGGGCGGCTTCCACAGGTGGGACCAAAATGTACCAAAACCTATAATGGGTCTTTCACATTTTCTACAAAACCGCTATAACGATTTTGATCAAACTTTCAAATTATCTTCTGCTAGTTAGTGCTCAACTTATCTTTCCCACAAATGTCTCAGTAAACGGAGTAGGCCTATTAAACAAAAATATGTTTTCACACCCATTGGGTGCATCACTGTATTTGATCAATCTTACGAAATGCCTTTTAGCAACCTATGTCCACATTAGTAATATAACAAGATATACGAAGATATAAGACATAATAACTCGGAAAACGAGATTTGTTGAATATTAATTTATCGGGTTTCCAATTTTCCAAAAATCGGCTAGAACGATTCCGATCAAACTTACGGAGTACTCTCAACTAACTAGTATTTACATACTGCTCTCCACAAATAGTTTTGTAAACGAGCGGTGCGTAGCAGCACACAAACGCAATCCCTTCAAGTTCGAACACCCGCTACATATGCGGGCGCTATCTTCGTTCAACCCATTTTTACAGGAACATTTATGGAGAACAAAATGTAGGGACTAGTTAGCTGAGAGGACTCCGTAAGCTTGATCGAAATCGTTCGAGCCGTTTTTGAGAAACTAGGAATACCGATAAATTAGAACTCGACAAATCTCCTTTTCTGAGTTAACTTGGCTTATATCTCCGTTCAACAGATGGATACAAAGATAGTTGCGGAGAAAAAATGTGGGTTTAGAAAGGTAATAGACACTCCGTAAGATTTATGACATCTGGTGAAGCAGTTATCCTGGAATTTACACAAATGTTCGAAAAAACGTTATTTCTGAATAATAACCCCATGTTTTTGGTCACGAAATATTTTTTACAACCCCCCCTCAAAATTTGATACTTTACGTTTCAAGACTTGGAGATTCCAAATTTGCAATGTCCGTCCGCCGTCCGCCGTCCCCCGTCCGGGCTGTTTTGTGCCTTTAACGTGGTCTGAAAAATTCGTTCTTTCGCCCAAAAATCCGATTTGGTATCTAGTTGTGCCCGCCATCTGGGCAATCCGATTGGACGAAGCCCGTGGTTGTAATGGGCAAAAAACGGTCAAAAAAACTAACGAAACGCAGTACAACGCGGGAGCTACAGCGTTTCGTCGTTTGAACTCCCTCCCACCCCACGCGTCGCATTAAAAAAGCAACCGCGCTCGAGGCGGGCGAGCGCGCCTCCCGCTCGCTTGCCACTCCTTTCGCCTCGGAACGGGTTTGCTTCGAGCGCCCCCGTTCCAATTTCCCCGACGGGGCAAAATCATCAGACGTTTTGTTTCCGTAGTTCCATTGTAGCCAGGACATGTTTCGTATGGTTTACTAGTATTCGATGCTGAATCGAATGGGATGGGGGAGCACTAATACTAGGTCAAGCTATTCATGAGAATAATAAACCATTGTGTAATAATTTGCAGGGTTTTTAATGTTTATCTCTGCTCAATGGACTTTCAGAGGAACATTTATCCAGAACAATATGTAGGTATCAACTATTCAAAAACACCCTGAGAGTTTGGTGAAAATCTACCAAAAAACGTAAGAAACCTATTTTTGCTTCATAGGGCTATATCTCCGTTCACCGTATTTTCATCGAGATGTGTATGGGAAAGAAAAGTTAGGTATTTATTAGTAGAAAATAATTTGAAAGTTTAATCAAAATCGTTAGAGCCATTTTCGAGAAAAATGCGAAAAACCCAGGTTTTTGGTACCCCCCCCCACCCCCTTCCTCTCGGCCGATATCGCCCATGACCCCATTTTGGTGTCTACAAAATAAACAAACAAAACAAAAAAAAAGAACCAGCTCAATCGGATCAGCCGTTCTCCCGCAAATCCACGCGCCGAAATTAGGTTTTATCGACTCATAGGCCTCAAAACGTAAAGATCTGAAGAAAACCCAAATTTGTTTGGACCCGATTACTATACTTCCCCTTTGGGGTAGCGGATTGTAGAAAGTGCTGAACGAAGATGCAGCGCCCGTATATATAGCAGATCGTCGAATTTTCCGGGTGTTGCGGAAAGTTGTGTGTTGCTACGTACCAGGTATTTTTGTCTCATAAAAGGCTTCTAACGGATTCTTATTAAATTTCGTGTGAACAGCTTACAATGATGTAGCAACACTGCACAATTTTCATTTTTGACAATATTACGGGAGTAGCACAATAAGTTGCTATACATTTCGGCAGAAAACAGTTTTAGCGCAGTTTTCCTAGTATAAATGCCGCTCACGTGTCACTAGCGTTTTCAAAGATCCTGGCAGTACAATTGCCTACGTGTAATGCCATTAGATAATCAGAAAGAACTTCCGGAATTGAAACTAACGTCGTTTTTGGTTTATCATTCATTCTGAACGCGGTTGAAATACAACGGCTCACGTTTATTATTCGGATAAAGAGACCTCAAATATTTTAATATGGTACATGTTTTACAGCGGTTACTCTTTGAGGAGCGTTCCTCGCGTCCCAGTTCAGCCCCAACCTACCGTTTTCTGAGCGCCTCAAGGCTAAACCTTGCTCCAATCTGCCACTAAGAAGTTCTTGCTTGCCTCATTTACTTCTCACATTTCACTTCCCAAATCCTATTTTTACTTCCCGTTACTTTGTGAGCTATGTTTGGGAAGTGAATCAGGCATGCATAAGCCAATCTTCGTTTTTGACTTATTCAGTCGGCGATCAGCTACATTAGTTGATCTGGGTCAGTTTGATCAAATTCAGTTAGGCATTTTTGAGGTCATACGAACGTGAGAAAAGAAGATAATTGTGTGATGCGTTCTACCAGATATTTTATTTTCTACTGAATAAAATTCATCCTTCCTCGATTAGGTAAAAGACGTCTCGAAGTTCCGCAGATGGCGAACATGACTTCTCATTTCAGATTTTCCCGTTTGTTTCTCCGCTGACTTGAGCGGTAGGTAACACGCAATGCTTCCTCCGGGAGGAAGACATTAAAAGCCGACTAAATGGAAGTCAAAGAAAGAGCTTTTTGCGCGGCTCGCATAGTAAAGTTATGATGGTGAAAGGGAACAACATGAAAAGCAGGTTTATAAAGTGGACTACTTCTTTGTCAGGAAGAAGTGAAATGCGCGAGATGGGCTGAAAAACGGTAGTTGACGTTATTGTTACTATTGTCATTCAGAGGAAATACTTTTCATTGCGAAAACTCGTTGTGCATTTTAAGCTACTGAAATAGAGCGATGATATCGCCTGGCAGATGTTGTAGATGTATAGCTCGATGTTTGAAGCGGAAAATGAACTTACCGCCGAACAAGGTGCCAACTTTGTGAACGTAGTTGTGGAATTTGCTAAGAGGAAAACCGTCGCTTAAAGTTTAGTTCGCACTGTGGAGAACAGCAAGATCTGGGAAATACCTCGAACGTACACTGGACACGTAGCAGAAGCGTTTTCGAAACCTTCCTTCTGCTACCTATCACATCTCATCGAGGTTAGAGAAAACATGTGACGTTACACAACTTTCTTCAGCTGCTGGTCCAGTCAGTTCATGAAGTGGGATAATGATTTCACCGGTTGGTGTTCGGTTTGGTTGCTCCTGCTGTGATGTTTATTAAAAAAAGTAGCATAGTCATTGATTAAAACGACTATATTCATGTTAACAACTTTACATTAGTTTACAATGCGAACTTGTAAAAAATAACTTAACGTTCCAAGTAGAAACTAGTCGCGCATGAAGTTCTCCAATGTATTGTGCTTCTGCCTCTTATGCCACTACCTTTACTCAAACTGGATAACTGATTGTTGGGCGCACGAGAGGGGAAGCTTGAGGATCGAAATAAAAATGAAACTCTGTGAGCGTGAGAAGGACTGTAATATACGTGCGAATTGAGTTGACCTGTTACAGTAACCTTCAATGAGTAAAGATCTGTAAAAAAAAAACTCTAAAAATTGTTTCTTCAGCAGATTACAGAACCTTCCTTTTTACTTCGTGGAGCAAAGGAAAGTAAAAACGCTGCACATTATTACACAATGGTTTATTATTCTCTTGAACAGTTTGACGGAGTCTGACAGCACCGGGACCCATCCCATTCGATTCAGCATCGAAAAATACCAGTAAACCACACGAAATCTGACTACAACGGAACGACGAGAGTTAAATATTCCAGGCGCCAGTAAGCCCCTGTAGGCAATTGACACGACGGGACGAGTATAGCGGGCGAGTGGTTTTGATGAGACGGGAGGGAGGGTACAAACGACTTTCGCTGTAGTTCCCACGAGTTCTTTCAATTAGTAGACTTTGTCTCATTATAATTACTATGATTTCACTATAAGCAGTTGTACACGTCCGAATTTCACTCCATTCGACCCAGGATCTAAAAATACCTGGGAAACGATACCAAACACCGAGTATTTGCGATACATCTGCCAAAATTGCGTGTATGTTTATTTTTTTAACGGTTTTTTGGCCATAACAACCATGGGCTTCGTCCGATCGGATTGCCGAGCAGGTGGGGACAACCAGATACCAAATGGGATTTTTGTGCGTAAGAACGATTTTTCAGACCACATTAAAGGCCAACGGCGGACGGACATTGCAGATTTAGAATCTCGATGTCTTGTAACGTAAAGTATCATATTTAGGGGGGGTTACAAAATTTGCTGACCGAAAACATAAGGTAATTATTCATAATTAATATTAAACCAAAAGGTAAGAATCAGAAACTTCAAGTCACATAATGCGAGCTAAACTTGAAGTTAAACTACGCGAAAACTTGATGTATTTAACAAACTACTTTCCGTACAAAGCAATAGCTGCATTCTATTCCTTACCAGCAGTTTTAAGAACCGTATTAAAGGAACAGACAGCGACGAACTCCTTCAAAGTAAAATTTACCCCGAAAAAAAAATTACGTTACTCTGAAACCGTAGTAAAATTACTTAAGGATTTTTAGTCGTTGATATCATTACGTCACAATGGCAGCAAGTGAAGAGATAATCGACGATATTGTCACTCATTCTCCGTCACTGGCAAGTCCCGTACGGAGAATTATATTTCTATTAAGCAATAGCAGGTTGAATTTATCGTTATTTCTTTCTCGGTATAGTAGGCGGATTTATGTTTCATGGTGATGTAAATCTGTGTGGAAGTAAATAAAAATGAAATATACAGGTAGCTTCCTACTCTCGGATGCTTGTATTCCCAGTAATTCGTATTGCTTATTCTCGTAATACGTATGTTCTTTCAGAACTGTTTGGTAAGCGGACGTATAACTAACTGAAAATATTTCAAAAAACGAAATTTCTCATTTCGTCCAAACCGGTTAACATTTTGTTCTCAACAGGAGTTTCCATTTAAATGCGATGGACGAACATATACTACTAATTGTAACTGCTAGAGTTATTAAATGCACGCAGAACGAAATCTCTGAATGAAGGAGCGAATATCAATATGCATCATCCACTGCTTATCGTTAAAGTGCGAACGTCATTACAACCATCACTACTCAGAGAACGTACTGGGTTTTGGTCAGTTGCTATTAGTTCGCTTTGAGGCTGCTATCTATAAATTAGTTTAAATGTGACGACGTTGAACAATGCTATCGTTGATGGGAGTGAGCGCAGACTCAGAAACATATTCCTATCACAATGGGAAATCTGTTTCTGACGGTGGCTTCAACGCTGAGCGTTTCTAAGTTCAGATAACGTGATAAATTGCCGGAGACATGTCAGATTTGATGTGATACTGCGTGAGCGGTCTATTCTGGTGTTTACGCGGGGGGCGTTCTTACGAGTGCGAGAATGTGATTTGTATTTACTTCCATCTTTCCATGGCAACCTTCGGCTGATGTTTATCTGTTTCCGTCATTATTGGGTTATTAAAACACTAAGTACATGATTGTGTTGTTGGTGGGGGTGGGGGGAGCTTTTCATAGGCAAACATAATTGACGTTTAGCTTACGGCTTGGCCCCAGTCAAGTGACGTGACCCATCTTCAATGTTGTTTATATTTGCTTCACTGTGAAATCATTCAAGTTCCAGAATTTATTGAGCTGCCACTCCTTACGCCACCGCCTTTATTATGTTCGCGACCTAGGTCGGGATATGATATTACGGTCAATATGATTTTTTGAGAAGGTTCAGATTCGGAAGGAAACAAGGCAGTTAACATTAGTCAACAGAACGACGTTGATTTGAATTCCAATTGATTTCTGTTGGAATGCCTGTGTTCATGAGCGAGATCTATAGTGGGGAAACTGCACTAAAACTCGTCCTTTAATAATTTATTGTGCTGCTCTCGTCAATTTTCCGCAAACGAGAGTTTCAGCTTATTTTGGTGTTTCGTATTGATCAAATTTTTTTTCAGCGCTTCTCGTTCAATCGCGTTCTCAGGCGCACAAAACATTTTCTTGAACATTTAATGGCCCCGTAGCTCTTGAAAAGTAGAGATTCAACTTTTTTTTCAACCAATTAAATTACGTTTCCCGTATGCTGTAGATAGAAGGTAAAAACCCACACTTGGGTCATCAGCACGTGTATCCCTCGCTTAACCCGAGTGAAAAATAGATTAGATTGTTTCGGCGGAGAGATAAAAATCGAGGAACGGACGCGGGACTGAGGAAAGTTATGAGATGCGTCCCCTGGGAACGGTTTTCGACGGGCAAGCAGAGAAACGCCGTTCCTCTACTCTGTTTTTAGTGTTTCCTTTCAGTTCAAGATGAGCAGCTCCCTGTTTTTCCCAGCGCTATTACTTTCAACGCAAGTGCGGTGCGATAGATTTTTTTTAATCGCGGTCATGCATCCACATTTTACTTACTGCTTCGTACATCTCGCTCAAATTTTAGGTCTGCATTAGGTTCAATAACACTTAAGAATGGCTCATTTATTCATCGCTAGGATTTGCCAAGCATTACCCTGGTGTGTGTACATCGTTGCATCGAGGGGGATACCTTCAACACCACCACGCACTACTTTGTTTTAATTTTTCGTCAAGTTAAAAGGTGTGGTATTTATTGTTCCTGATTCACAACCCTAACTCACACGTGATATTATGTTGCTGTGCTCTGGCTTATAAAACTCTGCTCCACGTTCATCCAATTTTTTCTTCGTTCAGTTTATAACGAACTTGGTAAAACACAACGTTCTATACCAAGAAGCGCATGAAGTTCTGGAATTTATTGGGCGAATGCCGCAATCTTTATTGGCCTTGCATGGTTCTCTATTATCCACGCATGCATAATTCGTGAGACGGCCACAATGATTTTATCATGAAGGTTTACGTATCGCATTTTACAGTCATAGAACTGTGAGGATAATGTGCAGGACCTATCAGCGGATTTGAATTTTAGCTAAGGCAGCACAGCGCTAGTTAGAAAGAATGGGGAGACACTCCCACGATAAATAATAAACCTAAATTGTTTGTTTGGAGATCAAACCAATCACTTTACTTAATTCTTATCGCTTTACTAACTAACATGTTGCACACGGTTTGTAAAAAACTGGTAAAACGTCACATTCCACGAGTACATATCAACTGCTAGTACTTAGCGTTTCGGAATTCATTCTGTTGCTCCTACTTATGCCACGGTGTTTATTAAATAACCTAAAAATAACTATTTATCCGATTCTAGTGTGATTCAGTTACTTGTAGTTCCTGTTCTTGAAATATTGAGAGAACACAGCAAAAAGCGTTAGTCGAAGAAACGGCTGGATGTATACCACAATTTTCTTTAGCATGTTATAATTTTAACTTCTACTAATAAAAGTTGTTAAAAATAAATAAAAAATAAAAAAAATGTAATCGCCAGGAAAAACGATTTCAAGTTTTCTTCAAATGTTGTCGTATCAAGTGCCTCCGAGTCCAAAGCAATCAGAACGCGAGATAGAACACGATTCACATAAAATATCCCAAATTTGCTCTTTAGCTTGCAAAAGGTGTTTTCCCAAGAAAGCTTTTTTGGAGTTTTTCCCAAGAAAGGTTGGAATAGTTTTGATTACACTTTTTGTATCGGTGGTCCATAATGACATAGCCTAACCGACAAATTTTCATAAGTGGAAAAATGACAAAATTAAGAAGCACGACAAATTAACAAATAATTTTACAAAAATTTATTTTAGTGCACTTTTTCCAATATAGATCACAGTTTTACCACTGGGTGTTCCAAAACGAAATCGTGTCTAATAGTATATCACGGCAAACGTTTAATCAAGGTTACTACACAATCAGGGGCAGTTTCATAAATTCCGTTCATTCGTCCATTAGACTAATTTTTGTTTCGTGGTGTTTCCTGTAAAACTTCAGAATTGAAGACATGAACCAGTACAAAAAAATCGTGTTGACAGTATCATCAGTTATCTTATACGTTGATCTTTCAACGATGGTCGTGGCAAAAGCAGTAGCAGCCCAATAAATTCGCGAACTTACGTGGGGAACTTTCCAGCCCCTACGTGGGGCTCCAGAAAGTTGTATTTTGCGCCGCACGTAATATTGTTCATTGCGTTATCTCCAATTTCTATTCAGAAATTAACGTCCAAGTCTAGTGTCTTTGTAATAAGCTCCTCAGTGGTGAAGTACTTTGAAAGCATTTTAAGACCAACTGACTCAATTAAAATCGACAATGAAGACGCTCATATGACTGAGAGTCGCTTTACAATCCGCATTTTGACTTGGTAATTTAGCCTTCCTACTTCCGCTTTCCAAGCAATTACCATATTTGGGGAAGAGAAAAGGCCAACTCTGAATCGAGGAAACGGATGTGCTCCGTTCCGTCTCGAAATTATTACCGACCTTCATGATAGTTGAATCAAATTATAGATACGGGGTGAGTACGGCGTTCGCTTTCTACAGTTCTTTCTCCGCTGAATTGAAGAGCGAACCTGATATAGAAACTGGGAGAGCGATAAAAGCGTACGATAAATAAACAAGAGCAGTTTCCGCTTTTACGAACTTCTCGAAACGAGATTTTCTTGCCTCGGCCCCCAACTTCAACGGTGCGGAATTCAAAGGATGGCGGGCTTTCAGTTCGTTGGCAACCAAATTTACTCGAATTCCATTGCGACGGGTACTGTTACTGTTGTTTGACGCAAACACGCGAACCGCACCGCGTTTTTAAGAGTCAACAGCCGACGTATCACGCTTTTACGTCATCGCAAATTGGAAAAAACTCGATATGTTGGCTGCCGCTAGCCCTCGATTCTCTAAAGGCCAGCAGCTCGATCGTAGGTCAATCCAACAACGTAACCAATCAGCGGATCCGTGCAGTAACTGAGCAAAATAAATAAACTCCAACTCCTACGAAAAATGTAATATTCAACCTGCAGGCTGACAAGGGCTACCAAATTAATGTATTTAGGTTACTGCGTAGTGATTTGATTCCATTTTTCAACATCTATTCCGTCAGATTAACAAGGTCTAACTATCTATTTTTCCTCAGATCTTAACGTTTCAAGAGCTTCTGAATTCAAAAAAGTCATTTGTCTATGTTGCGTCTGTGAAAATAACCAAGTCGGCTCCAATTTCATATTTATTCTCATATCATCATGGAACGCCAAATTAAAGGTGTGAAATGGGTCTAGAGCTAACTGTCATCTTAGTTATCAACATTACAAATTTTTACTTTCAGCTACCCAAAGGGATCGTAATCGTTGATGAAAAAAGTTGGGTTTTGTTCAGATCTTTACGTTTTGAGATCTTCTGAATGCAAAAAACCTTATTTCTGTATTAAAGCAATTGGGTTATATCCGCCAGTAGGCAAATTACTAAAGTTAACGTACCTGTTAAGTGAGTCCGTCTCCTCTGGCTGGCGAGTTACTGTGGGCAAGCGCTTTCGATGTAAAGACATCGGCCAGACGATGTTTTACATAAGACTTACTTTTCCAACTACAGCTTTATCGAATTTCTCGTAACCACTTGTCTACTATGGAAGTTTCGAACGAGGTGTTCACAGGGTCGAGTGAGATGAAAAAAGGCTCCGACCTTGGCAGACGCACGTTGAGGATCTAACAACTAGGGCTATCAGAAGCACTAGTGTTTGTGTTCAACATTGATAGTGAACTGTTTTAGTTCTTCGAGTAGAAGCAAAAGCAAGGGGCTGCAATAGGTTTCAAAATACCGCTTGCCCCGAAGATGTCCAAAATTGTTTCCCAAATTCAGCAATTCAATTTCCCGTTCGCTCACATCCCTCATGCAATTTTTCTCGCTAACTAATTCCTTAGGCAATAACCCACGTGATGACACATAATCAATCATCTAGGAGAAGTGAATCGCCTGATGGACGAGCTTCCTCTATTTGACCTCCTCCACGGCCAACCTCATCACCTCGTCGGTAGCGATCCTTTTTCACGTCTTTTTCACGAACATTATTCCCTTTCACTCAGGCAAAATTAGCATTCATACGTTCTTGAGGAGTTTCACAAAAAAATGAAGATATTGAAACCCGGTCGTTTTAGCGGTAATTATCATCATAATCAATTTCTCGACTTTTCCTTACGAATCCTTGACTGTAACGTTTGAGATACATTCGTGTAAATAGATGGACAGGATGAATCAAGTCTTTCTCCTCTTATGAAGTTTAAAATTGGCCCACAAAAGTTGTTCTGGCAATTCTTTTGGATAGGTTCATAACCCAGAAAACTCGGATATTGAGGAGTACTGTACATTTGACGTTGAAAGTTATCTGACAGCGTGTAACCTCGGACACGGCAATACATTTTGAGGTGGCAGGTCTATTGTGGCGCATTTTCAAATAATGCCAGTTGTTCGAACACAGTTATTTGAAATTAGCGGTTCGTGGAGTTTGTTGTTGTTTTACTTTCTTTTACTGTTAACCGCGACTTTTATTTACCACCTGCAGAATTCGCCCATTTTTCCACGGATCGAGGATGTTCGGGATCTCGACATCATGAGGCAACGCCAGCTCTTATAAGAACACATTATTACAAATCACCCGCTCGCGCAGTGCGCTGTCATATTCTGCCTCTTTTTCTCACTACCATTTTGGTTTATTATTCAGAATACGAATAATAACCCTATATTTTCGGTCACGAAAATTTTTTTACAACCCCCCTCAAAATTTGATACTTTACGTTTCAAGACATGGGGATTCCAAATCCGCAATGTCCGTCCACTGTCCCCCGTCACCCGTCCCACGTCCCCCGTCCACCGTCCCCCGTCCCCTGGCCGCGCCGTTTTGTGCCTTTAAAGTGGTCTAAAAAATTCGTTCTTTCGCACAAAAATCCCATTTGGTATCTAGTTGTGCCCGCCATCTCGGCAATCCGATCGGACGAAGCCCATGGTTGTTATGGGCAAAAAAAAATTAACGAAACGCAATATAATCGCAAATAAGCTATTTCGTATAGTTTTCAAGGCCCGCTCGACTCGTAGCGCCCTTTGGACTCGCAACGTCCTGCCTATTGCCGTTCACTGGAAGCCCTCGTCCCACCCCTCCATCCGATCAGACGTTTACATCCCACCCCTCCATCCGATCAGACGTTTACGGGCGCCTGGCGCCGAGGGAATATTTTTAATTTCCGTAGTTCCATTGTAGTCAGGTCATGTTTCGTATGGTTTACTAGTTAGTATTCGATGCTGAATTGAATGGGGTGGGTCTCGGAGCAGTAATACTAGGTCAAGCTGTTCATGAGAATAATAAACCATTGTGTAATAATTTTTAGGGTTTTTTCTATTGTTTGAAACGTTGTTTTGATACGCCATCTCAACCGCTTAGTAATTTACCATCGTGTTTCGAGTCAATCGCGTATCGGAATTCGCGACTGGTTAACGAAATTACGAACATTCATGGTATTCGGAACTATATGTACCGTGAACATCCCAATACGTCAGTTCCACAACGTTTTGTTGGAAAGAGTAATCCCATTGTAAATAAATACAGTCCACTTTGAATTCTCGAGTTCCGGAAGTTTCGTTGTATTTATTCCCCAATATTAAACATCCGTCCACATCACCGGATTGATTGTTCGTATAAAACACTTTCAAGCTACAATTTTTTTAATGTTTCACGCAGTTGTTAAATTTCATAATGAGCCTGAGTTAGAAAGACCTAAAATTCTAATTTCTTCGTGTGGTGTCTAGGTGTATTTTTTATCGTACAGTGTCGACAGATCGGAACACCTTAGATGAGAACTTGGACGAACTTGGAAGAAAAACTCGTTTTCCAGTACTTCACAATTTTCGATCGGTGCAACCCAAAACGCTCTCAGTGGCGATCGGACACCGTTACGAAGGGAACTATATCGACATGGCTAAAATTGATGCTGCCGACTTGCGCGGCAAGCAACTCACTTTCCTTTCTGGGGCAGAAACGCGTGAAAATGTATTTCGATGAAAGGTTTACACGAAATTTGAACGTGACTGACACAATCAGCAAGCTTCAATCCTGCTCACGAGCTAGAGTGCTAGGGATTCCAACGTCACTGGGCCCTTTCTCCCGACCTCAACAGTAAGTGGGGCTAAGGAAAATTGCGTGATTCGAAATGTAACTAGCGATTTCGACTAAATTCAGCAGATACTTTCAATATATACTGTTGTCTACAAACATTTCTATTTAACGCCATTGAATCAATCTTGAATATAGTGTTATAATTCGTGGGAAAAGTGTGGGACGTGGCTACGAAGATATCTTGATCAGGTTGAACTTTTTTTAGAAAAATATACCGTTTCATCGACGTTCTGAAGTCAAGAGCTTATCTACATTACAGAATACGAGTATGGAAGATATTTTCCCAGTATGAAGAATTCACCGCAGGGAAAAAGTAATACGGAGCCCTTAAGACCGACCAACATACCTCTTAATTTAATTATGGGTTGTACTCCCTCTCCCGGCCTTCTCGTCATTTCTTTGTGTAATTGGAAATTCCAATGGAGCATTGCAGTGTTATTGCTTTCTCGTATACTGCTTATAAACCTGCCAAGGGTTTCGTCGAATAGAAAAAGGAAGATATTCTCATGGAGAGTGAAAAAAAAGATTTAATTAAAGTGGGTGCTAATGCAGAAACACGGTTTGATCCACATGTGAGAAGAATTAATGTATTATTTTCTCATCCATCCAGTGCTGACCAGTGACTATTCATCACATTAGAACCCGGTAATTCAGCGATACCTACTAGCAACTCTCTACGTGAGGGGGGGGGGGGATGAGATTTGGCGTTGAAATAGTGCGAGTAATGTCATGATAGCATTTTCTTCTGCCTCCTCAAGAAGTCATTTTGAATAGACCTATTGAGCACAATAGGGGCGTGGGAATGTGATGAGTCAGAGACAGGACTGCATTTACACTGGTTAATGAACGATCACTAAGATACACGGTAGAGGAAGAGTTCTGAATAAAATCCTCCCAAACTGAGATCAAAAGACACAAGTGAGAGTTAGCGCAAAAGTGTTACTGACCGAGTGATCAAGTTGTCAGAGAATCAGTCAATGGTTGAGAATTGGAGACCGAAGTAGAGGGGAGCGAAGACCGTTAAACGATATAGAGCGGCGGAAATGTAATGAATTTAGAAGCAGTTTAGCCAAGTGTTCATCCAGAAGAGCACTTTGAATTGAAGTGAGGGAGGTCAGGGGAAACACAACAGATAGTTTAACAGATTAACCAACCACAGGTACCTGAGTGATGGCCATGGAAACCTCGAGCATTCAATCGAAGGAGTGACCTTTGGAAACGGTTTCTTGCCATCTCCTGAACTAGACTACCAACTATTATTTTTACTTTCCTTGGCCCTACGAAGTAGAAAGGAAAGTTATGTAATCGGCTGAAAAAAAAATTTTGAGTTTTCTTCAGATCTTTACGTTTCAGAACCTCCTGAGTCCGAAAAACACTATTTGGGAAAATGGTCTGTGTGTCTATGTGTGTGTGTCTGTGAACGATATTTAGAGAAAACCACCGTATCAAATCAGCTCAAACTTGATATCTCGCCCGCAAGCCTCCATGGGACGCCAAAATAAGGGTTTGGACAAAATCCACCGAAAGTTAACTATAGTTATCATAGTGATCAAAACACCAAATATTTTTTTTCTCAAAAACGGCTCTAACGATTTTGATTAAATTTGTTATATTGATAGCTCTCAATAAGACAATTATACCATAAAATTTCCATTTGTGGGAAAATGACGAGAGCAGCACAATATATTATAAAAATTTTCGATGCAATCGATTTTAGCGCGGTTTTTAGAGAGAACAACCGTACCAAATCAACTGAAACTTGATGTCTAGCCTACAGGTTACCATGGGACGCAAAAATAATGGCAAAATCCACCGAAAGTTAACTATAGTTATCATAGTGATCAAAACACCAAATATTTTTTTTCTCAAAAACGGCTCTAACGATTTTGATTAAATTTGTTATATTGATAGCTCTCAATAAGACAATTATACCATAAAATTTCCATTTGTGGGAAAATGACGAGAGCAGCACAATAAATTATCAAAGTTTTCGACGATAAGCGTTTTTAGCGCGATTTTTTTCTTATAACCTCCGCTGGAATGTTAGTAGAATGTTAAAGAAAATAGGTATTGTAGTCCAATCCAAAACGTAAAGGGTGAGTGTTTAAAAATGCTCATGAGATACATGGGGCTCACTCCAGAAATTCCTGAGTTTCAACTACCGCCGTTTCGCTTAATACCAGTTCTAAAAGTTTTTACCCAATAACTCTGCCAAAGTGATTACTACCCTTCTTCAAAAAATTTGTGTTTACAGCCTCATTGATTATCTGTGTACCAATTGCTCAATAATGGTCCTGCAATGAGTACGAGCAGCACATTAAAATCTGGAACTGTAAGCGCTACCGCTTCCTGCTGCCGTAAAGCGTTGTTTGACCAAGTTCAAATTAACTGAGTGATAAATGAATTGATTAGATAGAATTAGCCATGTACAAAGTGAATTGTTGTAGGGCTAAGGAAAGTTGTGTGTTGCAACGCACCAGATTTCAGAAGAGACTTATTTCAGAAGAGACTTTGGGCATTACAATAAGCGTTGCCCAAAATCAGTCCAGAACTTACTACAGTTATCACAGTGGGTCACAGTGAGTTTTCTTCTTCAAAACCGGTGCTAACGAATTTTAATTACATTTTTTCTTTATACAGTCCCAAATTACGCAATAATACTTAAAAATTATCGTTTGTGGGAGTATGACAATAAACTATCAAAAATGTTGAAACAAAATAATTTTAGTGTGATTTTTCCTTATACGAGGGACGTCCCAAAAGTAAGTTCTGATCATTTGTAAATACGTGGGAAAATGCCGTAGGGAAAAAATTTCAACGGGGATACTTCGTGTTACATCTGGTGGCAACACTGAATTTTTCTTATGTTGCTATCACTTGTTGCGGCTTATCAGCACCAGTGTAAACATGGCTGCTACATTGAAAAACCCGTCAAATTGTGAAATCCGTTCGGTGATCCGTTTTTTAGTTTTTGAGAAGGTTTCTGTGCTCGAAATTCACCGTAGACTCTCTTCAGCGTATGGAGTAGGGGTCATGAGCATCGAAATGATCCGCAAGTGGAAAAGAAGTTTCTTGGCAGGGCGGGAAAGTGTGCACGATGAACAGCGAAGTGGGCGCCCTTCCACTTCTTCCTGGAGAGGATGCAGTTTCTGCAGTTCGCAAGCTTTGGAGGAAGATGCGCGCTTTACTCTAAGTGATATTGTCGAGAAAGTGCACAACAAACATCAATTGACTCGTTGTTCAGTACACCGAATCATTAGGGAAGATCTCAAGTTCTCGAAAGTGTTCCACGGTTCAAGTTCCACGACAATGCGCGACCCCATTCAGCAAAAATCACCCAACATTTGCTTGTAACATTTGATTGGAATGTCCCCCCCCCCATACTCTCCAGACCTTGCACCGAGTGACTTTTTCCTTTTCCCCCTCCTCAAAGTCCACCTGGGCGGAAGAAAGTTCCGTACGAACGCCGAACTCGAAGCCGCGGTCTCGGAATTCTTCAAACAAAATGACGCAGAATGGTACGACAAGGGGTTACGTAAACTGGCACCACGGTACCAAAAATGCATCGATCGGAATGGCGACTACGTCGAAAAATAAAGTAGATCCGTACCTTCAAGAATAATTTTTTTTTTCAAATTGAAAAATCAGAAATTCAGACATTTTCGAAAGTTGCAAGGTTCACAGTACTGAATTTGCTCAAACTGATGTGTCTTTTAGCCACCAGTACGCACATTTTATTACCCACGACTATTTTTGTGACCACCCGTCGAAAGGAGGGTGAACCAAAATTCATTAAAAAACGAGATTCTCCTAACGGAAAAAGTTTGTCACATTTTCGTCAAACGGCTTTACCAACTTTGATCAAACTTATTAGTTACTTAAAGCTAACTAGTAGCCACATTTTGTTCCGCGAATTTATTGAGAAACGGTGGAAACCAAGTAAGAGAGAACACAGTTGGTAATAAAAATTAGATCATCTGAGTAAGACTAATCAATGAAATTACAATCAATAATAAATTTGAGGCCCCGAAATGGTTTGTTGTGTCAAGTAGCTGTGGAGGTGTGCCAACTTGAAGATACGCAAGAAAAACAAAAACAGGCCAAAGTTTAATCTGATCAGATTTCCGGATGCCTGAATCCACGAATCATATATAGAATACATAATTTCTTTGGTATTTATTTTTGGGGCTTTCCTGGAATCGTTAACTTCAATGTCAAGCTGTTAAAACGTGTGGCATGCACGAAAATTTTGAATGGTACAAAACTCGTTTGTCCATCGGTTGTTGTAGCTCCGTGACATTAGGTAGCAAAAAAATCGCTTCACAATTTATGGGCTATGTTTTTCGGGTTGGAGTAAGAAGTCAGCTCAGCCACGCTCAAATCTATAAACAAGACGTCTTTAACTCACAAGCCTTCAGTCGCACGTAATCAATGAGTACATTGTTCGAATAATCCGAATTTCCCCTAAGCGCAATCGGGATTCCCCCAATTAGCCACAATTGATTCGGATAAGGCGGACCATAGCGGTTAAGAGGGTTGCCGATAGTTGTGTGTTGCTTCTCACCAGTTATTTAATTAAGTGATTTCGACACTTTTCGTGCCCTCTTATTTAAAGTGAGTAACAACTGACAACATTGTAGCGACAATCATCGACGAGGTAACTCTGAATCTTTTTTATCCTAACACAATACTCTCAAGTGCACATTGAGCGCCGAATTGTGAACATTTTCGACCGTTTATTTCTCAAAAGTGCCATATACACGAGTGGACTTTGGTGTATTCCCTACATGAACTCGTCTTTGAAAAAACTACAATCAACTGTAGAGCCGCGACTCAGCTCGCAGCAATAAAAGACAAAAGAGACGAGGCCCGCGCTCGTACTCGAGAGCCTGTTGGATGGAGCGTCCACTTCCAATTTCCTGCCTTAGCTCCTTCGTCTGTTCGCCTCTTCGCTCCCTTTGTCAACCAACCACTTTCCTTCTACGTTAATCCCAACTAACGAAGCGGTCATTGTGCTCATGACACGTTCGTTAAGTCGAGCTAACATTTTTTTTTCTTTTTTTCCATCGGCCGGCATCAAGTCGTGTAGGCTCTGATTCAGAAATCGTTAAGCCAAGCGACAAAATTAGGCGAAAAGAATTTTGCAAATTCCTAATACTCATTCCTAATAACTCAATGTAATTCCTAATAAAAATGCAGTGTGGAAAAGTGACTATAAAATCATAAATGTGGCCACATGTGATGCTAAGTTGTTTTTGGCATGTACGATTGTTTCCTCAACACCACTTGCGTTCGATAATATGCCGTACATACAGAGGCAGTATCTTCGTTCAACGCATTTTTATAAAAACATTGACAGAGAATCTTCACTAGATAGTATAAAACTAAGTCACTGTCGCTTTAATGTTTAAAACTACGCAACAGTTTTTGAAGCGGCTTTTTTAATAGATAGAGTGATTCAAGAGGAAACTTTATATGTATAATACATGCATACTATTGTAGAGAAACACTGATTAACTTAGAGGCTTCTAATGTGATTCGTAATAAACACTTTTTTTGCGTTTATATTGCAAACGCTGGCTGAGCCCCACGAAATAATCAAAATAATGTACTACAGTAATGTACCCCTTAACACGTTCACTGCGGATGTCGACACGTAGTCGACAAATGAGACCCCTTCCCCCAGGCGGACGTCGACTACCTGTCGACATCTCCCATCCCTTATTTAGATCAACCTCAACACGTCCAGCCGACTCAAAGCCAGTTCCATTTCAGCCTCAGCGTAGTGAAAGGACCCAAGTTTACTACAAAGTCTTCGCCGTCCACCAGATCGATTTTTCGTTATTTTTTTTCTCGTTTTTCTCATACGGTAAGTTTTTCACTCAATGCTTCTTATTAGCTTACGCCAAATATTATTTGCATCGACAATAATGAATAAATAGCCATGAAATAACCCCTAATAAAGAGTAAAAAGAATTTAAAAAAATTAATTTGCTGTTTTTTGTTCAGATGAGCAGACGTGGAGTGAAGAGACAATGTGCCGAAACATTATATTTTTGTGACCAGTGCCCCAACAAACCAGGTCTTTGCCTGGATCAATGTTTTAAGAAATTTCATAGTTGAGAAATGTTTGTTTTTTATTTTTTTAAATTGATTTTGATTTCAATGTATTAATTTTCTTGTACCGTTATAATATACTTAGTAGTAGTTTCAGTAATAATAATAATTCTTTAATATTCTTGTATCGCTTTTATAATATGTACAAAATACTTTTCAATGAAACGCTTGTGAATTACACTTTTGAGTGCATTTTCGCGTTGTCTCCTCGTTCTTATACCTGGATGTTGATCCTTTTACCGAAATAAGCTGATGGGGCCTTCTTTCTAATTACTTAAGTACATAATCTTTTCAGGTAGACGCTGGACACTCGTTTTCTGTTATGAAAGGTGTCCCCTTTACAGCTTAGGTCGGATTTGAGAGTATTATAACGTCACCTACACAATGTCGACTACCTGTCGACCACCCGCCAGAGGTAACAGTTTCCTATTGTCAGGCGGGCGTCGACCACCCGTCGACAAGCGTTTTTCAAGGTCAAAGGTTAATGAAATTTGAACTTCAAGTCATCAGACGTTTTGTTGGTTCCAAAAAGAAAGGAATGGAGACAAAAAAAGTTGCCGCGCAGAAAATCGGTTTTGAACAATAATCGTCGCAGTGAACGTGTTAAAAAGGTCCACAAAACAGTCCACGATAGTGTATGTCTATCTCTTAAGGATAACCCACAATAACGATTTTTTGTCCCTTAAATTTTACGGGGAGAAATGTCTTATTTACGAAGTGGTTTTAAGCAATACAGCATTAATCCTTATCCAATTAAGTACCTTAAATACGTTGTCCACTTAACATAGATCAATATGGCCCTTCACAGCATTGTCTCTTGAATATTCCCGAGGATATTACAGATTTAAAATGCAAGGATGTGCGGTGCGGAGGTACCGGCCCAGCCGGCAGCACGTGCCTACAAATTGCGCGTCGAAGGTTACCAAGCTTATCCAACACAAATATTTCGTGACGCAAAGTAAAGACATAAAATGTCAAAAATAATAAATAATCGTAATCCTGGTGGGATTCGAACCCACAATTCCCGGTTTAGGAGACCGTTGCCTTATCCATTAGGCCACAAGGGCTGCTGCTTGCAATTCGAGTTAAACATTTTGAGACGCGTCTCCGTTACATCTCTGGCCTTACATTTTCGAGTTTATGTAGCAAAGTAAAGACATAAAATGTCAAAAATAACTGAACAGAATAGGGATTTTTTTGTTGTTGGTGATAATATAATTATTGATTACCTTTTGTTTTTAGTCGAAAGAATGGTAAGTGAAATATTTTTGACTGCAGCACTTACCAATAATTTGTGTGATTTATTCATAATCATAAATATAATTTTAAGGTGTGTTTCTGAGTATTACATTTTCTACAGAAATTATAATTATCTCTGGAAGAAGTCGTTTGTCGAACATAGGTCGTACTACAGTGAACGCCAGAAGAGCAACCCAAGGTGTGAAAAATAGAGCCGAGAACGTTTAAATAACTCAGAGCAATGAATTATCAGTTGATGCCGCGTATCTGGAGACGCAAATGCGTAACAACATTGGTCATGATAAAGAGAAAGTATTTGTATGTAATAACTTAAAAACTACTGGCCTTATAAGTTTAATTATCATTATTTATCTCAAAATGTTTTTTTTTTCAATTTCCACCCGCCCGAAGCCGGAATGGGCCACCGGTATGTATACACCGTTGAGTCACCCAGATCTGAATCGCCGAATTTTGGACAGTCAGTGATCTGGTAACGTTTTTAAAAGAATACTTCATGAAAAATTGGTGGTATGTAAATGACCGTTAGAAGAATGTGTTGAGTGCAAGAGAAGAAGAGATAGGAAGTTTAGTGTGCGTGAAAAGAAGTTGCTAAACGGAATGAGTGTGTGAGATTCCACTCACTAAAAAACAAACCACAGAACCGAATAGTGAATGTGAGAGACATAGTTCAAGGGAGGGGTCTCTGGATGAGTGAACAGGAATAGGGACGCGATCTGAGAGCAGAAGTCCCAACTCCATTTCAGTATTGAAATGAGATTCCGTAACTGGCGGCAGCACATGAAAGCTGGGGAATGCACTAAGCTCCACCAACGACGCTACATTGATTCGGCCTGAGCTGAGACGGGCAGAATGAGTTTGTATACCGCGGAGAAATGAAACTGTTTACACATTGAATAAACATGGTGAATGGAGTAACTAATCATGACTCTTTGATGAAGAAATCCGTCAATCACTATTGTTGCTGCTCTTGTACTCCACTTCTTGTTGCAATATTCATCTTTCGAGGCCACAACTCAAACTTGAAATATCATTTAAGACTTGCAACCGGTATCACGGTGAAGCGATTCCCCCGACACACAGTGTCCCATTGCCAATTGACCATATTGCAATCAATGGTTGTGATTAAGTGTATCAACGGTAGGGAATGGTACGCCTACCAAGGGAAATTGGAGAAGGTAAAATGGTCTCCAGTATTGATCTTTTTGCTTGTTAATTTCGTAAAGCAAACTCACAACTCAGTAGCTGAGCTCTTCATTGGTTTTTGTTTGAATGACACTGTAAAAAGAAGAGATTAGCTCGCATGATGTTGTTGAATACTCCTGCGATTAATGCTTCCCTTTGAGCCAAAAAAATACCTGAGAGAAACTTCATATGAATAACAATCAGAATTCACCTCGTGACATTTACATGCCTCAAACGCGAAACAGTCTTTTTCCCCCAAAGTTGCGACAAAATCGCGTTTTAAAAAGCGTATTAATTAACCTTCAATTTGAACGCACTTGAAGTGAGCATAGCCAAAAATTTACTGCAGAACTTCGAAAGGAATTTACTTAGGTAAATCTTTGCGGATGTGTGTAGGTCAGAAGCTCGCAAATACAATCTAGGCAGCGGCATCGACTACTCTGGCAAGGGGTGTAGTGCGAGACAAGTGCGGCTGAGTGTGTCAGTTATCTGCCGATACACTCGACTGATATAACTCTCTCCTAGGGTTGAGAAACAGTCATATTGACAACGAAACAGACCTGTGCTTTGTGGCATCACCACCTATTTGTTCCATCAGTTCGTGTATAAACCCGTTGACCGCGTTTTATCACTTACCCTTCTTTACTTCCCACCTCAATCTATCTGTTTCAACAGCCAGTGGGTTATCAGTATCACTTTTACTTTTCGCTACCCAAAGGGATTGTAATCGAATAAAAAACCTCTTTCAAGGCCACTGAATCCAAAAACCTAATTACGTCACGTGGTCAGCGTAACCGACTGCGCCACCGAGAGGAAGGACTGTTCCAGAGCAACATCATCGGCATTCTCCCCTTGGAGAGAAGGCTTCCTTATCGTTTCTCCTCCTAGCCGTCAACCTTATCGCAAGTGTCTCAAATAACCGAATCAAGAGTTCTCTCCATTTCTGACCCCCGAAGAAAGACGTTGCCTTCGTAATCCGTAATACACGAAGTGTTCCTAACCTCTGGAGTTCTCATTCTTAGTATCCTAGTCTCCTCTATTCACTAACACATTTCTCCTAATTTCATATATAACTCTTATTTTCCCTCCGACCTTTCAGTTTCGGTTACGTCGGAGCATTGGAGATACTCGGGTTCATTGGAGATTACCATGAAATGGGTTTTGGGCAACAATTTGTTTCAAAAGTTCGCATCCTCACTTTTTGTTGTCTTACAAGTTGCAAAAGCTTCGTTTCTAAATTCGTTAAAGTGTAAAACTGAAAAGAAAATTAATGTATTTGTGAAGGGTGAGAGATATGTTCTACATTCACGGGGTAGACTTTTTTTATAATTTGAAAAAAACGTGGAAACGGAAGGGACCCACTTGAGAGATTCAAACCAATCAAAGTGTCGATTAAAAACGTCAACGTCATCAAACCTTCCGTTTTGTTTAAATCCTAGAAACTTATCAGGCTGTCAGAACCAGTTTTCCTATACCTTCGGTACATCATCGCAGTGAAAGAGAAAGAGTGAAATTGAACCACACCCCTTCCCTTGTCACACTCTCTTCCCTGGCGCTCTTCTTCGTGACAAAACCAATAGTTGAGCTGAATGCTTCTGAAAATGTCGTCCTTCGACCTTTTCTATTTAAACGATCCTGTCGATCTTGCTCCGCGTTTACACGAAATTGAATAATCCGCTTCAAGGCTGGCTAACGTAATCTTGTCGATTGATGAAAAGAGTGATTCGACCGAAAAGTGAAGTGGTGCTTGAATAGCATCGTTCCAGGATGTTTAATAAATGTAAATCGCTCCAGTATAAAGCCGAGCATATACCTTGTTGTTGAACCATTGGATTTACGAACATTCCACCATCGCACCCAATTGACGCGATTTATTTGCTAAACAAACCCAATTTTTGTGCATCGTCCTCTCCTCTCCCCTATTCATCAACCATAGCATACCGTAAGCCCTGCCGAACAAATATAATTGCTCAGTCTTATTGGAAATTTGAAATATCCTACACTTTGAAGTGAGAGGGAGATAGATAGAGAGAGACAGAGAGAGACTGACTGATTGATTTATTTATCTGTACATTTTTGGACCTAAGCGGCCCACTCTTACAAACATACAGAAAACTTTATGAAAAACAAAATTCAGTATCTTAAAATTTAAATAAATGTCATCTATTAAATTTTCATCAAATATTTAAACAGTAAGTTATCAAACCAAAAGAAACAATTTCGCAGGTCAATTGAAATTTCCGATACTAAATACTTTCGATTAAATATGATAGTAATTAACGAGACTGGAGAACAAGTTTTTCCTTGAACAGGTTTTTCAAGCACTTAACATTTTTCTGCCCCCGGAACAACTCCTGGTTCTCATTGACGATCCTACTGGCTGTGACAATAAACGAATTACTCATTTTCTCAGTTCGGTGGCGAGGTATTTCTAACGTGTTAATACCAGCTCTAGTGCTACTGGTATGAGAAGAAGCACTACCTAGCATATGGAATTCTGATGCCAAGTACTTTGGTATCTTTGTTTTCAGTAGTTTATAGCTAAGTGAGGCTATGTTTAATAGGCGTAGCTGCTTTACTTTCAACCATCCGAGTTGCCTAAAAAATGGCGTAACGTGTTCATTGATGAAAAGAGTGATACAAAGTGATACTTTATACTGGAGCGATTTACAACCTCAGGTGCTAGATGAAACGTATCGCTGCATTTAATGCTCTTTGCAGGTCATCATTATTCCTCTCTAGCATATCAGTATACAAACAGGAACGATACTCGAAATAAGGCAGTATCAGTGCCTGAACGAGCCTAACTTCCACGTATTGAGGAAAATGGTAGGCGAACTTCATCAACTGGTGCGAAGCTTTGAAGGAAGCGTTTCGTGTGTTACTAATTTGTGCATTCCAGGACAAATTTTTGTTATCATAACCCCCAGATCTTTTATTTTATCCTGATAGTCAAGTACGACCCCGTCTACTTGTATTTGGCAAACCTCATCAAGATTAATTAATTTAATCATGCGTGAACTCCCCAAAATCATAGCATTACACTTTGTTGAGTTCATCTTAAGGTTATGCCTTTCGCACCACTTCACCAATTTGGAAATCTCCGTATTCAATTTGGCAACTAAAGCGTTAAGATTTGCGGGGTAGGCCGACGCATAAACTTGTAGGTCATCTGCATACATCATATACTTTATTTCACTATGCGCTCCCAACACCCTAAATATTTTATTTATATGTATGATGAAGCAGAGAGCCGACAGGACGGAGCATTGCGGAACACCAACCACTATTTCTCGCCAATTAGATAGTTGCCCATCCGGTGCACGCACTCGTTGCTTCCTCCTATTCAGGTAAGAACCAAACCACCGCCCCAGTTCCCCACCCATCCTATGACCGCGAAGAGTTGCAAGCAACAAATCATGCCTAACCGATTCGAAGGCTCTAATGAAATCAAACATAATGAGCACAGTGACCTTTCCATCATCAATACCCTTCCGCACATCATCAACAACACGCGTCAGTGCACCGGCTCAATGGTTCGTACACTGCTCGATCCAACATTTTAGCCAGGACACACAATGTTGAGAGAGAGAGAGAGAGAGAGAGAGAGAGAGAGAGAGAGAGAGAGAGAGAGAAATATAATAACATATTTACAATATGATGATAAACTACTACAGTCTATGGAAACCAAATATTCATTACGACCCATAAAAACGAACCCATACGAAAACTCCATGGCACATCAAAATAAGTATATGTGATAAATCGATTGGAACTAACTGTAGTTATAATAATGATTTTAAAAAACCGGAGTGTGAGATGTATAGAACCCAAAAACGGTTATATGTTAATGGTTGTTGGGTGAAAGAGAGGGAGAGTTCTGACGCATGGAATAAGCGAAGAATAAGTGAGCTATGATATGACTGTACTGTTACACTTTATTCAGAGTAGAGATGGAGTTCAGATGGGTGGTATCTGTCTAGGTAAACCAGGACGAGAGGTAGCAAGTAAGAAATGACAAGCGTGATGAGGAAAGGAGATGATAGAAAACCCTCATGGGGAAACCGAAAGCGGGAAAATACGTTCTCGGTACAAGCCAGAAAATCGAGTGAAAATTCGGTCAGGAGTTCTGGGGTTCCTGGATCGGCGGCTACGGATCAAGGTTGAGGCTTCCGGCGCGTTGAGGACCCTGACCGCACCGGTGTGGCTTGGGCTGTGCCTAACAACGGTTTAGAAGAAATTTCTTCAAGAACAATTAAAAATATACTGTTATGACACGACGGTTCCATAAAATACCTATATAAATACAATAAATAATCGAAGGTTTCCAAGAAAATCGATCTCACAATCCCGTATAAACCATCGCTCTCAGGTAAATCAGAACGTTAGCCCAATAAACCACCATAAACATTATACTAAGGAAGTTTGATACGTTCATTAAATAACCACAAGCATCCTCAGAATTCTGGAATTCAAACTGCCATATTACTTACTACCAAGCGCGATAGTTTTTACCTGATAACTTCAAAATAGTAAACAAGGGTCTTCTCGAAAAAATCATGTTACAGTCTCATAAATTACCTACAGACTTATTGGGAGCGAATCGGAGCAACCCACTTAATTTCAAAACCTTAAGCGCATTTAAGTTCATACAAAAGAAATGAAAAACAGATTTGACCAGTTGCTAGAGTGATAACATGGGGTTCAGGAAGGTTGTGTGATGCGTCGCACCAGAAATTTCTCAGTTCACATCAGTATCATTCAGTAGTACGTGATGATGTAAAAAAACTGGAATCACTTGTAAGTTCGGTTGGGGAATAACCGCACAACCAGACAATTCAGACGTGAGTTGATGAACTGTAAGCGTGGAGGCTTTAAAATACACGAAAAGAACATTTTTGACGTGAAGTCGTTCTATCGAAAGCTCTACTGCAATCCCAAAAATGTCTTTTGGTAGAACTTGTCGACATAGGGACCTTCAGATTAGCTATTTGAAACGAATAGTCGCAGTTAACTTTTGCCATTTCGTGTTTAGAACTCTGGAGAACAGGTGAAAGCTCGCGTTTTCTTTTGAAAGATTTATTGACGCTTCAGTTAGTTCAACGTACTTGTTTGGAGAGCTACCGGAGGACTTCAACTTGCGTGGAAGTATCTGATACTTGTCATTCAACAAATCGGGGGAAATGTAACGCTTGCATCAACCTGCAAAGCCCGTTCGAAGTTGATTGAGAATGATTGATGCCGAAGGCCAACCCGTCAGTCTGCAGTTACCTTTCAAAATAATTCGGAAAAATCGGACGATTCGCGCAACTCTCATGTAGCTTTGTTAGAGCGAGTTCCTACTGAGGATTTCAAGGTGAACGAAATGCAAGTAGGAGAAGGTCAATAGAAGTCACGGTAATACGTTTGTTACAAGTTGAACAGTCAAATGTTGTATGTGTTCAGAAATATGTGATTAGGAGAATGAATGTTAAAACAGTGTTAGAATGTCCTAATGAATGTTTAATCTGCCGATTATGGGAAAATGACCGAGTAAATAAAAATTGTATTCGTTGCAGTTTAGTATTTGATGTTCAAGAAGTCGTACGAGGAATATTCATTGAAAATTGCTGCGAGTTTGATTCAAATCGTCGAAGCCGTTGGAGCTCCTTTCGCTTCTCAAAACAAATATCACGATCGCGGGGGTATTCGTGAAAAGGAAAAATTACGTATACAACAGTGGAACGCACGATATGAGATCCAGCAATTCAACTGTTTGGAACATAATAGGGGCAGAGAGCACTAAAAACGACAGCTATAATGATTTTGAAACGACAAATTCATTTTATCAATCACTAATTTTCGGTGTCCACAAACGCCCCCATGAAACTACTTTGAATGGTAATAAAGGCCAAAAATGCTGCAAATTATTACACAATGGTTTATTATTCTCGTTTGCTGCTTGACGTAGTCACACATCCCCGAGACCCATCCTATTCGATTCAGCGTCGAAAAATATCAGTAAACGGTATGAAACGTTACCTCGTTACAACGGAACAACGAAAATGAACTATTCCAAGCGCCTGTAGGCCGCTATATAGGTGTACCTAACAGGACATAATTGCGATCTTTGCCCAAAGAGGGAGGTGGGAGTGAGAGAGGTGGTGGGAGGTGGGGTGACACACCTATATATATATAAAGGCTAGCTAACAATATAATTGTCTTAGTTAGTGTTATCTTTTTACCCGAAAACTCTCTTTGCGCAAAAACTTTCAGTAGGTTCCATTAATACTGATATCACAATCACACCAACACTGAAAACATAAGTACACACAGAATCTACACGAAATCTCACGAAACGCTTCCACACTCCCCGGCAAAAATGATGAATGTTAGTTTGTAGATAAATTTTCGTATTCGCCTCATATTCCTGTTTCAACAAACAATCCTTCACACACATGTTAGGTAAGTTCGTCCACTCTGGAAGGTGAGATACTATGGACGAGCGCTTTCGATGTCAAGACATCATCGTCTGGCCGTTAAGTCAGTACTAGAGTCAGTTAGTTGGTCGTGGCCTTATATACGAAGAGAAGGGTAAACGGGATTGCTGAGCGTCGGGGAAGGGAGAGGTGGACTTATAATATTATATATTATAATAATCCTCCTTCCGTTCAACAATATCTTGCGCAAATTGTCTTTGAATGCTCCGACTATGCGCAACAGGTCAAACAGCTCGACGCGGGTTAAACACTTTCGCATCTTGCACATAAAAGGACCACTATGGTACGGGACTCCCAACACTTTGTTCCTCACACGCGTGTCTCTTTGGAGTAGGAACTGGAACCTCTCGAACAATTAGGCGGGTTTAAATTTAAAGGAGAAGACAGGCAGAGAGAGAGAGAGGGAGAAAGAGAGATGAGAGAGAGAGGGAGAAAGAGAGAGAGAGAGAGAGAGAGGGAGAAAGAGAGATGAGAGAGAGAGAGAGAGAGAGAGAGAGAGAGAGAGAGAGAGAGAGAGAGAGAGAGAGAGAGAGAGAGAATGAATGAATGAAAACGTCTTTATTTATACATCTATGAGGTTTGGCCATATTTGGCCATTCTTCCACCTAACCAGAAATATTGTGTACATATAAATTTTTTTGTTTGATTCAGGGCCTGTTGGTGGTAACAAGCTTACATTTCACAATAAACAAAATAAAACATCTTCTCTTCAAAAATAACGACCGACAATTTTTTTTTTTTCCTTCTCCTCAATTGCTCCTGTTGAATTAATTATTAGGATGGACTTAAGGCTGTTAATGCTAGTACTGGTAAAGTAACCATTGTATCACATGCGTTTTGAATCTAGGTTAAGTCTTTAACTATTTTATTTCAGAGGGAAGTCCATTGTATAAATTGATACTTTTTACTAGTATACACTGGTGGTAGGCAGTGGTGTGACACACTGGCAGCTGGTAGTTAACCAACCTTGTATCTAGTTCCTCGCTGATGAATTTGGGAAAACGTATTAAACTGCTGTGCCAGATATGTAGGTTTACTGGAGGAAATTACTTTGAACATTAACCCAAGAAGAGAATATCGCATTATATCGTTCATTTTCAATATTTGCAATCGCTGAAACTTATCGTGAATCCTGTCATCATACTTTAGATTTAAAATATATCGAATGCAGCTATTCAGAGCTCTCTGCATCTTGAGTCTACATCCAGAATTAAGGTCACAGGTGACTGCTGCGCTGTACATAAAATAGGCAGGATCAGAGCTTTGAAGAGCGTAGTTTTGACGGAAACAGATTTGGAGAACAGTAGGTTTCTTACAGGCATAGAGCAGCGAATGCACTTTCCCAGCCGTTCTATCGCTCTGCGCATTCCAGGAAAGATCATTCTCTAGACAACCCCAAGGCATGTGGTCCGCGTAACATAGTCAACCTGCACATTATTTATCCTCAAAGTAGGCACATCGCAAAGCGATACACTGGCAAGCAGCCTCGCATGTCCCACAACCATGGCACAACATTTTTTCGGATTCAGCACCAGCCCGTGTTTACTGAACCACTCAGCCAAGTGGCACAGGTCCCTGTTTACAGTACCGACAGCAGCTACGAGCTCATCACGTCCACACGTGAGATATACATTAAGGTCATCAGCGTACATACTTCTACTACAGGCTGACATGGAGTCCGACAGTCGATTAATGTACAGCGCAAAGAGTAAAGCTGAAAACGTTGTGCCCTGCGGCGTTCCTCTCTCCAGCTCCACCCATTGTGACAAATCCCCACCGCCCCACTTCACCGCCTGTCTGCGCCCAGCCAAGTAGGAATGGAACCACTGAAGCGCTGAGTCATGGCAGCCGATAGATTTAAGTATGGCGATTGGTAAGTGTCTAGAATATTGTTCTCTTCAACAAATGCTGAAAATTGCCTGAACATTACCTTGTCAAAGATCTTTGCCAGGACACTAATAACAGAGATTGGTCGAAGGTCACCACACTCACGCGCAGGGCTCCTCTTATTAATAGGTAGCACAATCGCTTTCTTCCACTCCTCTGGATAAACGTTACACTCAATTGAACAATTAAAAATATGCATCAAGATTTCGGCCACCTTTTCAGCAATAATCTTAATCAACACACAGGAAATATGGTCGGGCCCCATAGCGTTGGAGAGATTTCCTTAATAGCACGCTTCACACAATCGGTGGTCACTGGAGAGAACTGGAACACAGGGGCGGTCATCGGACGCTAAACTTTCGTAGCATGATATTAGGGAAGAGTCAATGCCATGCTGGGTTCCAAGGTTGCAAAAATACCGGTTCAACTCATCAGGATCTATGTCCGAGTTGTCATCAAACGAGCACTTCCGCGTCCCCAACCCTGCCCCCTGATGATCCTCCAGAATTTTCCTGGGTCCTTCACACTTTGAAGCTGGGACTTGTAATTTAAAGCGTGCGTTCCGTACAGCGTTTTTCACCCTCTTCCGAAGCTTCTTATACGCCAATTCGTCTTCAACCAAGCCAGTCCGTCTATAGCCTCGTAGGGACTTGTTCCTTTCCTCCCAGAGATCTTTAATCGCGGAGTTATCCAAGGAGCAGGCGGTTTCGTCACGCGTACCTCCCTGCAAAGGAAAATGTTTGTTCATCAACCCCCAAGGAGCCCTGACACCACAGCCACCTTCTGGTCCAACTCAGCTGCACCATACACCGCCGAGAAGTCCAGGTGATCGAAGTCGTTTTCTATCAGTTTACCATCGTAGTGTTTGAAGTTTCTAGCTTTGATGATTTTATATATTTTTGCCCTACTTAGCAGGGGGAGACAGGAGTAAATCGTGTCATGCGCGGACATGCCAGCAGACGGAAATTGGCCGAGAGAGAGAGAGAGAGAGAGAGAGAGAGAGAGAGAGAGAGAGAGAGAGAGAGAGAGAGAGAGAGAGAGAGAGAGAGAGAGAGAGAGAGAGAGAGAGAGAGAGAGAGAGAGAGAGAGAGAGAGACAGAGAGAGGGAGAAAGAGAGATGAGAGAGACAGAGAGAGAGAGAGAGAGTTGTGCAGTTTAGCACGAGTGAAGAAAAGCTGACGAATGAGATAATTGAGAAAAAGGACGTATTGTATTTGTGACAGGATAGATACATCAACATGAGATAGGACGGACTTCTGGATAAGAGAACTGGTGTAGGGACGAGCGCTACGTCATTTCGGTACGAGATGATTGCATTGTTGAAGAGGTGCAGACTCAGGCGCCTGGGCCTGGATCTCGAGTAATGACCCTGTTCCCATGTTGCCTCGGTAGGTGACTGCATTTCCGAGCACTGAACTACGATGACTAAAGGTGCTTTTACACCTTTTACGAGCAATACACCTCATACCACTTTAACAATTGCCTACTTTGTCTTACAATATTATCAATCAAACATATTATTTCTAGGGCGAACGGGTTGAAATGCAGATCTCGTTTCGTGCCTGGAAATGGCAGTTGGAAACCATCGGGTGATGTTAATAAGCAACTCTGGAGAGCCATCGTGAAAACGTGAGTAGGTTGAAATATCTATAGTAATGGTCTCGACGAGCCTGTTCATTACCTTCAACACGTATTGTCATATCTGCTGTATAACGGTCCATTACCAGGATGTTTCTAGCGGTACGTGTTGGATCAGTTGTTATAACTGAAGATTCATGAGATGAACGAAATGCAATCAATATTTCCAGCTATTATACCAGAGTTATGCATGGCCTGTGGGAACAGTGCCAGCTAGGAGCAACCGTCCTTCTTATTCAAAGGGCGAATTCACCTTTCCCTACCTTCGAACTAAATCGCCAGCGAGAAACTCGGGGACGCTCATAATGAATGAAGTGGTAAAAATACACGTTTTTGGCGATGGCACCAAACGACGATATTTCATGAAAAATATAAATGTCACGTAGAAAGGGCAATATTGGAGGTTGTGACAACAACACTGTAAGGTACTTTCATGCCTTTTTAACAAGTTTTCATTTCGGTTATATCACGTTAGTCCTTGATTAATACACAGTTCTGTTTCCATTATAATTCACCACACAGTTAAACTCCGTAGGCATCACATACACTACACAACCACTACATAAACATAAATTGTATAATTATGAACAATTTTTCCTCCCTGTCATTTGCTATGAATTCTTATAGAAAATGAAGCTACTTTAAGCTACAGAAATTATTTTCATTAGCAGCAAAGTAATAAGCGGTAGCGAAATACATATCTGTTTAACAAAAATCGTCACTCACGTCACATTGGCGAGGCTTAAAGAACTATATAGAGAAAAGAGTGGGGGGAGGGCAATGTGAAGATTAAGAAATGTTGTAAAAAATAAAAAAGTAAAAATAAAAATACTGAGTAAAAAAAGATACCGAGTCCGTGGAAACAATAAAAAAAAACCTATTCGGATTCTAAATATCTGCAGCACAGAACTTTCCGCAACTCACGTGAATTCGACGACCTGCCACGTACACGGGCGCTATATCGTCGTTCAACGCATTTCTACAGGAACACTAATGGAGAACAAAATGTAGGTATTAGTTAGTTGAGACTATTTCGTGAGTTAGATCGAAACCGTTCAAGTCGTTTTTGAGAAAATTGGAAAACCGAGAAATTAATATTCCAAAAGTCTCGTTTTCTGTGCTGTCATGGCTTATATCTCCATTCAACAGATGCATAAAGAAATAATTACGGAAAACAAACGGTCTCTAAAAGACACTCCATAAGATTGATGAAATCCAGTGGCACAGTTACTACGATAATTACAAAAATGTTCAAAAAACATTATTTTCGACATTAACTAGTAAAAGATAATTTAAAAGTTTAATCAAAATCGTCTAGCCGTTTTCGGGAATGCGAAAACTCCTAGTTTTTGGCACATTTTCGTCCCCACACCCCTTTCCTATCGATGGAAATCGCCCATAACCTTATTTTCGCGCCTATAAAAAAACCCAGCTCAATTGGTTCAGCTGTTCTCCCACAAATCTAACTGAAGGCACACACACACGGACCATGCGCCGAAATTACACAAAAATGACTGGTGGGAGCTAAGGAATGGAAATAAAAAAAAACCTCATGAGTGCACGCAGACAACTCAAATGATGATGTTGGGGGGGGGGGGGGGTGCTGACATTAAGGAACCCCAAATAACCGCGATTAAGGAAAATCTGATTTCGTATATTCTAAAACCGATTCTACAGAAAAACCACTGAGTGCAAATCTAAAGGAGTGCAAGCAATCCAAAGGGAGGAGGCAGCCCAAAACTATGATAGAAAAACAACAAATAAAACGCAGCAAATTATTATTATTATTATGCTCTTGCGCAGGTTGACGTAGTCTTACACGTCTGAAAGCAATCACATTCGACTCAGCATCGAAAAATACCAGTAAACTATACGAAACATGACGTGAATCCAACAGAACGACGAAAAGTAAATATTGTAGGCGCTCGTGGACACTTTCCGCAACTCACGTGAATTCGACGACCTGCCACGTACACGGGCGCTATATCGTCGTTCAACGCATTTCTACAGGAACACTAATGGAGAACAAAATGGAACACTACGAGTCCAGCTGGTGGGGAATTTTAATGAGAGGGAGAGAGAGAGTGGGGAGAAAAAACGATGAATCGATTACTCTCGTTGTAGTTATTGTCCCGCGAGTTCTTTCAATTAGTAGACTTTGCCTCACTATAATTACTGTCATTTCACTAACTTTGGTCTAGCCGCAGTCGTACACCTCTGAGAATGGTTTCATTTGAGCTCGCATTTATATAATCTTCTGACTGTCCCGCAATTTGGGATGTGCACCGCGGCCAGATGACCCATTGTGCCAGTCTTACTGCCTTACTGAGGAAAACCAGGTAGTTTCTGAAAGAGTTTTCGTTGGTATCCATCCTGGGAGAAGTGGTGCCAAAGACCAAAAGCCACTCCCTCTCAATTCTCCAGCACTGGGCCAAGACATAGTAGGGAGTCTCATCATTCGTGCTACACCACCTGCATCGAGGGGTGTCAGCTATACCCATAACATACATGTGTCATTCTGCAGTGCCCGGTTATGATCCCAACAATCTGCCTCAAGTCCTTCCTCTCCACCCTCAGAAGGCTCTGTCTTATCTCACTTGATTGCTCTGAGACAAAGCGTTTGGAGTGTCTTACTCTTGCAGCATTCCAGACCGTCTGATGCAGTCTTCTGGCGTGTTCTCTCACAGTTCTTCCGACTAGTGACAGAGAAATCCCACAATGGGGCGGTGGCCTGATAGGTATCGTGGATGAGCCGCTTCTGGCCAGACGGTCCGCCCTCTCATGTCCTTGTGTCCAGGAATCCAATACACATAACTCTATTCGCGCTTGCTAAGGAGTTAAACCGCATCCTGTGCTGTCACACCAACTTTGACGTTGAGCAGTAGTTCAGCGCCTTGCACGACGCTTCACTGTCAGTCAATATGTTGATAGTTCTGTTGCTACAGCCTTTTTCATGTTTTAAGATTGCCCCGGCGATAATAGCATAAATCTCTGCTTGAAAAACCGTTGGAGTGGGGCCTAGGGCAATGTGTGTTGTCCCACTCCCTACAGAGCCACTTATCCACACCCCGGAGCCTGTTCCCTCCGGAGTTTTCGATCCATCTGTATAGATGTTAATGCCATTGAGAGGCCGAAACCGACGACTTTCGCTGTTCCATGGATGGCTGAACATTATACTTCTTCTCGAACTCATACATGGGCACCATCGCGTCCGTGAACATGCTGAGCTCCTTAGAAGTCTCCAAGTCCCTGAATATAGCCAGGTGTCCATGAGTCGCCTGTGGCACCTTAGCTATACCGAGCTTGGTGAGTCTGTATGCTACCTTCATCATACACAGACATAAACGTCCAGGGGAAGAAGGTCGAACAGTCTCTCCATATCAATGGTGGGTGTGGTCTTCATCACCCCCGCTATTAGCCTTTGTACTTTGGCCAGGCTGCTGCCATTCTTTCCAATGGCAGTTCTATGCCACCACACAATCGGCTCATACGAGATGATTGGTCTCACATTCAACTTGACCCCGCATTTAAAAATAATTAGAAAACGATACCGAACACGGCGTATTTGCGATAAAACTGCCGGAATTGCGTTTTTGTTAATTTTCTAACCTATTTTTGCCCATAACAACCACGCGGTTTGTCGGATCGGATTGCCGAGCAGGTAGCCACAACTTGATTTTGTGCGAAGGAGAAACGCACTTTTTAGACCACGTTAAAGGCACAAATCTACGACGGCGGATGGCAGACGGACATTGCAAATTTCGAATCCCGATGTTTTGAAACGTAATGTATCAAATTTTGAGGGGGGTGGGGGGCCGTAAACATTTTTTCCTGACCAAAAACATAGGGAAATCACATTCAGAATAAATCCAATTTCGGAAAATTCGGATTTTTCTTAACCCGCGAGATTAAGAAAACCCAAATACAATTTCTGTTTGGGTTATTCCAAAAAAGGTCCCACTGGAACATCTATGACTGTACATTTGTGCGTGTACGTTAGTGTTGGTGAGTAATTCTAGCCGCCCTCCTCTAGCGATTTCGATGATTCTTTGTTGTTAGCTTTTCCGCCACATTGAGAAACAACTCTTCTATGGCTAATTGCTGGAAAGGGTTTAAAGGACGTAACGAACGGGAAGTTACAGTCTTTACGTTATTGACAGTGGATAAGTTCTTCGTTCTATTTCAATTTTCAGGCAAGTTGTGCACCTCGTCATTTTCCTCCTCAACTAATCAGTGCATATGTTGTGGTTGCGATAATCCATCAAGCGGGTGTACCGGGACGAACATCATTCAATCCATCTTCAGCGTAGCATTTTTGTGGTTACTAGGCACTTCAAATGCGTCGATTCCCTCGAAACTAACGTGTCGTCAGTCATTACGAAGCGGTTGTCTCATCCAGGCGTCGCCATGTCGCCTGTGCTCTTATTCACTCCCACACAGTTCTCTATTTGTGGTGGAAAAACTTCTCCGATCATAATTCGCGAATAAAACTTCTCGTTCCAATTGCTGCACCCTGTTTATGTTATAATCACTCCCCGAATCACTTAGTGTGATGAAAACCCAAAATTTGCTATGTTTTTCAGTTTCCCACTGCAAATGCAAAACTGAATTTCATCAAACTGAGAAATTGCGTTTCACCAATTTCAAACGACGTTTTGTTTTCCACAAGTGTTTCTCTATGAAGCGCCTTAATTAGTATGTAAGTGAAAATCCACAGGGAAATGAAGTTCAAGGAACATCAAAATTCGTTCAACTAAATTTTCTTGAAACAGTTGGAAATGTTTTAGAGAAACCTACAAAGTACTTTTGAAGTATATTAACGTCCCATTGTGTTCATTAGCGCTTCTATTCAAATGCGTACAGGACCTGTAGTGGGATGCTCCGCACCAGATCTTTTCAAACCGAACGGAGATTTTTCAGCTTCAGGACGACGCCGGAGAAAGACATCTTCATCTTCTTCTTCCCAGAATCTCCTTTAGTTGTCTCCCCTTCGCAAAGCAGACGGGAGAATATGGCGCCAGCTTCGACTATCCTGTTTCTCTATATTTCCATCTTTTCGTTGAAGGCCAGAAAACCACTTCGTTACGTCAACACGTCCCCCCTTGGTGCCTGACTCTACTCCTAATCTCATGCGAAACAAGCGCCATCATGAATTCATTACTTGTAATTTCATCAACTGCAGAAAGTTTGTTAGACTAAATACGTTAAAATTTGTGGAAAGTGGTGGGACGAGACCCATCAAATATTTACCCTGGTTATTCATTTAATCCCCAAGCATTTAATGCATTACTTCTAATAAATCTATTGCCATCTCTAAGCTTCTACCGTATAGATAGCTTAATAGACTCACCATCTTGATTTTCTGTGAGCTAAATAGAGGATTAAATTACTGCATTAAGTCGATTATTGTCGAAATAGCTGTTGATTTATCGTGCTGCTCTAGTCACTTTCCCACGATGACAGTTTTATTGTAAGATCATATCATCATATCATTTAGGCCTGTCCATACAACAAATTCAAGCAAAATCATTGAAGGAATTTCTGAGAAAAAAAGGTTACTCTGCGCTGGCTCTTGGGATAGAAAGAGTAGGAGTGGAAAGGGGAGAATGATGATATCTTCCACGATAAAACAACACTAGTTCAAATACGACCCGAGCAACGCACTTGAGGCAGTGGCCAAGCGCATTGGGGTGTGAGGCTTTCTGAGCCAGGCGGGGATAGAACCAGCGGACTCTGGTTCGCCCCCCCCCCTCCCCGCGTCAAACCCAGGGGCGTGAGGCAATGGGTACCAGCGGCGGCTAGGGCACTAAGTGGGCCACCCCACGGGCTCGTAAGGGATTTGGGACATGCACCCGTTTGTGGCCACAGCGAAATACCATTGGAGCCCGCAGCTCCACCGGGTCCTTTGGTCCGCAGCTGCCTTATCTTCTTCTAGTGCAAGATCCTGGTGGCCAGATACTACCTGGACATCGAGCAGACTGGTGGGGACCAACGATGTCAGGCTCGAGTCCCTCTGCTCTCTCCCTTCCACACGCTACCCCAACGTTTAAAAAAGGAGCCTTCTGAAATCATCATCATAAGCCCTCACTTACTTTTGAACTATTCGATCATGTACCAAACATTGTGCCACTATGATAAAAACAGATACAAGTTATCGCAGATAAGCGTCATCAATTTCGGTGACATCTCACGACAAGAAACTCGTTGAATCCGGTTCACCTCATTCCCGTCTAGCATTTCCAGTAACTCCCATTGACTGAAATCTGAGATTGTTAACGGCGTGCTTTTGAAAACGGCCATTCTCGTCAAAGGAACCAGAACTTCTAATGAACGTCTAATTACCGTTTCCCGAAAGCTGTCCAACTTGCGAGGTCAATCAAGTCTGCTTGTTACGATTCTGGTGCGATGCTTGTTACTAAGAGTTTTGCTGCATGAATTGTAAACTTGGATGGCAGAGCTTCAGAAAGGGCACTCGTCTATTTTGAGTTGTGTTAAAACCAACTATTTTCGTTTGTGTTATCCGCGAGGAGAATAAAAATTTTGCTGAAGGCAAACTTGCTTTGATACTTCGTTTGAAATGGATCCGCCTGCCTGTTGACAATTTTAAAGGTGTGTTAAAGAAATGGTCATGGACCGTCCAAAATGTATCAAAGGGAGTCAATTCTGAAGTAGTTTGGCGCAGGAAAGTTATGAAATCTCTCCTTCCATGGCTGAAAGGCACACTAAAAGCCTCGTGTGCTAACTATGTGAGACAATACAAACTGAATCGTCGAACATATTCTATTGACCGTTATGCTTGAGGAAAATGCCCCTCCTGTTCCTGTTCCTCCTAGAACTGCTTTTTCGTTCAACGACTTTCTATGGTAACGTTTAGGGGCAATAACAATTAGGTACCAGCCAGCTGAATGTAGTTGTAGTAGTGCGGATTTCATCAGAACCTTAAAAGCCGTTTTTGAAAAAGTTGTAAAAACGTGGTTTTACGACAGTTAATCTTATTTCAGGTGTAGCATATCATATATTTCCGTTCAACGAATGGTTGATCAAATTATGTCACGCATTTACTGTAGGCGCCTGGATAAACACGGTTCTTGTCCAATTTCGATTGTTATTTTCGTTCAAGGAAATGTCACTGAAAACAATATCTAGATTGAAGACACCTTGTTAGTTTAATGTGAATCGTTTAAGTTGTTTTCTCGATACATCCAGATCGGTATTTCGTGAATCGCTGAATAAACGTGAGGACTTTATTTGATCAGCATGGAACATGCTTAGATTTGACCCAACCGTCAAAAGTGTCACGTTGGGAGGGAATGAAATGATGTCATGAAATGAGTATATGAGAAACTCGAGCCTTGTGCTTCTAGGGCCACCCTCGTCCTGGGGAGATTTCGCGCGTAAATCTCTATTTCTCTTGATGCGGATATGACTTGGTTATAGGTACTGTGTTTGAGTAATGAAGCGAGATTGCGCAATACCTTCTGCTATCCTGACCCCTCATTTACGTATTCCTTATCTTGTGTTGGGTCTTTGACCTGAGAAGTTTTAGTCGCTGGCTCCAAGTAGCGTAGATGTCGAGGGGGCTTGTGAGGCTTGAAGGAACACAATCGTTCACAGACAACAAAATATACGCGTATTACTTTTCTCATCCGTGCTTTTCAGACTCAGTAAACTTTGAAGAGTTAAGAGCTGAAGAAAACTAAAAAAAAAGTCACAGAATTGCATAACCTTTTTTTGTTACTTCGTAGGGCTAAGGTAAGTTGAAGAAATCGATAAACCCCACCCGCTGACACCCCAATTCAATGATTTACTCGAACGCTTCATTTCCAACTTAACATTTACGACGCAAAGCGATCAATTAACTAACGCAAGGGTCTTGTCATAACCGTTAACAACGATCATTGTCGCCTCGATGGGCATGTAATCGGAAGCTGAGGTGCAGGTCCGAAGCTCTAATTGATTTTCAACTGGTCTCCTTAGCGATGTTCAGTTTAATGTTATGGGCGGAGATAACGTTTCTCCCCTCCTCCTAGGATGATGTTAATGGTCCTCGTCTTATTGTATTGCCAGCCTCACCTGGCACCGGAGTTCGGCCAGATGAACTCAACGAGCAGATCTGAGAACCGATAGACGAACCGTAACCGACAGTTTCGCCAATCTGCACCAAAGCTGTAGGCTCAATTGAAATACTTGATATAATATTTGCTGAACTGATAATAATAATAATAACTGCTTCTATTAAATTGATATCGCGTATCAATTGATGTTTTATACACTTTTTATTGATATTTATTTATCTCCGACGTCGTGAGAATAAATTGAATTTTTGTCGTTCCAACGTTAAAGTTGGTGGACCGTTGGAGTTGAAAAAGATTGAAATTCTAAACGGACTATACGGAAGCTTCCGTTGAGACTTTATTTCAACTATCGTTCAACTATCGTGGAAAAACAGCCTAAGGTAGGCAAAGTGAGTTCCTGTGCACGTTACGGTACTCAAATATCGAGCGATGCATCACATATTTTTCCTCGACTCTCTACATACGTTGAATCTTCCTATAAGGTACAAAATCCAGACATTAGTCAGCTAAGATCACGCCAATCCCAAAATCAGATGACAGATCCGGGACAGACCACTATAGCTCGGTGTGCTCGGCGTCGGCCATTAAGGCATTGGAGAGGCTCACAATGAATTAGACTTCCCCAGCTATAGCCTAACATCTCTCCCCGACCCAGCATGAATTCTTGAAGTGTAGATCAACCACGACAAACTTGATCTATTGTCAACTGATCATTTGAACGCCTTCCGCAATGGCCATCAGGTGAACTGCCTATACACCGTTTTTGCAATGGCATTTGATAGGGTGTGTGACCTAGAACAAGCGTTGTTGTTGAGGAAGCTGGAGGTTTGTTGACGTGGCTTGCTGGTTGGTTGGACGGTCGGTACTTGATGGCCAGGGTGATGAATTACTACTCCTACAGGTTTGAAGTTTCTTCTGGGGTTCCTAAGGGCTCGCACTTCGACCGACTGTTCTTCCTCGTCTTCGTCAACGGCGTGGAAGACATTTTCTGTGGAGAGGTTAAACATCTTTTACTCGCTGATGACCTCAAGATATTTGATTGATCCAGTTTGTGCTGCTCTCCAAAACTACTTGAACACGCTGCAACAGTGGTGTCCGGGCAATCAGTTATTCCTGAATGTTGGGAGGTGTTTCGCTGTCACACTCTCCTAGAGTTCGCTGCGTGCTTCACGGCAGTTACTCCGTTGTAGTGCGGCAGTGCTCATTGAGGGTTCGGTCATATTTGAGGCCCACGGCGAGTCGTTGGGAGCTACAGCGCCGGAATGAGTAGCAGATGGTCGAATGCACGGGGGTTGAGGAAAGATGAGTGTTTTGGAATTTCAGAAATGGTGGTAAGTGAAATGGTGGTGGCATGAACTCCAGACTTTCTAGGGTTGCTTCTAATCGTCTTATGAAGGTCACCGTACTACTCGTATCTACTTTTTTAGATTATTACACTAATTATTCCAACAATGCAAGGTGGAATTGCCACATAACAGTTGCTATTTGTGCATGTTGGACGATATCTCGGGAGATGAAGCAAATGACCTCTTTTCACATCATTGCAAGGTGTGGATAGTCCGAATTACTGCTGCTAAATGCAAGCAACTGTCTAAGCAGTGGGCGGTGTGTGAGTGGTCAACATTTGAAGGTGGGCACACGAGGTTCTATAGCCGAACCATACCATCGCTTAACGTCACTCCTTCCCATTTCACATCCACCACCTGTGACAGTGGTGGAGTGTGATTGTCTCGATACCGCTACTTGTTTACTTTTCCGTTATCAGTTATCAGCAGTTATGCCAATGGAACAGTAGAAATTCCAACACACTATTGTTCTCAAACCAACAACGCTGTTCAGCAGCAGCTGCTGCCCGCCACTGGAGGAAACGAGGTTGTAACCTCTTTCTTTATTATTATTCTTTTATTCTTCTGTCTTCTGGCCTTTTTCTCTTTTCTGCGACCTTGGGTGTTCCGTTTCTTTTTTGTTCACCGAACTTAATTTAACCGTTTTACTTGCATCGTTTACATCTGATACGCCGCTCATCTCCTCTCGTTTGGAATGTCACCGGGTGGTCCGACGTGTTGGACAGCGACTCCCGACCATCCGTCAGTAGGGATATTCCGATACTAATAAATACGAGTAGGTACTCGATACTTTTGATTCCATACCAAGTATTTATTATATCGAATCAATTTTGCGATACATACTTGGTATCGAAACAAAAATACTTGGTATCGAATCGAATCAGCAAAACAACCGAAAACAATACAAAAAACCGAGAACGCATCATACAGAACTGAGAGAGCAAAAACAGTCAGCTTTAATCGGTAACCAATGCTTAATTGCTTAACTACAGAACTGAATAGTATCACTCCAAACTCCGCTATCGTTAAAGAATGTAAGGATGTTTTATTGAGAGGGCTGAAAAGGAGGTATGGGATGATTGAATTAAACGATCATACAGCCATTGCAACAATTCTAGACCCAAGGTTTAAAAATCTGCATTTCCAAGACCCCGCTGCATGCGGAAGAGCTATTCAAAACCATGGTTGTCGGACAACTAAGTAGCCCAAGTGAGTCAGAAGAAGATGTCTCATTTACTGCACCATCTGAATACGATTTTTGGAAAACATCATAAAGAGTTAGCACATGGGCACAAGAAGAAAAAAAAAATCTCATCAGGGAGATGAAGTTTCTCTTTATTTATCAAATCCAGTAGTTTCTCTTAAAAGCAACCCATTTGCAGAATGGGATGACATGAAGTTGGTGTTTCCTTGTCTGTACAAGTATGCGCAGCAATATTTAATTGTTGCTGCAGCATCAGTTCCTAGCGAGTGCCTTTTTTCCAAAGCCGGTGCAACAATGACACAAACAAGGAACAGATAGTCTTCAAAATACCTTGAACAGTTACTGTTTTTGGGCAATCTTAATGCTGAAGAGTTTTTTGTTTAAATTAATAATAAACCTAATAAACATTTATAATAAATAAATAGTTTTTTTCTTCTCAATTTTGTTTAAATTATTCTCCTTCAACGTTCATTAATAGCACCCTCAAAATAATAAAACAAAATAAGTTCCAAAAATATCGATATAAGTAAGAATCGATACTTCAGGAGTACTTATTTAAGTAGTATCGAAGAAAGATTTGAGTATTATCGAAATGAGTAGGTATCGATACTTAGGTGGTATCGGAACATCCCTATCCGTCAGGGAAGACATCGAAACGGCTTTGATCGATTTTGCGCTCTCTCTCGACGTTCGCCACCCTTGATTCCGAGTTAGAGTTATAAAAGTACCAAATCATTTGTTTATTTCCGTGAGTCTCCAACTGGCAATTGTTGAAACTCTTTAACTCCCCTGTCGCCCTTTTAGTTGTATCCGGTTATTAAAATCAAAATTACTTAAGTTAACGTACCTGTTAGGAGAGTCCGTCTCCTCTGGATACTGAGGGCGAGCGCTTTCTATGTAAAGACATCATCGTCTGGTCGTAAGTTTCTTTAAATCGAAAGCGCTCGCCCACAGTATCTCAACAGCCAGAGAAGACTCACCTAACAGATACGTTAACCTTAGTAATTTGCCTACTGGCGGATCTTACCCAATTATTTTAATACCAAATCAAAATTCACCATTTCTCACACCCATCACATATTCGTTTTTGAAGTTGGCAAGCTGTGCGGGGTTATAGCCAAATGTTAAACGGCAGGCCCAGAGCATACTCAAACACGAAATTCATTTTTTAAACTGCACTACAAATTGTATTTCAAATGAGAAAGCGCCAGCAAATAAGAATGTTATGGTACTAGCGTCTTACGTCAATTCAACGTCATTTTAATCACTACGATAACTACGTTTACCCATTTCGCTCGTACCCTCATTTTGACGTTCCAAGATGATGTGTAGGCTACAGAAGAGAATTGAGCCAATTCGGTAATGCTGTTGTCTCCACAGGTGTTCACAGACATACAAACCGTTTTTGAAAATGGTCTCTTACGGACCCAATAGCCCTTGAAACGTACAGATCCGTAGAAAACTCACAATCGTTTTTCAGCCGATAACATAACTTTCCTTCCTACTACGTAGGACTAAGGAACGTAAAAAAGGGAAGTAAGGTATTATAGTAGAGGAGATGTAGGTTTAATAAAAATATTGAGCTGGTCTTGAGACAAAATGCAAAAGCGTCCGCTCGTACCGAATAATGCGTTTTATTATCAGAACAATTTGCAGATGGGAACCACTCAAAACTTCGTTTTCACGCCTCATAAAACAAATCCTGGGAATTCAAAATGTTGACCAATAATGAGATGCAAGAGAAAGTATACGTGACAACAGGCTTTTGAGGTTTTTTCTTTCACATCTGTACTATTTACCGTTTACAATCTATTTCTACCGTCAAGAATGTACTTCCAACAATCTACCGTCTGGCTACTTCACCGTGTTCTTCGCAGACGATTGTAGTTGACGAGAGAGCAACGAGCAGCCGACGTTCTAAGATCCACTCGCTCTGACGGCATCAACCCAAATTTAAAACGGAAGGAAAGCTGCGCCTTTCCCGTTTTCGAGTAGGTAGAACAGACAAGATGAGGAAAAGAAGAAGGAGGGGTAATTGAATAGTAAAAAGGACTTTCAATCCCGAGTCTCCTTGAGATGTCACCGGAGGGAATTAGTAATGAACAAGTCTGAGGAGACCTCAGGTTCATCTGCCTTCAAACCGAAGCAACGGGAAAACGAGATGAAAAGTCTTGGCAGAGGATCCCGATGTTCCCCCGGATCTCGAGCCTCTTTGAATCGACGCATAAGCCGTTCCTCTATACCGGTTATTCTTATTACGAAGACCGTAAATTCTAATTCAAATTAGATTAGCAACAAGAGGGAACGGAAGGGTCTAAGAAAGAGTGAATTGGGTTTCTCAAACCTTTCATCCCATCGCTTCGTCCTCTTGAGACAAACACGCAGCTCGGCAGCCCTCTTCGGTTTTCATTTAAATGAAAGTGGGAAGAAGGAAGAAATCCGCTCACTTTATCCTGGTGGCGAAGAGAAACTGCGATTAATGTTGCCCTTTGAAGGACAAAGATAATCGCAAAACTCTCTTTCAAATAGCTTATACAACTTTCATCATTTCAGTCATGAATTCCCCTCCCCTCTCTTCACAACGACGAGGGAACATTTTTTCCCCTGAGAGAGTTTTCATAGGAAATGAAGCTATTGCTTTCGTGTCATAACAGTTGGAGTGCAAGGAGTTTGGCACCTAAATACGTTTCACGACAATATGTTGAAGTCTTTTCTACTTAATTGTTTTTCTGCCAAATGATCGACTAAATACATTTCATTTCAGCCATTTTTTGTTTTGTTTTCATGGTCAACATCTTCTTTCACTGTATCTTCACATCCTCATCGTCTAATCACTCAACTTTGCTTAGCTCAACACCCGTTTCGGCCACTAATCCAGTCAATTTCCACTCAGCTCACACGAACTTGTGAAATATACAATAATTATATAATACAACACAGAAACTGGTTGCGTTTGACGTTCCGGTTTTTTTTTTTGTTCTTCCTCGGGCCGCAGCTGATGAACCCCAAGCACTCTGAGGCGCACTGCAGCCAGCCCCTCACACGTACCTGCTCCACTTCGCAGAATCTGCAATTCTGTACCTCAGACTGAGGACACGTTCACTCCCTGGAGAGTCTGATAAACAGCCTTGACTGCCTTTGGCCAATAGGCAGTCCTGCACTTCTTCTCTCACTTACCAACCTCCTTGATCAAGTGGCTCTTGGTGATCCCTGCGCAGAGCCTATTCGATTTCTTCTTCCCTTCCAGGCCCTTACCCAAGCGGTGTTGCACGCCCACTGTCACAAAGAAGAGCTCTGCTTGAAAAACTGTTGCCAGTGCACCCGGTGCTATCGCTGTCTGGATCCCCATCAACTCCTGCGCCACGCAGCTCATATGAACTTGTGCAATATAACTTGACATTATAGACAGGAACCAGTAGCATTTGACGTTCTGGAATGTATAAGACTGCAGCAACTTCTGCCATGTTTGTTAATTTATCGTGCTACTCTAGTCCCATGGATCGATAATCAGTTAGTTTCAATTACATAATTGAGTTAAAAAGTGAGCTATTCCGCTTACAGTTTCGAAATTGATTGAGATTATCCTACTTATACCACGATCATTATTAAGCAATCAGTGCACAAGTGATTTATAGGGAGACAGGAAATTTTAACTTCCCTTGGCAATACGAAGTAGGAAGGAAAGCTATGTAATGGGCTGAAAATGAAATTTTGAGTTCTGTTCAGATCTTTACGTTTTTACTGAGTACCTCACAGGCAGTGCCCCGACTCCCCATACTCTTTGGCATGAGTACAGTAGGCTTCAGTGAGCACCCATGGAAGGGATCATCGATATTTTCACGCCGTTTGTCAGGCGCCATTCCATGAAGTGTAAAAGAGGCCGGGATTGTACCTTTGTGGATGGCAGCTGTTGTGCTTGTGGTAACCAGTTGGAGTTGCTGAATCATGTAGTTCAGACAGGTGCGCAAACTCAGGGTGGCTATGTCAAGCGTCATGACTTAGTGTGCGAGCATTGTCATCTAGGCTGGGAAGTTGATAGTGGGTAATATCAGATTGTCTTTGGAAAAGACCTGACATCGCCAACATTAGTCCTGACTGTGCTTCTATGATCCTGGATGTTCAGGTAGTATCTGGCAGCGAGGATCTTGCGCTAACTTGGCAAGCCAAGAGGCACAATTATGACAGGGAGAATCTTCGTATCTTCTTCTTGTGGAGTGATGGCGGATAACATCACAGTTACAGCTATGACCGTGTCCTGGCAAGGCATGGGGCACTTGAAAAGTGCTGAGGAGATGCATCGGCTGAGTGTCCCAGCAGGCGTTCTCCGAGATATCGCCAAATGCATGTTGCTCCGGTCGTATCTGTTCTTTTGGTCGTTCTATGATGGAACATCATCTTTTCGTTCCCTCTCTCAATCCTTCTACGAATCCCTAGAGCAGGCCTACGGTCCCATCCTCATGGGCCCTCCCCATTTCCTTAATTATTATTTATTTAGCCTACAAATATGGGTGCCACCGTCCCATTTATGGTGAAGAATGTGCGAGAAAGGTGTGTGTCAGTCAACGATGTAGACAAACACCATCAGCTCAAATTTGTGGTATTCAGCATGCCAAATATCATATGATGCTAAAACGAGGGTTTTGATGACATTAACTATAAACTAACCATCGTTATCACAGTGATCAAAACACCATGATTTTTGCTCTTTAAAAATTTCGGAATTTCAATCCCACCGATTCTGAAACAGCGGTCTCAAAAAAATTGTGTTTACAACCTCATCAATTCTCCGTGTACTGATTGCTTAATAGTAGTCGTGGTACATGTAGCAGAACCACAATAAATCCCTGTGCTATCGCTTTCTACCACTTTCAAATTACGTTTGACGATGTGCAAAGGAAGAGAATTAATGGCAAAAGCCATGAAAACCAGTGCTTCACGTTGAGCATAAGCTTTGCTTTAAGTTTCGAGATGCGTCGCGCCTGATGATTTAATGGTGTTGGCAGTTTTGGAATTATCCAGTAAAGACTGTAAAAAGCGGTAGTAATTAAAACGGCGGTGGTATGAGTTTTCGGATTTTGCGGTACTGTTCCCATCAAAAATTTAATCAACACCGTTGCAGGCGTTTTCGAACAACAAATTAGTGTTTCGATCACTATGATAACTGTAGTTTGTTTGTCATGGTAATTCGTTGCGCTACCCTCACTCGATATTCTAATTTCCGTTTTGAGCAAAAAATGAGGTTTGATGATTTTTCTCCCACCCTTATTTTGGCGTCTCATGTTGGTTTGGAGGCTGAATATAAATTTTGAGCTGATTCTGTCCAAATGTTCACTTCCAGTCGTGTTCACGCGCATAGATCAAACGAAGAAAAGTGAAAACCTTCTTCTTCCGAACCCTCTCAACGCAACGGTGAAAATCCTTCGTAGTTTGTAACCCTCAAAAGGAGTAAGATGATCCGGAAAAACCACCTGTTAGGACCATAGTTGATCCTTTTGACCTTCACCTTTTTCCTCGTTGGCCAGACGACTCTCCTGTCCGCTAACAAGGTTTCGCTCTCAGTCCAATAAAGTAGGGGAGAACAAAGGTGGCGTGGCGTTTGTGATGGGATGTGATTCACACGTGGGAAACTAATTATTTCTCCTTCAATTACTAAGTCACCCTTTGAGGTGTAAAGAGCGTCGAGGGTCTCACAAAACGAGAGGATGAACGTGTCATCTCCACCAAAACGTTCAAATTGAGGGAATCACACTAGATTGACGCACGAGGAAGAGAGATGAAATTCAGTACAGGTGATAAAATCAGTCCACAAAGGCGACACATGATAAAGGGGTCGGAGAGCGAAAGAGGCCTGAATTATGGCTCTGGTTAATCACTTGAGACACGATAGGTATTGAGTTCATAGTAAAGAATGAACGAGTCAAGAGTTAACGCGACACAGAGGGTCTCTCGATTGCTAACTAGTGAGATCCGAAACGAAAGCTCAGATCGTGTGTTTATTGTTCCATTTGTCGGGCCGAGCGGCGTGGGGAATTGGTAAGCAAATAGGAGAAGCTTGATGGAGGAAGGGGGTGAGGAAGCTCCAAACTGGAGGAAAAGCAAGAAAAACGCATTGTAGCCCGAAAATTGTAAGAAAGAGAATGATTGACATAGTTGGAACACATTAGTTGGAAGTTTCCCAATGGTTTAAAAAATTAGACAAAACGAGATTTCGTCGAGTTTGGTATTGTTTCCTAGATATTCAACGATGATGAGTCGAATAGGACGAGTTTTGAAGGTGTACGGCCGTTTATTGATGGGAAAAAGTGAAATTACAGTAAATATAGTGAATTCTGATAACTGAGGACCTCGCGGGGCAATTTGACGAAAGTTATTATTTCTCACTGGCTCATTCCTGCACTACCTCCCGTCTAACTCCAACCCCTCATCAATCAGACGTCAGGTCATGTTTCGTATCATTTAACAGTAGCTTCCGATGGTTCTCGGAGGTGTGATCCCGGTCAAGATGGGTAACCAGGTAATTATCGGAAACATTGCAACATCAGGTCTTGTACGGCATCCAGCAGTGTCCCAAATACGCTAACAATGTTCTAATCCGGCTACGCAAGAGAATAATGAACCATTAAGTAATAATTTGCAGCGTTTTTACGCCTATTTCTCCTTTAAACAAAGGGTACAGAAATCTTTGGCAGGAACAGGTTCGGGTGGCTGGTAGACACTATAGCAGAATGATCAAATTCAGTCGGACTCGTACTGTGCTCCAAAAAGTGGGAGTATTTTTGCTTTATGGGCCTATAGCGCTTCATAGTACCTTTTTTCTACGATTCGTTAGCTTTCGTGAACTCTCGATCGGAGTCCGAAATTGGCACACGAACTACTTTAGGGGTTTTGATTGATCAACCGGATTGGTTTTCAGATGACTCAATCAAATTTTTCTTTTAAATGTTGTCTCGAAATTTCTTAACACAAAAAGCGTTAAGTAGAGGGCGTTGTCATATTGTGGCCAACGAAAACGAGGAGTTTTCATCCAATCTTCTCGTTTTAAAACCTACTGATTGAGAAACCCCTAATTGCAGCGCATAATCTGAGTTTTAGTGTGGGTGCGATTTAAACTACTTGGAGAAACGGCTCGAACGAATTTCATCATACTGTGTCTCTTCCATTAATCAATGCCCATATAGTTTTCAGCCAGAGAGTTCAGGAGGGTTCGAAATGTGACAAATCCTGTTACTCTCTCCAGCCATGTGAAGGATGATGCAACTCACTGGCGCCTGAATCCGTGAATGCAATTGAAAGACGATGGCTGAGCCAACCCGGCTAACATTTTATCACCCTTGAACGCCAAAACAGGTGCATGAGCAAAATCGCCTCTCAAACTAACACATTTTTTTTCTCGAAAACGATGGGAGCGATTTTGATCAATTTTGTTGCGTGGGTAGTTAGAAATTGTATCGATTTCACAGCGGTTTTTGCCTCATCATTCTGCTCGTATGATATCAGAGTGGTAGTTCAACAACCCACGACACGTTCAGTACCACCGCCCTTACTACTATTCCTCACAATTTGTGCCCGCTAACGTTAAAACCATCGATGCGAACCTTCTCAGAAGAATCGTATTGACAGTCTCTTGAGTAGACGTGAGTAGGGTAAATTCAATAAATTAAGGAACTTTTAATAGCCACCAGTTGTTTGTCATAAATCTAGCTTATATCCTGTTATTAAAAAGATCATGGATAGTGGTCACAGTAGGATAGTGGTCCTCAGATAATCAGAATGAGCCTCAAGAATTCCGGAAATCCAACTAACGCCTTATCTTAGAATGATTTATTTCGCACAGCTCTCCAACCCTGTAATTCCAGATAGTAGCTACTTTTTAAATAAATTATGTTGGCAGTCTCTTTCATTCCCTGAACATCGGATTTTCAATTAAAGTTGTGGGATAAGTAGGAGCTTCTAAGAAGAGTCGTATTTACTTCCTTGAAATTATCGAGTAAAACCGGTAACTGAAACGACGGGGATGATTAACTGGGTTTTTCGACCTCCAAACGTCCGAACGTCCGCACTTAACAGTACTCACTGCCCCTATGGAAAGTCATTGTTTCCCCAAACACCTTTCTGATCTCAACCCTGTTTGTTTGTACCTGTGGCAAGCCCAGCTCTTCAGTTGTTTCCGCGTGACAACGGATTTCTCCCATATCTGAACTTTCAAAAAAATCCTTTTCCCACCCCTCAATTTTACAATCCTCTCCACAACGCACAGCTCTTTTCAACAGTCAGTCATCCCTCAGCCCTCCTGAAGGACAGTCGTCTCCCAGTTCTCTCTACTCATTCGTCTCTTAAGTCTCGGGTCTCACTCGTCTCTCAGCTCTCGCAGTACTCATAACTCAACTCTCCCTCTCTTCACTTAGTTTCCTACACAACCAATTCACGAGTGTTTAGAATCTCCTTGTTGGCATACACTCAAACTGATATTGATATTCTGTCAAGTATAATACAGTCCTCACTCACGGTCACCATGTTCTTTTATTTCTCAACTCAAGCTCACTATTCGTGCGCCAGGGGGTATGAATTCTGAAATTCCTAATTACATCACATTCATTACATCGGTACTTCCTCTTCCAACCAATCTGATTTTTCTGAGAACGCTAGTATCGTATGAGCGAGATTCACAAAGGAAAAATTGTGACTAAACTTCTTTTTGTAGAAATATTTGATAACTCTCCCATGAATACAAATTTTATGGTGCGGTCAATTAGAAGCGTTTTCGAGAAAGAAGTTAATGGTTTTTTTAATCACTACGACAACTATAGTTAGTTTTGAAAAAATTGTGCTCATGATCTTATTATGATTTTACGAGGATCGTAAAGCGATCTGCAGACTAAATGCGACATATTCATCGTTTCCTTTCATTCGCGTCTGCACTCACAGTGTTTTTCGCCGACGACACGAAATTGTTTCTCGGCGCTCGCACTCTGCCTTTATTCGAATAGTGCGTGGCCAATGAGCTAAGCTTGACTTTTGAAAGTGCGCTGTCTCTCACTAGATCAGAGTTTCCTACTATTCTCAACTATACCCACGACAATCTGACGATTTGCCCCCCGGTCTTCACCTACTGCAACTAGTTTTGTTCGAGAGCTATAAGGGCACTGGGGTTTTTTAAACGCAATACGGGGATCTTCAACGACCTTAACACTTTGGTGACGTTATATAATTCTATTGTCCGTTCAATTGTGCGATTTTCTTCAATATATAGGATTTAACTGCGGGTGGATTCATTTTGGTTCGATCTGGGGGAGACCTTCAACATTTGACGTTGGTCGTCTCTCACACATCGTCGCCATGTTACCGACTGTATTTTTTGCTTAAGTGGCTCAATTCTTCGATCGACAGCCCTGCTCTCCTTCGACTTATTAGTTTCCTACCCCTCACTACCAAACCAGATCAAACAACTATTTTTACACTAAAACCCCCCACAACGGGGTTTTAGTTTAGCGTTGTTAAATACGGAAGTGGCTCATTTAACTCCATCGGACTCTTTGCCAATTTCAGCAGTTTCCAAGCCTCTTCAACAACCCTCCATAGGGCCAGAGATTGTTTCATTTTGCGTATAATTCCCAGGCCGATATTTTTCACTCCTCGTTTGAGCAAAATCTTAATTCACTGAAGAATTTCGAGTTCAACCTTATTTAACTTTGTCGCTTGATTTTCTTTTTTGACATTTTATGTCTTTACTTTGCTACATACACTCGAAAATGTCACGCGGGAGATGTTACTTGGGATATGTAACGGAGAAGCGTCACGAAATATTTAACCCGAGTTGCAAGACACAGCCCCTGTGGCCTAATGGATAAGGCATGGGTCTCCTAAACCGGGGATTATGGGTTCGAATCCCACCAAGGTTACGATTATTTTTTTGACATTTCATGTCTTTACTTTGCTACATAAACTCGAAAATTTAACGCGGGATATGTAACGGAGAAGCGTCACGGAATTTGTGTTGGGTTAGATGCTTGGTAACGTCTGTTACAAAATCTAACGCTTGGTAACATCACACTTTTAATAACCTCAGTGACTAAGTGATGAAGTCAATTGCAATTGACGCGGCCATTATATCGAAACCATCAACGAGCACAATCAAACGTAGTTATCATTGTATAAAAAATAAATAAATAAATAAAAGACATCAAATGTTCCTAGTGGTTGCGTACGTGTACGAAAGCTGTACCCACCGTTTGTGTAAAGCTTTCTTTCGCGCCCGCCAGCCTCAACGTGAAACGCTACGACACTCCACCGTTTGAGCAACAAAATCGCTCTCGCAAGGAGGTTTAAAGAAAAAGACATAAAATGTCCCTCGTGGTTGCGTACTTGTACGAAAACTGTACCCACCGTTTGTGTTAGTAGCGTCTTTCTACGAAAATACCAAAATGAAGTGGCAGGTTTGGTTTCCTTCAGCGTCTATATATTTTTCACTGCCCCAAACATTATCCTCGGGACAGTGAGAGAGCACAAATCAACAAAATGGGGGTATCGTTGATGGGAGATAAAATTTAGGTGCGGGTTGTTGTTACAGCCCGCTGGATTTATTTTAATTTTATGAAAATAATCCACTAAAGTTCACGTGCGGTGTTAAGCTACTGGGCTACAAAAGCGACAAGTTTTCGAGAACGGCTGGAAGACTACATTTTTTTGCGTGGGTGGTTTCAAATGTCATAGTGCTACTATACATTTATATTAGAGAAAAATATAAGGATCAAATATTTACTAAAGTTAACGTACCTGTTAGGTGAGTTCTTGTGAGTTAAATGTAAAGACATCATCGTCTGGCCGTTAAGTCAGTACTGACTTAACGGCCAGACATGTCTTTACATCGAAATATTAGAGAAAAATATAACTGGCGGATATAACCCAATTTCTTTAATACCTGATCAAATATTTCATCAAAAATTGTACTACCTTCAACTATGCTATGTATTAGTCAATTCTATATGAAATGTATTATGTACATGGGCGCATGCCCGTGTATATGTAATAAATAAGCAATGAATATCTCACATAAAGTTTCAAGACAATTTGAAGCGTAAACGTCAGAATAAAACCCCGAGATTTCTTTTTACCTGGTCACACAATTTTCCTTCTTACTCAGTAGCGCCGAGGAAAGTAATAAAATGTGATATTACCTTTTCGTCAGCAGTAGAAAAATTGTGCCATGTTTATGGAATGTTATAGCCATAAAAAGCTCATTCGTGTTAACCAAACTCGTTCTAACAAAAAGCATATTTTTGTGCGCCTCAGAAATACGGAAGTGGCTCATTTAACTCCATCGGACTCTTTGCCAATTTCAGCAGTTTCCAAGGCTCTGCTGGGTTTTATCAGCGCTGCCGAAAGAAGTGGCGTCCAAACGAGTTATAAAACAGCCAACCGTTTCAAGGCGCAACTCGTTGTCCTAATAAAAGAAGTCTGTTTACTTTATTGCTGCTCCTCCTGCACCCCAGTTCCAGAAGGAACCCTCATCCCTCAGTCTTTTTCGCTCTAATGAGTGGTAGTAAAGTTGAGCGTTATAACTAACTGAAAGGATCCGGAGGGGGCGTGGAACACCGGGTCGCCGGAAGAACAAGCAGTAAAAAATGCTGTTTCCTTTCTCAGTAACAATGCGAGTTGAAACAATTAATTTCCAAGACGAGAGAGGAGTTGAAAATCACGTAGGGCGTTTTGATGGCAAGTTTCTTCAGAGTAGACGAATTAATTCTATGATTCTTTACGACCTCATTTCCATCCGATTGATTCAGTCCTTCAGGGAAAGATTCAAGACCACGTTGCATTATATTTAATTATGGAGCCCACAACCGGCAGCTTCTACGGCGATTTTTGGTGAATCAGTTCTCATGGGTCCAGTTACGAAAACAATCTCCATTAAAATAACAGTTCACTTATGGAGTTGCACAAACTCGTTTTTAAGTTGTGTTAATTAACCATAAATCAAGTTCAACGTCATCAGAGCAGCGATGTTTTAACCGACAAATTTCCACCTCCATCCTCAATTTCTGACCTCCATGGAACAAAATGACTAATTGGTTATGAATTGTTTTTCACGATAGCGAATGAGCGAATATTTTAATTATATAACGAGGTTATAAAAACACTCAACAAAACATTATCTGGGAAAAATATAACAAAAATATGATGCAATGCACCACACAACATTCCCCAGCCCCACGCACAATCAGCGATTTCAAAGCATTAATTACTCATCAATCTATTTTTCACTCTGTTTACATGCACTTGGTAAAACATAACTGGTAAAGCTTTAAGTTACGTCATTTATTGGGCTGCTGCTACGTATGCCACATGTTATTGTATGGAGTGATCATTCTAAATATGGTGAGAGGATTTTTCTGAAATGACTCAGGTCTGGTATGACAGAGAGTTACTGCAAAACAGTAGCTCGAATGCTGCAATTAATTAATTTCACATCTTTCCGATTGCCCGTAAGCGACTACCCTTCTGGTGTTTTTCAAGACGTTAGAACCATTTGACCTCTTGAAATTATCGTACGGCTCTTGAAATTTTCCAACAAATAAAAATCTTATTTTACCATTAGGTCATAGGGGCCTCTTCACAACTCAATGGTAATTCTTAAGCCATTTTTAAGAAAAACAATATGTGGTGTTTTGATCCCGATAACTGTAGTATAACCGCTTTTGCTCGTTTCCTCGTTTTCTGGTTTCAGGTTAACCTACAGCTTCCTAAACTGAAGCTACAGCAGAGAGAAAGAGAGAAAGAGAGAGAGAGAGAGAGAGAGAGAGAGAGAGAGAGAGAGAGAGAGTGAATGAATGAATATGACGGCTTTATTAATACATCTGGCGAGATTTGGTCGTACTCAACCATTCTTACACCAAACCAGAAATTTTAGAAGTTAACACGGTTAAAACAAATGCGTCAACAGTTTTCGTTTCTTCTTATTATTAGCTAGTTTTCTAAACAACATCTTCGTTTCATTATTCGATTGTTTTTTTTAAATGTTATTTTCTTTTCGAACAAAATTCTGATATACTGTAACTAACATAATTTAAATAGCCTGTCGTGTCATGATTTTAGAGAGTTTAGAGGAATTTAGTAAAGGGATAACAAAGATTCTCTCACACGTTTCTTGAAAGTTGTATAGCTTTTTAGTTATTTCAGTTCTGGTGAGAGTCCATAGTAATATGATATGCTTTGTGAGATGAATGATGATCTATAAGCAGTGGTACGGGATTGTGGTAAACGGTAATTCAAGAACTTGTTTCTGGTTTCTAAATTATGAATTCGTGAAAATTTCAAATATTGTCGCGCGAGATATGGTGGTTGTTTAGTTGTAGTAATTTTGAACATGATTGCTAACATAGAGTATTGTATTAATTCATTAATTTCGAGAATTAGTTGTTTTTTAAATTTATCACGAATTTTATCATCATATTTCAGATTTAAAATACCCCTAATTGAACTATTTAAGGCTCTCTGCATCTTGACACGACAGGTTGTGTTGAGATCGCACATGAATTTTTTTACATTGATAGATTTACACATCAACAGATTTCTGAATGCATAAGTGCACTTTCCCTACTATAATGTCTGTCTGTGAAGTCCACGATAGATCATTTTTTAGCACGGTTCCTAAACATTTAGTTCGTGTAACATATTCTATTTTGTTGTCGTCTATCGTCAAATTTGGTAAAACGCTCAGAGGAAGTTTTGCGCGAAGAGAGAGAGAGAGAGAGAGAGAGAGAGAGAGAGAGAGAGAGAGCGAGTGAGAGACTGACTGACTGAAGAATTTATTTAACAACCTGGGAAACAATAGGGCCTTAAGGCTCTCTCTTCCCTATTCCCAGGAATTAATTATGTAACAACCACTGTTTCTAGTTGTCATTACCTCGTGAATAAAATAAAAAGTCATCTTCTAACATTCTGACAAATCTTCTGTTGCACTTCCACGTTCACTAAACTTTTCGCACTTACACTTGACAATTACGTAAATACCTCTCATTGTTTGGTTTCCTCGTATTTTTTTATTAACATTTTTTTCATTCTATTCCTAAAACTATTTACACTTAAATTAAAATCAAATATATCTCTGTGTTCGTTATATACATGGATTGCTCGAATCCTAAAAGATCTACTATACAGTACGGTCCTGTGCTTTGGAACCTGCATGAGTTCGCCTCGCGTACCATGCATGTTACCTTCACCCAGCATCATAAACCTTTCACGGAGGTATCTAGGGTTTCCGTACTTAAGGATCCTAAACAACATGGTCGCAGAGGCGAGTGCGACTCTTTCCCTCACCTTCAACCCGCCCAACCTCAGAAAGTATGGCGTTACATGCTGATCCGTTTTGAGGCGATAAACGAAACGTACTGCCGAATTCAGTGCTTTCTGCATATTATCGCACTGCTTGCTGTTCATGTCGCAGAAAGCTAGTATGGTGTAATCAAAGTTATGCAGTACCACGCTTTCGACAAGCCTCCGTCTTACACTTAATGGCATATCTATTGCTAACCTGCGAAGCTGGTATATTGAACCATACACGTGTGCATAAGAGCGTGACGTCTGGCAACCATGACAGCGTGCGTGATACATTTATCCCAAGGTTTTCTAGTGGTTCACTATTAATGCACACTTCTGGTATCCACATCGCATCACACTGTGTCACTAGCTTAGTAGTCCCCAGGATCATGGCTTTAGATTTGGCAGCATTTATCGTCATTCCATGACTGTCGCACCATGATACCACGCGTACCAACTCCTCATTTATTGTCTTGACTCCTTCTGACAGGTGAGACAATGGTACGCTTGTATAAAGCTGTAGGTCATCCGCGTACACCATACACTCGCACTGCGTAAAGAGACGAGGCAGCTGGTCTGAAAAAACGGTGAATAGCCTAGCTGACAATACGGAACCCTGGGGTACCCCCTCCTCCAAAACACAGCTTTCTGATAGGATACCGTTTGGTGACCTTGTGTTCAGAGTCCTTAAACTCAGATATGAGCCAAACCATTGCAGCATTTTGCCTGAAACTCCTATTGACTCTAGTATTGCCAGCAGGAGTGTGTGCTGCACTCGATCGAAGGCTTGGGAAAAGTCGATCATCACTAAAATCGTGACCTTTTTCCGTCCATTGCAGAGAGAGAGAGAGAGAGAGAGAGAGAGAGAGCGAAAGAAAAAGAAAGAAAACCACACAAACCATTTCCTTAACATTTTTGAATATATTGATACGGATATTGAATTTGTCTGAGTATTGAAATCTAAGGAAAACCGAAAAATCATGAATACATACTTTTCCTTTCTACTCTACAGACCTAATGAAATTGTAAAAATGCTGCAAATTGTTACATAATGGCTTATAAGTTCTCAAACCCGCCATAATTGGGACCAATATTATTCCAACGCCTAAAAATATCAACAAAATAGCATGGGTATACCAGCAATCCGAAAAATGGGACCTCAAAGCAATCGACCATGTTTGTGGCGCACTTTTGAGACCCATCCCATTCGAATCAGCATCGGAAAATAGTATTAAACGACACAAAACATGACCGCTACATTGGAACAACGAAAATTGACGTTGCCTAGGCGGTTCTTGGCAGAATGCGACGAGTCGAACTGAAGTGAAGTGGTTGGAGTGTGACAAGAGGAAGAAAAGATAACTTTCGCTACATTGTCCCGCGAGCTTCTTAACCACTTTAATTCGCATTATTATATTTACTGTGATTTCACTGTTGTCAATCTAGAAGCAGTCCTTCGCCTATGAGACCTGTTCTATTCGACTCAGCGTCAAAAAATACCTGGACCTGACACGACGTAAAACAACTGTGAAAAAATTTTGTTTTTGGCTAATTTTCAAACCATTTTTGCCCATAACAACCATACGGATCGCCATTTCGTCCATTGACAATCAGCTCGGCACAACTAGACACCAAATGGAACTTTTTGGCGAAAGAATGGAGTTTTAAAACCATTTAACGACGGTGGACGGACATAGAATGAGATTTAACGTCCCCCACGCCTTGATAGGACACATTTCGCCTTTAACATAGTCTTGACAATAGTTCTTTCGCAAGAAAATTCCGTTCGGGATCTAGTTGTGCCTACTTGGCCAACCGATTGGAGAAATCGATAGGCAAGTATTATGAGCAAACAATATTTTTTTAAATTAGTCAAAACGAAATATTGGCAGTTTTGTCGCAATACGCCGTGTTTTTTATAGTTTCTTTAGTAAGCACTGCTTCTAGATGCACAACGGTGAACTCACAGTAAATATAGTGAAGTTGATTATAGTAGTTAAGACGAAAGCGGAAGTTATCGTTTCTCTCCTGCCCTGCGTTCATTTTCCGCTCTACCTCCCACCTCACTCTACCAGTCAGTTGGACTCCTGACGACGCCTGTAACACGTATATTGTAGTTTCTCTGGTGTAGTGGTCATTTTTCGTATCGTTTACTGATATTTTTCGATGCTGAATCGAATGGAATGGATCTCAGGGGGGCTCTAGAAACATAGTCGTAGGCATGTGAGTTGCCATTTTCCGGATTTCTGATATAGCCATGTCATATTCTTGATTTCGACGTTTCATAAAATATAATTGGTCGCAATCATGCTGGAAAAGAGAATAATAAACGTTTGTGTAATAATTTGTAGAGTTTTGGGAATGTGGGTGTGTAGTATGTCGTGGGTGGGTGGGGGGTGTTGAAATTGAACAATTCATTTTTGCTGTGTTTCCCGGAAATGGGACTGACACATGTGACGTATTTTACAACCCATGACAACTGTTTTCATGATAATACGATGAAAGAACGGAGACACAAAGCGGGAAGTGATTTTTTAACTTTTTGGAAGAACGGATTTGGCTCAAAGTCACAAATGGGTCTCTTTAATTCATAGATTTATATATATAACGTTCTACACTAAAGTCCCTTTTCGCCCACTGAGAGATTCTCCAACCCCCACAATATCGGTTCACTTTGCAAAAACTTCGCTAAGAGTTTAGGTAAAATTCATGGGGGCGCATTTTCGTGGCAACGCATTGAACGAAGCGACCGCGTCTGTATTTTTAGTAGCGTGGTAGTTTGTTACTAATACGTACCACAAGCTTGAGATACGGAGGTTAATGCAGCACCTATTAAGTTATCGAATAATTCAAGTAGGTGAATTGTGGCTACCCCACGTGGAAGTTCGAGTTGATGAAATTCCGCAAAAACTTAGATGCCAAGCTTTTTACTCTCGAACTTCAACGCAGTTATTGAAAAGTTCCGATGGGTGAAAAACCGAAGCTCTAAAGTTGACGTTGTCAACACCAAAGGACTTAGTTCGGTATAACGACGTTAGAAGTCCATCGCTTTAAATATTACTTTCCTCGGGTTCCAACGGCCTTTTCCGTAGCGGCTCAGCCTTTTACGCTGTTATCCATACCGCCTTCCAAATTTTTCTTGATGGCTGTACGTGATAGAGTAGATGCCCTGAAGGCGGCTTATTAAAGGATGGGGTTTTTCGAATAACTACAGGCCGTCTTAAAAAAACGGCTTTTGGTGTCTACCTCCATCTACCCCCTCACAACTGCTTTCGCGATTATAAAGTTGAGCACGTTCGAAGGAGTTTCTTAACTTGAGCGGAAACTTACTTTACCACTGAAATTGAAACAGCTATTCAGTCGAGTAACAAACTCAAAATTGGCAGAGTTAAACAGACTTGTACTGCACACATGGCTTTCAGTCATTAGAGGAGTCAAAGGTATGTCAAATAGTTGCGGTTTCTGCTAATTAAGCAAAAGCCACCTCAAGAGTCTTGATAGTTTCACTTGTACATGCAGGTCAATAGTAAGGAGTAGCTGGTTTGTAACTGAGGATCTCCCTCCACTGCTCCCCGGAGAGCCTAATGAATAATCTTGACTGCCTTTGCACGCCCGATTGGCAGCCCTGCACTTCTCCTACTTACCACCCTCCTTAAACAAGTTGCTATTGGTGTTCCCTGTGAAGGGTTCAGAGCAGATTCGTCTCTCGCCAGTTGTCGGCCTCCTCGTTCCTATCTATTCCTTTTTGACCCAGCGCCTAACGCAAAAACTCATCGAAATTTACTATTTGTGTATTTACTTTATGGCACTTCCAGATATGGACTTTGGATTGACTGAATTCATTCCTTGCTTTTCACATGTTACATGTTTCACGGGGTAACTCGCTTCGAAGGTCTCACATTCTCCCCCCTGACCGCTACACGAGTCGGTGTGCGTTATCTGAACACTCCCTGACGACGAATTCTCTCTTGACTTTTGTTACTCAAGCCAGCACGATATACTGCTGCTGACATCCAAGCCCACATGAACTGGAAGGAAGCCCGTTATTATGTCAAAAGGAGAGTAGGAAGGGATTTCCCACGAAGAGGCGGAAGAATTTAGCGGGTTCCATCAAAGGGGCTGATTGACAGGAGCTAGAGAACCGACGGGTGGTGGATGGTGACCTCAGTCCTAATCGCAGCCCTTGCACCAACAGTACAGGAAGTGGAACATAGTTGAGTCACGAACGTCGGGAATGTCGAATTTGAATAACAGAAAGTGGAGGTGGCTAAGCAAACTTGAAAACTTGATATTTTCGATATTCTACTCTGATTCAGGTGATAATTTTTTATAACATGAAACATTTTTACATGATGGGGGCTTGGCTTCCTTGGGCGAACGTAAGTTGAGGTACCTTACACCCCCCACTCCAGGTCCCTCTTTTGACCAGGGAATCTTTCGCCCCTCCGCCTCTCTTCGAACCAAAGCCCTATCACTACTCCCCCCTTTCCATCGTTTCACCATTCAGCATACTCCAAAACCTGGGCGTTTGAAGGGTTAAGGCAATATCGGGGAAAGTTCCTAAGAGTACGGCAAAGTTCGATGACCTTTGTGAGAAGCCAAAAGCGTGTGCTTGGTTCGCAAAATGGTTTAGCCGAAAGTGGTGAACTTGCGAAAGAAGACAATGTTCTGGATAGTGTGCACACCTCATCACACGTAGCTCCTACATTTGATCCTAAGGTGTCGTTATCGTTGAAAATGAAGAACTCGTTTTATCTTATTGTTGCAAGGGGTTAGGAAATGTCTGTAGGACGGCTGCGGAAACGTGGGGATGGCGGCCTTGGTCAGCTGTTTCCAAGATTGGCGATGCGAGCCAGGGCGTTGTCGTGGTGCAATTTCCAGTCGGCTGGGACCCTTCGTTTGAGTCTCTTGAGCACTTCTACGTAAAACGTGGCATTGCCGGTTTGTCCAGGAAGATCAAATTCATTTTGGACGATGCCTTTGATGTCAAAAAAGACAATGAGCATCTTTTTCAATTTCGAATTGCTCATTCTCCCGTTTTTGGGCGAGTAGACGACGGCGTGTGCGTCTCGGAAAATTGCTTCTTTGTCTCGGGATCATACTCAAAGACCCATGACTCGGCACTTCCCGGCCCACCATAAAGGCCTGGTTCCACCGAAACACGTCACTTCTGGCTACAGCAACATCTGGGTAAGCCTGCTTGATCATATCAAAAGTCTCTGTCGCAGGTTTACCGAATTTCACACAGAATTTAATCGCATACCTCTGCTCTAACGAACGCTGCATTTTCGGCTTGCACCACTCACAGTAACGCGTCGCGCAAAAATGCCTGCCCTGACTCCAACCGCTCGTGCGTTAGCTAGGAACGCCCTCTACCGAATCCAGTTGGTAAGAACACGCTCCGAAGTACAGTCGCGGCGAAAAAAAAAAAAATCAGTCAACTAAAAAAAAAATGAGGCACCTTTCGTCGGATTATGAATCTCTGTCAATGACCACTAGGCTACGATCACTGTGGTGCCTACAGTAATCAGTAGGTCCCCTGCACGGTTAGCCGCTGCTCCTGGAGCAGCATACGACTTCAATGAACAGATTTTTGGAGAGTTGAGCGAATCCCCAGAAAATCTGATCAAAGATTCAAAGAACGCGGGGGGCTCTAGGAACAGCGGTTAATGGTGAGGGGGAGATATAACGCCTGACTCCCATTGTAAGCACCCCAGTGATCGTAGTCTAGTTGGGCATTGGATCGGAGCTCGGGATTGCTGTAATTTTTACCTGAGTCAGCGGCTCTCCAAACATTTCCAAACACCTCGTAACATTAATGTAGTTACGGATGACAGTTTTCTTCCTATATACACGTCTCTATATTCGCCGTTTATGTATTTTTCATCAAAAAAGCATGTGTCCTTTTTTTTCTTGAAAATGGTAGACGCAGCCACAAACGGGACAAAATTGTAAGGGCGTCCATGATCGTCAGATCATGGCCCCCCTGCACCACCCCCAGGGACCACGGCACTGGTCTCACTTGGTGTGACGTCACCTATGCACCCCCACCACCCCCCCACAAAGTGGAGGATATCCGCAAGTTCTGCATTCGCCACCTCTTCTGGCTGAAGAAAGGGCCGTGAGTCCATCTCATACACACAGCACATTCTCTGTCGTCTTTAGCCCTATCTCGCAGAACCTGCATACCTGTACCTCGCACGTGCCAATATTTGCAAGGTGGTACCTCAGCGGACAGTGACCTGTGAACAGGCCACATATGATCCTCATATCCTTCCTCCCCAGTGCAAGCACCTCCTTGGACCTCCCTCTAGAGAGCCGGAGGAAGAGTTTTGACTGTCTAAGACCAGGCAGCCCCTGCCAATGGGCAGCCCTGCACCTATCCTCCCATTTGCCAACCTCTCAGCGTAGGTCGCTTCTGGTAGTCCCAACAAAGAGCTCAGGGCCAATAGGGATATGCGCTGATCCCTTCTTAGCCAACCTATCAGCCCGTTCGTTTCCCTCTATACAGTGATGCCCTGGCACCCAACACAGTGTTACACTGTTGTCCTCGGCCAGGGCCTTCAGTCCAGTCAGATACTCCCACACCTGCCGCGATGTAAGACAGTATGAGGCTAACGCCGTGAGAGTGTCCTTGCTGAGGTCTTTGATCTCAACAGTAATAGCCTTAGGCTTAGGAGTGTCCGATTGATTTTCTGTTCGAAATTTAATATCAGGATCAAATAAAAGTGCATTGCGAAAATTGCTTAGGGTTGTGTTATTGGGACGAACACAATGTTGAACAGAATGGAAATAGGACATTACACAGGAGGAATACAGTGCGATGAAGTTCACAAGGAACATGCAAGTAGGTTGTTGAGTTTAACTTGGTGATAACGGCAGATGGCAAAGGATTCCTAGCACGGTGTTCATGGAACCTCAGTCAATGTATGTTTTAGTGCTCTAAATATCTGAATTCCTTTATGATCGTTCGTTTTTTATCCTCCAAGAACAGGAAATTTCGTTCCAAACCATTTAATTATCGATGAAAGAGCGTATTAATTACCTTTTTTGTATACACTGGGCAACACCAAATTCACCATTCTTATTTATTTTTGAGACATGGGTTTGGCTCCATATTCTGAAAATGTAGGTCATTAACTATGTCAATACTTACTAAGGACTAAAGCGGTTACCACGCCATAACAGCGTGATATAAACCACTTCCCCTACCCCCCTTCTGAATCTTTCGTTCTAATTTCTACTTTCTTACCTTTCCTTCTTTTTTTGCAACCAAATGTTTGTTATAGGCGTTGCGATACCTTTAGTATATTTTATCTAACTGCATTACGATGTTTATGGAAGTATTGCAAATCGTTGACAATTGTGTGTCAGCGGAATGATAATTTTGGAAGCTAACGCCGGGTGGGGAGGAAGGGGGACTAATATTCTTATACCGGTTCGTATCGGTTTTCCGAAAATTAATAATTAGGTCAGTTATATGGTTGGTTCAGTTGAATATTTCAATGCTCGGTCGCTTGATGAGTTCATAGCGTCAGCGCTTTTATCGATAAAGCTCTGCATTTTAAACTTCATTCTGGTGTAAGGAGCTCCGGGATTTTTCAGCGTCGGTGGTTTTCTGCTTCAACGGATTTTCAATCTTTTGTCAATTGCCTCGGACTTTTCCTCTTCTTCAATTCCCTTTCTCCGCTCTCAAATCAATTCTCCGATTCCGCTTTGGAGCGTCGTTTTATTTGCTCTCTTTTTCGTAGTTGACTATGTTATAGATCCCAAACGTCATACAGACTTTATTGAATGGAGTAATTGGAGACTGGGTTCATTATATTTGGCATCTAAAGCCCCTAGGGTGTTGATTTGCTGGAATGATAAAGTCGTTGCGCATGACTGGGAAACACCACAACTCATTCCACAATCGTTAAGGAGGGGGGGGGGCTAAGCTATTATAGGAAACAGGAGCTAGCTAAGGATTGTTAAGGTTGTTCACGTTAATACCAGTTTTAAGAACAGATAACAAATAATTTTCAAAAAGCGTCTCAGTTTTGGAACCTTTCGTTATCGAAATTGCAACCAACTAATGTCTTTGAAAGGAGCTTCTGACGTAAAACCCGACGAGAAGAATATCGTCGTTAACGAGTTGGCCTCGCGACTTCCAAACCTATCAGCAATCTTTCAATGACGCCCGCATTGTGATTTTATTTGGCCTCGCGGCTAGTATCGAATCACTGGGTTAAGGTTGCAGGTAAAACAAGACCACATATAGAAATGAATTTAGAGAGTATTCGTGGATTTAAAAACTTAACAGGTGTGTGCGATATAGTCGGGTTGAACCCAGGGGGATGGAAGTTGACATTAGTGAATGCCACCATATTTTAGGATACATCGTAACATGGACCACCCCCCAACATCACCTGTAGTCAGTTACCAATCAATTCCGGTAATATCAGTAGGATTAACATTTGTTTTAGTATGCTCTGGGCCTTACGTTGAACACTGGCTATAACCCCGCACAGCTTACCAGTTTCAGAAAATAACGTGTGATGGGTGTAAAATATGGTGAATATTGATATGAACAACCGGATACAGCTACAAAGGGCAACAGAGGAGTTTAAAGAGTTTATTCACAATATAGTTGGGGAAACACAAAATGGAAAAAGATCTGGTACTTGTATAAATCCAACTCGGAATCACGAGTTGGGGAACGCTGAGAGAGCGCGCAAAATCGTTCCAACCCGTTCTGGCGTCTTCCCTGTTGGATGGTCGTGAGTCGCTGTCCAATACGTCCGAATGGTGGTGAGAATCCGAACGAGAGGAGGTAAGCGGCGTATAAGATGCCGTAAACGATGCAAACAAAACGGTTAAGCGGTCAGTTCGGTGACGAAAACGAAACAGCACACACGAGGTCGCCAGAAAACGGATGGTAGATGGTGAATATAACAATAGATAGAAAAATATAATAATAATAAAAAACGGAAGAGGTTACAACCTCGTTCCCTCCAGTGATGGGCGGTAATCGCTGCTGGAAACACCGTTGTTGGTCAGGTTTAAGAACAATAGCGTGCTGGAATTTCTGCTGCTCTGTTGGCATAACTGTTGATAACTGATAATGGAACGTAAACAATAAATAGCGGTATCGGGAAAATGTGGTGTGGTGGATGTGAAATCGGAGTTGGCGATTTGAGTTCCTAACACATTATTTTTAACTTTCTTCAACTCTCCAAAGTATGTGATCAGGAAACGAAAGTTACATATTGAGGCTTCACTGTCTGCTAAACACAAAAATTACCAGCCGAAATTTTTTGTGTGAATAGGATTGAGAAGAACGGCTGGAAAAACATCTGGCATGACATAGCTCACAACTTTCCTCAGTTCCGGATACATTCAGCGGTTTTTACCACTCAAGCAACTATTCTAACTCATATTCATTCAGTTTATATGGAACTTAGAGTTCTATATCAAAAAATGTAAGCGCTTAATGTTCAGGAATTTATGAAGTTGATCCTGTAATGTCACGACCAATCTAAAGGTGATTCGTAAGATCGTCCACAAAATTGTTTTTACGCGTTTACCTTTTTGGAGTTAACTGTGAAAAATGCTAGTAACTGATACTGCCGTTGTTTGGATTATGGAATTTCCCGGGTTATAATTATCTAAACGTTACATAACTTTCACTATTGTCTTAATTTTTTAGAGAACGTTGGTATTTGGCTCAGTTCGAGCCAGATTGGTTCAATAGATCGTACTTTCCGAAGTCCTGCTTTCTGACCAGAGGCTGCTTGAACTCGGAGTCACGGAAATCTCCAAACAATCCCAGCCAGTCAAATCTTTCTTTCAGTAATCTGAACTCTGCCAAACACAATGTTTCCATAGCCGACTACGTACGTTTTAACATTCGAACGTTTGTTGGTTTTTCTCGTATGATTTCTCTACCCTCACTATGTCACCTTCTCACGACCAGTCAGAATGACCAGTTTAACACGTGAGACCCAATATGTCTCGCCAACTCTCCTACTTATTTCATTCTGAACTGTCTATCTCTAGCGAACTTTCAACAAATCAGTGTATCCCCACCTGGGCCGTCCACTCTCGCTCGTCTCATTCAAATGCAACTTTCTCTTTTGCACCCAACATTTAAAATGCAAGACAAAATGTTATGTACGGGGGGAGTTAAAGGGTCCTGGTTAGAATTCTCCCCCCCCCCCACCACATCGAACAATCAAACGTCACCATTTCGCATGAATGAGGTTCGCCGAAATTTCGGCAGCAGAAAGATGCCAATCGTTCACTCAACCTACAAATTCGACGCAAGTCGACAAATTCCTCTATTCCTCCAAATCCGCAGAAAGCTCCAAACCCACGAGAAAACCCGTCAGAAATTCAGGTTGTGTATATCAACATGACCGTCTACAAACAGCGCGGAGAGGTAAATATTGAAATAGCGGTAAGCCCCTTGTATGCCCGACTCATGTAAACGTTCATCTGTGCGTGCACTAAAAACGGTCGATGTGATTAATTTTGTTGCTCCCGAAAGTACTTTTTATTTCCTTAAATCCTTTGAGCAAACAGAAAACCCTTTTCATAAGCCCAGGTTACCGATGGAATGGGGAGCGTTCGCCAGTAGGTGACAAGTGGGCGTTCCCTGGCGCACTTCCGTAACGGAAAACTTTTTAACAGGGGGCTCCAATCAAATCGACCTTTTGTTTGCCACACACCAAGCCTTTAACAATTGTCAAACAGTTATGGAGTTACAAAACAAGTAATTCAAACTGCTACACCCACCCCGCGAAGGAGCAACGAAAATACACATACGATTGTACGTTTTTCTCAATAGCATGGATATGAACGTGTTCCTGCAGTAACGAGGATACAAAAGATGAAGGATTAAAAATACTGAGAACAATAATACGAAAGAATGCAAACATGGATATGTTTGTAGTTATACATGACGATACAAGGTTGATGCGTTAAGAATACTACGACACAAGATTGTTACAGTAACAATACTAAGTGTTTGAACACAGTCATTTGAAATTTGCGGTTCGTGGAGTTCGTTGTTTTTTCTTTCTTTTACTGTTAACCGCGACTTCTATTTCCCAAAGACATGGACCCATTAACCCCTAGACATTTTCTCATCGGCCAGCCCCATCAACATGCTACCTGAGCCTAACATGGGAACATTCTGGTGGGGCGCCTGACCGGCTGGCAGTTCATCAGAGAACAGGCACAGTTTTTTCGCATCGGTGGTCTAAAGAATACCTTAACACCCTGCTGAGAGACGACCAGACGCCCCCGGCCCAGTGGGCCTTGGGAAGAATCCAGGAAGCCCATCCAGGCCTTGACACTGTTGTGCAAGTGATAACGGTGAAGAGGGCAACAGGTCATTACAAGAGACCAGCTGTGAAGATGGTGCCACTAACCTTGGAGGACCCACACGCTGAGCCAACTATCTCCATGAGCCGCAAATGGGGGTGGTGTGTTCGAACAGTTATTTAAAATTTGCGGTTCGTGGAGTTTGTTGTTTTTTCTTTCTTTTACTGTTAACCGTGACTTCTATTTACCGCCAGCGGAATTCGCCCATTTTTCCGCGGATCTAGGATGTTCGGGATCTCGACGTCACGAGGCGAAGCCAGAACCTATTAAGAACACATTATTACAAATCACCCGCTCGCGCTGTGCGCCGCCATATTCTGCCTTTTTTCTCACTACCATTTTTCTATTGTTTGAAACGTCTCAACCGTTTAGTTTTTAATTTACCGACGGGTTTTGAGTCAATCGCGTATCGGAATTCGCGTTCGGTCGGCGGAATCCGCGACCGGTTCACGAAATTACGAAAATTCATGATATCCGGAACTATATGTACCGTGGACATCCCAGTACATCAGTGCCACAACGTTTCGTTGGAAAGAGTAATCCCATTGTAAATAAATACAGTCCACTTTAAATTCTCGAGTTCCGGAAGTTTCGTTTTACTTATTCCCCAATATTAAACACTAAGTGAAACTTGTAATCAAGAGTTGGGAGCTAGTAGAACACACGATATTTAAAAAACCGCCATCACTGCGTGAAAAACACCAAAAGTAACAGCACATATGCAAATAAATTGCATTCCCACATGACTTATAAACAAATAAACAACAGGGGGAGGTCCTATAAGCATAAATAAGCAATATTAACACCTTAAAACCTCAATCCCTTAAAAATGTCAACGAAAAAAACCACTCCAAATTTATAATTGGAAAAAGAGTGCTTTTACAGAATATTCTCCTACCCTCAAATGAAATCGGGATTCACCGGAAATGACTATTACCCAATTCCATTCGAAAATTCATTAATGGAATAAGGTCGTTACAGATGAAATAAAAACAAAGGCGGCACAATATTCAGCTTTCGGTAGAACTCAGCATTTCACGCATTGCTTCTAACCCGAACAGAAGGTAATTCAGGGTATGTGTGGTGGAAATGAATCAGTGGAAAGAACGGACGGGGGTGTGAAAGCGTGCGTGCGCTTTTTTACTTATAGCGCTACGAAGTGAGGGGTAAAGTTATGTGTTCGGCTCAAATGTTATTTTTAGTTTTCTTATTATTACTGTTTAAGGCCGACTGATTCTGAAAAGAGATAGTTTGAGTTCTAGAATTAAGTAGGCTATCGTCGTATTGGCTGCTTGACCACTGTGTTCTTTTGTTTTTTGAGAATGCTGGTTCCGTATAAGCGACATTTTTAATACAAAAACTGCAAAAAAATTGCTTTTCGTCGAAATGTTTGCTAATGTTTTGTGCCGCTCTCGTTTATTTCTCAAGACAAAGCAGGATTTCAGTGCGGGGTTTTATAACTTAAGCACCATTCCAAGCAACCGTTTTGCTACAAAAAAGTTTTGTCGTTTTTATCACTGTTATAAATTTAGTGAGTTTCCAATCAATTTTGCTATTGTCCCCATTTTGCCACTTCATGTTAAGCCAAATATCAAATTTAGTCATTCTATCTAAATATGGCCCCTATGTTTTCGGTCAGGAAAATGTTTTACAACTCACCCTCAAAATTTGACGCTTTACGTTTCATGGCATCGGGATTCCCAATCTGCAATGCCCGTCTGCCGTTCAGGCCGTTTTTTGCTCTGAACGTTAACTGCTCGGCTATTCAATAGGACGAAGCCCGTGGTTGTTGTGGGCAAAAAATGGTTTATTAAAATTAACAAAAACGTAATTTTGGGAGTTTCAAAGCAAATACGCCATTCTTTAAAGGTATTTTTAGATGCTGGGTCGAACGGAATGAGTATCACAGGAGTATGACTGGGTATCGATCGAATTACAGTTATTATAGAGAGCCAAAGTCTAATAATCAAAAGAACTCGCGACAATACAGCGAAAGTAATCGGTTCTTCGAATCCCGTCAGTTTAACTCGTCACGTCGTGCGAATTGCCTACTAATTTTCGTCGTTCCGTTGTAGTCTGGTAATGTTTTCTATGGCATTGATGCTGGTACTACACCATATTTTTTAATGATGAATCGAAGGGGATGGTTCTCAGAGGTGTGAGACTAGGTCAAGCGCTTCAAGAGAATAATACACCGTTAGTCAATCAACTTCATGTCATCTGGAGGGGCATCAGAATAGCTCACAACATATTCTTGAAACTCTTCATGTTCTATTAGGTTCTAATAAAATGAGATTAGTATCATGTGGCGCATTTGGGTCTGTGGAACATGGTGGATACGTAGCATCAGATGTCTGGATTTGGAGATGAAGAAAGTTGCGTGATGTGTCACATTTGATATTTAACAACCGTCAACCGGTGGCTACGAATTAGTTATCCGTGGTTTCCCAATGGGGAACGAAATAATCTCTCTCGACGGCACGAGCGGCGAGGCACCAGCAGAAACAGCGTGCGGTAGTTAATCGAAAAAATAAGCGACACGTGAGGACCCCCCTTCGCCCTGAAATGCCGTTAACCTATTCCTTTATCGGAGAACTAGACAACAGAAACTCTCGAGGGGGAGTGGACTAGGACTTGCGACTGTTGAGCCAGTTTTGTTCGGAAGGCCGCCTACCCATCTTTTTCATTGGGGAACAGTCGAAGAAGGCGAAGGGGAAAGAAGGACGAGGCAGAGATCTACGGGACCTTTCGCCTCTTACTAGGAGTTAGCGAGAGTACGAGTATAGTCACGCGTTGTGTTCGCCGCGACTAGGACCGTAGCCAGAAGGAAAACTTCCGCGATCTTCAAACAGCTCAGTAAGTTCACTTTCTCAAAGTTGTTTGTTACGACGGTGTTTCCGGGGCAGAACTCCGTACCAGCAACATCTGACCGAATTGGAACATCTATCGATCGAACTTTTCATCCGTTGGGTCAAGTTCACTTCGAGATGAGCACATTTGGCTGCCCCACGTGCATTCAATTGTCATCACCTTATCAGCCAACCTAATTAGTTAACACGAACCTGGTAGAATTTCACCTGAAGGCTGTTTATTTTGCTGCCTCTATTTATGTTCCAACCTTTATGCAGTAACCGTCGAATAGGTGATTTATGAGAATCACAACGTGATTATTTGGGTAGATCGCAGTACAGGAAAAGTACTATGAAAAAAGCTGGTTAATAAACAGACGGTACTTCGAATTCCCAACTTTACAAATCATTTTATAACCCCACTTACACGATTATCGGGCGACCTTTTTTCTACCAACACAGCTTTTGTGAGAACCGAAAAGTAATGCGATTGGGATGTGTAGCTAAAAAAACATGCTAAAATATTAACAAAACTTCAACATTTATCCTGCTGCAAACGTCCATTTCGAAAGGACGAAGGTTTTGATCGTCATTTCCTTGTTTGCAATTGTCCACACAAATAAAAATCAAATTTTGAAAAAAAATATCTGGTGGGACGCATTATACGACTTCCAGCGATTTTTTACTGCTTTAACTGCTATCCCAATTTATTTTTCTCAACGTTCATTTGAACGTAACCGTCGCATCCATCGTTCTGCAATAAGCGCACAGATGGTACACACACTTTTTCTGAGAGAATCGTATTACTGTTATGTAACTATCGGGTAAACGTGAGTACCAGTAAAATGGCGGTGGTTCAAGTTCCAGAATTTGTGGGCATGCTCATAATTATGTTATGGATGTTACAAAATTCCATAAAAGCGGGTTTTATGAAAAAAAAACTGGAATATAGTCGATTTTCTACGATTCTGTAATAATTTATTGTTCTGCTCTCGTCATCTTACGGCACATAAGAATTTTGTGGTACTGTCGTGTTATTTGGGACTGTTTACACAATATATAATGAACATTTTTAATGCTGTTTTTGTTAAATAAAATAGTTGATGATTTGATTACTATGATAACTATAGTTTGTGGACCGAATGGTATGTTTTGACTCGTAAACATCAGAAAAATATCTGGTGCGTAGCAACACACAACTTTCCGCCACCCCTTTAAGTTCGAACACCACCTACATAGGCGGGCGCTATATCTTCGTTCAACGCATTTTTACAGGAACATTTATGGAAAACAAAATGTAGGGACTAGTTAGCTGAGAGTACTCTGAAAGTTTGATCGAAATCGTTAGAGCCGTTTTTGGGAAATTTGGAATACCGATAAATTAATATTCGACAAATCTCCTTTTCTGAGTTAACTTGGCTTATATCTCCGTTCAACATATATATACAGAAATAATTATAGAGAACGAAATGTTGGTATGAGTGACCAAAAGACACTCCATTAGGATTTATCACATCTGGTGAAAAAGTTACCCTGGAATTTACGGAAATGTTCGAAAAAACGTTATTTTCGACACATTTTGATTTTTATCTCTGTTCAATCGACCGTCACAGGAACATTTATTGGGAAGAATATGTAGGTATTAACTATCCTAAAACATCCTGTGAGTTTGGTGAAAATCGCTGAAGCCGTTTGGCCAAAAAGCTTAAAAAACCTATTTTTGCTTCATAGGTCATTATCTCCGTTCACCGTATTTTCATGGAGATATGTATAGAGAAGAAAAGTTAGGTATTGATTAGGAGAAGATAATTTGAAAGTTTAATCAAAATCGTTAGAGCCGTTTTCGAGAAAAATGCGAAAAACCCTAGTTTTTGGTACATTTTCGTCCCCACCCCCTTCCCATCGGCCGAAATCGTCCATAACCTTATTTTGGTGTCTACAAAAAATAACGAACAAAACAAAAAAAGAACCAGCTCAATCGGATCAGCCGTTCTCCCGCAAATCGAACTACAGACACACACACACACACACATACACACACACATACACACACACATACACACGGACCACGCGACGAAATTAGGTTTTTTAGACTCAGTAGGGTCTGAAACGTAAAGATCTGAAGAAAACTCAAATTTTTTTTTTGGGCCGATTACTATACTTTCCTTCCCTTCGGGTAGCGGAAAGTAAAAATTGGGTTATGTCCGCCCGTAGGCAAATTACTAAAGTTAACGTACCTGTTAGGCGAGTCCGTCTCCTCTGGTAACTCACAAGCCAGAGACGGACTCACCTAACAGGTACGTTAACTTTAGTATCAGAAAAAAACTTGTTTTATAGAATGTAATAGTGGTTATAGTTTAAGAATTTATTGACGTGCTTCTACTTATTTTACGACTCTCGCTAAACTATCGTCATGCGGGCAGATTATAGGTCTGCCACTCTGATTTTTTGAGGACGCCATTGAGATTCATGATGATTAGTCAAATCGCTTTTCGTCATTTTTACTTTCCTAGGCTCTACGAAGTAGGAAGGAAAGTTTTTTTTTTTGATAATTTACTACGCTGGTTTGGTCGTTTAGAAGAAAAAATATCTGGTGCGTAGCAACACACTACTTTCCGCCACCCCTTTAAGTTCGAACACCACCTACATATGCGGGTGCTATATCTTCGTTCAACGCATTTTTACAGGAACATTTATGGAGAACAAAATGTAGGGACTAGTTAGCTGAGAGTACTCTGAAAGCTTGATCGAAATCGTTAGAGCCGTTTTTGAGCAAATTGGAATACCGATAAATTAATATTCGACAAATCTCTTTTTCTGAGTTAACTTGGCTTATATCTCCGTTCAACATATATATACAGAAATAATTATGGAGAACGAAATGTTGGTTCGGGTAACTTAAAGACACTCCATTAGGATTTATCACATCTGGTGAAAAAGTTACCCTGGAATTTACGGAAATGTTAGAAAAAACGTTATTTTCGACACATTTTATATTTTTATCTCTGTTCAATGGACCGTCACAGGAACATTTATTGAAAAGAATATGTAGGTATTAACTATTTGAAAACACCCTGTGAGTTTGGTGAAAATCGCTGAAGCTGTTTTGCCAAAAAGCGTAAAAAACCTATTTTTGCTTCATAGGCCTATATCTCCGTTCACCGTATTTTCATGGAGATATGTATGGAGAAGAAAAGTTAGGTATTGATTAGGAGAAGATAATTTGGAAGTTTAATCAAAATCGTTAGAACTGTTTTTGAGAAAAATGCGAAAAACCCTAGTTTTTGGTACATTTTCGTCCCCCCACCCCTCTTCCCACCGGCCGAAATCGTCCATAACCTTATTTTGGTGTCTACAAAAAATAACGAACAAAACAAAAATATCTGGTGCGTAGCAACACACAACTTTCCGCCACCCCTTTAAGTTCGAACACCACATAGGCGGGCGCTATATCTTCGTTCAACGCATTTTTACAGGAACATTTATAGAGAACAAAATGTAGGGACTTGTTAGCTGAAACTACTCAGTGAGTTTGATCGAAATTGTTAGAGCCGTTTTTGAGAAAATTGGAATACCGATAAATTAATATTCGACAAATCTCCTTTTCTGAGTTAACTTGGCTTATATCTCTGTTCAACATATATATACAGAAATAATTATAGAGAACGAAATGTTGGTATGGGTGACTAGAAGATACTTCATTAGGATATATCACATCTGGTGAAAAAGTTACCCTGGAATTTACGGAAATGTTAGAAAAAACGTTATTTTTTACACATTTTGATTTTTATCTCTGTTCAATGGACTGTCAGAGAAACATTTATTGAGAACAATATGTAGGTATTAACTATTCGGAAACATCTCTAAAGTTTGGTGATAATCGTTGAAGCCGTTTTGCCAAAAAGCGTAAAAAACCTATTTTTGCTTCATGGGCCTATATCTCCGTTCACCGTATTTTCATGGAGATATGTATAGAGAAGAAAAGTTAGGCATTGATTAGGAGAAGATAATTTGAAAGTTTGATCAAAATCGTTAGAGCCGTTTTCGAGAAAAATGCGAAAAACCCTAAATTTTGGTACATTTTCGTCCCCCACCCCCCCTTCCCATCGGCCGAAATCGTCCATAACCTTATTTTGGTGTCTACAAAAAATAACGAACAAAACAAAAAAAGAACCATCTCAATCGGATCAGCCGTTCTCCCGCAAATCGAACTACAGACACACACACACACAGACATACACACAGACATACACACAGACATACACACAGACATACACACGGACCTCTCTCCGAAATTAGGTTTTTTAGACTCAGTAGGGTCTGAAACGTAAAGATCTGAAGAAAACCCAAATTTTTTTTTTGGGCCGATTACTATACTTTCCTTCCCTGCGGGTAGCGGAAAGTAAAAAGTTGCGTTCCATGTTAATCTGTACCTACAAATTCGAGCTCCTGAGAAAAATGATTCTCTCACTTAGGTGGGGCTAAACAGCACAAGACAGAAAGTATGATTGCGTCGACATCAAAAAGAATGGAGGAATAGAATATTCTTTTATTATACTCAATACTGCTTTTGGTTTATTATTCATTCTGAATAATAACCCTGTTTTCGGTCACGAAAAATTTTTTACAACCCCCCCCCCCCTCAAAATTTGATACTTTACGTTTCAAGACTTGGAGATTCCACCCTCCTGAGTCCGAAAAACGTTATTTGGGAAAATGGTCTGTGTGTGTCTGTGAAACTTTTTTACAGAGAACCACCGTACCGAATCCATTCAAACTTGATATCCAGCCCGCAGGTTACCATGGGACGCCAAAATGAGGGTATGAACAAAATCCATCGAAAGTTAATTATAGTTATCATAGTGATCAAAACACCAACTATTTCATTTATCAAAAGAGGCTCCAAACGATTTTTATTAATTTTTTTATATTGGTAGCTCCCAATATGACCACTATACCATGAAATTTCCATTCGTGGGAAAATGAGAGAGCAGCACAATAAATTACCAACACTTTCGAAGAATTCGATTTTTGCGCGGTTTTTAGAAAAAACAACCGTACCAAATCAGCTGAAACTTGAGGGTATGAACAAAATCCACCGAAAGTTAACTATAGTTATCATAGTGATCAAAACACCAATTTTTCTTCTCAAAAACGGCTCTAACGATTTTGATTAAATTTTTTATATTGATAGCTCTCAATAAGGAAATTATACCATAAAATTCCCATTCGTGGAAAAATGACGAGAGCAGCTCAATAAATTATCATAAGTGTATCATAGTCATATATCACTCTTTAAAAAATCGTGTTTACAGCCTCATCAGTTATCGGTGTACCAATCGTTCAATAATGGTCCGAGAATGAGTACGAGCAGCACAATAATTCCGGAACTGTAATTGCTGCTGCTGTGAAGTGTTGTTTGACCAAGTTCGAATTAACTGAGTGATAAATGAAGTGATTAAGTAGAAAAAGCCATGTAGAAAGTGCATTGACGTAGAGCTGAGGAAAGTTGTGTGTTGCAACGCACCAGATATTTAAAAAAAGTAAATTAATAAGGAGTCTCTTCACTCGTTAATAAAAAAAGAAATCTACGTGAAATAGGGCTTGACCAAAACAAAAGACAAACAAAAAAAATATGTGGCGGAACCGTACTTCGCGCTCGCTCAGGTTTAAAGCGAGACAGAAATTTAGTGCTCAATATTAATTATTTCGGAGCAGAATGTCCCTCGGGAGTCCACAACTTTTTCTGAAGCTTGAAATTGACACAACTCGACAAGAAGTAGAAACGTAATCGCAGTACTTTCGGCGGTCGTACGACGTCTCTCTACTAGTAATAGAGTAACGAAACACAGACTTCGCACATTGATTTTTTTAAAATCCATTCATTTATTGAGAAAATAGTATGAAGCAAAAGGTAGAAAACATGCAACAGGCTTAAATCTATAACACACACAAAAGAATTTTTACGTTCTGATATGACCAATAATCGATCAATCTACCAAGCGAATGTTACTACCTCCATTTGAAGAAAATTCTCGTGCTTGGGGGAGGAGCCACAAGCCTACAGGATGGGTTTAAATAGGAAATAATCGAGGAATAACATTGCGTTACGTATCGTCAAGAAATACAAGATAATAACAAATAAATTGAGAATAATAATCACTGTCGGTAAAACTATCACATCTAATAATTATTCATACGTATTTATATACATTTACATCCTTTTTTCGAATTAGGAACATCAAAGAAAAACAATTTTTTGATTGAGCGATTAAAAGAATCTAGATCTGGTTCTGGGTTATCTTCCCAGGAGCATGCCCATGCTACCAGGCGCGACCACGGGTTGTGGATAGTGGAACGGCCAGCTGTGAATAAGGACAGCATGCTGACTGAATAAGCAGCCGCGAACAATGGGCAAAACCCAAGAGATCGCAGAAGAGATCCTGAACAAAGGACTCAAGGGCAAGCGGATCTACATTTTCTCAGACAGCCAGGCCGCCTTAAAGGCCATCGCAGCCTATAGTTTTAGGTCTAAGCTGGCATGGGAATGTCTCCATGCGCTCAAGCAGCACGGCGCCCGTAACAGGCTCTCCCTCATTTGGGTGCCGGCTCACAGGGGGCATGAGGACAATGAAAAGGCTGACCGCCTTGCGAAAAGGGGTACAGAATCCCTACCCATCGGGCCTGAACCACATGTAAGTATGACGAAAAGTTACCTGAACCGTCTGGTTGCTCGATGGGAGATACAGGAAAATGGCGCCCATTGGCATCGCCAGCCACGACTAAGACAGGCGAAAAGGCTTGTCACGCCTTCCTGTCAAAGGGCGAAGGCGATGCTGACACTCTCTAGACAAGATCTAAGAGTACTGATAAGCTTCCTCACCGGGCACTGCCCACTCAGATATCTCCTCAACAAGATGGGCATCTTAGAGGCGGTGGAATGCAGACTCTGCGGTGAGGAGGATAAGACAGCAGAGCATATCCTGTGTGAGTGTCCTGCCTTGGCAGCAAAACGCTTTGAATACTTCGGTCAGGGGACCACTGAACCCCAAATCATGGCGAAATCTGCGGTGAAGGACATACTCAGCTTCCTAAGGGGGGCGGGTATGTACGACGCCTTCTACTAAGAAAGGGCCGTCACAATAGGCCCATATGCGGCCGCAGTGACAAAGGAACTTGTCCCACACGCCCTCGGGTCAAAAAAAAAAAAAAAAAAAAATCTAGAGAAGGAAAATCCCTGATGTGTACAGTTTTTCATACAGGAACGCTTATCAGTCGTAGTTAGGAGAAAGGGAATCTTGACACTTCCGCAACCACGAGTGCTTGATTCATTTATTTAATAGTATGGTCGTCCTATACGTCTCAATTAATTGACTATATTGACTGTGGTAGCGACAGTCGGTACTTGAAACAACCCTAAAAACTCCGAAGAAGGGAATCTGTTACACTTTTTTAGAAGGTTTTTCATCAGAGTTTTGGAAAATTATGATTGGTTTTAAGTTGGACTAGCATCTCTCCAGGCCGTGATACTCTTCAGCGATAACTCCGAGTGTATCAAGGCAAAATACAATTTTCGCACGTTGCCAATAGAAAGAAAACCTCGGACTTCATAACTGTTTCCTCTTCTCAATCTGTGTTCCCCAACATTGGCATTGATCTTACATAACACTTAGATACCTTATCGAACTGACTTGTGCTTAGGTATAGTACACGCAAAATCTATAGGCCACTCTGACTTCTGACTCTTAACTTTCAATGCCTGGCACACCAACCTTGTAAAGCTTTTTTTGCAACCAGCTATTCACTAGTCCCAGTGAGCATAAAACCGCGGTTAGTGCTATAAAAGTAAAAGTGAAGTAATTTCGTGTGTTGTGAATTTACGATATCCCTTTCTGTATTTGAAGCTTTGAAAAGAATTCCTGGTTATAGGCCGGGGATTCTCAATTGAGTTAAAACTTGGGAGAAGTCGGTGTTGGAAAATTAACACGGAGGTGTTGGCAATACCGACAACCGACCAACGTCCTAATTTCCCCGCGTCAATATTTCGTAGGAATCGGAATTCGCGGTAATTACGGAGGTATGGCTTTCAGTAATTCCTGAGCGAGCGCTCGGCGAACTCTTCTGTCAGTTGGGGGTTGGAGAATTGAGTACACGTTGTTGTCAAGCGTTTGGAATCCTGTCTGCGTCTCGTAATTCCTGAACATTATTGTTTTTGGAAGCGGAGTTCCACCTATACGCGCTTTTGCTGTCGTGGGTGGGACAATTGTGCTCCCCTGACTCGTAATCAATGCTTATCTCTCTGCGACAACACGTTGGTTATAACTAATAGCTGCAGTAGGGAAATTATGTTCAAGTATTCGTCGATTTTTTAAAGATTCTCCTATTATATTCTACTTTCCAACGAGTAAGGAAAGTATTGTATTTTTACGAAAAACAGGTTCCTTCGTATTTAAAATCATTTCTGTGCGTCGTCCGTCTGTGATTATATTCAGGTAACTTGTACTCACTAACACATTAGTAACTAGTAACTCACAAATATGAATTACATGCGTACAGCAACAAGCCCATTACTTTTTTACTTCCCGTAGCCATACGAAACAAAAAAAGTGATTTAATTGGCTGAAAACAAATATTAACTTTTGTTCAGACTTTGACATTTCAAGGGCTATTGGTTCCGAAAAACACCATTTGGGAAAACTTGGGAAATTTGTGTGTGTTTGTAATCGCAATTGAGTGGCCGCCAAATCGGCTCACGTTATATATTTAACCTGCAAGTTACCACGGGATTGTAAAAACCCTGCAAATTATTACACAATGGATTATTCTTCTCATGAACAGCGTGACCTAGTATTACTGCTCCCCCATCCCATTCGATTCAGCATCGAATACTAGTAAACCATACGAAACATGTCCTGGCTACAATGGAACTACGGAAACAAAACGTCTGATGATTTTGCTCCGTCGGGTCGGGGAAATTGGAACGGGGGCGCTACGAGCGAACCCGTAGCGAGGCTAAAGGGGAGTTGGGTGCCGGCTCACAGGGGGCATGAGGGTAATGAAAAGGCTGACCGCCTTGCGAAAAGGGGTACAGAAACCCTACCCATCGGGCCTGAGCCACACGTGGGATTGACGAAAAGTCACCTAAACCGTCTGGTTGCTCGATGGAAGATACAGGAAAATGGCGCCCATTGGCATCGCCAGCCGAATGGACTACCTACACAATGAGGGTTTTATAACGCTCGTAAAATATATTAAAACAATCCAAAAAATTCCACAATTCAATCCACCGCCGTTTTACTTAGTACCGTTTCCTCGCAGTTTTTATCCAATTTCAAGTCAACCCCTTGTGCCCTTCTATGAGTGAAATCGAATTGGCTGTATCATAAATCACCTATGCACTGGCAGAAGTGAGAGCAACTCAATAAAACCTGTAAACAGGTATGTTTCCTTATTTGATGACTGTTCTTAAACCCTGTAGCATCCACCAAATTCAACTGTGGAGGTCCGACAGGTATTCGGCGTTAGCCAGTCTCCTGGTAGAGAGCTGTAGTCTGTGTGTTACTGCGGGGAGGGTACCACCTGAGGAATCCCGTGCAATCTGAGAGGAGTTTTCGTTCTGTGGTGAGATCAGAACGAAGTTCAGCCCAAAGCGAGGTAAGCTCCCGTTTCACTCTTCACTTGCCAACCATGCACTCAACGGCCAAGTCAACATTCTTATAGGCCTTGATGATCCGCAAGAGCCACCCAAGACAATGGTGCAGTAACCAATCACGTCTCGGTAGATGGCCTTGTATATAAGGATTGTGTTATGGTAACACACTCCCCAAGTAGCCTTAGTAATTGCCAGCAGTGAGACAAAACTTGCAATGGTTGACTGAAGCCCCACTTCTCGTCTTCGAGTATATTCACACCTAAATACTTGACGTGCTTTTTAAAGAACGAAATAACGAGCCTGTGGCAGCCAAAGCGTATTGTGCAGCCACTTGCATCTTGACATGCTCTCACCATTGGGTGACAGTGCGCAGCACATGGTGGTTTTTGATTCGATTTGGCGGACCGACTCCGCAGAGATCAGCACAGTCAAGTCATCCACATAGGGGTACGACTCGCAGTCAGTCTCCATGAGCCTCCGGAAGAAAACCATCGAAGAAGGCGTTTCAGAGTGCTGGTCCATGTGGTCTCTGCGGGCACCCTTTCATAGCAGTTATGTCTGACAGGTAAGTAAGTACAGGTTGCGGGGGATTTCCCTATCTTTAAGCTCGTTGAGAAGCGCAGGCCACTAAAGGTTGTGAAACGCTCCCTCGATGTCAATCAGAACTGCTACGACGTACATAGCCGGTGCCTGGAGAGAAACATGTCTAATTTCAACAGTGACATCCAGCGCGGATTTTCATTTGCTACACCCTTATTGCTTGCCTGCGAGGTTGTGGCCTAAAACTCCTTCGAGGGGCTGCAACATCAAGATTTCTAATGTTTTGCCTTCTTTGTAGAAAGAAGGCTGAGTGGTCTCCATGAGCCCGGGTCTGACTGATTGCGGTCACCTTCCTTCTGAAGAGAATAAACTGAATGAGCTGAATGAAAAACAAATTTTATTGGTTGTTAGATACAAATCACTCGATGCTGGAGGAGCTGAGGGAACTTTTGTGGTACGTCGCTAAAACTTTTTCTTCTCAGTTTTTAACAAGTATTTCTGTTTCAAAGGCTCCTGAGCTTCAATTTAGAATGAAAACTTCACTCCCATGGCTGATTTTAATTGATAGGATCTCTCTCTTTTTGACTGAATACGATCGACTGAATGCACGCAATTGAATTCATATTCATTTGTAGTAATTAATTTCATTCGCGTAAATAAGTATTTTAATTAATTGAGCTTACGTGATTTGATTAAGTCACTTCGGAGGTATGTAATTAATCCATCAACGTGCAATATAGACTTGTTCTAATTCCGAGATCCGCGATATTTTACCTCGTGGAATGTCACAAAAGGTGCACAGTAACATTCTAACAAAATATAGAGAAATGTGTATTTGCATAAATAGAATGTGGCACTACACTGTGGTACATAGTTAACTAACAGTTGGGGATACGTGAATGAAAATAGCGGGGTGAACGTGTGTATGGCAGATGGACAAGTTTTGCAGAGGAGCTGTAGTACGAATATCAAGATTCAATATCAGGTGCGCCGCTTTCCTTAGATCTACGTCAATTCACTTATTGTAAGGGATTTTCATTGAAATGTTTGATAATTTATTGTGCTGCTCTCATCGTGTTCCCACGAATGGGGATATCATGATATTGTCGCCTCATAAGAAGGTCTTCATATAAAAAATCGTTAGAGCCGTTTTTGATTAAAAACGTATTTTAAAGGTGTTTTGATCACTATGATAACTATAGTTAGTTCATGGCGGATTTTGTTTGAGCTTATTTGGTTCAGCCATTTTGGCTCAGTAGGGCCTAAAACATAAATATTTGAAGAAAACTCAAAAAAAAGTTTCAGTCCCCTTCTCCTCCTAGTTGGTAGAGCCAAAGAAAGTAAAAACGGTTCGTACAGACATGGAAATTATATTAATTAAGTTTAGATAGATGCCCTTGTGAATCGAGGACTTGCTACACATTTCGGAAGATTGCACGGTAAACATTCCTGTTTCGAACGTCGATACCATGGAACAGAAATTGAAAAGCAGGGGCTGCAACGATACGCAAATAAAGCTTTGGGGGAACGCCTCGTAATGTTTTCACACGGGCAAAAGTAAAACCGCGATCGAGTCAATCGCAGACCAGATTGGCTGGCGATAAGGAAGACTGTAGCATCATTCTTCAACGCATGGCATGGTATTGGCATCACTTCATTTGTTTGTCAGAGATAGCTGGTTTACCTTAGCTCTAAGATACTTGAGTACAAAGGCACTCAAAAAGGCGTATTGAAATCACGTGAACCCCATTTTAATTTCAAATTGACGTACACTGCCGAAAGAAGCGTTTAGAAATACTGTCCCAACGTACAAACTGAAGTCGGGTTTGTCAACGATCTGGCTATACTCGTTGACGCGAACGATAAATACGTAACAGTCGCGTTGGAGCTAATGGACTATGAAAACTGGCTGTATGTTAATGAAGCCGAATTCCGGTCCGGACTTGTCGGTCATCTCGATATCTAAATGAATGCGAGTTAAACCTAAAACGAATAGAGAGATAAAATCTGCTTTTTAAAACGAAGCCATCAGTCTCTCAATGCTAATTCCAATTTAGAAATCTCCACAGGCGAGCGGCTTTTCACGCGTTGCCATAAATCATTGGAACGACGATTAATTTATACGACGTCTTGACGACTTCGTCATGCGTTACGACGGACGGGAGTTCCCTATCAAGTGGGCAGTTTAGCTTTTCAATCTCTCCGTTAGAAATTGGAATATATCATCGCGTTTTCTACGTTCATTTCAATAACTAACGGAAGGATGCCACTAAAACGAAATAATCCTCGTTTGCCCGCGTGCTACTGCTCACACGTTTTTCCCCACGTTTCGTCGTAATTGCAGCACATGGTTTCTTGATAAAAATAAAATTCAGGATCACGCAACAAAACCGGGACCATCTAAGGACTACCGCAATCCGAGATTAACAGAAATACACGAGGGTGTGCTATCTTTCCAGTCCCTGCACTTGCAGAGGAACAGTTACGAAGAACAACGCCTTTAGGGCTGGTTTATCGACGTCATTACGTCGAATTAAGGCCGGGTAAGTCGAATCACCGAATAACTCCCAATGACCTGTTTATCAATACAGTTCGACGGCCGACTAGCACAAGTTGTCAGTCATTTTCGACTCGTCACCTCAAGCTCCGGTTATCAGATAGCTGTTCGGTGATCAACGACGTTTAGGGGGCAGTCATATTGCGTCAGCAGAGAGATACAGAAATAGTTGAGGGTATTTGAAGCTACAAGACACTCCGTAAGATTCATCAAATCCAGTGAAGCAGTTACTCTGGAAATTACGAAAAGGTCAAAAAATATATTTTCGACACGTTTTGATTTTTATCTTCATAGACCTTTATCTTCGCTCAACTAATTTTCATGGAGATATTTATAAGGAACAAATGTTGGGTACTAACTAATAGAAAGTAATAAGTAACACGACAAATTGTTCTTACCAGCACAGTAAATTATCAGTTTTAAATGATTCGGTGAAAGAAGTTTCTGTTATTCTCAAAAAATGTAGAAAAACTGTTATTGGAAAGACACGCTGAGCAGTGTGAACCTCAATCGGTCACAAGAAGCACTCACGGCTCACGTAATTACATGAATATTGGGAAGTAACAAAATAATGTAATCGAATTAAAAGTCAACATAATAATGAAATGATGGAATTAAAAACAAAAGGTCACGAAATGAAAAGGACGCTCTGTAAAATGAACATAAATCGTACATTAATGTGAATGCTTAAACAAAAGAAAATGTACGAACTGGGTTCCCAAAACTAACTCGACGCGCAGGCTCCGGAAAATAAGTCCAACCCGTGGATAATAAAACGAAACTGCGGAATTTCCCGTAATCGAGAGGAGTATCGATTGACGAGGTGAGATGTCGTGTTAATTTTCCAAAAATCGTCGATGGGGAATCGATGGTGACATGCTGCCTAACATCTACCAGGCAACTGATCTCCGCGACTTCTTCTAAACAAGCCTTGATAGAGACTGAGAGAGATAGATAGAGAGAGTGAAAGAGAGAGGGTGAATTTCTGCTCGCGACAGCCTTGGCGCTCCTTATTAAACACCTATGTTTCTTATTAAACAGTTATGCTTGGGGAACTATGAGCCGTACAACGAAATTATATGTTGAAGAAATAGTTGCGAAAAACAAAATTTGGGTACAGATCAGAAGAAGAATCCCCGTTAAAATGAAAAAAATTGACGTTTACTGAAAATAACTTCACAACGTTGAAGCACATCAGGACAAAACATTCACCATTTCAGCCTCACGTATAAAATTATTATATGATCAGTGAATCGGTTTTTATTAAGTTTTTCTTGTGTTTGTTTTTTATGTAATTGGTGTATACAAAATGTGTTAGTGCGTGTTGCTGATCGTAGGAGAGGTTTCAAAACCAATAACCCCGGACCACAAATTTTGTTTAAAGCCTCTGATATAATGAGCATGAAAATGAACAAGGAACTTCTTCTAGGATGTAAACGTAAAAGTAAAATTATCCGGCGGAAAATTAAAGAGTGCCTGACCGTAATAATTATCTAGATCACGAGATCTCGCAGCTGCAGGTGTTGGACGACCTTGATGTTCTTTGGGAGGCGCGTCGGCAGAATGGCAAGTCACAATGTCCCAACTGACGCAAAGATGACGAGAACTGTTTGATGCGGTTGTAGGATTCGATGTAGAACCTGTTACTTGAAGGTACGAAATGAACCAATGGGATACTGATGACCCAGTAAATGTCAAGAACGGTTAAATGTCGTCGGGGGTTTATTCTGATGACCAGTATTCGATCCAGTGGAGCAAGAAGAATGGACGAATGGGAATCTGCGCTTCGAGGTTGCGGCACATCCGAAACAAGTTGTCACAAGTCTTCACTTCTTTACCGTTTGGCGTTATCGGATCCGCCGCGCGACGCGCATTCGGTCAACGTTAACTGCGATAGGCGATGAAAACAAAACATAGAAAAATAAAAGGTGAAGATCACATTGAAAATAATTTGTCGCGCGTAAACAGTGCGTTTTTGTATTATTGGAATTCAATCTATGTAGAACACCAGAATGCATGAACGAATGAAATCTGAGTAATTTAATTATTGATTGGTCGTTTTGTCATTTCAAATACGTGTAATCGCAAATTTCTCAATCAGCAGTGCGCAACGTGTTAGTTGATTGATTAGTGTATACTCGTATGAGTTAGGTTAATTTGTCGCTGCTGGGACGAGGAGGAATATGCACGTACTCGCTCCTCTCAAATGGCAGCGAGCTGTTTTGTATCTGTGTGTGTGCATGCATTGGTATAGGTGTGATTTATTTTGATATGAATGGAGATTACGGGTTTACGTGTATATTTGTTAGTTTAGTTCAACCTCTGCTGAGAGGAGGAGGATGAGTACTCGCTCGCTGTTAGGTGGTTATGTGGTTTGTGTAATTTATGTTGGTGTGAATGAAGATAACTGTTTTTTTTATATGAGTAGTTTATCGAGGTATGAATGGGAGTTGTTTCATTGTGGGAAGATAAATTTGTTACATGAGCAGTAAAGATATAAGACTGAGAGACTGTGTAACTTGAGAGGATGTTGCATGTTGATTCCAGGGGAAATGGTAGAGAGGGCATTATGGCCCTAATTTCCCCTGGTGGATAAATGAACGTTTCAATCAATCTCTCTCTCTCGTGCTCTCTAGCCCTGCCCTTTCCTCCCAAATGAACAGCGAGTCACTAAAAGTCAACGTCATAATGAGCGTGTTACGAGAAAATCGTGACCTCTCGCTCTCTCCAAATTTTCGGTATTCCGTGAATTACAGAGCGGTGGTGGACGAGACTCGAATTTAGGGTGATTAATATTGACTCAGCTTTCCTCATTCAGCGCCGTTGTTTCAGAAAAGAGGGTTTTCAAACGCGAAAGCGGAAAGAGTCTTCTCGAGCGAGAAAAGTAAACGCGATTCGGTGGCGTGAAGCGGAAAATCCGATGAGTGCAAACGGATGGCGAGGGGAGCAGTTGTTTTAAGCTCATAGACACGATGCCACTATTCCACTAGGTAAACATTCCATGTGGCGGTTGGTAGCTCTCAGTCGAACTACAGCTAATCCACTAAAGTTCCTTCCACTGAAGCAACTAGTATCTCGCAGTTGACTCGTAGCTGGTCATCATCCTTTGCCGGCAGTCAACGATTTAAACATGCGAAGGGTGTCAACTGCTTTTCCCGTACCTCGATAATTACCGACTTTTCCACTCGCGATTCAAAACCACGTATATAGTTTTTAGAGTTGATTAATTTTTTAGATTTAGAAGTGTTTTGGAAGCAGTTGCGTGAAGTTTAAATTTCTAATGGACTGAGGGCGTTTGCATTTACATTTTCAGTCGTTGCAGTGTGCACTAATTCACCCATGGAACGCAGTCCACGATGACTTCGGGCGTAGAAACACATTTAATTGCGGCTGCGAATAGTAGTGCCTACAGGATAGCAAGATAAAATAACGTTTATTCAGGTTTTAGAGGCCAACATACATTCAATTTTCGAAATAAAGTTTGTCAACTTCGTAACCCTCCAATCGTACGCAAGTAGCTTCAAAATAGTTATAAACGACCGTTTGCTTGTTGCTCTCCAAAAATAAAAGTCCAGTACACGATTTCCCCTATCGAGTGCCCTAAAAAATCAGCAATTCGACGTACTGCCTCCCACCCTACTACAACCAACCGTATTGTTCGACTGTTCAGGCCGTGGCAATAGCCTGGCGTAGCTTAAGAAATGACAACTTTCAATCTTCCGTTGTAGTCAGGCCACGTTTCGTATCATTACTGGTTTTACTGGTATTTTTCATTTCGGTGCCGTCGTTGTAGGCTCAAGTTGGCTCGTGGTGATGCGTAATAGTACCCGTAGGGAGCACAGCTGGGCACAGGTTTTCGGCCCTCCTGAGGCCCAAGTGCGCGGCTCTGGCAGCCCACACCAGGTTACTCCCAAGCTATCTTCTTGCCTATCGTCACGTACGTCGCATCCGCTTGATGGATACTCCCCGTTGAGTGTGATAGACAGCATGCACACGCCCTACAGACGTGTTGTTGGCAATGGATCCAGCGTATTACACCACCTCGCATTCGGTCCGGCTGGCTCTTGCTGGCACTCCCCCATTGGAACTGCAGCTGGACCTGGCAGTGGTGCGAATACATATCAAAATGAGCACGAAGAGCCTCATCCTGGAGCTGGCGACGGACAAGTCCCAACACAGATGGGTCCACGCTCCAGCATCGGGCGGTTCACTATCGCCCATACACGCTTCAAACTTGAGACGTGGGTTCCTTCCACTTGCGGTGGGTCCTTCCACCAATGCAACTCTATTGCGCCGTGCTAGAGTTGGGAGAGCGGTGCCTGGGCTGTGTGCACAAGGATGCCCACGTTCTGCGTGAAGCACAAGTTGGCTAATGAGTCGATACGCCAGATATGATCCTGGACTATTTCCCCCCATAGGGTGGAGGTTGTCAGCTGAGAGCACTTCCAGAGGGAAGCGTGCTGTTTTGATATATTTTTCAACGCTGAAACGAATGAGATGGGTCAAACTGAATAACCAGGAAGTTATCGGAATTATTGTTTGAAACAGAAAGTGCTGAACGTGATAGATCCTTGTACAAGAGAATAATAAACCGTTAGGTAATACTAAAGTTAACGTACCTGTTAGTGAGTCCGTCTCCTCTGGCTTGTGAGTTACTGTGGGCAAGCGCTTTCGATGTAAAGACATCATCGTCTGGCCGTTAAGTCAGTACTGACTTACTTTCGATGTCTTTACATCGAAAGCGCTTGCCCACAGTAACTCACAAGCCAGAGGAGACGGACTCACTAACAGGTACGTTAACTTTAGTAATTTGCCTACTGGCGGACATAACCCAATTTCGTTAGGTAATAATTTGCAGCGTTTTTTTCTAATATAATTAGCACTATCCGCATTGTAGAGAACTGGCACTCTCTCAATTTGACATTTGAAAACATTATCCTTTTAACTCCGGCTTTACCTTCGTTTCAGCAAGTTTATGGCTTCCCTAGATACTAAAACTGGGCGGATGACAGGATCAAGGAGCGGAGTCTGTGGACCGGTTGGCGGCCGCAGTTGGAAATCAACGTCGGGGACGACACCCGTAAAATCTTGCGGTTTCAGAATGACGGTGGGATAAACCGCGATAAAAGCTCTTGGTTCTCTCGGGTGAGCCAGAATTAACCGACGAACGGCGTCCGCGGGAAATTCGTGCGATGTTTAATTCAGTTGCCGGGAGCCTCGTTTAATTTGTTCGTTATCACCGGCGGTGGCCCCAGTTTTGCGGTTTCCTACTGACAAAAACCTGCTTCAAAATTGAGGGCGCATTTCAACTACTACTCCACCGAGCTACTAGGAGTGAGGGAAATTTGAGGAATCGTCCGAGAAAAAAAAGGTTGCGTGATCGTCAAGACTCTTTTTCAGAGTGTGGCGAAGGTTTCCGTTAAGCTTGTTTGACATAAATAAACAAGAGATACCAAGAGCGACGTATTGCACGACTTCCCTTATCGGAAATTCACTAGTCCAAACAGCCTTACTATATGGTCTCCCGTATCACAACTCCGACTCCGATTTACATACTACTATAGCTTAAAACATATATTGTTATGAAGGCATTTTATCTTTTAACAAATTAAAAGACTTGAAAATCCAAAAAAGACTTGTTCTTTAAAAAAAAATCATCTCCGATTAGGAATTGAATGTTACAATTCTCTCCTCCTCACACTTTTCTTAATACCCGTTTCTAATTGAAATTTTGTAAAAATGCGCAAGTTTGTTGTGCACTGTGTGGCTATACTAGAAAATACTAATGAGATTACCTTCATACCACGGAGGTTTCCAATCTGAAGTGGAAAAAAGTGAGCAAAGAGGAACTGGCTGGTATGAAGGAAGGGGGAAAGAGGACAATAGCTTGACCTAGTATTACTGCTTCGAGACCCATCCCATTCGATTCAGCATCGAATACTAGTAAACCATACGAAACATGACCTGACTACAATGGAACTATGGAAACTAAATATTCTCCCGGCGCCAGGCGCCCGTAAACGTCTGTAGGCATTTATGATCCGATGGAGGGGTGTGCAGAGGAAGTGGCCTTAACCTTCCTCCGCCCCGTCGGGCAAAAAGAGTCGGGGAAATTGGGACGGGGGCTTCCAGCGAACCCTCGCTCGGCAATTGGCAAGACGTTGCGAGTCCAAAGGGCGTTGCGAGTCGAGCGAGCCTTGAAAACGATACGCAACACGGCTTATTTGCGATTATACTGCGTTTCGTTAATTTTTATAACCATTTTTTGTCCATAACAACCATGGGCTTTGTCCGATCAGATTGCCGAGATGGCGAGCACAACTAGATACCAAATGAGATTTTTGTGCAAAAGAACGAATTTTTTAGACCACATTAAAGGCACGAAACGGCCCGGACGGTGGACGGGGGACGACGGATGGACATTGCAGATTTGGAATCCCCATGTCTTGAAACGTAAAGTATCAAATTTTGAGGGGGGTTTGTAAAAAAATTTTCGTGACTGAAAACATAGGGTTATTATTCAGAATGAATAATAAATCAAAAGGGAATCGCACTATCGTGTCAAAAAGGGTATTATTCCCAATAGGGAGGAGCTCAAAATACACGACACCAAGGCGTCTCGCCTATCTCAAGGCCGAAAGGCAGGCGGCGGCAAGGAAGTATTTGTCATCATTTTTATTTGTCTAGTATGGAAATAAAAAATGAAAAAAACATTTCAAAAATTGTTGGGTGGAAGAGAGAGCAAATTAGTGACGGACATGTCGAGAAACTGTACTGCCGATCTTTCGATGCGAGTTATGCCAGTCTGAGGACTCGAGAGCGTCCCCAAGGCGTGGGCAAGAGAAAGTAACTTCTTGCCCGAATGGCTTCAGGAGCCCAACTTCCAGCAGTCAGTGAACTTGACCAGCAGGGGTCCTTCCACATCATGCCAGAGAGCCCCCCTCACCGGGGAATCAGGGGGGAGTATAGCAGCCCGTACTACCGGTCTTCGGTTTCCCAGCAGCCTTCTGGTATGCCTTGGGGAGTTGTCATTGCCTGAGGAAATAGCCTCTCAGGATGCAAAGTCTCCAGCCGCTTCCTCCAACAGACCCAACTAGCCCCTTCTTCCTTATACCTTAAGTATAAACAAGTGGCCTGAACAGGATTCGAAGGCTCGTGCAGTGACGGACGTGTGTGTTCCGATACGTGGAACGTGCGGAGGCAGTGCCAGCCTCTCAGCCCTAATCTGCCTCTGCCCTGCTGAACGAACACTACTTCCAGCAAACCCTGTCTGCACTTTTGGCTTTGGGGAGCTCCACCTTGGAGGGATTTGGACCAGCCATCCTCCCTGGAGGACCCCTGGTATCTAAAGCCCCCCCTCCCCTTTCACCCACGCCTTGCAGCTGGACTGGGGTAAGGGCCCCACAAATTCCAGCTTTTTGTCCCCTAGGGAGGAGTGTAGAACACCCCAGTACCCCCCCCCCCATCATACGCACCTACACAAACATACTCCTTCCCCTTGCATACAGTAACCAACATTGTCTTCACACAATAAATTAGATTCATAATACATCCACTCATTCCACACACTCACACCCGTGCATAAGTGGACCCCCCAGGACCCGTTCGCTCGGGGGTCAGGACGGTCACTATAAATTAACAGACTGGCAACAAAAATAATACGAAACGTTAACCTATCAAATCAAACATAATGGCAATAAACTGAGGGGCAATGGAAGTCACGTAAATGTAAACATTAACGAAATGGACTCAGAGGATCATTGCACATCGGCGGCTATATTTCGGTTTCGTGCTGATCACAAAGAAAGTGGTAATGAGAACGAAAAATTGGTTTCACTTGAACTGACGTCCTCGTTTTCAAAAGTTCTTAACGCACAATCTAAAATATGCAACCACCAAAAGGTGGTTTCCGACCTACGGACATGGATTAATTGTCGTTGCGTCTATCCTGCATTTCCTCATCATCGGTTTTGGATTCATCGATCCAAACTTTAGCGAACAACGTTGAGTCACATTTTTGATTTCACGTTTCAATGTCGTACACTCCTAATCACCCGCCTTTTCCCGACGATATTATTTATTTTGGGGTAGTTCGATGTAGGTGGGTGTTCAACCACTTCCTTGGTATCTTTGCTCAAGTTTCCACTAATTATTTTCTTACGCGGATTGGCGGCAAGGCTACTTGGGGGTGTAACGTAAATTAAACGACTGGAACGAAATGCGCGGTTCGGTGCACGCTCCATAGATGTCATTTAGAATCATCCACGATTTGCTGCGAACCGAGTGATTCTAGATCATTTCTTCAGCTCTCGGTAAACCTCCACAATCTCCGTGCACCCTGATTTTGAGATAGTGTTTTCTGTGTACTGACAGTACTTTTATTGCCGTAACAAATAAGCAGGTCAAAAAGATGTTGACTTCTTTTCGTGCTCGTTTATCTAGTTTTATACTTTTATTATTAGTGTCACTTCATCTGTGTTTTTATATATTTAAATTTGTTCGGCTCAATTTATTCGTTTACTCAATTGAACTTTGAGTCTGTATGTTTTTTGGTATCTTTGGTTCATGGTTCCCTTCCCAAGAGGGTAACTTCGTTCCTACGAGGCATAGCTATGTTAGTATATAGTTCTGTGCGATGCCTCATGTTCCTTTCTTGTTTCATCCTTCGCACGCATTGATTTAACTCTGCTCTGATTCTAATACGGTATATATCGTCCTACACCTCCATATCCGCCGACTAAATATCAAATTTAAGCCGATTTTGTTCTACTGTTGCCTCTCAATGGCGCCCACAGGCGCACAGAATATTTCCCCATGTGGTATTTTCGGACTCAGTAGCCCTTGACACGTTTTGTTCTGTAAAATTAGCGCGGGGGCGGCCCAACCATTTGCTCTAATTCGACGGAAAAAAACAACAACAAGAAATCGATAATTGAAAAGCTCTGCGAATGAAAACTCAACTTTTTCCCACACGTCTAAAAGGTGGACGGATGAGCGGGCGAAGGGTGATGAACTGCGAGAAGTCCTTCGAATGAAATAAATTACTGCCACCCCCCCTCCCTTCGCCTACCACTGCTCGTCGGTGGCTATATTTCAGGCGTTCGCTTCATCCCCATCCGCCATACCCCTAATCCGCAATTCCTCTCGAACCACCTATTCCTCCCTGTCTCTTCGCCGTACCCCTCCACGTTTTTCGCGATTCACTCCGAGTTAATTAAGGCACTTTTCAGTCTCTTCTCATTTAATTAATTCTACACCGAGCAACAAAAAAAAAGCGTAAGAGCAGGGGAAGGGGTGAGAGTGGAGAGTTGATTTCTTCTGAAACCCTTCAGTTCTTCACGAGCGCTTTTTACATCAGGTAAAAGCGCTTAATGCCGGTCTGAAGACTCTAGAAAGGAAATCATTACGGGCTCCTTTTATAAATATAGAAGCGATGTCGGTTTTATTGAGGCGATTACAAAATAACTCTAGACTCGGATGACTTCAAAGAAAAAGAGTAATCTAATTGAAAGAAGTGGAGCGGCGGCAGATTTACAAGAGAAGTGTATCCTGACGATCAATAAGATACTAATGCGGCGTTAATTGATGAGCGATTGCAGTAACAATCCGACGCGTGATTGATTTGTAGTAGGTTCTGCCAAATGTCTAGATTAACATGTGATCCCGCCTTTAGTTCACTAAGCGGTTGTTAAAAAATAAGGCGTAATGGTAAATTGCGAGAAAAAAACTGTGCGTTTCCGATCGAGAAAAAGCCACACGTTCAGCTACGAAAAATTATATATGCGATTGGATTGAGCAAAACATATCCATAAACCTATTACGCTCCAAACTCCAAACTCATTGAAAATGATACATTCTACGTAACCCACTTTCATCAAGTATAAAAAATAGAAGAGTTATCGTACGGTGAAACGCAAATAACATATAACGTTGATGGAGAAATTGAATTACGTTTGACGGGAATGGATGTATAAGTAGATGAGGATATGGCTAGAATTATATAATGTTGCGAAACTTCGCGGGGATATCATTCTCGGGTTCCTCCAATTCACGAGGGAGATCACATCTTGTTCCAAACAGGTTTCGAGGGGAAAAAACCTATGCATGGTCCCCATCTGGTGAAACAGATTAGTGAGTTGGTAAACGTAACGTATGAGGTTGAGAAGAAGAAACAAGTAGCTGCAATGAAATAGAAATCAGCCCGATTACGAGGTTTTCGCTGCTACCCCATAGGGCTACATAACGTAAAATTTACACAAACGGTGAGTACAGCTTTCGTACAAGTACGCAACCACTAGGAACATTTTATGTCTTTTATTTTTGTTTTTTTAAATACAATGATAACTACGTTTGATTGTGCTCGTTGATGGTTTCGATATAATGGCCGCGTCAATTGCTGAGGTTATTAAAAGTGTGATGTTACCAAGCGTTAGATTTTGTAACAGACGTTACCACGCACTTAACCCATCACAAATTTCGTGACGCTTCCCCATTACATATCCCGCGTTACATTTTCGAGTTTATGTAGCAAAGTAGAGACATAAAATGTAAAAAAAATAATGGTAACCCTGGTGGGACTCGAACCCACAATCCCCGGGTAAGGTGACCGATGCCTTCTTCAGTAGGCCACAGGGGATGTAGCTGCAACTCAGGTTAAAAAATTTCGTGACGCTTCTCCATAACATCTACGGCGTTACATTTTCGAGTTTATGTAGCAACGTAGAGACATAAAATGTAAAAAAAATAATGGTAACCCTGGTGGGACTCGAACCCACAATCCCCGGGTAAGGTGACCGATGCCTTCTTCATTAGGCCACAGGGGATGTAGCTGCAACTCAGGTTAAAAAATTTCGTGACGCTTCTCCATAACATCTACGGCGTTACATTTTCGATTTTATGTAGCAAAGTAAAGACATAAAATGTCAAAAACACGGTTGAGGCGCCATGCAATGGTTAACATGACGAGTAATTTAGCGACTTGGTATGTTGCGAACATTGAGGTTTCGGTATATCACTGTAAATTTATCGTAACTAACATAAAATATCTTGAACCATTTCATGAACGAATAAACAAGGAGGCCAGAAAACCTACAATGGGCAAGTTCATCGACTTTGGGCAAAACCCACTCTCACTCTAATCGAGCTTAATCAGGATAAAGGGGACCCCTATATAAGTATACACGCAGTCATGGTAAGAATCTGACACTGCCCATGCGGGTGTCTTTTAAAGATGTTCCCTCATTCGACAAAAAATAAAAGTCAATCACTTCCCCGACTCGCTTTCGTGCACACCTGTCTCTGGTTGGCTAATAACTCAAAAACGTCTCGACGAAATATAACACCTTTATAGCAAACGAGAACGCCAGATTCGTCTAGACAAAAATTCTTATATCCCTTAAACAAGCATGTAACATTAGTCTTGATGACTAAAATAAAATTGGTAAGTCAAATTCTTAACATGCAGACAGGCAGTTTAACAGGAGTTAAGAAGGAACCTGTGGAGAAGTTTGTCAACAAAGCGACATTTCCATTCCGAAATTACTGAGGTTGCTCCTAATGAGATAGTGCCCATATCAATGACTCTTACCGTATAGGTAACTTATTGGACTACCAGTGTGATTTTTTGAGAACCCTAATCCCATACGAGCCGGATTTATACGGAACGAACGGCTTTTTGGGAAAATCACTTCGTTTAAATTGTTAATAACTTATCGCGCTGCGCCCCTCAGCCAATTGGAACCGCATGTACAAAAAATGTATATTTGAAATCACTTGAGACGTTTTTGAGACACTATGATAACTATAGCACGTTTCGGACCGACTTGGCAGAATTTCTTGATTTAGTTTTCCGTGATCACCAGCAAGATATCAAATTTCAGCCGACTTAGCAGTCGTTTTCTTTCCTTCGCATTCAGACACACACAGGCCATTTTCACACACACGATGTTTTCTGGCACCCGTAAAACTTAAAGATCTGAAAAAACTGTAAAAAAAATATTTCCAGGCACTCACGTCAATTTTAAAAAAAAGGTGGGTGAAGGAAAATGAAAAATTGCACCCAGATCGATTTTTATCAAGCTTTTGGGGAATTTATCACGCTGCTCTCGCCAGTTTCCACAAATGAGAATTTTATGGTGCCATTATATCATTTGGAGTTGTCCACACAGAATTTTCAACCAACATTTGGGGACGTTCATGAAGAAAAAAATGTTTTGATTACTGTGATAACTTTAGTTAGCTTTCAGCCCAGTTAGCTGGTTTTTTCTAACACTTTCTCGCTATCGAACGCACGGATACGTGGACCATTCTTCCATATCGCCTTTTTCAAACTTTGAAGTCCTCGAAACGTAAAAATGTGGAGAGAGCTCAAAACATTTTGTCACCCGATTAAGTTACTTTCCATTCTATTTCGTGGGGCTACAGAAATATCGGTCGCTTATGCATCGTGTTAGTCTCATGTGATGAACTTCCAGAGTTCAATGAAAATGTACACATTTTCCGAAGTGAAGTCCAAAAAAGCGCCTCGTTCTGCGGGGGAAATTGACGCGTGCAGCACAATAAATGACCAAACATTTCGACGAAAATCGATTTCCGCGCAGCTAATTTCCATTTTTTATTCAACTGTCACTAGAATCTTCAGAAAAATTAAGAAGATACTTCAATGAAGTGCCTATACAATGAGCCTTCAATATTGCTCAGAAGATATATGAGGGCTACAGCAGAAATTCCGGAATTTCAACCGTCACCGTTTTAATGACTGCCTTTCCCGGATGTTTATATCTGATAACTCAAGAAAAGTGATCATTATTTCTCTAAAATAATCGTGGTTCCAGCCCTTCAATTCTCTTTGTACCGATTGCGCAATAACGGTAAAGTAAAGAGTACGGAGCAGCACAATAAATTCCGGAACAGTTCCTAATCTAATGGGTTGCTCATTTAGTTTGTTCACTCCCCCCCCCTCACACTCTCACCCCCCCCTCTCCCTCTCTCTCTCTCTCTCTCTCTCTGGCCCTAATTCTCCCTGGTTGTTAAATAAACCATTCATTCATTCATTCTCTCTCTCTCTCAGTAAGTATGCGCACCCTAGATCTCTGGACGATGGAGCGTTGCTGTGCACACACCACCACTACCTCTGTGATCCGTGCTCCCCAGCGTCCAAGCATCCATATTGTGGCGTCTATTAGCCCCTGTCTGCGCAAAGGCCATCTTGGAGACGCACGTTTGGCTTCTAATTCCCACCCTGGGAGGTGAACCCAAGCACGTTCTTCAACATGCAAGGGGAAGCCAAACAGTATCGCATGGGAGGGTGTCGAAATCACAACGCCTAAAAAACTGAAGCTTCGCGTTAAAAGCCCTGTTGCCTGAGGGGAATGATGGGTGCCATCATTCGTGCAGTAGGCGTTCCTGGATGGAGAATATGAGTCCCTCTCTGTGACCCACTGTCGAGCCAGCACCAGGTAGTCATCTACGGCCTCCACCCTGGTGAGCCCTGGGATCATAGAGCGCATTCCACCAATACACGATGCCAGGTATCTCTCTATGTGGGAGGAGAGCCAATGGTGGGGTTCTACATAACCCCTGGAAGCGCTTCTGCCATCATGAAGTGTGTTTTGTCAAATTAATTAGTAGCAAAAGCCAAGTAAACCGTAGAGCTAAGGAAAGTTGCTTGATGTGGTGCACCAGATATTTTATTATTCTATCCCACCACAAAAATATTTTTCTTGGACCGATTACAATAACTTCCCTACACGTCGGCTTGTAGATACTGAAAGCAGGCCAGTGTAGTAAGAAATATTCAAGTGGTTCGCTTTGCCGATAAAATTTCTCCCTGTCTCATTAAATTTTGACGCGTTCACGTTATTAAATCCTATACCTCAACACGATCGGCGATACTAATTTGAAACGTACCTGGAATTTCAGAAAGTGAGAAACTCCGCAAAAGAAATGTCTACCCCCCCCCCCCTGCAATCTTTTTTTTTCTTCCAGTGTGAAAAGTTTTCGGTTGACAGGATCATTAGAAAGATGGATGAAGTTGGAAAACTTTCTCCGAGAAGAAGACATGACTCCATCACTTCCGAGCTGCTTTGTCAAGAAGGAGGATTGATTGAATATAATTATCAAACGTTTCCATGACGATGACTCAATATTCTTATTTCTCAGTCGCGGATAACGAACGTTTTTGACGCGATTCCGTAGTCGTTTCTGGAACTTGAGGTTGCGCTAAAATACCTTGTGCCACGCGTAACACAACTTTTCACAGCCGTATATATAGATCATATGAACTGGATAAAACACATCATCACGCTTTACCTACAAGAGAGAGAGATAGAGAGAGAGTACACCCCATAATTCGTACCCGGTGAAAACGTTCTCGGCAACGAATCTAGGTACAACGAGATAAACTTAGCTGACAGTGCAGAGCCTTGCGGGGTTCCCACTTTCGTCTCGCACTACTGAGAGAGCTTTCCTTCTGGGCCTTTCACGCATTGTTTCCGTCCAGTCAAGTATGATGTAAACTACTTCATCAAAACGCTGTCCGTACCCGAGGAATGTAGTTTCGCAATTAAAATCTTTCTGCATACCATATCAAATGCTGCTGAAAAATCCACCATAATGAGAAACGTCATCTCCTCATCCATAGCCGCGCAAACATAGTCTAGAATATTTACTAGAGCGGTTTCCGTGCTGTGGTTCCTCCTATAACCCGATTGTTTCGGGTCGGAAATGCGATTTTTCTCTAGCCAGCTGGTAAGTGCCTCATATAAAATTCTATCCAGCACCTTCTCCATTGCACACAGCAGTGAAATCCCTCTGTAATCCTTGACTGACTGAGGATTTTTATTTTTTTCAAGGGGTTTTATTATGGCTTGCTTCCATACTTCGGGGTACACTCCCACTGCAAGACAGTAGTTGCAAATATGGGTTAAGACTGGCAATATCACTTCAACTAATATATGATCCGCTCCTATCGACTTTGATTTGACGGCCAAAAGGTTCTTTCTCGCCGTATCCTCACTTATTTCCGTAACTCTGAAAGTTTTTCAGTTCAATATCCCTTAACAGTTTCCGTGGGATCAAACCCAATGTTTGTTTTGCAGAAGTTTTTGTTAAGGCTGTCAAGCGATACTGGTAGTTTTGTACATTCTTTTGACTTGTTCAACCCACTACTCACAATAATTCTCCAAAAATCGGCCTGTTGTATACTCGTATTTTCTTTGAACAGCTCTCCAAACTACCGCACCTTACCATTGCGTATTTCCTGCTGCACCTTATTCTTAAGTTGCCTGTACTGGTTCTTCACTTCACTGTCTCTATTTTGGTTTATTATTCATTCTGAATAATAACCCTATGTTTTCGGTCACGAAAAATTTTTTTCAACCCCCCCTCAAAATTTGATACTTTACGTTTCAAGACATGGAGATTCCAAATTTGCAATGTCCGTTCGCCGTCCGCCGTCTAGGCCGTTTTGTGACTTTAACGTGGTCCAAAAAATTCTTTCTTTCGCACAAAAATCCAATTTGGTATCTAGTTGTGCCCGCCATCTCGGCAATCCGATCGGACGAAGCCCATGGTTGTTATGGGCAAAAAAACGGTTAAAAAAATTAACGAAACGCAGTACAACGCGGAGCTACAAGCGTTTCGTCGTTTGAATTCCCACCCCTCCCACCCATCTCAACGAATAAATCGCTCACTCTGCTCAACTGGCAACGCACGCCCGCCCGCTCAACGATTTGTCTCTTTATCGTCCAATTGCCTTGTTCTCGTCTTCACCTCCACAAATGACTGTTTCGCTCCTCCTCAACTATTTCCGTTAGCAAAATATCTGTTATCTTCGATTGAACTTTTCATTATTCGTTTATTTTTGGTTTATTTATTTAATAGTTCGTTCGTTTCATTTTTTTGGTTTTAATACGATTCAATTTTTTTAGATTCTTTCATTTCATTCTCATTTTGGTTTTTTCGTAGATTTTTGGTTACATTTTGATATTAATATTTAGCGTGCGTGTTTTCATATTAAAATTCAGTTTTTTCTAGATACTTTCGTTTTTTTTTGTTTATTTTAATATTACGATTCAGTTCTTTTCGACCTTTTTTTGGGTTTCATTTTGATATTTTTCGATGCTGAATCGAACGGGATGGGTCTCGGAGCATTAATGCTAGGTCAAGCTATTTATCCGAATAATAAACCGTTGTGTAATAATTTGCAGGGTTTTTATGTACGCCCTGTGCAACTTGTCCCTTTCTTTCATTAGGCTCGTATCTGATATCCACGGAGCCGGGAGATGCTTTGGCTTTATTTTTACATACGGACAGTGCCTATTGTATATTGTAGCAATCGTATCATTTACCAATTCCACCTTCTTTCTAATGTTGGCTTCCTTGTAGACAGTGCTCCAGTCGACTAGTTTTGCCTCGTTCAAAAATCGCTGTTTATCGAAATGTTTCTTATCGCGAACCTTGATATGATTCTTTTCCATACGAGGCGACTTAAAATCCAGTGAACAAAAAACCAAGTCATGCTTCGATAGTCCCAGCAACCAGCGCAGGTATCTTACCATACGTTCCGACTACCGCCATATCATTCACCAGGATTAAATCAAGCAGTGACGCCGAGATAATTGCATGATGGGTGGCAGCAAAAGGGAGATACGTCACGTTCAGAGATTTCAGCAGCAATGCGAGCTGACGACTATATGACGATGTCACTAGAAAGTTGGTATTAAAATCACCTAACACCACTACATTACCGTGATAAAAACGCTATCAATTTTGCCAATTTTTGGAGGTCGGTATACGAGGCCGATTACCAGGCTTTGCATTTTTGATGTGAGTTCAATGAACAGATATTCTGGGCTCTTTGAATATTGAGGATCCGACGAGCATAGCACCCGGAAAATCGATTTCGAGTTTACTAACAGAGCAACACCTCCTCACGCCTTCCCTACTCTGTCGTTTCTCACCCAGGTACAATCGTTGAACTTCACGGCGTTGGAGCTGATCTCTGGTTTCAGAAAAGTTTCCGTTATTGCCACTATCTCTATGAGATTACCCTGAAAAATCTCACACAGTTTTTCCACGTGTGCCATGACGGATTCTGCATTTAGTATGCTACGTTAAGCGATTTCTTTTTACCTCCGAGAGAGAGAGAGAGAAAGAGAGTAATTTCAGAAGCTGATTGTATGCTTGCACATACATCATGTTCACTTCATTAACGGTTTTGCAGGGCCTCTTGAATTTTGCATATTGAATAATTATGGAAATAAGATAAATAAATGAATAAAAAATATGCAGATTATGTTGCTACGCACATTTGGAACAGGGTGCAAAGTGTGGCTTTGAGAAGACGTTTCCTAGACTTCAGAATTCGTACTCGACATCAAGCGTTATCAAAGGCCCTTTTGTAGGAAAATACGCCCTTTTGATTTCTTATTCAACCCGAGGAATCAGGGAAAGTAACAAAGCAAGTCCTTCATTACCTTCGTTACGCGTCGCAGAACCTCAAAGAACTTGAGACGCAATACAATTCAAATGTCAACCCTCAACGCAGATTGTCCTCCGCGAAAATCATCGCCGTGCCGTCGAGCTTTGCAGCTCAATCAGTTCATTACCCGGTTAGATCTCGAACGCGTTCGTTGGCCATGCGCTAGAACCAGCCAATACATCGTACTAGTATGCTCCATCTTCGTTTAACGCTCTTCTGTCAAAATGCTTACTGAGACGTTGACCAAAATGACAACTATGAATGATTTGCATAATTGAATCCGTTAAATATTTCATTTATCCCGTTTCGCCTGTCGTTTTAGCACAATTTACTATTTGCAAGTTTCAACGTTGCACAATCGCGTGACTTGTTTAAACTCTAACTGGCGTCAATATTCTAATAATAACCGTCAGAAATTTGAATACGACGTCGCTGTTTCTGATAGACTGATGGAACAGTAATTGCCGTGAAAGCAATAGTTCCAAGGCACACAACTGATCAATTATTCAGATTGAGCCGAACGAAGAGCAAATTAGAACCACTCTACCGGCGGGCTCGCGCAAATACACTTAGCGTCGCTTTCTCCAAATATCAGCAAAGTGGGATCAAATCAGTTTAGTTCAACAATAACAAGGTGAGAAGTAATTCAATATTGAAGGAATTAAATCGAAGTTTTATTCGTAATATTCAAGTTCGAAGGTTCAATTGTATTGCACAAAACTGAAAAAAAGCTTTTCACTCGAAACTGAGAGACCATTAATTTCAATTTAACTGTTGGAACGAAAAGATGACTCGTCGTTCCCAAAAGACGAAGGTCAGATCGATGAATTGAAAAACGGAGGGTGAGAAAATACAGGGCACAAACGCAAGGACTATTAATCTATAGATCGCCCTCTTGTTAGCCCACTTTCTGAGTTAACAGTTGGACAAAAGGGATGAAAAAATCTGTACTATCGTGTGATAGTAGGATTTTGATGCAATAGATTGGGCTCTACAGTGCACTTTTCAATCTGGGTTAGTTGGATTCAAACAACTCCATTTCCAATTAATTGATAGCAAACAGAGTGTCAAAATACTTGTTAATACTTTTCTTATAGTCCTGGAGCCAAATGTTTGGAGAAACCCGGTTCTCTGCTCTCTTCGGAATGTGCATTAAGGACTCCATAAAATCAATAGCAGACCAGGACGAACAGAGGCTTCATCAAATGTTCATGTTATTATGAATACCAACCTTCTTGTTCAGCCGTAAGTCTTACGCTTCGTAAAATCGTTCTGAACCAACGTAACAAAGCGGCACAATCAATATCACCAACTGATTATGGATGGAGAATACTAAGATACTTAGTATATCGGGTCTTTCCTAGAAGATATTTTGTACCCCAGAGTAGTAGAAGAGGAATATTTCTTTGAGTGACAATGCCATATCTACAACAGACGATGATAAGTCAGTCAGACGACGATTAATATGTACATTTATATTACTTACGACTATTTATATTTGTTTTCGGACAATGCCGGTTATAAAATGAACATGAACTGCGTATGTGTTGCAGCAGCAACATTTTTTTATGAACGTGTTTTGTGAAAATCACGAATATAATGTATTAATGCGTATAATATGCGTGCTAATGCGTATAATGCATAAAGAAAGACCGAGTTGTTTGAACCATCGAGACAGAATACGTTTCAAATATATAGTTAGTAATTTTACCACAAAAATTGAGTCTGCTGATTCGATTTAATAGTTTACTGATTGGCCGTAGCGAGACTGCTTCGAAAATGCCACCTTTTCAAGTTGGCAGATAACATTTTATAGCATAGTCGGTGGCTGTGGAACTCATTCACACCGCGTTTGCCCGTATCAACTAATTCTTAATAATTATCAACTAATTTTTTAGCCAAATTTGAGCAATTTCGGACGACCCCTGCTCGAAACAGTTCTCAAAATGAAGAAAGCAGACACGGTGATTTCCCAAGGGCTCCACTTCACCTATCCGAAACCTAAATTTCAAGTTTCAACTCCGTATGTCAATTTTTGACAAAATTTCATCGAATTTGGGGTTTGTCTGCCAGTCGTAGTCCATAAAATGTTCGTTTATTTTGAGTTTCGTACAAATATCGTGAACTGCGAACTTGCGATTCCCAAGCACATCGCAAATTCTAAAGAGAAGTCCTAACCTGACGGGCTATCATTAAGCGAGCACTACTAGTCGTTCAGTCTTCATAACTAGATCAGTAGGTATACAATACCTAAGCTGCAACACATTTAAAAAATTGGACTCGAATTGTAGTATCGAAGAGTACAATTTGCGTTGGTCGACCGCAGGGTACTTTCAGTGAATATCTCATTGGATATTTTACGGATAACTTGAACTAACAAAGTGCCGAATAACTTGTTCCATTTAACTTTCCTTTTACGTTTGCAATGTTGCATTTCAGGGGACTGAGTTATGTTGGGTGAGCTAGACTCCAGACAACGGCCACTCAGGAATTTTTGTGGACGTTTTCTCATTTCCTCGGGAATGAGATGAGATTTAATCAGCGAATGTCAGCATAACAGTTGAAAAGAGATAAATGAACAAAAGGAGAAGAACAAGCCCTAATATTCACGTGATGCCTTCAGTTGGAAGTTATTTGCCTTGAGATCGGCAAAGTGAGTGATTCGCTCTTTTGTCGAGATGAGAATTTAGATTAAATCATGTACATTTCTCCGTGCGACAGGATTCAGTCAAGAGTCGACTCACGATGTAACGGGTTGAATAGCCCAGGAAACAACGAGATGTCAAAAGCGGAAGAAAAAGAAAAGCGGGGGAGGAAGAAAGGCCAGCGAATCCCTCTCCAAACTGTAGCGCGGGGGTTTTCTCTCATTTTCCCACGTTATGGGACTCAGTGTAGGTATTAAAAGGGTCTAATAGCAACAGAAGAGGGCTCATGAGGGACTTCGGGAAATTGGAAACTTGTCCGCTCGAAGAAGAAGAGATAAAATTGTTTTAGAGGATTTCTCTATGAGTATTGTCTACGTGAAAGATTGTTCCTTGGAAACAGGTATTGTCCCGGAAGTCAGCAAATATGAAACATTTCAGGTTTGTTACGGAGGGGCAATATGAGATTGGTTGAGTAGTAGAATCATTCGCGAACGTTACAAAAGAAAACTCTTTCTCTCGACCGCCGCACAAATTGCTTAGCAGCTCCGATCTATACAGAAAAATCTACATCAATGAATCCCAAATTTCGCTCGTAGTGCGCATGCTTGATCCCTCTGAAACTAATGGACTGTTGTGATCGCCGTTATTAGTCTCAAGGTTAAAACTCAATTTTCTTACCCGTTTTGTGTTCGAGAAGAGGAAGGCGTGATTGGCAAAGTGATCAAACTGGAAGACGGTTTTTGCCTATCACGGCGGTTGTGCGATTCCCATTCTCACTAATTGTCTGTCTCCTGAATCGATATCCGCGATACAAGTTCGGGTTCACCGTATTGGAAAGCAGAGAGAGAGAGAGAGAGAGAGAGAGAGAGAGCAGAGAAACTACGCTAGGAAACTGCTCGATCCGGAGCAGTCGGTTCCGAAACGCCAAAGACCTAAGCACGTCTAACAGAAGCTTCCTGTCGAAAGAAATGGAGAGATTAACGTCGATAGAACTGTACACAGGTGTGCTTCTGTGGAGATACGTCTCATCGCGGTTGCTTAGGGATAAAAATCTGGCAGAGCTCTCCCGTACAGCAGCAGCCTTTAAAGCCCTGTGCCGATTGCCCGAATTGGAACAAACCTATGTTACTTAGTGATAATGGAGCTTAATTGAGAGAAATCTATCCAGTAATTTTCATGTTTATTCTTGTCACACAAAAATACTAATTTTTTCTCTTTATAATAGTGTAGAATAGTGTAGTGTGTCATTTTCGTTCATTCCCTTATCTAATAGCAAATGTTTTGAACCCGACAGTGATGACGCGATTTAGCATGACAATGCACGCATACTGTTACATTAAATTGCATCATACCCTACTTTATACTCGAATGTGTTTAGGAACATTCACAAATTAGTCGGACTGTTTGCAGCTGGTTCTAAAATAACCATGAAAATCCATCTATCAAGAAGGCGCCTTTCCGAAATGAACTTGCTCCATAATTTGTTTCGTGTTACGAACGAATTAAAAGGAGAACTTTTCAGAGAAGTTATTCGCGTTCACTAATTTATAGGAAAGAGGAAATTGCGGGTACACTTGAAAGGAGACAGTAATTAACACTGGCGTCGGCTTTCTGTTGGCGTTGGGGTTCGCCAAACGCAACGTTCCTGGCGTAATTAAACCAACTTGATAACTGCATCGATATTGGGCAGTTAATTAACCGTACCGCAATCACTCGCGATGTGATTCGTGCAAATGTTTTCACGCTGAATAGCGCAAAACTTGATACTTCTCAAATTAAAACTGTTTGGACACTTCGGATCGGTGTGAGAGGCAGGTCAAACGAGTACGAATGTCGTTTAGCCTTGAATGCACTTAATGAACGTGTCAATGGAATGAAATGATTGATGCAATAACTACCGCGGTTTTTCATATTTCGCGTCGAATTAAGAATGGGTACGAAAATCAGCTGTCGCCCCCCCATTACGACAACAGGGTTTTTCAATACCGAGGAGGCGAGGAACCCAAAATTAAATTCTGGCCTCCGTTAATCATTACGTATGGATGAAAGCGAAGCTCCTGCCAGAGGAGAACATCAGTAATCTTAATAAATCACGGTTGTCGCTGGTTAGTGAAACCATCAGAAATTTAATAATATTACGGTGGCTGAGTCAAACCCCTTCCTTCGCTCTTTTTCATTATCGGTTTTGCTCCGTGCACATTTCATATTTATGCCATGCATCGACGCTCATTAATAACGATTCATTTTCAGTCAATTGATCAACCGATTTGGGAACCGATGGAATTTGGTTAAAATTACATTCCAACACGGGGTTCCCAATAATGTATATAATGATCCCGATACATAACAAGTATTTATCAAATTCATTCAGTAAGGAATCCGGATTTAATTAGTCTTCGGCCGTCGAAAGTTCGTAAGCTTTCAATCGATTAGACAAAAAATCCCTCCCTTACTTAAATATTTGCGACCGCAGTCGGTCATTTTGTTTCAACAGTCGAAGGAAAAAATACGGTGATGCACATCACCCAACGTGTCTCGTTTTCCATTCAAATTTGTTTCGGCCAGGATAGACCTAAATGGATCTCGGAGATGGGTTTTAGTTGAGGACGAACTTGTAATTTGAAGAGTTGGTATATCGCAAGATAGATGTACAAGAAGAGGTGACTTAAACGGGATATAATTTGAACATATAAGCGCGAACAAGGAGGTCTCTGAAGGCGTGAAACTGGTTGTACCGGAAAAGAAGGAGAAATCTGAATTAGATATCGATGAGAGGTGAAACAAGTGTCTGTTGGGAGAGCTGAGAGACGACTATATTCTACGAGAGCTAGTGGATGAATGTGTGCAGGGAGAACTGGGAGACGACTGACTTTCACAAGAGCTCATAGGTGAATGAGTTTGGAAGGAGCTGTCTGTTAGGGAGAGGAAAAGCATATATCAGTTTTCAATCGGAAATAACTGAAGAGGTGGACTTTCCATTGGTAAACAAAAAGGGCTTGAGGATGACAAAAGGTGTTCGGGAAATCAATGACTTTGCTGGCTGGGCCAGTGAGTCCTGTTAGGGCAAGTGCAGACTTTTTGGGGGTTAAAGACCCAGCTAGGCGTGCGCTGAACAGATACAAATGGGGAAGGAATATTCAGAATCATTTTCAATACTTTGTTATTCATCTTATCTCTGGTATTGATAGTGTGAAGCGATGATGTTGGAAAAATAAACATTTCTTGGAGTCACAAAGTTACAAGGAAATTTGTCTGCTTCTGAAATGAGTGGGAAGGGATTTTCCAGACACTCGCGTCTAATTGAAGAAGAAATGTTTCAGTGACACTGAGTGATGGACAGTGGTTTCAGTAGCTTAATGCCCTAACAGCTCAGTAATACTCCCACTTCAGTGTAAAACCTGGGTTTCTTATTGATTTTTGACTTGCAGCAAAAAATATGGTTTATGCAGAAGTTATGTCCGGTGTATCAGGTATCAGGAACTTCTGCAGGTGCTGTTTTTTTTAGTAAGTGACAGGACAAGAGGAACTGTCTCTGCAGACGCTGTGCATCTGTGGTACTTATAGCTAGTATTTGTCGTTAAGCTTATGCAAGTGACATTGAAAGAGGAAAAGAATTTGTCATCATTTTAGTGTGTGCTCACTGGCCAAATGATACCAAACCAGTTGACCATCGAAATCCATTGTGTATGTGTATGTGCTCAGGATTTGAAAAGACAGTGCTGCTATCTCTTAACATAAAAGGTCCATGGGGCTGCACTTCCAACCTGCTGGCATCATGACACTTTTTACGGCTTGCAAGAGTACTAGCACACTTCTTTTCACATAACGCATTGGCACAATTAGGCTGAACATGGGACCCCATCACTAAGTGATCCCCACGTCCTGCCAATCTCATCTCAAAGTTCCGCAAATGGCAGGAAATGATCAATATCTCTTCCAGGTTACTCGTCCACATTACTCTCCACAGTAGCGGAAGTAAACAATTTGACTGCCAATCAACAGTCATGCAGGACAGCTGCACACTCGCCTTTCACGAGACTTTGTAGGAGAATGAGTTTGGGAGCTATCTATTGTGGAGAGGAATGTGAAAAGAGGGAAGGATATTTCAGAATGTCTAGACATAGGGGAAATCCGTCGACAATTGGAAGTAATAAAGAGGTGGAATTTCCATAGATAACAAAAACAGATTGAGAACGAAGGTTTTTGGAGAAACAATGACTTTGTCATTAAGGGCCAGGGAGTCCCATTAGGGCAGGTGCAGGAACTCCAAGGTCAAAAAACTGATACTGATTCAGCGTTTTGCATCGAACAAACTCGAAAAACTTGGTACAACGTAGTGCAACGTTTCACATACTGGTAGAGCTCAAGGTTAAGCTACTCCTACGTATACCATCAATGAACAATTACTACACAGATGGTTTATGAGATGGTCAATGCGATTTTTCTCAGGAGGATTGCCTTTACAGTTTTGAAATTATCGGGTAATAACTGTAAAAGAGGGTAGTTTTTTTATTTTTTTCTTCCTGAGGCTGTCTCTACCTGGCCTCGCCTCTGGAGCATTATTTCAGCGCGAAGCCATAGCGCACCTTACTCCTGAAAGGTGCTTAAGAGTTGTGACATCCTTCCATCCTTTTCTGACCAGAATGTTCGAACGAAGCAGTTCGTGCCCCCCCCCCCCCCCCCATGGCTCTTTTTGATCTCGAACATTTTGTCGACGATTGTGGATGTTTGGAGCTCCCACATTACCCCCTGCTGGGCGCAGCAGAACCTGGCCAATCAATCTGCAATACCCTGCAGTAGAGCGCCTCTACTTTTCCAAGCGAAACGCAAGTAGCTTGAGTTCTGGAATTTTGGGAGTTGCTCCTAATCATCTTGTCATCGTGTCGATATTTTATTGGACTACTACCTTCATTTTTCTGAGAATGCTGATATCATATGAGCGGGATTTACAAGAAAAAACTGTGCTCAGTTCGCTTTTCGTCAAATTTTTGGATAATTGATTGCGCAGCACTCCGTCATTTTCTCATCATCATGGTAGTTTTATGTTATTAGAACTGCCCGTATGAAAATTGAATTAATCATTACATTCGTTTCTAATCAAATAAATATTTTGTGGTTTGACGGTAGTAGCAAGTACTGAAACTATTTCGCTCATATCCTCATTTTGGCGTTCCTGTAGGCTGAGTATGAATTTAAATTCGGTTTGGTTCTGCAATTTTCTCTGAATCATGTTCACGAACCCCAAATTTGCCAAATGAACCTTTCTATCCACACATTTCTTGTTTGGCGTCACTATATCTCACTTTAGTGTGGTGTAATCATTTTTGCGAATCCTGCGAATACACACAGGTGGAAGAGAAAGTCAAAGAAGCAGGCGTATAATTTTCCTGTCAACTTCGTAGCTTCAAAAAAGCAAACACGGAAGCACAGAAACTAAGAAGTTATTCATTTGAACAAGATAGTTCACTTTCCATAGATACGTTCTATTTATCTGGTTACGATAAACGTCAACAGTATCCAATTACCAACAACAACAATGTTTTACAAATGAAAATTAAATACTAACACAACATGCAAACGCGCTCACCAAACACCAGCCGCTACCAATTTAACATAAACTCAAAGAATAACCAAAGAGATTCGGAATGATGTTAGTTGACATTGGAAACCACGGTGAGCATTTCGAGCCGCTCAGGAATGTTGAAAGTTTTATGGAACTTGTCCCAATTTGGAAGGAGAGGGGCTTGCCACAAGCACAAGCGCGCGTGTTGGAAAGTGACAAAAACTGTTGAAAGAGGTAAAGCTGTCAGCAAAAGAATATGTCCACCGACGATCGTGCAAGCAGTTGGGAATGGATCATGGCGATGTACGTTCGGACGGATTGTGTTATTGATAGTATTTTACTGGACGACTGCTTCAATCCCAATTGCTCATATGCGAAGCGGAAGCAGGACATCGAACAACTTCATCGCTGATGTTGTGGAAAAAACTGCTGAGGCAACCGTTATGGTGGAAATAGTCAACAAAGGCTTTTTTTCGAGTGGAACAGTCCCCCATTCCAATGGTTCTGGTTTCATCGTCAAAGATGACGGTTTAGTAGTCACCAGCGCTCACGTTGTCGTCAACGTCAAACCTGGAAGTATTGTCGTAAAACTTCTCGATGGATCCAGCTACACAGGCGAAATTGAAAACGTCGACATGAAGGCAGATCTGGCTACGGTGAGAATAAAGCCCGGCAGAAAACTCCCAGTTCTTCCTTTGGGATCGGACTCAGACCTCCGTCCGGGCGAGTGGGTAGTGGCCGTTGGAAGCCCCCTGGCTTTGTCCAACACAGTTACCGCGGGCGTCATCAGCACGGTTCATAGGAAGAGTCACGAGTTGAAACTCGTCGGTAAGGAAGATATGAGCTACATACAAACTGACGCTTCTCTCACCTTCGGAAACTCCGGAGGCCCTTTAGTGAATCTCGACGGGGAAGTCATCGGCGTCAACGCCATGAAAGTGTCGTCAGGAATTTCCTTCGCTATCCCCATTCGACACGTTCGCTCCCTCGTGAATCTCGGCAAAACTCCCAACAGCTCCAAGCTGTTATCGAACCCAAAGCGGGTTATTGGAGTTTCCATGTTGTCGTTGAACCCGCAAATTATTGCCGAGCTTAAATCTCAAAACCGAATTTTCGGACGGTTGACGGAGGGAGTGTTGATGTGGCAGGTGAGTGAGGAATCGCCAGCTCATTTGGCTGGTCTTCAAGCTGGTGATATTGCGATTGAGTTGAACGGCGAAGCGGTCAAACACACGTCTACTATATACAAATTTCTGGAAACCGATTCTCCAATAATTTTGAAGGTGTTGCGAAATGGAGAGCTGCTCACGTTCCATATCACGCCACGACTGCTACAAACCTAATGGCTCATTACATGAATTTCGTACATTCGTTATTGTGTTTGTCGTTTAAATAGTCGATAACTCATCGTCTACGTCAAGAAAACGTTTTCGTTTTTACTTCCCCAAGTCCTAAAGAGTAAACAGGTAAGTTATTTCAATCGGCTGAAAGTGATGTGTTGCGTCCACAAATTATTAACTTCCCAAACTGTAGCTACATGAACTGGAGTTTGAATGTTTTAAAATAGAGGAAAAATTACTCTCGAATATTACTTCTTCGGAAGATGAGATGTAATCGACTGGGGCAAAAAGGAGTCATCATCAAGTTGGAGTGGTCTATGTGTGTAGCTCAGACACATGTGAGGGAAGTTTTGGTGCAACGAAACAAACTCTCAAGAGGACACAATCGACAGCACACGAAAAAATTATAAATTTAACCTTCTTCGATGGATACAGGACTGTAGTTAATTAATCGTCAAGCAGTTGAACTCCTTTCAGAGGACCATCAGCCAACCATCAGACAACAAGACCTTCTTACCCCCTGGAGTCGTGAGTCGTGGCCGGCTGTTGGGGGGGTTCTAGCACTAGGTATCAAAGCTAGGACTGCATGCTTCTACAAAAACGTAGCAGTGGCCGGGCAAGCTAAAAAGAAGGGGCTACGCTACGACCAGGCAAAGCCTCTCCTAAAGCAACAAAGCCCAAGTATGGGCAGTTTGCAGTTGTTATCACCACTGTTACCAGAAAAAACCTTCAAAAGATGTCTCAACACTAATTCGAGAGCTGTATCGTTTGTGGTGTCCTGGAACATCCAGAAGGTGTGGCATTTCGTATCCAAGTGGCTGGTCTCAAGCAAGCAGATGGTACAACCACAAATCTTAATAATAGTTGTCCTGGGACATTTCACACAAACAACTACTAGGCCTCAGCTAACTGCACGTCTTGTAGACGTAACGGCCTTACCCAAGTCAGGAGCACGGTCAATGCTGAAATCCAGATGATATCTGTCTCTACTCTCTGCACTTTTTGTCACAGCCCAGCTTCCAGAGACTACCTGGACATCCAACACCACTGCGAAGCAATATCAATAATATGGCTGAGCATCTGACAGCAGGCTGGACTCCCCCACCCCACCCTTTTCTCACAAACAACAGCAAATTATTCGTGCTACCAGAAGAAGCAGGGTAAAAGAGTCAAGGATCTAAAAATACTTCTATTGGCGTCATTTAAATGGCACGTGTCTTAATCACCTCCTTCGACAATGTTTGACTAAAAGTGTGAAACCCTTGTCGTCAGGGCAGTGATGATCACTGGTGCCGGTGGAGGGAAACCGGCTAATGAAACCGTCTCGAAGTGACCTGAAGTGAATACTGATTACGACAAACGAGTGCCCTACTAAGCTGAAAGGGTCGTCGTTGGGTCTGGACGAAGAGGAGTACTTTAGGGGGTCCCCCTTGGTTCGGCGTCGATAAGCTTCTTCGGCTCTCTATATCACGATTCTCAAGCCCAGGAAGGGCTCTGCAGCCGTCTCCAATTTGCTTTGAGTCTCCGAGGAGCTCAACCGTGACCTCTAATCTACTTTTTCTTCCGGAAATTCACAGTCACACGCACTGTCAATGGTATAACTTTCCTTCCCATTTGATTGGGCGGAGAACATCCAAAACCTATTCATCAGTACAGCGTTACAGTAACGCCCATTCGCTGACGTACAAATCACTAAATAATAATTTCTCGGCTTAACACAATCAACAAGTCCAGGGGCGAGTGAAGGCCGGAGTTTTGTTAGGACACTGAGCCTTTCGCCCCCAAAAGAAGATCTGATGCGACGCTTCACACAACTTTCTTTAGTGATTTTGATCGCTCTAGCAACAAAAATAACTAACTAAAAGTATAGCTGCATAGAAAATAGTGGCAGTTTCCAGAATTTGTTTAGTTGCCAGCATTTATGCCACGACCACTATCGAGTAACCAGTAGGTGACTTATAAAAATGTTGACATGATTTTCCTGAAAGAATCGTGTTCACTAACCTGCAATTATCGGGTAAAAACTGTGAAAAATGGTACTAAGAGAAACGTTTCTGGAGTCGAATTGCCGTACAAAAAATATCCGGTGCATTGCAACACACAACTTTCCTTAGCTCTACGTCAATTCACTTTTTACACGGCTTTTTCTACTTAATCAATTCATTTATCACTAAGTTAATTTGAACTTGGTCAAACAACATTTCACGGCAGCAGAAAGTAGTAGCGCTTTGCTGTGTATTGTGCTGCTCGTCCTCATTCCAGGACCATTATTGAGCAATTGGTCCACAGATAATTAATTAGGCTGTAAACACAAATTTTTTGAAGAAGGATAGTAATCATTTTGGCAAAGTTATTAGGTAACAACTTTTAGAACTGCTAGTAAGAGAAACGGCTGTAGTTGAAACTCAAGAATTTCTGGAGTGAGCCCCATGTATCTCATGAGCGTTTTCAAACACTCACTCTTTAGGTATTGAATTGGACTACAATACCAATTTTTTTAAACATTCTACCAACGTTCCAGCGGAGTTTATATGGGAAAAAAACCACGCTAAAAACGCTATCGTCGAAAATTTTAATAATTTATTGTGCTGCTCTTGTCATTTTCCCACGAATGGGAATTTTATGGTATAGTTGCCTTATTGAGAGCTATCAATATAAAACATTTAATCAAAATCGTTGGAGCCGTTTTAAAGAAAAAAAATTTGGTGTTTTGATCACTACGATAACTATAGTTAACTTTCGGTGGATTTTGCCCATACCCTTATTTTGGCGTCCCATGGTAACCAGTAGGCTAGACATCAGTTTCAGCTGATTTGGTATGGTTGTTTTCTCTAAAAACTGCGCTAAAATCGATTTCGTCGAAAGTTTTGGTAATTTATTGTCCTGCTCTCATCATTTTCCCACGATTGATAATTTTATGGTATAGTTGCTATGATGGGAGGTCTCAATATAAAAAATTTAATCAAAATCGTTAGAGCCGTTTTTGAGAGAAAAAATTTGGTGTTTTGATCACTATGATAACTATAGTCAACTTTCGGTGGATTTTGCCTATACCCTTATTTTGGCGTTCCATGGTAGCCTGCGGGCGAGGTATCATGTTTGAGTGGATTTGGTACGGTGGTTCTCTTTAAAAATCGTTCACAGACACACACATACACACAGACCATTTTCCCAAATAGTGTTTTTCGGACTCAGGTGCGTCTGAATCGTAAAGATCTGAGGGAACTCAAAATATTTTTGTCAGCCGATTACATAACTTTCCTTTCTACTTTGTAGAGCCAAGGAAAGTAAAAAGTTTGATGTTTTGAACATGCTAAATACATTTCCATGGTGACATGCGGGCTAAATATTAAATTTTAGCCGATTTGGTTCAGCCGTTTTCTCTCAATCAATCGCGTTCAAAAAAAAAAGCGAAAAACCTTAGTTTTTGGTACATTTTCGTCCCCCCACCCCCCTTTCCACCGGCTGAAATCGTCCATAACCTTATTTTGGTGTCTACAAAAAATAACGAACAAAACAAAAAAATAACCAGCTCAATCGGATCAGCCGTTCTCCCGCAAATCGAACTACAGACACACACACACGGACCACGCGCCGAAATTAGGTTTTTTAGACTCAGTAGGCCTCAAAACGTAAAGATCTGAAGAAAACCCAATTTTTTTTTTGACCCGATTACTATACTTTCCTTCCTTTCGGGTAGCGGAAAGTAAAAATACTCTCAGACTATTTTCGCCAAAAAGTGTTTTCAGACTCAGAGGAACTTGAAACATCAAGAACTGCAGAAAACTCAGTATTTTGGTCGATTCCAATATTGAAAGAAACTACATGATTAATTTTGCAAATTCCATCGTCAATTGTCAATGGCGTAGCAAGCAACTCACAACTTCCCTCGACTCCCGTGAATTCAAACGCACTGTGGGTATCCAAATTCGTTAAAACCGTTTTCGAGAAAGTAAAAACACAATTTAATGTTGAGTATACATCCTTTCAACTGGAGATCATAAGATAAGTAGTGAGTTACATAGTGCGTGAATAGGTTGCTAGTAAACACCCAGCAAATTCAAGGTTTCGTCCATCTATTTAGGCGCTTACCTTGTACATTTCAAAAAGGCTCAAAAAGCAAGATTTTTAGGCTCTTTTGGTTACTATCTCTGGTCAGCGAAATTTCAAAGTAACATTTATAGGGGTTATTGTACGTACTCGTATTTTGACTAATTCAGTCCCGTTAAGCCGTTTTTTGAGAAAGTCGAGAAACTCATGTTTGGCTTCATAAGTTGGCGGTGGTGTTGGGCGTCAAAGTTGGGTATTGATGAGCAGAGTATTCGTAGGCAGTTTAATTGGTCGTTGTTTTCCTTTCGCAAAATATGGAATAAAGCCAGCGGTCCAAACAAAGCCAAGCTCAGTCCGTCCAGCAGTCAGATTGACTCAGTCTACGCTCAGAAATTAAGTTTTTTCTGATTCAGTAAACCTGAAAACACGAAAAACCCCCAATTTTTGTTTTTACGATACTTTGCCCTCTTTTGGAAAGCAGAAAGTAGAAGTTGTCCTCTAACGACAATTACTTTCTTGACAGTAACTGGATTCAAACCTTTTGGCGAAGATCGTTGAGACTGTTACAAGAAAAATATTTTTATTTTGATAACTACGATTGTTAATGTCCGTTTTAGACTGATTCCGGCCATAACTTTATTGTTTCATCATCTTCGTTAACACTACGCGCTTCTTTTCAATTTTTTCGAGAGTGAAAATTCTGAAAATGTTCATAACCCCAATTAACGACCTTTTCGGTAGTTAACCATTTATGAGGAACAATGTATAAGTATTGGGTAGTGGAACTCTACGAAGGTAGGGCACTCGAGATGTTTTGTTTCAGGTCCAACATACGAGATAAAACCCAGCCTTCTGATGATGGGAAGGACCCAAGGCAAGTAGTGGGAATCATGAACAAACGTGTATTGGTTATGGGTATAAGTGCCGTCCGGCCTTCTACGCGCCTCACGATGTGGCATTGAAGTATGTTTCATAAAGTGCTGCTTCACTTCGTCCAACTATCGTGTCCAGTCCCTTCACTATCATTCTTCGCTAGGAACGACCGACTCTCTCCACTCGCGTTATCGCCGTTTTATCGTGCGCCCGCCCATTATATTTCGTTGTAGTTGTTCGTGCAGTTTTAGTTTCAGTCCTCTTTTCAAAACTACAACCGGTTTCCTACTTGAGTATTTACACACTCCCCTTCTCCTCGGTCTGCACTATCATCAGCTTTTCGCATTCCTTCGGCTCGCGGCCGTTTTTGCGACGCTAACCAAATCGAGTGAGTACCTGAATTAGTTTCCAGAAAAGCCACATATTTGCGGTGCTTATTAGTAATTTAATACGGTGCATTGCTCCCCTATGCTCAACAACCAACGCGTTGCGCTGCAAGTGGTTCTCCTGGCACGATCCAAACCCGCGACTTATGGATTCACAGTCCACTTTGCCCCTTGAGCTTTGCAAACGGCGTGATCCGCTAGACCCTTCCTTAAGCAGAAGCTTAAAAACGCATTCGGTGGTGATGAGGAAGAAAACGGAAGTTGTCTTAAGTGAAAAAACTGACTAGAATTTACAAAGCGGAAAAGAACGAAGAACAAGCAAAAAGGCTGTAACACAGGATGGCCACCAAACAGTAGAATCGCAGTTGAAGTCAGCAGAGTGACGCAACAACACTCCCTCGCTTCGTGATGAGATTGCTCAGTGATGGCATCAGCTGGTGTCTGGCTGTGGTGTACACGGTTTTCAGCGAGACTTGTGATGTGTTTAGTGGTTTTATACTATAGTAGTTCGTGTCTGGGCCCAATATTCTTAATCAGACAAGAACTCATTAAACTCACCTCAGATATCAAATAAATAAATAACTTTTCTTGTGGAGAAAATGAGGAAACGAAATTAAATACGTAATAAGACCTTTGAATTTAATCGAATAAATAGAAATGAAATGAATGAAGCGAACTCCTTTCAATATTTAAACAAAGTAACCTAATTTGCTCGTATCGTGATTAAAGACAATATCAGGAAAGGGGTTAATAAACAGGGATTGGCTCACCTTTATCCAACAATATTTGAGCGAAGGAGGAAAACACTGAACTTGAAATCTCTGGCAATTAATACGTCGCAGGGCCCATGAAGAATCTGAATGAAAAATGGAGCTCAATGCTTCGCGGATAAGTCCTTTCCCGCCCACCGCACGGCAGAGAGTGCTAAGGAAGGAGAGCGACGGAATCAGATGCTAAATCCTTCACAGACTTAGAGCCTCTTGGCTGTCAGAAAATACACCAATGGTTGGATTGAGGTTTGACAAGGTTCTCTAACAGAGTTTTCAGATTGATTTATTCCTTAGTATCAACAGACAAAGCCACATATAACCTGCTCAGGACTACACTAAGATGTTTTCTTACTCCCCAGACAATTGCAGCTCCTACAAACTCGAAAGTTCTCTGAGTGTAAGCGCTTGTCTATTGAGCAAGTTCCTTCCAATTCTTTGACTGATATGCCGGTTTCTTGAAAACCAGTAAGTCATGTTTTGTGACCTTAAGTAAGCCGTATTGCTGCCTTTGAGTGCTGTTCATTATACACTGTGTTGAACTGACTAACTCTAATGGCGGTAGCTCTAACGATACTGCGGTATGGACGAGGAGGTCTATATCTTGATACACTGCCAAAGACTTGAAAAAGAGCGGTTCCTATTTTTTGGTACATCAAGCGGATTAGACGTGAACTGGATCGCCGTGAATTCTGGTGAGGTTAATTTAACTATTAAATATGTCTCCGGATTTCCTCAGATAGTTCCTGGCACTCCCAAGCTCCAGCACTCGTCTCGTCCATCTCAGTCAGCAAACAACGATTAAACATCACGGCGTTTTATCAAAATGTCCGTGGTTTAAACACAAAATCATCCAGATTACGTTCATTTGCCCCTACCATGGATTATGATTGGATTTGCTTCACAGAGACATGGCTTCTATACCTCTTCGACCAACTATCTCCGCAATAATCCCGCAATAGTGCGCTTCTAGGATGACTTCAATAGGTTGTCACACGGTGTTTCGGAGGACCGACTGTTGTCGAATGACTTTTTTAGGTTCAAAATTCGACTGCTATTGTGATCTCCATTAGTTGGCTCGGGATTGCTGCTGATTGGTTTGTGCTATTTATTGTGGTTTATATTGTCCTACTTTTATTAATTTTTGTTTCTCACTGTTAAATTGGGCACTGCCCATATATGTTATAAATAAATAAATACATCTTCAAGGATAATATAAAAAAAAGGATTCTTGCAGGAGGTACTGAAATACTTCAGGTAGCTAGAAATTACCCAGTGAGACACTAGGACGGGCGTAACAGGACTTCAAATTGCGGTGCTTATTCTGGGAGGGAGAGTGGTTAAAGCTCAATAATATTATTGGAATGTTACTACATTAGATGTTGTTGAACTTGTATCAGGTGTTTGCTGCTTGGTGACAGTTGTGTTGTTGTCGTGAAGGCCAGTTGATTGTTCGATCGCGAATTGTGAAGTCATAAAATTACCTTCGTTTGATTCTGACCATCTTTCTTACAATATCTAATAATATAGACCAAACCAGATCAAGTACGCTTTGATAGCTTGAACCGTTCCGGGATCCACGTATGGGACGTTCGTTTCCATACTACCTGCTGTCAGAATATCACTGAAAATCCCCGATTTTCCATGTCATACGTCGCGCAATGGGCTTTTAAAGAAACCTGTGCTCTGAGTTGTGGAAAAATTCGTAAGTCGGAGTTTTGTGCGCCTGTACAGCTTTTATAATTCTTGCCGTCGGAATTGAACCACTGGTCACTTCTCCCCGGATTTGAACGTTGCATCGTTGCATTGAATCGTTCTCTCCTTTTGAAGCTGCATCGGGTCGATACGAACGAAGTTGTGAAGCGATTGAGCTTCCTCCTTCCTTTATTCCGGACTCCCATTTCTTCCCTCGTTATTTCACGGAGATTGATTTTCATGTTCTTCTCTCTTTTTTTCTTCTTTCACGAGAAAAAGTGCGCTGAAAACGAATCGCCTCATTCGTTCTCAAAAAAAAAAAAAAACCTTCTGACGAGAGTGCAACGCAGAGCCTCGATGTTTTCTCGTAGTCACTTCAAATAATGAATGCACCACCGCGATATAAAACATGAAATAAACATATCTAGTGAGACGGACCATACAACTTTCCTCAGCCCTACGTACTTTCAACCATTTTCGTGGCTTTACCTAATAATCCGATCTACTTTCCAGCAGTTCCATTCTATTTCTAGAACTGAATTTGTCGCTTACGGCTCGAACCTGATGGTACTTGCTTATTAAGTTGCTCCTTACCCGCCGTAACAATCATTGAAGTCCTCAGGTGGTTTAAGAGATTATCAACACGATTTTTTTTGGATGATTGAATTTACTATCTTAGAATTAATTTGGTAAAAACTGCGTGATATCGTAGAAAAAGGAATTCCGTAATTTCTGGGCTTACTATTAGTTATTTCGTGAGTGTTGTTAAACGCCCATCGTATAGATAGTTTCTTGGAGAACAAGGAAGATTTTTCTGAGACTTCTCGTATTATGTGAACTGGATTTATGAGGAAAGAACTGCCTTTAGCGCCTCCTTCGAGAAAAAAGGTGGAAAAATACTAATTTCAGGATACGTTTGCCATCATCTTTTCGTTGTTTAAACAGCTCTGGCCTTATTTAAGTGCCTTCGAAAATTCAATTAATAATAACACTAATAAAATAAAACGAGCCAATACACAACAGTTCATGAAAAATAAGTCGCAAAATATTGAGTATATAACAGCAATGTATCAGTAATCCGGGAGACGACTGCACATGTGCAATCGAGAAATACTAGTAAACGATACGAAACATGTCCAGGCTACAACGGAACAACGAAAATTGACAGTTTATAAGCGATTGCTACGACTTGACGAGTCGAACTGACTGGTAATTGCAGTGAGACGGGAGACAGCGCGGGAAATGAGCGAGACAAAACAATAACTTCCACGAGTTCCTTAATCGTTTAAAAAATTATGAAAATAATATAGAGTAGAGTAGAGTTATAATAACTTAATAGTAGAGTTTGCCTCGCATGTTCACTGTGATTTCACAGTTTTCCATTTAGACGCAATCCCACGCCTCTAAGACCGTCCCATTCGATTTAGCTTTTACTGAACAGGACTTCGTTGCAATAGAACTGCCAGAATTTCGTTTTTGGAGAATTTTTTAAACCATTTTTGTCCAACCTACCACGGATTTCGTTCGATCGGATTGCCAAGTAGACACAACTAGATCCCCCTAAGAGATTTCTGTGCAGATTGCGGAATTGGAATCTCTGTACCTTGAAGCGTTGTACAAAAAGTTTCTTCTCTGAAAACGTTCGTTTGGTCAATTCGTATTGAATAATAAACCAAAATTAGTTCTGTTGTTTTCCCACGATGGTGAGTAGTCTTAGAACCAACACGTACTTGTGGTTTCCCGTGTTTGAATGCCTCACATTACGAAGATCTGAAGAAAACTAAACTTTTTTTTTCTACCGATTACAATACTTTCTTTCTCCTTTGAAAAAAGTAAACAAACGAGGGCAAACACGGTGATTAGCTTAGTTGATGCATTGTTAATCAAGTTGGAGTGCCGACAGGATGATCTTTACAGTTCAAACCGAATTAGAAGGAACTCCCGACCTCAAGGAAAAATCGACGAATAGCTCTGCTGAAGCCGGTTTTGGTTGGGTAAACTTTCAAAATCGACTATCTATCTCCCGACAGCCCCAACTTCCATCCAATCCAAGTTGCTCCTCCGAATACCACTCAGGAAAGTAAAGAAACGCGTTTGAAGATTACTCAAGAGAACATTAGCGGAGCGAGCGACTGTTGGGACGATTGAATTTTTCAGATTGCGTGCGAGCTCACGTTAGTCTTCCAGCGTTTTATCGTTAATTTAAATGGTGTCACGTGTGGCTTTCAAATCACCGATATTCACCCGTTTAGGTTCCTTAGCCCTACGAAGCAGAATCAAAAGTTATGTAAGTAGTGTAAAAGGAGGCGAGTGGTGGCGTCTGAGTAAATGACCTTCACAATTGATTAGAGATCAGCTGGGACGTCCACCGTTCGCAAAGTCAGCACTTCCATCACAATCAGCTGTTGCAGTGCCTCCCAGAGAGCAGTGTTGCCAATATAACGTGCGTTTTCGTCACATAGAAGGAATAAAAAGATATTATTTCACTCTGCTAAGCCCTGAATCAGCTAATTGTGTCGTCTTGGCATCAGTTACCCAAACGTCACTTTGACATTTGTTATCTGAATCAGCTGATTGCCAGATTGTTTTACATTTATTCAGCTACAAAGGAATCTTTATCATGAAATCAACAAATTGCCAAATCCCTTCAAACAAACACCATTTGGCAAAATATTGAGGGAGAACGACTAAATTCTATCAGCCAACATTAGGTATTTAGTCCGTGTATTGTTATGAGTAAAATTGTTAGTAAAATTACTGTATTTATCTGAGTGATCCAAAAGGCTTCCAAAGAGAGCTTTAGATTTAACTTTCTTCCGTGTTCAGATTCAAACTTCATTCGTGAAAATAGCTAGTGCGACACATCACACAACTTCAGAGCAGCCCCACATATGCACAGCGGGCCAATCAAGTTTCAGTCAGTTCACACAAACATAAATTTACGGTTAACGTAGAAAATTGCAGCTCGTTAAGCTACAAAATTTATTGACCTACCTACGCCACGACCTTCGTTTGAGAATGGTACGTATACGGAATTTTTCGTTGGGAAGGTTGGTGGTAACTATTGTGAATTACAAGGGAAACCATTCAAAAAAAAGATAGTCAACATAACGACGTTGCTTTGCATGTCGTTATTTTTCTTTAGTGAAAAAGAAGAAAGTTAACTATTGATCTTCCATCGTATAGATAGCTTCTTGAACATAGTGAACTACTCTTACTTTTAGGAAACGCCAGTATCATATGAGAAATATTTAGGATGGAAAAACTACGTGAGAATCGCATTTCGTCGAATTTTTCGGAAATTTGTTGTGCTGCGCTCGTCACTCATTGCGCCGCAATACATTTTTTGCAAACGAAGAATTACAAATAATGTAAAACTGTGCTCTAATCTCTGAATTCATTCAAAGAAGCCCTTTTTTACTTTTTCAGTTTTACTTTTTGTTAAAAAAAAAAATGAAAATTTGCGATTTAGCAGGAACGGAGAAGATGTATCTTTTTTTTTTCAAGAGGAAGATATATTGGCGAAAAGTGCAACATGCGATCAGAATCGTGAAACCGGCACATGGCATGGTGAAACCCAATTGAGTTTTCTAACATCTTTGCGGGTTTCATTTCCGGCTGGAGCAAAGAGATGAAATGGCGTAAAAAAATAACTGGAATAAATTCTGATATAGGTCGCGTTTGGTTCACAATTGGGGACATTTGCGTCTGGCTAACGAAGATGTTTCACAATTTTAAAGTATAGTTTATCATCAGGATCTAATGAATCCTGTAATCAAAATCGTTAGAGCAGTTCTTGAGAGAAAAAAGTCAAGCGTTATGATCACTATGGTAGCGATAGTTTTAGATCGATTTTGAATGTACAATTATTTTCGCGCCATTAATGTACGTAATTAAGCCGTTTTCTCTCAATCACGACACAGACAGACCATTTCCCATAGTGTATATTTCGGACTCAGTAGCTCTTGAAACGTATAGACCTGGTTAAAACTGTAATGAAAGATGTTGTGCAGTCAGACCTCACGTCAGTGGTCCGATTTCGAGAATCCCGCCAGCGGCAATAACCAGCAATTGCGGAACTGTTTTGTGGGCTGCCTTCGTCCGTTCACCGAACTCAGCACACCTCACAGTTCCCTACTTTTCCTCCGAGAAGTCTTCCCAAGGTCCCCATCGAATTCAGTTACACCATCGCTGCCACTCGCGAAACGATTACTTTCCTTTTCTTCAATTACTTCGTTAACTCTCTCTATTTGTTTAGTTTTCTTTCATTCTGCATTTACCGTTCATTTTTCGCAGTTCTGTTTATGTTGTTGTTTCATTGTAATTATTGTTTGTGACGTTCTCGTATACCCAGAGAAAGTAATTTATTTTGTTACCCATAAACTCAAATTTTGCTTTTATAATTACTGTTCGGCTCACCTCTCGCTAAATCACTTTGCTGCCCTTGGCTCAAATGGGAAACCCCGAGCTGGAACCTTTTCTGAGCACTTCCTTACGTGAGGCCTTTGAAATGTGAGTCACCCGGTACTCTGAACTACTCATTCTATCAGCCTCTCCTCTAGACGAAAGACTAAGGGTTAATTATTAAGCTGACAAAGAATTTCCCCGTTTAAAGTTTCCAAAATGTTCAGTTGGGTTTTCCTTCCTTTCCCACTTCCCACCACTTACTTCAACATCTCTTCTTAAGCATTCCAACTCTCAGTTCTTTCCCTGTTTTGACTGTCAAACTCTTTAACTATAAACTCAACTCTCGCCCGGCTCAACATACAGTTGACTCTCAGTTCTCATGCAGTTACTCACTCGCTCGACTCTCTCGTCCCTACATCAGTCCATTAACCAGAGACCCCTCGTGTCATGTCAACTCAGCCGATTCCAGTCCTCTCTTCGCTCTCTCACACACACACACACTCAACTCATTCGACAGCTATTTTACCCATCACAGACAGATTCCGAATTTAGAATTATTTTTGTGATTTTGGTTTATTATTCATTCTGAATAATAACCCTATGTTTTCGGCCAGGAAACATTTTTTACAACCCCCCCTCAAAATTTGATACATTACGTTTCAAGACATGGGAATTCCAAATCTGCAATGTCCGTCCACCGTCCTCCCTCCACCATCCACCGTCTGCCATCCAGGCCGTTTGTGCCTTTAACGTGGTCTAAAAAATCCGTTCTTTCGCACAAAAATCCCTTTTGGTATCTAGTTGTGCCCGCCATCTCGGCAATCCGATCGAACGAAGCCCATGGTTGTTATGGACAAAAAATGGTTGAAACAATTAACAAAACGCAGTATAATTCGCAAATACGCCGTGTTTCGTATCGTTTTCAAGGTATTTTTACATCCTGGGTCGAATGTAATGAGTATCAGACGTGTACAACCGCGTATAGTGAAATTAAAGTAATTAAAGTCAGCCAAAGTCTACTATTTGAAGAAACTCACGGGAACTACTGCGGAAGTCAACGTTTCGTCGTTTGCACTGCCTCCCTCTTGTCTCATCAAAACCACCCGTCCGCTTGACTCGCAACGTCGTGCCAATTGCCTACAGGCGCTTAGAAGCCTGGTTTAGTTTCCGTAGTTCCATTGTAGTCAGGTCATGTTTCGTATGGTTTACTAGTATTTTTCGATGCTGAATCGAATGGCATAGGTCTTGGAGCAGTAATACTAGGTCAAGCTGTTCATGAGAATAATAAACCGTTGTGTAATAATTTGCGTTTTTATATTCTTGATCATTCAAGTGAATTTTCGATAGTTGGCCCTGAATTCAATTTTCTCCCCATTACATAACTCCGTTTCTACTTCATAGGGCTTAGGCAAATAAAGAGCGTGGAAACCAACTTGCAACCAATGGGTCAATAATAAGGTTCGGCGCCACATCTCCCGAGTACATGAAAGCTCTGAAAAATATGTCCTTGTCTTCAAACAATGTCCACTGACCTGTTTCTCGTGTCATAAAATCAGGTAGAAAGGAAATGTCACTTTTGTCGTCGCCAGTTTCTACCCAGCCTTGGAGCAAAATAGAAGCTGAGGTTCACGTAGTAACTTTTTGATTGCCACTGCCACAGGAGGTATGAATCAGACAGTCTGGTGAACTTTGTTAACGTTTCACATGTATTTCAGCAGATTTGCGAGAGAAGTTGTAAAACTTTTCCTTGTGAAAGAGGGGCCGAGAGCAATAGCTCGTTTCTTTCATTTCCTGAATGCCCCCTCTTCTCTCCCTCTATTGAAGTCCTTTCGTCGTGACAAGAACGCTATTGTCGCTGTCGTTGAGTTGAAAAATTCTCATTCAACTCATCAGTAAAATAATTGGGCGTAAGTTATAAATGGAATGAAGTTTTTAAACTTTATTCCGTGAGTTTCAATCCCAAATTAATGCTCATTGTTGGGAATATTGTATTCAGGTTTTTCGGTGTGGAATATAACTTCTCTCCGGCCTGAAGCGTTCTCGTCGAGCACTGAGCCAGTACAAGACTCATTCGCAATGGCGAAATAAAATCTAGCTTGTCATTATTGTCTATTTGAACGTTCATGAGTGCTTCGAAACAAAACGATAACTTCTCATCACGAATATTAGGAATTGTACAGGATTCTAAACCGTCGAAAGTAGCTGTTAGATGGCAAATCGGAGCCAGGGACGACACGTGCGGTCACTCATTCGCTTTGTTCAAATTTTTACTAGCCACTTGGGTGATTATCCATTGTTCTTCTGCCGCTCGTAAAGTTCCAGTGGCGATAACGTGGAATTAAGCGAACGTAACAATTTGTATTTGGGATGTGGACGAATCTTCAACCGTCAGCATTAAATTTTTACTTTCCGCTACAGGATAAGTTAAGTATTGTGATCGAGTCAAAATAAAGTCTTAACGTTTGGAGTCCTATTGAACACAAAAAAACTAATTTTGGCGCCTGGTCCATGTGTGCGTGTCTTTAGTTCAATTTGGCGGAAAAACAGGCTGAAGCGACTAAGCTGTTTTCTTTTTGTCTCGTTTGTGATTTTCCCTAGCTCGTAAATAAGGGTATGAAAGATATGAAAAGTTGAAAGTACACTAGCGTTTCCCGCACGATTCTCACAAACGGCCCTGACGATACTAATAAAGTTCCAAATCATCTACAAATCAGTGCCGGACTTTCCTTCTCCACGAATATCTCAATAATGTTCACGAAACTCACAGGATGTTTTCGTAAAGTTAATTCCGATGTATTGTTCTCCCAGAGTATTCTTTTGACAGTCCATTGTACAGAGATATAACAACTAAAATGGGTCATTAATCGCGTTCTTTGTAACGTTTTCAAAAACGACGTAATGTCTTCTAACAACCTATACCCACATTCTGTTCTTTGTACATGTCTCGTAGAAATGCATTGATCCAAGATACAGCTGCTCGTAGACGTAGTAAACCGTCGAGTTAACGGGGGGTTGTTTGCTGCTACGACTGTTTTGTCCATGTTTCAAATGAGGTTATCAGCTATTGCTATAGGTCGAAGAAGGGGAATGGAAGAGACCGAAATGCACCGAATGAGGGTTTTTCGCAAATTTTGATTGATAAATATAAGCTCACGCCCCTTATATGACCAATCAGCCCATTATTCTAATTTTGAAAAATTTCTACTGACGTTTTCATATCGAGGATGATCAAATACGTGGAAAATTTATAACCAATAACAATTAAGTAAGTAAAGAATAGTATACTCAAAACGGGAGTGTGTTTTGGGGTCAGTACAGACGAAGAAGTTGACGAACAAGACGAGAGAGAGATTGATTGATTTATTGACCAAGGAAAATTATGGCTACAGAGCCCTCTCTACCATTTCCCCTGGAACCCAAATACAAGCAATTCCTCGTAGCGTTAAACACTGACATATATATACAGGCTTCCATACAACGTTATTGTTTAGTTGGTATGTATTTTCTGAGACTCTCTCTGCGCAAGAACTTTCAATAATCCTATTAATCATTTATTACAGTCACACCAAAATAAATTACACTCACACTGACACTGAAAACACACAACACACCAACATTTACAATCACACCAAATAAATTACATGCTCTCCAAAAATCAACAATCATACAATGAGAAGGGCGAGTACTTGTATATACCTCCTATTCTCTCACTATACACAACCTAACCTAAAACACTAATCACGAACATAAATGCTTTAAAACTCTACAGCAAAAACGACTGCTCCGTTCGCAGAGAGAGACTCGTACTCCCCTCGCATTCATGTTCAAACAATCAATCCTAAACAAGAATGATTACTATGTAAAAACAATGATAAACATACAAAAAGTAAAAGGTAATACACGTATTATAATCCTCTAGGGTCATCAAAGGTATCTGTTCAACAGTATCTTGCGTAGTTTATCTTTAAAAGCTCTGACTTTGCACGACAGATCAAACAGATTAACGTTTTCGTGGAACACTTTCGCACCCTGCACATAAAAGAATCGCGCGAGCATTTCAGTCCTTTGGCACGGAATTCACAAGACCTTGTTCCTCTCACGCGCGCATCGGTGAAGGAGGAAACCGAACTTCCCAAATAAATAGGAGGGTTTTCAAATTTAAGAGTCTTCAAAACTAACGTTGCCACTTGCAGCATTCGCCTCCCTCTTATCTTCAGCCACCCGAGACGACGACGATAGTGCGGTGTCAGGCGTTCGTCCAGTCGAAGGCATAGTACAAAACGAAGCACGGCGTTTTCAGCTTTCTGTAGTCTGTCCAGGTCTTCGCTTTTGAGATCGGTGAAAGCTGCTGCTGCGTAATCGAAATGTGGCATAATTAGACTAAGCACAATTTGCAGGCGCACTTGGCGTGGCAAATCAGCCGCTAAACGCCTCAACTGGCCGATACCACGAAATTCATCATTCATTCGGTCGAAAGCAGCCGAAAAATCAACGTGGATGACAACTGTGACTTGTTTTCTATCCATAGCTTCCCGGAAGTCGTCAAGAACCCCAATGAGCGCTGTTTCTGTGCTGTAGGAAGCTCGGTAGGCCGACTGCCGCTCGTTGAGTACTCCATGCGTGTCCATGTAGGACTGTAATGTGTTGTGGACAATTTTGGCTAGAACTTTGCCCATTGCGCAAAGTAGTGAGGTTGCCCTGAACTCACTGACGGAGTTGGTACAGGCAAAGAAGTCGACGCACAAGACGAGAGATTGATTGATAACGTCTTTATTATTGAATCTGGCGAGGTTTGGCCATACCTAACCATCTTCCACTTAACCAGGGAGAGAGAGAGAGAGAGAGAGAGAGAGAGAGAGAGAGAGAACCGTATTATTACACTTTCACTTTTAATGACATTAGAGACACGACATAAAGATTGAGTTCATAGTAAAGTACCAGTCAGAGTTAACTGTCCAATGTCTAGGACTGAGTCCCGTGGCGAAGTGGGAAGTAAGGGGAAATACTGGGATGAGGTTAGGGGCTGAAGAATAACCCAACTGGGGGAACCGTAAGCGGGAAGATACATTGTGGGCTCATGGTCAGGAAATTGAAAGAAAGAATGATGAACAGGGGAAATTCGGAGTTTCCAGCAGCTTAATAGCAGAGGCGGGGTCAGAGGGGTTTAGAGCTTGGTAAATCCAGTTGGGTTAAGAATTTTTTATTATTCAATATTAAAATGAATTTTTCATATAATACATAGTTGATTCATATTTATTCGTCGTGTAAACTATTATAAAGTTGAACAGTGGAGGGAATCTCATCGGATCATTTGCCAAACATTATGGACTTATGGAGTGCATGCGCCTAACTGATACCTACATTTTGTTCTCCACAAATATATCTGTAGATTCCGGATGTCTACCGTGCGTTGACGATTAATACAGCGCTCACGTATGCAACAGATCGTTGAGTTATGGGGGCTGTGGAAAGTTGTACGTAGCTGCGCACAACATATTTGTCAATAGCAAAACACTTTTTTCGTGAAAGCGAGCGGCGGATTCGCGCCAAAGTTTTTTTCAGGTCCTCAATATCGCAATAAATAAAAGAGAGAGGTTGAACGCTATTAAATGCCGCTCTCAGGACGCGAACAAAAAACTACGGAGGGACGTGAGCAAAACTGGAAGTGAACTTTATGCGGAGCCATTGGTTCGTCATTATTGTTGTACTTAGCCTAGAAGCGGGAACTAATTGAGCGAATAAGTTATCAAACTCCTGGAAGCCACTTTAGAGAGATAAATGTTGGTATAATCACTTTTCAAACTTCCTGCCCCAATAGCTAGCTGGAGAACGATTTGTCACAGAGCGATGAAGCCGTCGACGGAATGAGGTCTTGGTTTATCTGCCGTATTTGGCTTTCAATCGTAGAGAGGAAATGTTTTGAACGGGACGCGAAAATGGTTAATTCCGTCAAAGTTAATTCATGAGTTTAGGATGTCGGTTTTTGCCCTACCCCCTACCAAACGCTTTCAAACCCTGTACTGCCTGCTCGTTTTTACTTTCCTCGGCCTTTCAGAAAATCAAGTGGTAGTGCAATAAACCACGTATACGATGGGAGCATGGAAATGGTCATTAGATAACCACTATACAAGAAATTTCGGTATTGCAACTAATGTTCGTTAGTAAAAATACATGTGTTCGTTTAACAATGAAATTGTTCAGGCATAGCTAACGTTGTGGTACTAATTACAGTCCACTTTTTGTTCCAGGTGCAAATTATGATGTTCCGTGTGAGCGACCGCTGAAGACCATAGTCTCCTGAAACCTACCCGTTCAATCGACACATAAAGAAGTGGTCGTCACATGTCCCATATCCCTCGTTATCGTTATGGTTAAGAAGAAACAAAGACTCTTCGAAGATGGCCATACCGTTCAGCAGTTTCTCTGGTTGATAGAATTGGACTCCTAGTGATAAAATAAAAACGATGAAGAGCCGCCGACGACGGCATTGAGGAATGGAAGGAAACGGCAGTCTCAATTGGAAATTAATCAACCAGACTGCAGTCAGCAATGACAGCTATTTGGATGAGTTTGACGGCAATCAATTCATCCTTCCCTGGTGGAAACAGCTCATTTGGACGATCCTTTTCGGAGGAATGGTCATCGTGGCGACGGGCGGGAACCTCATCGTTATTTGGATCGTCTTGGCCCATAAAAGGATGCGAACCGTCACCAATTACTTTTTGGTCAATTTAGCGGTCGCAGACGCGATGGTTTCCAGCCTCAACGTCACATTCAATTACACGTACATGCTCAACAGCGACTGGCCGTTTGGAACTCTGTACTGCAAAATAAGTCAGTTCATTGCGGTTCTCTCCATCTGCGCAAGCGTCTTCACATTAATGGCCATTTCCGTAGACAGGTAAGGTTCTATTCTATACTGATTTTCAAAACATGGTAATTTGATAACCTGTTTCGGTTGTACAAACTCTTTATTTTGGAAGGAGTTAAACGTATTCAGACGTTTTCTAAATGATCTCATCAAAAATTTATACGCTCGCGGCATTGAAATTGCCCTTTGTTTTTAGCCACTTTTCTACACATATCTAAATGGGTAATGGAACAAGCACATCCTCAATGTCATATTGCGCGTCGCGCTTGCTGGCAGAAGGCAATGCGACTTGTGCTTTTCTGGTGGATTTAAAACTAAAATTAAACAGGCCATGGCGTCCGTAAATTCTACCCAAAATAGAGTTTCTAAGATCACGTGTCAGCTCATTATTTACAAGTAAGCCGTCTCGTCAGATCAGTATTTTTTAGACCTTTTTCTCCTAAAGTCGAAAAAGTCCGACGTAGCAAAAGTGCTATTTTTACAAATGAAGACAGCAATTTCATCCGATGGCGTCCCAAAGTCATCCACGAGAAGCATCTTCCGTGAAAGACCTGACCGATCGATAATGACAAATATCTACGAAGAAATGGACCGTGGCCGAAGAATGGACGTCAAAAGCAGGTGCCAAATGACTGGCGCTTTCTTTTTCATCGCCGCGATTTTTCGGAAGAAAAGAAAATTGAGATGAAGGGATAACCATTTCGAAGTTTGCGTTTCTGCAACAGAGGCCGACTAGTGGCCTGTGGGGGGGGGGGGGGCAGCTGGCGCTATTGTCGCACATTCGAGCGGAAAAAGGTGAATTGCTCATCTTCCCGTGGAATGAAAAGTGCTGTAGAGAAGAGACGACTTTCACGGAGATGGCTTGCAAATAGCTGACGAGAGCGATGGTTGGAGCGATTACAAAAGGAATCATTTACATTGCAACTCGTCATGTGACTGGTATTTTTGAAATATCTGGCACGAAGCATCCGACTCTCTTCATACCCACGTAAATTCCGATATACGGAACGTTCAAAAGGTTTGTATCATTACTCAACCCATTTACGAAGAAACGCTCGCCAAGGTCAAAATCCCGGTATCTGTCTATCTCAAATTAGCGATTTCTAGTGCAGTGATTGGCAATAAAGGTCGAGGTGGTAGTAAGAGCACAACAATAAATTCCGGGACTTCGGCCTCTGCCAGTTTCTACGTAAAACATGAAGTGGAGTTTCACCAAGTTCAAATGAACTGAACGAAAAGTAAATTGGATTAGCCTCGTAAATCGCTGAATGTTCGTGGGGCTGAGGAAAGTTCTCTGATGAATAGCACCAGGTATTTAATTTTAGGTTTAAATTTATACTCTAGGACCAAGTTAGCAAGTTGCAACCACCTGAGTTCGTTTGGTTGGTTACCCTCGCGTAGGAAATAGGTTAAGAGCCGCGTTACATTACCGTTGGGGCGAAGAGTGAACCCACTGATTTATTGATTTCTTGATTGAGCTGTTTCCTAACGTGCCGGGAGGGTTTAAAACTGAACAGTAGCTAACTTGTAGAAGCTTTGAGAAGTGGGCGGGAATCAATATGAGTGTTCAATAATAAGAGTTAAGCCCTGTAAAGAACCCTTCGACGATCCTGGGGGTAAACTATTCGCTCAGTCCGCTCACGTGCCTTCTCGCGACTGAAGAATTTTTAAAGAAATTGGGTTGTGTCCGCCAGTAGGCAAATACTAAAGTTAACGTACCTGTTAGGTGAGTCCGTCTCCTCTGGCTTGTGAGTTACTGTGGGCAAGCGCTTTCGATGTAAAGACATCATCGTCTGGCCGTTTAGTCAGTACTGGAGTCCGTCAGTTGGTCGTGGTCTTATATACAAGAGAAAGGTGAAGGGAGTGATGGAGCGTTGGAGAAGGGGCGGGGAGAGGTCTTGTTGGTCAGTCTTGTTAGTAGTACCTTAGCCGGACTGGCTGTGTTAGGTATTAAAGAAATTGAGTTGTGTCCGCCAGTAGGCAAATACTAAAGTTAACGTACCTGTTAGGTGAGTCCGTCTCCTCTGGCTTGTGAGTTACTGTGGGCAAGCGCTTTCGATGTAAAGACATCATCGTCTGGCCGTTTAGTCAGTACTGGAGTCAATCAGTTGGTCGTGGTCTTTATATACAAAGAGAAAGGTGAAAGGAGTGATGGAGCGTTGGGGAAGGGGCGGGGAGAGGTCTTGTTGGTCAGTCTTGTTAGTAGTACCTTAGCCGGACTGGCTGTGTTAGGTATTAAAGAAATTGGGTTGTGTCCAGCGGTAGGCAAATACTAAAGTTAGCATTACCTGTTAGGTGAGTCCGTCTCCTCTGGCTTGTGGGTTACTGTGGGCAAGCGCTTTCGATGTAAAGACATCATCGTCTGGCCGTTTAGTCAGTACTGGAGTCCGTCAGTTGGTCGTGGTCTTTATATACAAAGAGAAAGGTGAAAGGAGTGACGGAGCGTTGGGGAAGGGGCGGAGAGGTCTTGTTGGTCAGTCTTGTTAGTAGTAGTACCTTAGCCGGACTGGCTGTGTTAGGTATTAAAGAAATTGGGTTGTGTCCGCCAGTAGGCAAATACTAAAGTTAACGTACCTGTTAGGTGAGTCCGTCTCCTCTGGCTTGTGAGTTACTGTGGGCAAGCGCTTCGATGTAAAGACATCATCGTCTGGCGTTTAGTCAGTACTGGAGTCCGTCAGTTGGTCGTGGTCTTTATATACAAAGAGGAAGGTGAAAGGAGTGATGGAGCGTTGGGGAAGGGGCGGAGAGGTCTTGTTGGTCAGTCTTGTTAGTAGTACCTTAGCCGGACTGGCTGTGTTAGGTATTAAAGGGTGGGTTGTGTCCGCCAGTAGGCAAATACTAAAGTTAACGTACCTGTTAGGTGAGTCGGTCTCCTCTGGCTTGTGAGTTACTGTGGGCAGCGCTTTCGATGTAAGACATCATCGTCTGGCCGTTTAGTCAGTACTGGAGTCCGTCAGTTGGTCGTGGTCTTTATATACAAAGAGAAAGGTGAAAGGAGTGATGGAGCGTTGGGGAAGGGCGGGGAGAGGTCTTGTTGGTCAGTCTTGTTAGTAGTACCTTAGCCGGACTGGCTGTGTTGGGTATTAAAGAAATTGGGTTGTGTCCGCCAGTAGGCAAATACTAAAGTTAACGTACCTGTTAGGTGAGTCCGTCTCCTCTGGCTTGTGAGTTACTGTGGGCAGCGCTTTCGATGTAAAGACATCATCGTCTGGCCGTTTAGTCAGTACTGGAGTCCGTCAGTTGTGCGTGGTCTTTATATACAAAGAGAAAAGGTGAAAAGGAGTGATGGAGGCGTTGGGGAAGGGGCGGGAGAGGTCTTGTTGGTCAGTCTTGTTAGTAGTACCTTAGCCAGACTGGCTGTGTTAGGTATTAAAGAAATTGGGTTGTGTCCGCCGGTAGGCAAATACTAAGTTAACGTACCTGTTAGGTGAGTCCGTCTCCTCTGGCTTGTGAGTTACTGTGGGCAGCGCTTTCGATGTAAAGACATCATCGTCTGGCCGTTTAGTCAGTACTGGAGTCCGTCAGTTGAGTCGTGGTCTTTATATACAAAGAGAAAGGTGAAAGGAGTGATGGAGCGTTGGGGAAGGGGCGGGGAGAGGTCTTGTTGGTCAGTCTTTGTTAGCAGTACCTTAGCCGGACTGGCTGTGTTAGGTATTAAAGAATTGGGTTGTGTCACGCCAGTAGGCAAATACTAAAGTTGCGTACCTGTTAAATTGAGTCCGTCTCCTCTGGCTTGTGAGTTACTGGGCAAGCGCTTTCGATGTAAAGACATCATCGTCCAGCGTTTAGTCAGTACTGGAGTCCGTCAGTTGGTCGTGGTCTTTATATACAAAGAGAAAGGTGAAAGGTGATGGAGCGTTGGGGAAGGGGCAGGGGAGAGGTCTTGTTGGTCAGTCTTGTTAGTAGTACCTTAGCCGGACTGGCTGTGTTAGGTATTAAAGGGAAATTGGGTTGTGTCCGCCAGAGAGACGGACTCACCTAACAGGCGTTAACTTTTTATTTGCCTACTGGCGGACACAACTGTGCCAATTTCTTTAATACCTAACACAGCCAGTCCGGCTAAGGTACTACTAACAAGACTGACCAACAAGACCTCTCGCCCCTTCCCCCAACGCTCCATCACTCCTTTCACCTTCTCTTTGTATATAAAGACCACGACCAACTGACGGACTCCAGTACTGACTAAACGGCCAGACGATGATGTCTTTACATCGAAAGCGCTTGCCCACAGTAACTCACAAGCCAGAGGAGACGGACTCACCTAGGTACGTTAACTTTGTATTTGCCTACTGGCGGACACAACCCAATACCTAACTGCAGCCAGTCTGGCTAAGTACTACTAACAAGACTGACCAGCAAGACCTCTCCCGCCCCTTCCCCAACGCTCCATCACTCCTTTCACCTCTCTTTGTATATAAGACCACGACCACTGACGGACTCCAGTACTGACTAAGCGGCCAGACGATGATGTCTTTACATCGGCGCTTTGCCCACAGTAACTCACAAGCCAGAGGAACTGGACTCACCTAACAGGTACGTTGGCTTTAGTATTTGCCTGCTGGCGGACACAACCCAATTTCTTTAATACCGCAGCCAGTCCGGCTAAGGTACTACTAACAAGACTGACCAACAAGACCCTCCACGCCCCTTCCCCAATCGCTCCATCACTCCTTTCACCTTTCTCTTTGTATATAGACCACGACCAACTGACGGACTCCAGTACTGACTAAACGGCCCAGACGATGATGTCTTTACATCGGCGCTTGCCCACAGTAACTCACAAGCCAGAGGAGGACGGACTCACCTAACAGGTACGTTAACTTTAGTATTTGCCTGCTGGCGGACTGAATTTCTTAATACCTAACACAGCCAGTCCGGCCAGGTACTACTAACAAGACTGACCAACAAGACCTCTCCCCGCCCTTCCCAACGCTCCATCACTCCTTTCACCTTTCTCTTTGTATAAAGACCACGACCAACTGACGGACTCCAGTACTGACTAAAGCGGCCAGACGATGATGTCTTTACATCAGCGCTTGCCCACAGTAACTCACAAGCCAGAGACGGACCTCACTAACAGGTACGTTAACTTTAGTATTTGCCTACTGGCGGACAATTTCTTTAATACCTAACACAGCCAGTCCGGCTAAGGTACTACTAACAAGACTGACCAACAAGACCTCTCCCCGCCCCTTCCCCAACGCTCCATCACTCCTTTCACCTTTCTCTTTGTATATAAAGACCACGACCAACTGACGGACTCCAGTACTGACTAAACGGCCAGACGATGATGTCTTTACATCGAAAGCGCTTGCCCACAGTAACTCTAAGCCAGAGAGACGGACTCACCCTGCAGGTACGTTAACTTTAGTATTTGCCTACTGGACACAACCCAATTTCTTTAATACCTAGCACAGCCAGTCCGGCTAAGGTACTACTACCAAGACTGACACAAGACCTCTCCCCGCCCCTTCCCCAACGCTCCATCACTCCTTTCACCTTTCTCTTTGTATATAAAGACCACGACCAACTGACGGACTCCAGTACTGACTAAACGGCCAGACGATGATGTCTTTACATCGAAAGCGCTTGCCCACAGTAACTCACAAGCCAGAGGAGACGGACTCACCTAACAGGTACGTTAACTGAAGAATTTTTCTTTTGGAGATTTGTGGTTGAAACCCAAGGTCTGTTTGCGATGTTGGGGAACCGCTCGTGACATGTGAGAGGACGGAGGCGGAGTGTGGGGCGATGAGAGAGACGCGTAACTGTTTCCATCGGTTCGACGATTTTTATTTTTTCGACTTAACAGTAAAATATTTCTTCTCGGGGCAAATATATGTATGATGTTACACGGCGTGAATAATAATAAGAATAGATGAAAAAGGGTGTAGTTGGATGTCATTCATCATACACGTAGGAGTAAATTTAACCATTTAGCAGTCTCATACACGAATAACTCCTAATGATTCTCTCTAAAATCCCATGGTTTATTTTCATATTAAAGGTTTTAGAGTTTGAACATTGTTCGCGCTAAAAAAAGATGAAAGTCTGACAGTTTTAAGAAACGTGGAAGTCGCCGATAATCCCCACCTTTCGGTTGAATATCCCGTAAGACTTCCCAGACAGGTTGAGGTGAGCCATTCTAATCTGTTAATCGAATGAATGAAACCCCAGGAGATGACTCGTTTCCAAATAGTAAACAAATATGAAACGTAAATATATGTAACGTGAAGATATAACAGTAAAGACGTAAAATCTAAAGATATCAATTTAAAAATTATAAAATGTATATATGTGAAGTGTAAAGATACCGTGTACTAGACAACAACTTAACAAAGGATCTATGTCGGTAAAACTATATGCAGAAACTATCACTATTTTGAAGAACGGCCTTTACGGGATTTATTGAGTTTCTCCTACATCGAGTGAAAGTTTGTGTGTGAAAAAATAAGAGTCTGTTTTATTCAGGATTTCGTATTAAATAGCCCAAAATTATTGTCACGCATCAATTCAGCCCGGAAGTCTTGTTCTCAGAGGCCTCCTTCCTGGTTCCGTGAAACGTACAACGGACGGCAGTCTCCTGTTACACAGAGCCGAAGCAGAAAAATGCCAGATCCAAATAGTCTTGGGCTAATAATTATAAGTGGTTACATCGGCGGAGCGAAAAGCACCTCTAGATCACGCCTCGTAAAACGAACTAGGGGAAAAGTCTAGTTAATCAGGATTTCGTATTAAATAGCCAAAAATTTGGAACACTAATAACTAACTAGGAGGGTCTTTTGCGATCGCGACACGGTAGAACCAGGTGAGTGCAAAAGAGAAGAAAAGAGAATGCCCACGACATCTATTGCCCTTTCGAATAGGTCTCTCCAACTATTACCGAATGATCAGAGCGAAAATTTTCTTAAAATGATTATTAACACTACTTTTTATAAATACTAGACGAATTTGTTAGGAAAAGTTTCAGAGTGCTCTTCTCACGATTTTAATGCAAATAAGAATTTTATGATACTGCCGTGCTACTCAAAGCTTTTCTTCGGAAAAATTTAATCGAAACCGTTGTAGCCGTTTTCCAAAAAAAACATACGTTTGGTGTTTGGATCACTAATAACTAACTAAACTTTAATTAGTTTCGGACCGATTTTGCTCATACCCTTTTGTGTCGCGTCCCATCTTGATGACACGATTTATTTCAGGCGTTTTTCACAATCGCACATACGCAAATCATTTTTTCAAATTTTAATTTTCGGGCTGACAAGCCTGAAGAACATTACAAAAAAACAACAAAAATGTCATCGGAGATTTTGTAACTTTCTTTTCTACTTCTTAGGACCAAGGAAATTAAAAATCATGATACTACAGCCGGTCAAATGCCTTGTAGAAGTCCATTAAGACGGCAATGACAGCAAAAGAGAAAGTAGCGAGTTTTCATAAAGATGATTTGTGGTGAATTTTGAACGTGCTAAACATATGAGACATATGGGGTATTGAGAATGTGTTTATTATTCAGAAAAAAAATAAATGAAGAGCGTTTCATTCAATTCTAAAGCCACTGGTAACTTTGTAGAAATCGAGAAGAGGCGGGCTCAAAGATCAGCGTCGAGTGTTTTATATATTAGAATGAAATTCGTCCAAGGAAAATATTTGGCAGAATCACTATGGTCTTGACAACCTTCATTAACATGATTTAGACAGACAATCAACATTGAATCGCAATCGATGCCCTTCTGAGCTGACACTGATTGAGAGGGAACCCCCCGGGTAGTGATCAGCGGTTGTCAATCTTCAACAGAGAGGAGAGCATTAATCAGGCAGAGTAGCCTGCTTCTGACACGATTGACGCTAATACTAAACTAGCGATATATTTACATAATATTTTTAACGTCCTCTTCGGCAGAAGCGGCTAAATGATCCGCAAAAAATTGAGAAGGGCTCTCCGTCGTTTGCCAACTCGCAGCTGTTCGGCATATTCGTGTCGGAAGATCGTGCGATGATTAGTGCCTCCCGTTGGTTTCACAACAATATGATTACACAAACTCTGAAAATTTACGACCTGCGACACGATTTCAACTCCAAATAACTTTTAGCTTTAGGCCGCCCTTGTACTTGCGCAATACTATGATCTTCCAACCCAGAGTTGTCCAGGTTGTTAAGAACCACGGATTTACTCTTACGAAAACTTCGCTGATAATGATATTCATTTTCTTCTCACGTACTCAGCTCTGCTAAATTAATTCTGGTCGCAACTCGTTCGCGAATTTCATCGCAGAACATTCCTCTCACGTGAATTTCTCGTACTATCTGCGCTCCAACGAACAGTGAAAGTCGCCTAGTACGAACACCTTGAGCGTGTTTCCCACGCTGATTTATTCCGGTAATTGTCGATATTCTGTTCCACTATTACTACGTTGTGTCAACTGTAGTACGTTAATTATCAATTGAAACCTATATGTGTACGTGTAGGAGGATAACCTCCTCTTTTAGAATTTCTACTTAAATGAAAAGTAATTCAATACATAATTTTTTCAAGAGCGATTCTAATATTAATTATATTAATATCAGCTGTAATCACTTTTTTTAAACTATATACGATTGATTTAAACATCATACATAATCATAAATAATTCACAAAAATGATACCTGCTAAATGAAAATACAATATCTATTAAGTTATTAACAATAAGGATATTAATATATCTTTACCATTAATAGTTATACTAATATATATATTTTAATATAAAGCTTTAAGTTATTAAAACTATTAACCTTCAAAGTTACGCGATCGGTGTTCATTAGAGAAAAGAGTGAGAGAGAGAGAGAGAGAGAGAGAGAGAGAGAGAGAGAGAGAGAGAGAGAGAGAGAGGGAGAGAGAGAAAGATTATGATTATTACGAATGACAGACATTATTTATATAAACAACTAACTCTCCAAATTAACTTTTTCTAAACGCAGCTAATAACTAAGCTAAATAAGTTTTATTCCTCTCGTTTATCTTATATTTATATAGTTTATGTTTTAGTAGATACGCTGCGATTAAATTTTAATAACTAGGCATTGTAAATTGATGTTAGTTGCTCTATAAATGATCAACCGAATGATACTTTGTTGTGAGTTGGAATTTGTAACGTACTGGAGGCAGTGCGAGTTGGTACTTCATAAAAATCAGCAAAAACGCGGCAAATCAATTCATAACAGCGACATTATTCTTTTTCACGGAATTATTGTGACCCATCCTATCCAATCCAACGTCGAAAAATGGCTGTATCAACAATCTGGGGTAACTCTTATGCAAACAGCAATCTTTGTAGAGCTCTTCCGGGACCCATCCCATTCGATTCAGCATCGAAAAATATCAGTAAACGATGCAAAACGTGACCGCTACAGAGGAACGATGAAAATTGACGTTTTCTGAGCGACGCTAGGCAATTCGCACGACGGGACGAGTCGAAGTGATGGGCGGTTGGAGTGCAACCGGAGGCAGTGAGAGGAGGGCTGGCTGAGAACTTGCTCCTAACTCTTTGATGACCATTATTGAATTTCTATCGTAAAGTTTCTTTTACAACTACCCTGATGACTTCTTTTTTGAAATGCAAGTGTCTTTTGAGGGATTTTCCGTAATAAAGCAGACAGAAGAGCGTAACCATCGCAGGAGCCCTGAGAATAATTAACCCGCCACCCAAAGAAATATCTTTCCGTAAGTTTTGGTGAGTTTTAGGTTACTTTTTACCAACCTTCGTTCCCACGTCTTTTCCTCGAACGGACAGTCACAAAGTAGCTTTTTACCTTTTTCGATTGGATTGACTCTGTGGTCACGTAATTAATGTATCTCAATGACGCATTCGTACTCTCGAAATACGGAAAAAGAACTCAGCTCAAAAGAAAAATGTGAGGCCTGCGCACTCAATGTTAATCAAACCCTTCACCACGCGCTATTTGACAGTCAACCATACTCAAGCTAGGGACATGCCCTTCTTTTCTTCTAAGAATATACTTACAACGAGTCAAGAAATTCATAACCACAATATTTGAAATAATAAACTCGTCACTCATCATAGACTCTTCACTACCCAGATATTACGCAGCGCATCACACAACATTTCTCAAGCGTACGTTAAACGGTTTCTTTGCTCTAGCTACTAATCCAACCTATTTTCACTCAAGTAAAACACAACTTCACGTTTTACTGAGAAAGTGGTAAGCGCTTAAAGTTCCGAAATTTATTCAGGTACTCCCATTCATGCAACGACCATTATGGAGCAAACAGCGCACAGGGAAGAGCCTGTCTACACAATTTTTCGAGAAATATTATGTTTTGTGTTTCGGAACTATGGTGCAAAACTGTGATAAACGATTTAAGTGACAAGTGCTTGGAATTCCTGAACTACTTGGGTTGCTTCTAAATACCTTGACAACGTTCATCGTATACTTATTTCAATTGACTATCGTATTATCAGAAAAGGTTCTCGTGAGGGGGAGCTTAAGAATTAAGTTGATAAACAAAAGGGAACTCAGTGAGTATAACTGAGGGATGTATTGGGCTTTAACAGAATAGCGATTTTTGGTTGAGTATATAAGTGCAGACACAATGGGGCTCTGAATGCACGTGGACTGGTTGCGACGGAAACTTGTGCAGTGAGAGAGTGAGTAGAGCTGTTACTGATCTGAGAGTTGGTAGAGACAAACGGCTATAGTGAGCAGTGTTTGGGGAGAGCTCATTGTGTTGGAGAAGGAGGTAAATCGAGGGGAGTGAAGGATATTTTGGAAAGTCCTATAAGGCGAAATTCGTTGTCGCTTCGCAAGATAAACCAAACTTAATCCCTTAGTCTGGAGGAGAAACTGACTGAAAGGACAGTTCTCTGACTTCCCCATGGTATACATGAAATTCTCATGAACAGCTTGACCTAGTATTACTGCCTCGAGACCAATTCCATTCGATTCAGCATCAAAAAATACTAGTAAAACATACGAAACATGACCTGACTACTATGGAACTACGGAAACTAAATATTCCCCCGGCGCCAGGCGCCCGTAAACGTCTGTAGGCATTTATGATCCGATGAAGGGGTGTGTGGAGGAAGTGCCGGCCTCATCGGCCCTAACCTTCCTCCGCCCTGTTGGGCAAAAAGAGTCGGTGAAATTGGGACGGGGACTTCCAGCGAACCCTCGGCAATTGACCCGACGTTGCGAGTAGTGCGGGCAGGTGGTTTTGATGAGACGGGAGGGAGGGAGTACTAATGACGCAATGGTGACTTCCTCTGTAGTTCCCGCGAGTTCTTTCAATTAGTAGACTCTAATAATCACTGTTATTTTCCTACACGCAGTTGTACACGTCTGATACTCATTCCATTCGACCCAGTATGTAAAAATACCTTGAAAACGATACGAAACATGGCGTATTTGCGATTATACTGCGTTTTGTTAATTTTTTAAACCATTTTTTGTACATCACAACTATGGGCTTCGTCCGATCGGTTTGCCGAGATGGCGAGCACAACTAGATACCAAATACTATTTTCGTGCGAAAGAATGGATTTTTTTGACCACGTTAAAGGCACAAAACGGACGGCAGGCAGGGGATGGCGGACGAGGGACCAGGGACGGCGGACGGACATTGCAGATTTGGAATCCCCATGTCTTGAAACGTAAAGTATTAAATTTTGAGGTGGGGGGGGGGAGGTTGTAAAAAAGTTTTCGTGACCAAAAACATAGGGTTATTATTCAGAATGAATAATAAACCATAAGGGTCTTAAACAGTTGGGCCGAATGCACCTAGGAAAGCTTAAGATCCCAACTACTTCGGCCTGTGCCAAACAGTTTTCAATCTTTGAAGCCTTTTTTTTAAAGAAACTGTACTAACTATAGTTAATTTTGAACGGCTTTCGCCCATACCCTTATTTTGACGTTCCATGGTAATGCAGCCTAATATTATATTTGAGCCGATTTGGTTCAGCGAGTTTCTCTCAATTGTATTCACAAACGCTCAGACACACACACAGAAGATTTTCCCAAATGGAGTTTTTGGGACTGAGCAGCCTAGGAAACATAAACATCTGAAGACAACTTTTGTCACCCTTTCTGTCCTATTTAAGAACTTAGCTCATTTACTATTCGTTCATATTTATATTTCTTCGTAATTATTAATTTATTATGTATACTTATTACAATTTGATGTTGTAGCTGACCCTTATGCCAGGCAGTGACAGATATAAGTTATTTTTAACTTGAACGAGTCAATGTATCTCTTGGGGGGAGTTCGAGCTGAGCGTTATTTTGGGAATTTATAAATAATTGAAAACAATAGCACGTTTGGTTATGTTTTGCCAAGTTCGCACGAGAGCGAACAACGAAGTTAACAAGTGCTGTGATGCGTGTCACCAGATATTTCGAGGAATCTATCCAAGGGGAAGACAATCTACGACTATTTTTTATCTTCGCTCTAAATTTTACCGGAATCAGGTAACTGTCATGATGAACTCCCGATCACGAGTGTCATCGTTGGATTCGTGCAACAATTTCTGAAATTATACGTTGCAGTGTTTTGCTTGTAGAGCTTCCACTGATTGGCTTTAGAACCCTCAACTTGATACATCTTCCCTGAAGAATGGTGGGAATGACTTTTATAGTGAAATTAGTGAGTTGCATTGAGGGGCATTAAACGCTAGTTATTAAATTGGGAAGAGTTTTAGGGGCCCGCGGTAGGAAAATCGTACCGAGAGCGAACAACTTAGAGTTCGCGAAATCGGAGCAGAGCTGCGTAAAAGTTGGGGAAAACATGGGATTTGAGGATCGTGCTCGTGTTGTGACAAATGGCGGGGGAACAGGCAGATTAGCGAAACTTCTCCGCTCAAGGGAACCATGTGACGCGGTCATCGAACCATCGCTGAATCGAGGCTGGGACCGTCGAATCAGAGCCAGTTTCATTTCATTAAACCTCAATTAAACTTCGAATCAGAATTCGTGCGCTGTAACGTATTAATTAAATGTCCATTTAAAAGAAACGAGTAGTGCATCCGACGGCGGGGAACAATATAAATTCTATAGAGAAACTAATATTGTCTCGGCCCAATCTCCTTAATAGCTAGCCAGGTAGTAAAGTAAACGACTAACAGGCTGAGACGAGACTTTAAAACAACAAAAAAAACCTGGCGCGAGGCATCACACAACTTTCCTAAGCCCTGCGTACATTCAGCGATTTTCGTGGCTTCCGCTTAGTTTATTCGAATTTAATAGAACAACCTCATGTTTTACGTTGAAACTGACAGCGATTAATGTTCAAAAACATATCGAGCTTCTGCAACATATACCACGGCGTTTATTGAGTTATCTTATTATCTCTTTATCTTATTATTGGTAATTAATGAGAACGATGTGAAGGAACGCGATATTTTTGAGAAGGTTTGTACCGTCAGTTGTCGTATATAGGCGATATACACGACGTTAATTTTAGTTCCGAAGCTTATTGGGCTACCTTCTTGATTTCTAAAGTTAACCTACCTGTTAGGTGAGTCCGTCTCCTCTGGCTTGTGAGTTACTGTGGGCAAGCGCTTTCGATGTAAAGACATCATCGTCTGGCCGTTAAGTCAGTACTGGAGTCAGTCAGTTAGTCGTGGTCTTTATATACAAAGAGAAAGGTGAAAGGGGTGATGGAGCGTCGGGGAAGGGGCGGGGAGAGGAGGTCATGTACCTCAGGGGGAAACCCCCTAGAGATAAATGGGACGTGTTGGATGGTCTGTCAATTGTGGAATTTACGTCTTTTTTGTGTAGGGTGGTCTGTAAATCCGTCAGTTGGTTGTTTTCGTTTGTGTAGTGTTTTGAGTGGTGTGAATATGGTGTCGCATTTTGTGTTGTTTTGTTCATTCATGATCTGTCCATTGAAGTTTTTTTGTTTATAAATTTCCATGTTTTCTAATATGTTCAGTTTTCGTCCTTTGTATTGTTTGTGTAGTAAGATGGTGCAGTCCTGTATTTTGGTGGGTTCATGTCCAGTTAGCTCAAAAACTTTGGATCAGGACAGAAATACGGACGCTATACATTAAAAAAGACAAACTTAATAGGGAAATATACAAAATACACTTAGAATCGGCCAACATAATGACGAAAAAAAATTTACACGACATATTTATAGATTTCCTAGACTACCTACGTACAAAGACGAATACAATCATGACTAACAAATACAAGAATATGGACAGAAAACTCGACAAACTTAAGAAAAAACTAGACCCTATCTCGAAACCTGCTACAACATTTCATAGTAGAACAGTTAACTTGACGGACGTAAAATTCACTGATAACGAATCGCAATTATTAGAAAGAGGACTCAAACATAACTTACCTTCAACTGACTTACAAAAAGAAATTGAAACGAACATTTTAGACGCTGAGACAGCCATACAATATCTACCGATTGAAAACCAAGAACGCATACGCCACAAAATTGTAGACAAAATCGAACAAACTATCAAACAATACAAAAAGAACAAGACAGACCACAAAGACGTAAAAACAGCTATACAAATTAGGACCAAACTCAACAACAATAATTTAATTTTGACAAAAGCAGACAAAGGAAACGTCATTGTTATACTAGATAAACAGAACTACATAAACAAAACGACTGACTTCATCAACCAAACACAATGCACAAAACTGAAAAAAGACCCTACGGACTCGTATCAAACACAAATACGTAATGCACTTAGAAACCATACTAACATATCAAAAGAACAACATTATAAATACATAAACATGAACCCAAAACCACCACCACTCAAAGGACAACCAAAAATTCACAAAAAGGATACACCCATCAGACCAGTCATAAACTTCACATCTGCACCAGCATATAAACTCTCAAAATATTTGACAACAATGCTAAAAAGTACCATTACATTACCAAACAGATATACGATACGCAACACAGAAGAACTCACCACTAGATTAAAAGACGTAACTATAACTCCAGTCAACTGACTGACTCCAGTACTGACTTAACGGCCAGACGATGATGTCTTTACATCGAAAGCGCTTGCCCACAGTAACTCACAAGCCAGAGGAGACGGACTCACCTAACAGGTACGTTAACTTTAGTAATTTGCCTACTGGCGGACATAACCCAATTTCTTTAATACCTTCTTGATTTCTTTGGGAACGCTCGCTCATGTGAAGAAAACTGCCCACGAATCACTTACCATAGACAATCTTGATAACTAATTGCGCTATTATTGTTATTTTCCCCCGGAAGGGATTTTATGGAACTGCCGTGTTATTTGGAGCTGTTAATACGAAGAATTTCTCAAAATCCTTCCTTCTAAACAAAGAAAATAGATTACCATTGCTCTATTAGTACTGCAACACGTTGTCACCCTAGTCACTTCAAGCTCTACTTAACGTGTTAACTTACAGGCTACAGTTTCTTTTTCATTTTTTCTCGCTCATTCTTCAACCCGGGCTTTGCCCATATGGGGGACTACATTTCAAACCAACGTTACTTTACCAGTTTTTCAAGAGTGGAAGGTAAAGTTACTTTTTTCTGTTTTGATTTTTATAATTTGAAAAAAGAAAGAAGAAGAACACTTCAACTCCCAACTTTATTCTATCAGCTGGGCTGGGTGGAGAATGAGCGTCTAACACACGAAGGTACAAAAAATTAAAACAATTCACATCCCGTAAGTAATCATATGGAAAGTAACGTAAGGTACTTTAAGTGACTAGGATGGCAATATGGTATAATATTATTATTTATTTTCTTAAACTAAGACCCTCGGGTTCATAAAACTTTCAACTCAACTTTCGGGCGTATAGTGTTTTTTAATAGAAATTTGGATACTTAATCAAAGACGCCCATCTTTCCTAATCAATCAATACACTTGTTTTGAGAGGAAACCACGAGTGATGTACGAATATCATAAGTGGAAATATATTTCACTTATATGCGTTGGGTGAGGATGCAAGCGACGCGACGAAGGAAAACCGTAACTAGCAAATTGAGCCCGCGAGGCAGTCGAAACAGATGCGTATTAATCAAGGTGTTCGCGGACGTGGAAAAGCGTGAAAGGGGACGAGTGAGTGTGAAATTGGTGAACATTAATAGAGAGAAGACCCTCAGGCAACTGACGCTGTTGCATCATTATTTTATGGTGGAGCTTGGGATCTGCTGCTTGACGGAATTCTAAAACAGATCGTCGCGATATACAAAGGAGATAATCGTATATGACAACTGAATTAGCCGCGAACCGCAGAAACGTTCGGTCACTTCACAAAAAGGGGAGTCAACCACCAGTACTCCAGCAATGATGAGCAGACAGCTGTGAGAACGGGGGATGTGAGTAAACTTCTTAGTGTGGCGCTTAGTGATATCAATACGACGAGGGTGTCAATACGTTTTGGCGGCCAAAGGCTCCTTCTTGAGAAGCAAGTCAATATAGGTGAGAGGTAGAGTTTCAGTCAACACCTCCAGTCCTCAAAGGCACTAGCCTCGCCAGGTTTGCCTCATTACGAGCGATTAGCAAGGCCTGGGGTAGCAAATTCACAGTCAATCAAAGGAGAGAACTGGCCTAATCCTTGAGAGGTGCGCTCCTGTGGATCACCAATGTCTATAAGACAGCAGCAACTAAAAGGCACTCCACTCGTTGACGATGCCATGGAGAGAGTGGTGGTCAAGTGAAGGCTGAAAAGAGAGATGAACTACGTAATGACTTCTCCACTGAATGATAACTTGCCTACATTGCTACTCCTTTTCTCTCAAAGACTCCCCATCCTTCAGTACGTTAGAGACAAGAAACCACGCGCTGCTCTTCCTACAACGGTGAGCGACGGTTTTTGGACTTTGCTGGGAGTGGAGGGGTGGATCATAACCTGTCCTTCTTTGTTGGCTACTAAGGAAACTTATAACCGTTTAGTTACGAATGAGGTTATGACAAAAAAATGTGGCCACAGTTGATCTCTTCCTTTGAAACTTTCCATCCAAGTAAATAGTTAGACTGATCTATACCAGATTAAGAACTCGCAGATGGCATTGATTGTTCAAAGTCATACCTGGGCAACAGCTCCTCACCTGGGGATTGGTTAAATCACAACCAGCCGTACTTCTACAGATCTGGGTCCAGTGGATGCGAGTGCCTGAGCTTTTGTACGATAGCGTAACCGCAACCTCCATGAAAATTTTGACTAATACGCCGCTTTTATGCGTGTTAATGAACATTTCCTCAGTCGATGGTTGATCCAGGTCCTTGCCACCCTTGAGAGCCAACTCATATCGATAATCCAAGGTGGGTTGGCAACCAAGGTGACGATGGGAAGCTTTGAGCCCTACCGTGGTTAAGATCCCCTACTTCTCACTCTCATGCTCGGGGTTTCCAACACCTTAAAATTTTCTGTTGAAATTCGACGATTTTCATTGAACTGCCAGAACGCGCTTATGTAATAGAAAAGTAAATCATTGAAAGAAGACGGAGCCGATACGACACCTTTATTTAAGGAACAAACCATTTTAATCCACCTGGAGTGGACTTTCGGTGGATTTTGCCCGTGTCCTTATTTTTGCGTCCCATGGTAACCTGTAGCCTGGACATCAAGTTTCAGTTGATTTGGTACGGTCGTTTTCTCTCAAAATCGTCCACAGACACACACACACACAGACCCGCAGACCATTTTCCCAAATAGTGTTTTTCGGACTCAGGAGGGTCTGAAACGTAAAGATCTGAAGAAAACTCAAAAAAAAAAGTCAGCCGATTACATAACTTTCCTTTCTACTTCGTAGAGCCAAGGAAAGTAAAAAGGACTCACCTTCCCCACCACATCGATCAATACAATAAGCAACTACAATAGTAGGACGGTACAAGAACAATAAATCTGCACGAGTAAGCTCGTTTAGCTGTTTTCTTCAAGAACATAAATGTGTAAATGCACAACTTCGCATGAGCAGAGGGATAATTTATCGCAGTCTGGCGAATGACGTAATTTGCATGTTTTGGGGCGGCAGACCGTTTAGCGCCCAGCCGAACGGCAGTTGTTTCATGTTTATTCATGTTTCTCTGTAATTTTTCCATTCCGGATGTTAACGTCACATTGCACATTTCGAGGATTCAGTGCTTCGATTGAGAGGTATTTATATGTTTATCACGACGTCAGCTGCGATGATTCTAACAACATCTGATTTCATGAGCCCAGTAACGCTAACAACAACGGGCGTGATTCGATTATTTCCTCATCTTCTTCAAACGTGTCTTGACTACACAGCAATAACCTAAGGGTTTACGTCATGTTTGATTAGTTGCGAAGGAGCCGCCATCCAACCAGCAAATTGAGCTCGAACTTCAATGAGCGAACGACCAAAGAAAAACGATAATTCGTTGATAATTCGGAGCTTCTCATTTTCAAACTAAGTCGACCCTTTCGTAAACCGTTTTGGAAAAATAGCTCGGATTTTAAACGACCAACGGGGTCAAGAGAGTTTCCGAGAAGAGCTCTTGATTTTAGATGAGAGAAATGATTACGACTCAACTGAGGGAAGCTGCTGAATAAAACCGAAAAGCTGATTAGGACTTGAAAAGTCTTTCAGATATTAATGTTTCATCCGGCGATGTTCAAGAAATTAATTTGATGAACCTATTACACGAAATGGTAAGAACGAGGTACAATCTTACCTCATCATCGTGATTCAACCTTTTACTCTAAAATGGGAAAAGGAATAATAATAACAAAATAATTATTATGAAGCCTACTAAAAACGCATGAGAACAGCAGTATTTATGAGCTTCAATTGTTCTATCTTTTTGATAGTTTTAATTTTTTTATGGGAATTGAAAAAGTAGTAAATTTTGATTTTGGTTTATTATTTATCGGTCGAGATAATTTTTTTACAACGCCCCCCCCCCCACCGACAAGATTTGATACTCTACGTTTCAAGACATTGGGATTCCAAATCTGCTATGTCTGTCCGCCGTCCGCGGGCCTTAACGTAAACCATCCATCCAAATCCATTCTTTCGCACAAAAACCCCAAAGGCGTATAGATCTAAAATACTGAAGTTACAGTAATTATAGTGAGCCAAAGTCTACTAATTAAAAGAACTCGCGGGTCAATACAACAAAAGCAATCGTTTCAGCGTCTCACAACACCCGGCCGTCACCTCGACGCGTCGAGTTGTACCAATTGCTCAGAGGCGCTTGAAATTTGTAGTTTTCGTCGTTTCGTAGTAATTAGGTCATATTCGTATGGTTTAGTGATATTTTTCGATGGTGAGTCGAATGGGATAGTTCTCAGAGGTTTAAGACTAAGTCAAGCTGTTCAAGGGAATAATGAACCGCTGTGTAATAATTTGCAGCGTTTTTTTAGTTCGATGCGGTATCACAAACAATTCCCTTATATACTCAAAATATGTGTGAAACCAAGATATCACCACAAAAGCGCGCATTAGCTTTTCTGGGTGATAATCCTGTTTTGATGATTGCCTAACACAGGTTTATTAACCAACTTGGCATGCGTGGGTTTGAGATTAATCGTGAGATTGCTTGATTCTGGTCGATGGAGGTTACTACAGTGGTTGAAGCGGATTTAATCATCAGTGAACCCTAGGTTCTGGCTACAGGCGTCCTCCACATACGCCTCTCGTGATTGTTCTACTTATTCCACTTAAGCTACAGTAGGAGCTCCGTTTCCTATCAAGGCACCCGCTCACACAGCTAATCAATCTATGGATGGGTTCTTGGAATATTAACTTGGAGGGAACTATTAAGTCTTGATAAAATGGCTCAGCAGATGCTTGGCTATACCTCCTTAAGCCTCTTATTTCTCTCCCTTTACTATTTCTGTCAAGCGTTGTAATGGAGTGTGCAGGTAGGTATCGATAAAGTGAGAGAGCCGCACTACTGGATTGTCTCAGGAGGTGCTTGGTCCCTTACTAGTCTGATGTGTCTGGATTCAAGAAGTGAAAGAGAGAGAGAGAGAGAGAGAGAGAGAGAGAGAGAGAGAGAGATGAAATAGAATACGGGCGGAAAAATGAGTGGTGAATGTGACCCTGCAAAAAACCCTGCAAATTATTACACAACGGTTTATTATTCTCATGAACAGCTTGACCTAGTATTACTGCTCCGGGATCCATCCCATACGATTCAGCATCGAAAAATACTAGTAAACCATACGAAACATGACCTGATCACAATGGAACTACGGAAACTAAATATTCCCCCGGCGCCCGTAAACGTCTGTAGGCATTTACTATCTGATGTAGGGGTGTGCGGAGGAAGTGGTCCTAACCTTCCTCCGCACTGTAGGGCAAAAGGAGTCGGGGAAATTGTGGCGGGGAACCCTCGGCAATTGGCACGATGTTGCGAGTTGAGCGGGCGTTGCGAGGTGAGCGGGCGTTGTGAGGCGAGCGGGCGGGTGGTTTTGATGAGACGGGAGGGAGGGAGGGAGTACTAACGACGACACGTTGACTTCCGCAGTAGTTCCCGCGAGTTCTTTCAATTAGTTGACTCCAATAATTACTGTAATTTCCCTATACGCAGTTGTACACGTCTGATACTCATTCCATTCGACCAAGGCTGTAAAAATACCTTGAAAACGATACGAAACACGGCTGATTTGCGATTATACTGCGTTTTGTTAATATTTTGTCCATAACAACCATGGGCTTCGTCCGATCGGATTGCCGAGATGGCGGGCACAACTAGATACCAAATGGGATTTTTGTGCGAAAGAACGGATTTTTTAGACCACGTTAAAGGCACAAAACGGCCCGAACGGCGGACGGACATTGCAAATTTGGAATCCCCATGTCTTGAAACGTAAAGTATCAAATTTTGAGGGGCGGTTGTAAAAAATTTTTCGTGACCGAAAACATATGGTTATTATTCAGAATGAATAATAAACCAAAAGAACTTTAAGTTCGGGAAAAAACACTGGATGGTTAAACAATCACCAGGATTTCAAGCAGCAACGACATCGCAGTGCGGAGAGTGAGAAGAAAGACATGGGGTGGGAGATTACAGGAAACCAAACTGAACGATTAAGAAAGCCCGCTGTTGACTCTAGAAATTCTAGCCTGTTCGGCTAGGCTTACAACATCGGAATGTAGACGTTTTTCGGCGGCTATCAAATCAAACGACTCGTAAAAACCCAGCAGTCAGAGCAGCTTAACTTGGGAAACAAAATCAAAATCAGAATCTTGCGCTCACTTGGAAAACCAAGAAACGTGAATATGACCGAACGGATTTCGTATGCAGGTGTTGTAATCTATGAGAGGGCAGAGGAAGTTAGCGTTATAGTAATGGCCATACCCGGGCACATGTTGTGATGGCAGAATGAGTGTTTCACAAAGCCAATGCGAGGACTGATCTCAAAAGGCACCCCTTTTTGACACCCCTCCTATGTCGAGGACTGCATTCTTCTTAGAAGCCATGAATTCCTGGATTCCTCTACCTTTTAGCTCGTGGGGAGGGCTGTCCACCTTCTCAAACTCCTCTCTCCCGTCAATAACAAACTGTCGATCTCAAAAAAGTCATCGATGCGCTTGATGAACGAATTATTCTCTTGTTAATTGTATAATGATATTTGAACAAACTTCAAGCGTTCTCCAATCGTCCTGAATTTATTACCAAGCTGCTTATATTTTGAAATTTTTACCGCCTGAAAAACTATCTGCAACTACCAATTGACAAAGAATTTTTCTTAGAAATTGAAACGAAATGTGCCTGGCTACCAAAACGTGGTTAGTTCGTTGTGCCTAAAAATCTCGGAGAAAACTGATATTTGGTTTGTTGCTCACTACATTGGCTCAATGCATACGATCCACACAATGGTGGCTCTCAATACACATGAAGTTGAGATACGCAACTATTTTTTTTAGCGCATGGTGTCACTGCTTCGGGCAGTCATGAAAATTACTGAGGAACATTCTTAAAATAACCTTAAAATGAGCTTTGGAAGTTACGTTGAACTCCAATATTTAATATTTCTATTACGCTCTTGCAAACACTGGTAAGAAATTTCTCTTACTCAAAAGTTCTCGGGGCAATGAATTGTTAATGAGAATGAAGAAGGGTGTTGATTGAAGAGCGAGAAAGAAGTTGTTTTTCCTCTGTTCAGAAACCTGTTAGGCGGTGGTTTTTGCCTCCCTAAGGGTTGAACATTAAATTATGCAAACGCATTTATTGCAGCTTTTCGCCAGGAAGTTGACGTCGGGTGATCCAGAACGGGGGTAATAAACTGAAGGGAGTGATGCTTCCCGTCCAGTGCAAATTTACTTCTTTTTTTTTTATCGCTCAATAACAAGAAAGGGGCTCGTAAAACCACTCGGTAGTTTATTGTTGTACCTGGTCTACGGTTGAACTCTTCATTAACCATATTCTTTGAAATGTCGATATGAAGGGTGCCCAGTTATCGTGGGAATTGCCACGTTTATGTGCGACAAATAATGTATACTGAGTCAGATGAATCATCGGTAATGTTCTTATTCGGTTTGCACGAATAAACTTCCTAAATCATTCTTTTATGAATTGTGCCAGAGAGTTTTCTTAAAATCTGCATCATAACACACATAGATAATGATAAATGTTGCGAGCTAACCCTCTTCTCATGGCCAATGTTGACAAGTACACAATAGATAGAAGCTAATTGTTGGGCATACGAGTGGGAACTGCATTAACACTTCGCATGATAGAATAGCGGTATGAGTGTAAGAGTATTCTCCCGACACAAGGTCTCTAAGTAAGTGAACTGGCAGCAGGGACCGAGAGCAGAGAGAGAGAGTCTGTAGAGCAGTGAGTAGTGCGATAGCTGAGATTTCGGGCTGGGTCTGGGAAGTGCTGAGAGTTGTAGAAGATATTTTGTAAAGTCCAGAAAGGAAAAAACCGTTGTCAGCTTAGGAAATAACCAAATGGGCAGGTAAGACTTTCCTGGAGCTACAAACAAATCGCTTCAGATCAGAAAGAGCTGAACTCGATGTTCAGGGAAGGCCCAAAACAAGGGCTTTCCGTTAGGGGTAAGTGCGGAAGTTCCAAGCTCAAGATTTCAACTAATTCGGCCTGCGTGGAACACTGTGGTTAACTCAATTTTTTGACTTTTTGATAGTGTGGGGGTGATGTACATCCTGACCCCTACAGTAGGCACCCCACTAGTGGTCAAAGACGAAGAGTCTCTGATCAAACTCAGGTATGGGGGCTTTGCATCACGATAATGTGTGCCTTAGTCAAAAGCTCTGACGCTGTGTGAAGTTCCAGCAAGATGTGAAGGGGTGATATAACATAGTTGTGGAAGAAAAACAGGCGCCCTTTTCTTGTCTCCGACAAGCCTCGCAACAAGACGAATACATCGATCGAGCCTAAGCTTATGAGTGAAAAGAATCCTTATTAGTTTATTTGAAATTAAAAAAAAACAGAATAAAGTGTAATAAAAGAATATTCAACTCCTTTTTACTTTCCGCTACCCGAAGGGAAGGAAAGTATAGTAATCGGCCCAAAAAAAAAATTTGAGTTTTCTTCAGATCTTTACGTTTCAGACCCTACTGAGTCTAAAAAACCTAATTTCGTCGCGTGGTCCGTGTGTATGTGTGTGTGTATGTGTGTGTGTGTGTGTGTATGTGTGTGTGTATGTGTGTGTGTCTGTAGTTCGATTTGCGGGAGTACGGCTGATCCGATTGAGCTGGTCCTTTTTTTGTTTTGTACGTTATTTTTTGTAGACACCAAAATAAGGTTATGGGCGAGTTCTGCTGATGTGAACAGGGGGGGGGGGCGTAAATGTACCAAAAACTAGGGTTTTTCGCATTTTTCTCGAAAACGGCTCTAACGATATTGATTAAACTTTCAAATTATCTTCTCCTAATCAATACCTAACTTTTCTTCTCTATACATATCTCCATGAAAATACGGTGAACGGAGATAATGACCTATGAAGCAAAAATAGGTTTTTAAGCTTTTTGGCAAAATGACTTCAACGATTATCATCAAACTCTCAGGATATTTTCGAATAGTTAATACCTACATATTGTTCTGAATAAATGTTCCTGTGACGGTCCATTGAACAGAGATAAAAATCAAAATGTGTAAAAAATAACGTTTTTCTAACATTTCCGTAAATTCCAGGGTAACTTTTTCACCAGATGTGATATATCCTAATGAAGTATCTTCTAGTCACCCATACCAACATTTCGTTCTCTATAATTATTTCTGTATATATATGTTGAACAGAGATATAAGCCAAGTTAACTCAGAAAAGGAGATTTGTCGAATATTAATTTATCGGTATTCCAATTTTCTCAAAAACGGCTCTAACGATTTCGATCAAACTTTCGGAGTACTCTCAGCTAACTAGTCCCTACATTTTGTTCTCCATAAATGTTCCTGTGAAAATGCGTTGAACGAAGATATAGCGCCCGCCTATGTAGGTGGTGTTCGAACCTAAACGGGTGGCGGAAAGTTGTGTGTTGCTACGCACCAGATATTTTTGAAATCGAAGCCGTCGGCCTCCGACGCATTTTCGTGTGCAGTTAGGCCCCGCCCGAGAGAGAAAGAGAAACATTTCTTGGAGCATTCAGTTTCATTAATCTAATTTACTGTGTTCGGCCGAGCTTTTCACAATATATCCTTGGGCCGGACAGTAATCGACTAATCGACGGCAAGCATCCACAAATGATGCCCCCTTCATACACAACTTGCTGGTTGCGGAAATACACAGCCGGGTTCATCAAATTCACTTCTGCTACATTTACTGTATAGGATTTTGAGTGGCCCGCGGACACTGGTCTGGCACTGTCACGATATATTTGTTTTTAATATATAGAATTTTATGTTGTACGCTAAAATAAAACAAGCAAAACCAAAATTATTTATACATAGTGGTTATAATCACAGACAGTCTCTTGGTAACGTATTGACGTTTTTGTTGAAATATGTGTCAATATCAACAGAAGCCGTGCGAGTACCAAGCTATTTTGACAGCGTTATTACTTGAGTTCAGTCATCCTCTGCTGTCGCTAACCTCTCACTCATCCTACCAACCCAACCATACAGCAACACAAGTTTAATAATAGAGCGAAAGCAACACCTTAGCGAAATCAGTAAAATTAAAAAATTGCACGCTTTCACACAAATAACTTACAATTGACTTCCATTTGCTTTACAGCTACGTCGCTCATCCGATACGACTTATTAATGAAAGATGTGCACAATAATTCAACGAGGCAGATGTTACAACACGATCCGATTGAATCACACGTATCACAGAGAGCGATATAGCATAATAGGCTACGCCGGTAGCGCGAATTGTCGCGGTGCATAAAATGGCTCTAAAAGGCTTTGCTGATTTTGTTTACTTTTAGTATGTGGCCCGCCAGACATTTTCAATTTCACTATATGGCCTTTCCCTTAACAAATTTAGAGACAGCTGCTGTACAGTATTGTTTTCTGGTACATTTATATCCATTCAATGAATGGTAAAAGAAAAATATACAGGTATTGTCCGGATGAGTATACCGTGTGAGTTTGATCAATACCGCCCAAGTCGTTCGAAAAACATCTTTTCCTTTCATTTATTTCAATTCATTTTTGACATGTTATGTCTTTACTTTGCTACATAAACTCGAAAATGTAAAGCCGGAGATGTTACGGAGAAGCCTCACGAAATTTTTAGCCCGAGTTGCAAGCTACAGCCCCTGTGGCCTAATGGAGAAGGCATCTGTTTCCTAAACCGGGAATTGTGGGTTCGAGTCCCACCAGGATTACGATTATTTTGTGTTTTTGACATTTTATGTCAAATTTTAATTTAATGGCCATCAACGAGTACAATCAAACGTAGTTATCATTGTATAAAAACAAAAATAAAAGACATAAAATATTCCTAGTGGTTGCGTACTTGTACGAAAGCTGTACCCACCGTTTGTGTTAAGGTTTCTTTCGTTCGCATCGGAGGAAATCGAGGTTTAGATTTAACTTACATTATGTCTTTACTTTGCTACATAAACTCGAAAAACGTTACGCGGGATATGTAACGGAGAAGCGTCACGAAATTTGTGTTGGGTTAGGTGCATGGTAACGTCTTTTTCGTGTAGAATGACAAAAGAAATAACATTAATTAAGGGCTGTGGGGGAAACGAAAAATAGTTTCGACAAACTTCACGTGGATTTTGTTGACGTTTTAAACCAAATGTCGGGTGGAGGTCACCAAAATTCCACCTTTCTTAAAATATCGGGCACTCTACAGATCAAACTGCACCTCTCTCCCCTTGGAGAGAAGCTCTGGACAGTGGTCAGTGCGCCTTAGCTTTCCATGGTTGTATTTTACAACTTAAGTGCGTTACTCAACATTTGGAAACCCGCCGTTTAACGTCTGACCTTACCTTCTTAATTTAATATAATTCGTTCCAATATTGATTGCTCTGAATTATTCTTGATTTTAACAAAACACGTTCATAAAATAACTGGTGCGTAGTAACACACAACTTTACGCGGCCCCGTAAATACGACGACCTGCCACATATACGGGCGCTATATCTTCGTTTTTTTTCGGAAACAATAGTTAGGTATTTATCCCTTTAAAGCATATAGTATGTTGTGAGTTCAGTCGAAATGACGTAACTATCATCGCTGCACGATGGGGCTAAGAAAAGTAAAAATACGATTGGCTATTAGTTTACTCACTCAGTTTATATAAACTTGTAAAACCACTTAACGTTCTACTTTAGGACACGGAGCGCTTAAAGTTTCGGAATTTATTTAGATGCTACTACTTACTCACAACTTCTATCGTAAAATCAAGAGTAGATAATTGATCCAAATGTCGACATACTGCGAAAAGCATTAGTCAAAAACACACCACTAGTTTGAACTCCAGAATCTCTGAGGTGGCTCTTGATTATTTCACGGCCATTATTCAACTTCCACCATATAAGTGATTTTTTTTGTCAAAATTCTTTGTTTCATATGAGAGGTATTTATTAGGTTTACGAGTTTACGTTCGTCGATATGAATTGTTAATATTTTACGCTACTCTCGTCATGTTCACAATTACAATTTCAGTTTACCATTGTGTTACTTTTCTGTCAATACAAAATAAATGAAGGAGGGGGCGTTTTCGAGGAAAAAAGGTGTGTTATGATCTCTGTGATAAGTATGGTTAGTGCTTGCTGATCTATAGGCCAAACATGAAATTTGAGCAGATTTGTTTCAGGTGATTCAGGTGAGGGTGATTTGTTCTTTTTTTTGCCTTCAATTGCGTTCACAGACACACACATCGTGCAAGTGCACTCAGATAGTCACTGGAAACCACGGATTAATACGATTAGTTGTAGTTATAAATACAATATAACGTTATAGTGGAATAGTGAAGTCGTTCAGCCGTGAAAACGCTGTTCTGATTCCTGGTACGCATTTTAGATCAATCACTCCTGTACATATTGACTGAGATGATTGCGACAATGCATTTCCAACAGCAACTGAACTGGAGGAGTACTGTTGACCTTACACGACGGATATAAGGATCGCTTTTATACGGAACATCACGTTACAAAGACCAGAGCACGCAACTACCGAAGAGATAGCGGCGTTAAACCGAATCCGTACATTCCAAGGGCCTCTCAAGCTCTTCAGATATGATAATAGGAATATGAAAAGACCGATAAGGGAAAGCGGTAAGTGAATGAAAACACCTATGAAGCTGGAACGAGTACAGATTTCGTTAAGGACTTCTCGGTTATTTTCCAACCCGGTGCCTTTTTATCTCCCACGTGTTATAATGCTTTCTTACCCGTTCTACCGTGCTGCACTAAACTGTTATGAACCGGTCCATTCTAAGAGAATATTTGAGCGACCAGTCATAAACTTTCAGAGGATCGATCAAACGTGAAGATGTTTCAGGAAGTGAAGACCGTAATCAACTTTAAGAAAAAAAAAAAACGAGAAATTGTTGAAGACGGACAGAGACTTTCAATAACCAAAAACCCATCGAAACGTAAATCGCCGTTGTAAAAGTTCTTGAACATTGTTGATGCGTTTTATCGTAATTACTGCACTTGAATGTGCCGAGGAGTTATGATGTTTGAATGTTCTGCTTTCTTCCAAAATCGTTTGTAATGAGAATTTCTGCACATTTGTGTCAGAAATTCTTAATTTTCGAGGAAAAGTGGGCCGTAAGGCTTAGTAACGAGCAGATTCATAAATAAATAACACATCAGTCATTCCCTTAGTTTAGGCCGAAAAATATAATTTGGTACTTTCCGAAATGAAAGCCGATGTGAACTGTTTGGAGCAACGCTTAAAAACTTAACGAGCAGGTCGCGATTTGGAGTTCCGCTCGCTCACATAACTTATGCCGCAGTCAGGAGTCATCGATCTGGCTTTTCGCATGGTGACCTTTGTCTTGGTTCTTCTATCTTGACCGCCGAAAGTTGAAGAGTCGGTTTTCCCCAAATAGCCTCGGTAAAGTCGGCCCCGTATTCCCGTCAGTTTAGATTTTGGATATACCCGGTTTTGAATAACACCACGGCTCATTCCTCACTTCCTCACACACTGCTCTCCACAAGAGGCTTTTGGAAAGTCCAGTGAACGAAGCGAAACGTCAAAATGTACCAAAAACGTGCTTTAAGAACGTTTTCGAGCTGTCCACAGTAAATGTCATTAAAACGTATCAACTGGCGGATGGTTTACAGCAACAAACACGTGTTGAGCTCCACAACCATTTCTCTAGCCTTCCGTTGAGCGGAGATATTGGCCAAGATACATTGGAAAGTTTTGAGAATCGGAGACTTTCTAAGATTTTTTCCTAAGTACTTCCAGGTGACTTCTACCTACATGTACCTTGTAAACCTTACCGCAGAAGCGCGTTGATCGAACGACTTCGGTATGTCATCGAGTTTTCAAGGATTGCGAAAAGATGCTATTTTCCTTGTAAACCCCCGCCGAATGAGACGAGCTGTCTCCCGAAAAATTTTGTTAGTAGACCTTCTGGCTCATGCTTTACCTGTGCACTCACTAAATTTCGTAGTATAGGTGATAGCAACGCTATCAGTTTTGGAACGTTGAGCACTACCAAATTCTACATAGAACTTCAATTAAGCACTGGAGGTGCTCCAAATAGAATGAGAAGACGTTGTCCAATCACGAGTGATCTTTGGTCAGCCAATACGACCTGCCCCGCCTGCACCCCTCACTATTCATCAGTCGGGGGAAAGTGAAAGTTGAAACCCCTTGAACGATAATGTGAACACTCTAGCGTCCCACAGGGATGATGTCACGTCTGTACCTCTTATACCACAAGTTTACGTGATTATACAACACTGCATTGGTAGCCTATTGGATATAACGTCCAACTATAATACGAAAGGTACTGCATTCGATCCCAGGGAAGGTAATTTTTTTAAAAAAGTCACGTTATCCAGACGTTTGGATTTTTCTGCCGAAAGCGGTGGGGGGGTATTCCTAGTACAGTACAGGAGACTCATGGGAGATGGCTGGGGGGGCTACTATAATACATTCGTTAGTAAGAGGTGGCTGGAAGGAGGGGGGGGGGTAAAAATGACGTACTATAATGTAATTGGTTGGAGGGTGGGTAAGATGGATGGAGAGGTGCAAAACTTCCGGAAATTTGGACAGGAGGTGGGGGTAAAAAAGGGCGTGCTACATTACTATAGGTTAATAATTATGATGGAGAGGGTAAATGAGCGGAGTGGAGGGTATAAAAAAGGGCTGTACTACAAATTGATTGGTCGAGGGGCGTGGCTAAAACCTCGCACTATAGTACGATTGGCGTGATTTTCTTCCCCCACTACAATTGAGCCAGAACCATCATTTCGGGGTTTCAACTCTCATTTTCCCCCTACTTTCATCTCAACTTTACTGACTTCAGCCACTGCTGCCAGCATGAGGCTGTGAGGGATATCTGGCCATCCACGATTGTAGGTCAATGCATAGAAATGGTGGCACTTGAGTCTCTCGTTGAGTGGCCACGACCACTATTGAGTTAACAGAGTATGTGACTTATGAGAATGTCAGCATGATTTTCTCCAGAAGGATCACGTTTACTGTTTTGAAAGTATATGGAATTAACTGTGAGTAATGGTAGTAAATAAAATAGCAGTTGTTGGAATTCCAGAATTTCTAGTTACCTAGAATAGCTTCCTTGGACTGCCACTCTGAATTTTGGGAGAGTGCAACCATTTGAGCAGAACTTACGGGGGAAATACAAACATCATTTATTGACATTGCTTGATGTAATCCATGTTTATTTTAGCAGATCGTGCCTCAATGCATCGTTAATTTTCATTTTAACACATTCCATTACGACGATTTAATTTTATGAAGCCCGTTTTCTGTGTATTACACTTTGGCTGTGGGTAATTTCCCGCTATTATCAGTTCGTCTCCAAATGTATAGTTAAACGATACCAGGTTCACAGAAACGGTAAGAATGAGAATGAAATTGAGTGGCGGAATAAAAATGAATGTGCTTGGTACTGAGGAAACAGTGCTGCACACCAAATATTTCTCGTTTTCTTTGTCATTCATTACTTCACTTTGGAATAGTGAATCAGTATTAAAATAGTATGCGGTAAGCAATGCGACTGATTGCACTGGGCTATGTGATAAAGAAAACTTCTTGACTCTTCTTGGCTGCTAAATAGCTTTGAAGATCATTCTCAAATCGGCAATCGCCCGGAATTGAATGAGATTCAGATTGTGAGGAGTCCAGTTTTAGTGCAGTCCCGCTGGAGGCCCTCAACTAAGAAGCCCTTAGTCCCCTTATCGGAAGGGGTGCTGGACCTCTAAGCCACTAATCCCAGTTTTCGCCTTATTGAACTGAGCGAGTAATGGGGTGAACTCAGGCGTCCGGGTCTCTGGCCACACAAGAGGGGTAGGGTCCTGTCTCCTAACTTCTCTAATTAACCCAACAAACGGCAGAACCAACAAGATCTTGTGAGAGAAACGAAGTGATGGTTCAGGCAAATAAAAGCTTCGGTTGTCTATCATTGCTGCTTCTTGACAATCTTAATTAATCGGTGATTATTGTGCGTTCAACGCCCCCCAGTGAACTCTAAAAGCTATTAATGAACAACACTGTTTGTTGTGATGCTTTTGTGGCAACACTGTCAGCTGGTTCGATTCCCCAACTCATCTCTATTTCAAAAATGATTTCAATTGTGGATACTTGCACTCTGTTCTTGTTAAATGATTCTCTTGTGACCCGTTTGATACTGATAAAATACAAAGTGTGCAATAATATCTGGTACGACGCATCACTCAACTTTCCTTAGCCCTACGTTCGTACCAATTTCTTTTTTACTCATTCCGTATGAACTAGCACAACTCTGGTAGCTCTTAAAGTTGCGAAATTTATTGAGATGCTCCTACTTATGCCACGGCCGTTAGCAAGCAGTGCACAGGAGACAAATGATACATTTTGTTGAGTAGGATCGTGTTTACGTTTTTGGAATTATCTGTTAAAAACGGCGGGGCGGTAAAACGGCGGAGTTTTGAATTCTGACGTGTCTGGGGTGGCTTTTAATTATCTTATGAGCGTTGATAAACTTACACCGTGTAGTTAGTAAATTGAACTACCAGCCCTTCGTTTCTGAGAATGTTAATATCATACGAGCGGGATTTATAAGGAAACTACTGCACTAAAACCGCCGTTCTATGAACGTTTAGATTGTGCTGATGCCATCATGGTCACAGATGGTCATTTTTGTAATCAAAAAGCCACTATAATAAATACATTTCGTTTTGCCCACTTTTCCTTATACCATTTGCTGTGCAGATCTCGCACTGCACAATTGTTTCTCCAATCAGTTATTGAAAAAAATACATCGCACACACATCGTTATTTCATTTTCGCTAAAATACATTGGGAGATTAAAAAATTTAAACTTTTGTATGCTCTCAAAATTGGCTGCAAAGTTTTTATTTGAGTCGAAGCGCATATTCACTCAAGCGCGTTGAGCTAAGAGACAGCACAGCGCCTGTATATTTGGTGTGCCATCCAGTTAGTTTCATTGTTCAACAGATTAGGCACTATGAAGTTCCCACCTTAATTGCAAATTGTATTGATATCCGATGGAATCGTACACAAGATCGCACAACTTCCCTCTTGATGTTCTATCCTGGTAAACAACAAACCCGCCCGATTAATTCGGACGTACTGCGCGCTGCTCCGAAATTGAACTCCAGCTCTCCTTCCTTGTCGTTCGCCTCAGAACACGACCGTTCAGCCTGCCTCTTCTGCCTCGCCTGGCAGAAGACAAATATCAGCCCTTTGTGGCTCGCGAGGAGCCTGCAATAAGACGGAGTACTAGAAGGAGAAATAAGGAAGGGGTTTCATCAAGCAGATTAGACGTCACTAGCGAGAATTGGAGGTTTGTCCACTGGAATGTATTGAATGCTATTGAGGAAGATCTCGTGTTCGGCTGAAAGTCGAGGGGCCTCCTTTGAATATATGTTTGCGGGTTGCGTACCAATGGTTTTGACGCTCATGTCGCCCTATCTTCCTTATCCCCTGATACGTGCATTATATATTGCTCGTTCTTTTGTGACAGGAAGTAAACACAAAATAAGCTGTATTATAAATAAATAGTACTGCTGAGTGATAATCACATAGTGAGTTAATGAATAATAATACAGATGAAAGGATAAACAGGTCTGCGTTCTTTTATGATAACCGTTCCTACACCCTTCAACAGGAATCGCTTTTTTTTCATGTATTCATTAGGAATATAAAATTACACTCGTATTACAAAATGCTACGACTCTTTTTGATTAAGCATACTCGTGCTAAGAGTCGGAGCCCAGTCCACATTATATATGTGAAATTTAAACTTACCAAAGAAAAAAGTTCAAACAAAGTCCAGAAGAATGTATATCGTGCATCAATATTACATCCAAGTCACCACTCAAAGGTACTCCACCTATTTTTTATTTTTTCAGAGAAGTATTTTTTTACCTCCATTTTGAATTTAGCCAATGATGCACAGTTAATATTTTGCACGGCAAATTGTTGAAAAAATCAACCCTCGGGTGTTATATAAAAGCATTCCCAATGCTGTTCTCATTCTGGGTTTAAGCAGTGTGATCCTATCCGCAGATCTTGTGGGGTTCTGTACCCTCGATATTTTACCTATCAAGAACATCTTGTATACACAACTTACAGTACATTTTTCCGCCAACTCATAGAGACTCAGCACTGGGAACCTCATAAAAACTCTGTCCGTTGAATATCTTCTTGGTTTCTTCAATAGTATTTTTATTAATAACTTTTGCATTATAAATAATGGCCTTATCTTTGAAGTGGAAGACGGACCCCGCGCAACTATGCCATAAATAAGTAGCGGCTGTATGATTGCAGTATAGAACAGTGTTTTTAGCTTCTCCGTCACGTACACCCCTTACCGCTACACATATTGGGATTAATGAACGGAGCTTTCTGCTTAATTCTCCTATATGATGTTTCCATGTTAAGCAGTCGTCGATCAATTCACCCAAATATTTCGTGTGAGAAACCTGGTCGATAACAGGACAGTCACAGCCTCTACAACCATGATCGGCATGAAGGTCAGCTTCCCTATCCGTGGTACTAGCGTTGACCTTGAGGCAAAAGCTTTAAACTTAGTTTTTTGAAAGTTAAGTTGCATTAAATATAATCTTAAAAAATACGTATTATTTACATTGACGAAAAATTAATATTCAAATTGTGATAAAACCTTTTGTCGGGCAAATAAGATGAGTGAAATAGAACTGTATTGTTCAGAACCGGTTGGTAGGATCACAACACATTCACAAAAGGTATGGGAATAACGAGTTACAAAGAGAATGAGAATCCACGTGATACAAACAGGTTTAAGTCTCGGTATATGGTGAACACAGACGAGAGATGAAAAGGACGTGGAAAGTTCTGGGGCAAATTGGCTGCAACGCGGTAGCAAAGTGAGGGGTGAGAAGAGTGATAAGAGGAGGGGGTTACAGGAAAACCTAACCAACTGAGAAAGCTCATCTGTGGGAAAGCATGTCTCCTTTGGGGAAACTAATTCATGCGTTCCAGCACGACATGAAATATAAGAAAGAAGAAGGTGATTGGCAGGTTTGGTTTTGGCAGCTACCGAATCGAACGACAGTCAGCTGAGCATGATATTTGAAACTCCGTTGAGGTTGAGGGCGGTGACCTCTTTAGTAACAGTTTGGTTCAGACTGAGCCAAATACACCACACACACTTGGTGTTACACACAATCGTTACTCCATCACAAACAGTTCTGTTCAATACGTATATGACAATTTAGTTTTTATTTTTCCCTTAAACTGCGCCCCTTTTTCGTGAAAATTGAACCGGTCTAGACACTAATTGAATAATTCGGACCTTTGAACTAAGGAAGATCGGAGATCGGACTTATGGCAAGTTATTTCAAGAATTCTATCTTTCCTCAGTATTTCTCTGGCTGGCAAAAACTGAAAATTATTGTGAAGGCTTCTTGTTTTTGAAAACTTTTGAAGACCACACGGCCTACGGTAGTGTTACATGTCCATCCATCTGTAGTCTCAATGCGGATCTAGGTGCAGCATTCTCTGCCGTTTGTAGCCAATTTAATTTGCGAGAATAGCAGCTGCATAACCTAAAAGAAGCATTATTTGACCAACCCTTGTCGATTATGGGATATTATTAGTCGTCCTTCTCAGTTGGTCGATACCATTAAAAAATGAAGTGCGGTGCGCGGAGATGCAATCTGGCTGTCCACTCTTGACCTTCGGATTGTGTTCATGTCAAACTCGGACAATCGCTAAATCGTTTTGGGTATCCAAGCAGCAAAACTGAAAGTCGCTGCCATGCCGTCGTATGCGAGAGAGAAAGAGAAAACTGATAGGGGGGAGGGGGAGAATTCACGAAGGCATTAAATGAAAAAAAGAGACGTAAGTTCTCTTTTGAAACCTTGCTTAGTAAGCGCGGTGGTTGACACTGATACATGCTCTTTATATACCATGGGTTCCATGGGTGGAACGAGCCCCAACATTCATGCTTAGTTGCAGGACGAGAACGCCGGATGGCAATGGCTTGCAGAGCTGAACTGTAAATGAAACGCCTCTTCTCCCTCTTCCCAAAGATGCAAGGAACATTACTGTACGACAGTAAAACATAACGAAGAGATAGTGTCCTATACAAACGACTCGTGCTGCCCAGAGTGGTACTGAAAAGTAGATGCGGAGTTGAATGAAGTCATAAGGAGGTTAAGAAAGAAGCAAAGCTGAGCATTGTGGCGTAGAGAAATTCGCAGAGCGGAAATAAAATTAAAACAAGATAAAAACGATTCAAATATAAATAAAATCTTAATTTGTATGGGGTATTACGAACATTTCAGCGGATAATAATGTAGTCAATGTTTATGGAAATTCTCAGAATGAATTATCTGAGGAGAGAGGAGCGTATGTGTTTCTCAGAAACGAAGCAAAAAGACCAAAGGACGGGCTAATGAAAACCAAGAAGTGAGTGAATGCATCGCAGAAAACCTTCTTCTATGCCCGCAGTCCGAATGCCCCTTCTTTTATAAATGAGTCCGGGAACTTTTCAAGGCTTAAGAGGACGGGATGAAGTGAAAGAGTGCGTTGGGAGTCCTGCGACTGTATCAGAAAGAGCTCATTATGGAAAATGCAGGTTTTTCTTCAGGCGACCTTATCAAATGTGCTCTCGACAGTTGGGAGAAGGTTGGCTAGGGAATATATCATTTCAATTGAATACACACGTCGCAGTAAAATGCGAATGAACCTTTTCGGAGACGTGAGAAGAGCTGTGCAGGAGCGACCGTACTCCTTGAAAGGTCCTAGAGGTTTTTATTTTCCTTAGCGAAAAAAAAATTGAGTTTCCTTCACATTGTTTCGTTTAAAAGGTTACTGAGTGAAGAACGCCGTAACACAAAATAGGCTTAAATTTCACAATTAGCGCGCGGATCATCCTCGGATACCAAAATAATGAGCAGAATCTGTTTAAAACTAACTATAGTCATCATGTCGATTAAAACTTCAACGGTTTTGATAAAATTTTTTGTGCGGCCTACTCCGAACATCATGTCAGTATCATCTAGTTCTCCTCATTTGGAAAACAACGAGAGCAGCACAACAAATATCGAAAGTCGAAGGAAATCTATTTTAGCAAAACTTTTCCTTTTAATCCCCCAGGTCGGATGCACATTATCAGAAAAATCAGGATGGTAGTTCAATAAACGGCACACACGATGTTGTCCAGGACCCGAGGGCTAAAAACGTTGACCGTTGAGTTGAAAGTTGGTTACTATTTTTACTTTCCGCTACCCGAAGGGAAGGAAAGTATAGTAATCGGCCCAAAAAAAAATTTGGGCTTTCTTCAGATCTTAACGTTTCAGACCCTACTGAGTCTAAAAAACCTAATTATTTCGGCGTGTGGTCCGTGTGTGTGTGTGTGTGTGTGTGTGTGTGTGTGTGTGTGTGTGTGTGTGTGTGTGTGTGTGTGTGTGTGTGTGTGTGTGTGTGTGTGTGTGTGGGTCCAGAATTCCACTGCCGTCCTCCCTGCGTGTTCGTATAAGCCGGACTAAAAGGGACACAACTTACACTTCATTCACATACATGACACACTGGGAACCCCCTACCTTTAGCTGGGATCGCAGAACACCCCCCGCAGGAAGGGGGACAGAATTCTCCTGCCGTATCCTCTGCGTGGTCGTTAAATCCGGCCTTAAAGGGGCTTAAAGCTCACGACACTGACATACACAACATATTCCAGATACTAAATACACTGCAACGGCTTGCGTGGCAGAACACATTAACATAAAACACTCATAATGAGCGAAAGACAGTCCTGGAAGTAGCTCACTAACATCTTTGAGCGATCCCCTATATAGGTGCGGCCTTCGGAATGAGGAGGGGGAAAACCAGGTTTGAGCGTTCCTGGGGCGGCTGATAGCGTGTGTCCCGCTCACCACATCACCAGTGGCCGAGGGCTGACTCTGAGCAGCAGCCGAAAAATCCCTCATGCGTCTTAGTCCCGGTGGGTGGCCGGACTGGCAGCTGCGGCGCATGTGGGGGCCTCCCTTTGACCCTCAACGGACCAGCGAAAGGGGCTAGAATCAATATGCCTGAGGGGGAGCTTCCAGGACACTGCCTCGAGCACCTCTCGCTCATACCACTAACACACACAACAAATGAACTCACAAGGATACACTACACCAGTCTGCTTCTTTTTTCTCCCCCCCCCCTCACAAATTAGTAAAAATAACATGACAAAGTCAAAACCCAAAATTGCAGGTAATAAAAACGCCACCTGCGCCTCTTCCTCGGGCTCGACCCCTCCCTCCTCGGACGATGAGCAACCTACTCGTCGTCCAAACAAACAAGGGCGGAAAGAACCGGGCAAACCGCGTTCATCTCCCCCTTCTCCCCCTAGTAGCCCGGGCAACCCGGCTACTACAAGCACACGACACAGCGTGGACCCTAAACTGTCGGACATGGAGCAAATTTGTGCATACGTCCAAATCATCCACGGCCAGCTGGCACGGATGAGGGCCAACGCGACAGGACCTATGCGGGACCTCGTCACTAGTTGCCTCTTCGAAATTTCGAAGCTGGCTATAAAAGCCAATGCCCCCAACGACATCGCCCCCTGCAACTACCCCTGCGGGAAACTGTGGCGGCTGTCGTGAGGAAGAGCTGCGAAGGGCAATTGCCCAGCAGCCAGTGCCACCAGCCCCCAAACTCAAGGAGCAACAACGAGCCAGGGTAGTACCCCAGGCCTCATATGCGGCAGTAGCCGCTACTGCGCCTTCCTCATGGAGCTGAGGCGGAATGGCAGCCTGCCAAGGCCAGGAAGCGCAGAGGGAAGAATAAAAAGGCCCCAACTAAGCAGGACGTGCAGGCCGAGGGCAGCGCCCCGCCTACGCCTCCGCCCAGAAACAAAGGTAAAAATAGAAACCAAAAGAAGAAGCCTCCACCGCCTACCAAACTCCCCCCTAAAAACCCACGACAAAACGTGGTAGTGGTTAGACATACATGTAAGGAAGGAGAGGCTGGTCCCTCCAACCCTGATACAATGGAAGCACTGATGCGGGGTGTCCCTGTTACGGACCTCCAAGCCCTAAGCGTCCGAGTGCTGTGACATCCGCACCGCTGTAGGAGGTGGCGCCGTCATTGTGACGGAAACGCCAGAAATGGCCAAGGCGCTCACGAGCCACATTTCCGCGAAAAAGGAGTTGAAGCTCCAAGCGTCAGCCCCCCTAGGTCGCTTCCCACGCATGCTATTGTGCGACGTGAGGACTGACCTTCAAAAAGAGGACTTGGCGCAACAAGTTCTTGAACACAACCCTGCGTTAGGCTTGCAGCCGCAGGATGTCAGGCCTCTCTTCACCAAAAAGCGTGGCAGACAAAAGGATTGGGTGATTGAGGTATCACCCAGCCTGTACAAAAAACTAGAGGGCAAGGCACCTCCAAATAGCCTGGCAGCGGTGCGCCATACGAAAGTACCAAGCCCCCACTCAGTGCTACAAATGCCAGCGCTATGGCCACCTGGCAGTGGCCTGTACAAGACCGGTTGTGTGCGCCTGGTGCGCCTTGCCACATCTGAGTAAGGAATGCAAGCGTGATGCTCCCCTCAAGTGTGCCAATTGCGTCGAACGCAAAATCCAACAGGTTGCACACTCTACACGAGACGCACGCTGTACCATTCGTCAGCGAGCGATTGCCCTCCAGAAGTCACGAGTGGATTATGAATAGGTCAAAAACAGTTCGAATCCTTCAGCACAACACCAATAAGAGTTGCCCAATTATGGCTGAGTTGCTGCAAAATGCACTCAAGAAACGCTGCAGTGTTCTCGCCATACAGGAACCATACATAGGATCCAAAACTCTTGGTCTGGGATCGCAGGCACGAGTGGTGGCTGGAGCAAGAACGGGAGCCAAGGCAGCAGTGGCCTGCATCGACCCGTCCATTGACATGCTCGCACTCACTCACCTGAACAGCCAGCACTTGGCCGCTGTGCTCATCCGAGCCGGTGGCTTTGAGCTGGTTGTAATATCATTTTACAGGCAATTTGGCGCACCAGTTGCCAACAGCCTTGAACCACTCGAGCGAGCTCTAGCAGGCCTATCAGGACGACCCTGCATAGTCTGTGCCGATGCAAATGCCAGATCACCATTGTGGGGATCCCCAACCCTGGATGGGGCGGGCGAGGCGTATATAGAGCTGCTCACCAGGTACAACTTGATTGTTGTCAACGACCCCATGACTGAGGCGACCTATGATGGTCCGGGAGGAAGGTCGTGTATAGATGTCACAGCCGTGTCTCACACCCTGCTACTCAAATTGCAGGGTTGGCGAGTCGTACCAGGTGCAACGCAGAGCGATCACATGGTTATTGACTTTGCCATTACGGATGACAACATCCTCTGCAAAGACACGCGTGAAAAGCGATTCCGCACAAAAAATGCTGATTGGCCACAATTCTGTAGGGTACTGGAAGGTGAACTGCGTGCCGCGGACACCGACCTAATAGCGCAAGCATACACACCTGAAGAGGTGGACAGCAAAGTGGACATATTTACCACAGCACTGCACTCTGCTCGGCTCTCTGTACTTGGCCAACAGAAGCACAGGGCGATCAAAGTCCCATGGTGGACTGAGGAACTAAATCCCCTCAAGCAAAGTGCAAATAGAGCTAGAAGGATGTACCAAAACACTCGTGACCCTGATGCCAGAGCAACACTCCGAACTGCCTTCATCCAAGAGAAGAAGGCCTTCCACCGCGCCATCAAACGAGCCAAAGGGCAAGGCTGGCGAAACTTTGTGGAAGCGGAGAGCTCTGAGAACCCCTGGGGCAGACACTACAAGTCCTCCATAGGAAAAGCTAACGTAGAGCAGGTCTTAGCCGCGATGCAAAATGAGTCAGGCTGTGTGTTCACCCTGCAGTCGGGGGTCCAGAATTCCGCTGACGTATTCCCTGCGTGTCGTATGAGCCGACTAAAAGGGACAGCCGGGTGGGCCCAGCTTGAAAGACAACCTCACCTCTATGAGGTCCCCGCAAGATTACATCCAACGAGGCTTAACTGTGGCTGGGCGTCACAGTGTACTCTGTCGCCACACTGTGCTCACCCTGCAGTAGGGGGTCCAGGATTCCATTGCCGTACTCCCTGCGTGTTCGTATAAGCCGGACTAAAAGGGACACAACTTACACTTCATTCACATACATGACACACTGGGAACCCCCTACCTTTAGCTGGGATCGCAGAACACACCCCCCGCAGGAAGGGGTACAGAATTCTCCTGCCGTATCCTCTGCGTGGTCGTTAAATCCGGCCTTAAAGGGGCTTAAAGCTCACGACACTGACATACACAACATATTCCAGATACTAAATACACTGCAACGGCTTGCGTGGCAGAACACATTAACATAAAACACTCATAATGAGCGAAAGACAGTCCTGGAAGTAGCTCACTAACATCTTTGAGCGATCCCCTATATAGGTGCGGCCTTCGGAATGAGGAGGGGGAAAAACCAGGTTTGAGCGTTCCTGGGGCGGCTGATAGCGTGTGTCCCGCTCACCACATCACCAGTGGCCGAGGGCTGACTCTGAGCAGCAGCCGAAAAATCCCTCATGCGTCTTAGTCCCGGTGGGTGGCCGGACTGGCAGCTGCGGCGCATGTGGGGGCCTCCCTTTGACCCTCAACGGACCAGCGAAAGGGGCTAGAATCAATATGCCTGAGGGGGAGCTTCCAGGACACTGCCTCGAGCACCTCTCGCTCATACCACGAACACACACAACAAATGAACTCACAAGGATACACTACACCAGTGCGCTTCTTTAATCACCCCCCCCCCCAATAAGTAAAAAACATGACAAAGTCAACTAAAACTTCAGCAGGTAATAAAAACGCCACCTGCGCCTCTTCCTCGGGCTCGCCAAGCTCGACCCCTCCCTCAAGCACACGACACAGCGTGGACCCTAAACTGTCGGACATGGAGCAAATTTGCGCATACGTCCAAATCATCCACGGCCAGCTGGCACGGATGAGGGCCAACGCGACAGGACCTATGCGGGACCTCGTAACTAGTTGCCTCTTCGAAATTTCGAAGCTGGCTATAAAAGCTAATGCCCTCCCAACGATATCGCCCCCTGCCACTCCCCCCCTGCGGGAAACTGTGGCGGCTGTCGTGAGGAAGAGCTGCGTAGGGCAATTGCCCAGCAGCCAGTGCCACCAGCCCCCCAAACTCGAGGAGCAACAACGAGCCAGGGTAGTACCCCAGGCCCCTCATATGCGGCAGTAGCCGCTACTGCGCCTTCCTCCCCCCCTCATGGAGCTGAGGCGGAATGGCAGCCTGCCAGGGCCAGGAAGCGCAGAGGGAAGCAGAAACAGGCCCCAACTAAGCAGGAAGTGCAGGCCGAGGGCAGCGCCCCGCCTATGCCTCCGCCCAAAAACAAGGGCAAAAATAAAAATAAAAACCAAAATAAAAAGCCTCCACCGCTTGCCAAACTCCCCCCTAAAAACCCACGACAAAACGTGGTAGTGGTTAGGCGGACATGTGAGGAAGGAGAGGCTGGTCCCTCCAACCCTGACGCAATGGAAGCGCTTATGCGGGTGTCCCTGCTACGGACCTCCAAGCTCTGAGTGTCCGAGTGCTAGAACATCCGCACCGCAGTAGGAGGTGGCGCCGTCATTGTGACGGAAACGCCAGAAATGGCCAAGGCGCTCACGAGCCACATTTCCACAAAAAGGAGTTGAAGCTCCAAGCGTCAGCCCCCTGGGTCGTTTCCCACGCCTGCTGCTGTGCGACGTGCGGACCGACCTTCAAAGAGGACTTGGCCCAACAAGTTGTTGAGCACAACCCTGCGTTAGGCTTGCAGCCGCAGGATGTCAGGCCTCTCTTCACCAAAAAGCGTGGCAGACAGAAGGATTGGGTGATTGAGGTATCACCCAGCCTGTACAAAACTAGAGGGCAAGGCACCTCCAAATAGCCTGGCAGCGGTGCGCCATACGAAAGTACCAAGCCCCCACTCAGTGCTACAAATGCCAGCGCTATGGCCACCTGGCAGTGGCCTGTACAAGACCTGTTGTGTGCGCCTGGTGCGCCTTGCCACATCTGAGTAAGGAATGCAAGCGTGATGCTCCCCTCAAGTGTGCCAATTGCGTCGAACGCAAAATCCAACAGGTCGCACACTCTACACGAGACGCACGCTGTACCATTCGTCAGCGAGCGATTGCCCTCCAGGAGTCACGAGTGGATTATGAATAGGTCAAAAACAGTTCGAATCCTTCAGCACAACACAAATAAGAGTTGCCCAGTTATGGCTGAGTTGCTGCAAAATGCACTCAAGAAACGCTGCAGTGTCCTCGCCATACAGGAACCGTACATAGGATCCAAAACTCTTGGTCTCGGATCGCAGGCACGAGTGGTGGCTGGAGCAAGAACGGGAGCCAAGGCAGCAGTAGCCTGCATCGACCCGTCCATTGACATGCTCGCACTCACTCACCTGAACAGCCAGCACTTGGCCGCTGTGCTCATCCGAGCCGGTGGCTTTGAGCTGGTTGTAATATCATTTTACAGGCAATTTGGCGCACCAGTTGCCAACAGCCTTGAACCACTCGAGCGGGCTCTAGCAGGCCTATCAGGACGACCCTGCGTAGTCTGTGCTGATGCAAACGCCAGATCACCATTGTGGGGATCCCCAACCCTGGATGGGGCGGGCGAGGCGTATATAGAGCTGCTCACCAGGTACAACTTGGTTGTTGCCAACGACCCCATGACTGAGGCGACCTATGATGGCCCGGGAGGAAGGTCGTGTATAGACGTCACAGCCGTGTCCCACACCCTGCTACTCAAATTGAAGGGTTGGCGAGTCGTACCAGGTGCAACGCAGAGCGATCACATGGTTATTGACTTTGCCATTACGGATGATAACATCCTCTGCAAAGACACGCGTGAAAAGCGATTCCGCACAAAAAATGCTGACTGGCCGCAATTCTTTAGGGTACTGGAAGGTGAACTGCGTGCCGCAGACACCGACCTAATAGTGCAAGCATCCACACCTGAAGAGGTGGACAGCAAAGTGGACACATTTACCACAGCACTGCACTCTGCTGGGCTCTCTGTACTGGCCAACAGAAGCACAGGGCGATCAAAGTCCCATGGTGGACTGAGGAACTTAATCCCCTCAAGCAAAGTGCAAATAGAGCCAGAAGGATGTACCAAAACACTCGTGACCCTGATGCCAGAGCAACACTCCGAACTGCCTTCATCCGAGAGAAGAAGGCCTTCCACCGCGCCATCAAACGAGCCAAACGGCAAGGCTGGCGAAATTTTGTGGAAGCGGAGAGCTCTGAGAACCCCTGGGGCAGACACTACAAGTCCTCCATAGGAAAAGCAAATGTAGAGCAGGTCTTAGCTGCGATGCAAAATGAGTCAGGCTGGGCCTGCAGTATCGAACGTTCACTGGAAACCCTCCTTGAGAAGGCGTTCCCAGATGACCAACTAGCTCGAGACACTGAAGCCCAGAGGGCAGCAAGGAGCTGATCATGGACCCTCCGAACGAGCCCGACATCCCATTGTGGACAACAGGCGACCTCGGCAGGGCTCTTGCGACCTTAAAGCCCAACAAATCTCCTGGGCCAGATAAAATAGAAAGCAATATGCTAAGGAAGGCTGAGCGGACAATCTCCAGCGGTCTCCTTAATTTATTTAATGACTGTCTGCAGGTCGGACAGTTCCCACTCAGTGGAAGTCTGCGCGCGTTGTCACTCTTCAAAGGGAGGCGACCGCAATCAGTCGGACCCGCGATCATGGAGACCACTCAGCCTTCTTTCCATATTAGGCAAAACACTAGAAATCTTGATGTTGCAGTCCCTCGAAGGAGTCTTTGGCCGCAACCTCACAGGCAGGCAATACGGGTGTACCAAAGGAAGGTCCACGCAGGATGTCATTGTCGAGATTCGGCGTGTTTCCCTGCTGGCACCGGCTAAGTACGTCGTAGCAGTTCTGATTGACATCAGAGGAGCGTTTGACAACCTTTGGTGGCCAGCGCTCCTTAATGAACTCAAAGGTAGGGAATCCCCGCAACCTGTACTCGCTCGTCAGAAGTTACCTGACAGACAGAACTGCTACGATCGAAAGTAGGCATGTCTCCGTCCGGAGAAAGATTGAGAAGGGTGCCCACAGGGCTCGGTCCTAGGACCAGCACTCTGGAATGCCTTCTTCGAAGGTCTTCTCAGGAAACTCATGGAGACTGACTGCGAGCCGTACGCCTATGTGGATGACTTGACTGTGCTGATCTTTGCAGAGTCAGTCCGCCAAATTGAAGAAAAACCCACCACGTGCTCCGCACTGTCAACCAATGGTGCGAGCACGTCAAGATGCAGGTGGCTGAGGAAAAACCCAGCTAATCCTCTTGAAGGGGAAAGTGAATAATCCACCCACAATACGCTTTGGCGGCCACAGGCTCCTTCTTGAAAAGCACGTCAAGTATTTAGGAGTGAATATAGGTGAGAGGTGGGGTTTCAACCAACACCTCCAGTCCCTTAAAGGCACTACCATTGCAAGGTTTGCCTCACTGCGTGCCATTACTAAGGCCACTTGGGGTGTGTGTTACCACGACACCATCCTCATGTATAAGGCCATCTATTTAGGTGTGATTGGCTACTGCCCTGTTGTCTGGGTTAGCAAACTAACAGTCAATCAAAAGAGAGTATTGGCCCAATCCCAGAGAGCCGCGCTCCTGTGGATCACCAAGGCCTACAAGACTGTATCAACGGAAGCACTCCAGGTGATCACTGGTCAGTTACCAGTTGATTTGGCTGTTGAGTGCATGATTGACAAGTGGAGAGTGAAACGGAGCTTCCCCGCTTTGGGCTGAACTCCGTGCGGATCTCACCACAGAACAGAAACTTGCCGCCATCGATGAATGGGCTCTAGAGAAATGGCAAGCGAGATGGGAATCCTCGTCAAAGGGACGTGATACGTATGAGTTCTTCCCCAACATCCGTGAACGTCTTTCTAGAAAATGGGTTGAGCCAGACCACTGGACGAGCCAGTTCCTCACGGGACATGGTGACTTCAATGCGCGGCTCCACTTCTTTTCTCTGAAAGACTCTCCATTATGCACGTCTTGTGCCTCCAGTGCGGAGGAAACAAGAAACGATGTGCTGCTCCACTGTAGTTTCTACAACAGTGAGCGACGGTTGTTGAGAGGGCAAACGAACTTAGCAGCTTTGACTGCTACAAAGGAAGCCTATAACCATTTTGCAAAGTTCGCAAAGAAGGTAATGGCTAAGAAACGTGGTTATAGTTGATCAGTCCTTTTGAAACTTGCCACCCAAGTAAACAGTAAGATCAGGTAGGGAACCAGATTAAGAACTACTCCCAGATGGTACGGGATTCCTCAGGTGGTCACCTCCGCGCGGTAACACACGGGCAACAGCTCTCTACGGTGAGACTGGCTAACGACCACATACCTGCCGTACCTCCACAGGTCTGAGTTCGGTGGATGCTGCAGGGGCCGGCCTCTTGCATATTAGCGAAACCGCAACTTCTATGACTGATATAACCCTCGTCGAGGGTTTAGGTACAGTCATGAAATAAAGAAACAGACCTGTGTGTGTGTGTGTGTAACCCTCGTCGAGGGTTTAGGCACAGTCATCAAATAAGGAAACAGACCTGTATGTATGTATGTATGTGTGTGTGTCTGTAGTTCGATTTTCGGGAGAACGGCTGATCCGATTGAGCTGGTTCTTTTTTTGTTTTGTTCGTTATTTTTTGTAGACACTAAAATAAGGTTATGGGCGATTTCGGTTGATTGGAGGGGGGTGGGGGTGGGAGACGAAAATGTACCGAAAACTAGGGTTTTTCGCATTTTTCTCGAAAACGGCTCTAACGATTTTGATTAAACTTTCAAATTATCTTCTACTAATCAATACATAACTTTTCTTCTCCATATATATATATCTCCATGAAAATACGGTGAACGGAGATATGGGCCCCTGAAGCAAAAATAGGTTTTTTACGCTTTTTGGCAAAACGGCTTCAACGATTTTCACCAAACTCACAGGATGTTTTCAAATAGTTAATACCTACATATTCCACTCAATAAATGTTCCTGTGACGGTCCATTGAACAGAGATAAAAATCAAAATGTGTCGAAAATAACGTTTTTTCGAACATTTCCGTAAATTCCAGGGTGACTTCTTCATCAGATGTGAGAAATCTTAATGGAGTGTCTTTTAGTCGCCCATACCAACATTTCGTTCTCCATAATTATTTCTGTATATATATGTTGAACGGAGATATTAGCCAAGTTAACTCAGAAAAGGAGATTTGTCGAATATTAATTTATCGGTATTCCGATTTTCTCAAAAACGGCTCCAACGATTTCGATCAAACTTACGGAGTACTCTCAGCTAACTAGTCCCTACATTTTGTTCTCCATAAATGTTCCTATGAAAATGCGTTGAACGAAGATATAGCGTCCGCATACGTAGGTGGTGTTCGAACTGGGGTGGCGGAAAGTTGTGTGTTGCTACGCACCAGATATTTTCTGATAGTTCCCTCAATGTTTGGTAAAACCCCGCAAGTCTGCTCTCTCTGAAGTATGGACTAAGAAAATGGCGGCTCATCAAAAAAGTCAAAATTTGACTTATTAGTTGATAGTTACAATATTTACCACAGTTGAGGAATTGAAATTTTGATATCGTCTGCTCGAAAGAGTCCTCAAAATGAGGAAAGCAGACTAGTTAATTCTTAACGTGCTCCACTTCACCTATTCGTAACATAAATTTCAAGTTTCAACTCCGTAGGTCTTATGAGCGTAATTGATCATAAGATAGTGAGGAGCAATTCCCAAAATTCCAGAATTCAAACCTCCGCCGTTTCATTTGCCACAATTTTTTTAACACAAAATCCAAAACAGTGAACAACAAAATGAATTGACACTCATGAATTGGCCATGCACTTTTGACTCAGTGCCTCCAGTTTCCACGTAAACATATCTGATGCGTAACAACCCACAACTTTCCGAAACCCCTGTAAATTCGAGGACTTGCTACATATATGGGCGCTGTATCTTCATTCAACGCATTTCTACATAATCATTCATGGGGAACAATATGCAGGTATTGGTTACGAGTACCAAATAAGTTTTATTGAAACCGTTGTAAGCATTTTTGATAAAAATGGGAAAAACGATAAATTAATATTCGACAAATCTGTTTTCCGTGATATGGCTGCTTTTATTTCCGTTCAGCAGATGGACACAGAAATAGTTGCGGAGAGTGAAATATGGATACAAGTTGCTAGAAGGCACTCCGTAAACCTGATCGATCAAATCCGGTGAAGTAATTACGATGGGAATCGTGAAAATATTCGAAAACATTATTATTTTCTCGTCTTCAAAAAATCATGAACAAAACAAAAAAAACCATCTCAATCGGTTCGGCCGTTCTTCCGCAAATTGTACTACATATACACACACACTACACTACAATTTTTTGGATTCAATGTGGCTAAAACGTAAAGATCTGAAGAAACTCCAATTTCAAAAAATTCTATTTTTTTGCCCGTTGGGTTAGGGAAATAAAAAGTTAATCTACAGTTTATGACTTCAACATCGGAGCGGAACAAAGCCAACTATATTCAACTGACAATGAAAACCAATATATTCACGAAACCTACGAAGAAAGACCTAACAATAAAAAAAGGGCAATTGCGCCCACAGTTATAAAAAGAGCGGTACCATACCTATTCAGTCAGGCGGTTTGAAACCGCGTCGTAGTCTCGACCGGGATTGAATCGAAAGAAACGAACTGTTTATTATCCGCAGTAAACTCAAGACTGAATCCGATCAATCTGAGAGAGTTGTGTGACAGTTCCCCTCCAGATATTTTATCCTCAATTCTAACTTCTAGGATTCCATTAACGCTCGCAAAGCGTCCGCGATGACGCCACGGCTCAATTGACTCGGCTGTGAGAATGGAGGGTGCTTTCGTCAACCTCTACAAAGTTGAACGGCTGGTTGAAAGGCGCCTCCCCGCTCTCTTGACTCGTAATCCAGAAACACTCAAGAAATACCGGTCTTCCACAAATGTTTATCTTAGAAACTTCGGTTTAATTAATGTTTAGATTCCCGTCCGTTCGAATTGCCGAGCTCCCTCGGACCGCTGAGGATTTTCTTTTCGGCAGCAAAAACACACAAAAGCGCCATTGCCCTGGAGCCACCTCGGCAAAAGCTGCGACCTGTTTTTTTTTTGTCTGAGTCGGGGGCCCGTGATGACCCAGCAGCTCAATGACTTAATTGTGATAAGAGTTTAATTAAGTATTCCGTCGATTTCTTTCTCAAGATCCGCCTCCGCTCACAGCGTGTGATTTTGCTAATCGGAAATGACAAAAACTCTAAGCGTTAAGTGCTTCAAACGTGAAAATATTTACTCTTCATAGCTCTACAAAGCAGAGAGGAAATTAGCGAAGCCTGTGAATTGGAAAATATATACCATCTGTTTGTCTGTGAGCACATAAATTAGTTCAAATTTTACGTGCAGCCTTAAGGTTGGGATAGAAAACGGTGTTTTTTATTTCCATGTTCGAATCAATTCTAACGTTAAGAGTGAGCGTCGTTTCCCTTATGTACAATTGTACCGCCTCACTTGGATATAGATATCCTGGCGATCGTAGTCTAGTGGTGATAGACGAAGATTCATAATCTGACGGAAGTTGGGCAATGGATCAGAACTCGTGGTCGCTGTAATTTTTGTCTGGGTCAACGGCGGCTCCAAATATTTCTAAACCACTCGTAACACGAGTTCTGTCCTATTGCAAAACCAAGCGAGTAAAGTATCGTTCATATTACTCGTTCATTCGCTGAGTGAGAGCCAAAAAACCGGCTAATTTCAGCTATTCGCTACTTTTTTGGTTTATTATTCATTCCAAATAATAACCCTATGTTTTCGGTCACAAACAATGTTTTACAACCCCCCCTCAAAATTTGATACTTTACGTTTCAAGACATGGGGATTCCAAATCTGCAATGTCCGTCCACCGTCCCCCGTCCCTGTCGCCCATCACCCATCCCCCGTCCGCCGTCTGGGCCGTTTTCTGCCTTTAACGTAGTCTAAAAAATTCGTTCTTTCGCACAAAAATCCCATTTGATATCTAGTTGTGCCCGCCATCTCGGCAATCCGATCAGATGAAGCCCGTGGTTGTTATAGGCAAAAAATGGTTAAAAAAATTAACGAAACGCAGTATAATCGCAAATAAGCCGTGTTTCGTATCGTTTTCAAGGCCCGCTCGACTCGCAGCGCCCTTTGGACTCGCAACGTCCTGCCAATTGCCGTTCACTGGAAGCCCTCGTCCCACCCCTCCATCGGATCAGACGTTTGCGGGCGCCTTGTGCCAGGGGAATATTTAGTTTCTGTAGTTCCTTTGTAGTCAGGTCATGTTTCTTATAGTTTACTAGTATTCAATGCTGAATCGAATGGGGTGGGTCTCGTAGCAGTAATACTAGGTCAAGCTGTTCATGAGAATAATAAACCATTGTGTAATAATTTGCAGGGTTTTTTACGACATATCAGTTGAGAGTGATCTATCACTGAAACTATCCTTTCCGTTTCTTCAACCCATCGCTAAACTTGTTGCCATTCCCTAGCTTTACAATGTATAAAGGAAAGGTGAGGGAATAAATAGATTTTTCTTCAGATCTTAACGTTTCAAAAGCTTTCGAGTCCGAAAATGGTCTGAGTGTGGCTGAAATTTCATATTTCCCCCTCAGGTCATCGACCCAATGAGGGTATGGGCATAATTGATCCAAAACTAACTATAGTTAGCAAAAGTTTCGAAGAGAATTTAGTTTAGCGCGGTTTCAGCAACGAGCTGAGACCTTAACCTTAATCAACTAACAAAAAGCGTCATGCTGGGTGGGAATGAAACTGTGTCACACCTTCCCTTTCCCTCTCATCACTCACACTCCCACGTGAACGTCATGGCACGCTCATCTCAACCTGGACACCCTCTCACAACTCCCACCCCTCCCCATCCTTCTACTGCTGTTGCATTTACTAGTATTTTGCACAGTTTTTTAACGAAATTTTCCAAAACAAATGAGGCAGATTCAGCTTACTGTCGACTCGGTTCAGTGGGAGGTTTCTAGCTGTGTCACTCACCGTCAAAATTGTTTGGTAGCAACAAAAACTGCACTGGGGATCATGCAGCAAATATGATGCAGGCAGACAGGACCTTGTCGAAAGGTGAATGAAGTTGAGGATCAGCAGGTAACCGCTGCCCAGAATACCGAAACCTGCGATGCAGCATTAAGAGATGTGAGCATTCCCTTAGAAGGTAGGGATCGAAGAGCCTGTGGTCCCAGTGGGTTGCCATCACCCGTACTGCATCAAACTATGTTCGCTCAACCAATAGCGAGTCTTCCAATAGTCATGTCGACAGGCGGAGAATCGTACGACCCCATTTCATACTTCTTTTGTCGGCGTATAGGGCACCACAGTACAGTGTGCAAACTCTTCATGCCTCCAATGTAACCAGGCAGACATTTGTGACCTAAGGTTGCATGCTAACAAATACCTCCTCGGACCCCGTCAACAATCATACAGCTTTTCCATTATCGAACCAAACTTGGCGACTAGGAACAGAGCAACACTACGCCATTTGTAGTAACCCCCAGCAGAGCCGAGTGCTCTCTCAGCGTAGAGCATCTCTTCCAACATACGATGGGAAGCTAAACACAAGACGTAATAATCTCAAATAAAGTGCGAGCCAAGGTCTTACAGTAACTATAGTTATCATAGTGATCACAACACACACTTTTTCATCCAGTATGGCTCTAACGGTTTTGATTAAACTTTTTTTAAGGGCAGCTCACAATAACGCGACCGTAACACAAATATCTCATTCTTGGGAAGGTGATAGGTGCAGCGCAATAGGTTATTAAAACCCAGCAAATTATTACACAATAGTTTATTATTCTCTTGAACAGCTTGACCTAGTATTACTGCTCTGAGACCCATTCCATTCGATTCAGCATCGAAAAATACTAGTAAATCATACGAAACATGACCTGACTACAATGAGACTACAGAAACTAAATATTCCCCCGGCACTAGGCGCCCGTAAACGTCTGTAGTATGTCACGGGTGTGCGGAGGAAGGTGAAGGCCACGTGGGGAAAAAAGTGTCAGGGAAATTGGGGTGGGGACACCGACGTTGCGAGTCGAGTGGGCGGCGTTGCGAGGTGAGCGGGCGGGTGGTTGGTTTTATTGAGACGGGAGGAAGGGAGTACTAATGACGAAACGTTGACTTCCGCTGTAGTTCCCGCGAGTTATTTCAATTAGTAGACTCTAATAATTACTGTAATTTCCCTATACGCACGTCTGATACTCATTCAATTCGACCCAGGATGTAAAAATACCTAGAAAATGATACGAAACACGGCTCATTAGCGATTATACTGCGTTTCGTTAATTTTCTTGACCATTTTTTGTCCATAACAACCATGTGCTTCGTCCGATCGGGTTGTCGAGATGGCGGGCACAACTAAATACCAAATGGGATTTTTGTGCAAAAGAACGAATTTTTTAGACCATGTTTAAGGCACAAAACGGCTCGGACGGTGGATGGTGGAAGGGGGACGGGGGACAGTGGACGGACATTGCAGATTTAGAATCCCCATGTCTTGAAACGTAAAGTATCAAACTTTGAGCGGGGGTTATAAAAAAATTTTTGTGACCGAAAACATAGGGTAATTATTCAGAATGAATAATAAACCAAAATGTCGAAGAAAATCTATTTTAGCGCAGTTTTTTCCTCATAAATTTCGATCAACTGATTCTAGGGTTGTCAGGTAGTGGTCAGATAAACTATTTACACGTTTAGCATTTAATAACTCTGATAAGAAAATTCCAAGCTACTCCAGAAATTTCAGAATTCCACCGCCATTTAATACAATTTCTCACGAATTTTACCTGATAATTTTAAAACGGTAAAGATGATTCTTCTCAACAAAGTCCTGTTGAGAGTCTCATTAGCCTCTTTTTGATTGCTCAATAACGTTCATGGCAAGAGTAGCAGCAACTCAATAAATTTTGGAACTTTAAAGCGTTACGACTTTACTCGTAAACCATGAAGTAATATTTAGCCAAGTTGAAATAAACTGAGTGAAAATAGTATAGTAGCTGAAGCCATGAAAATAGCTGAATGTCCGTGGGCCTAAGAAAAGTTATGTGATCCGTCGTCGCGCCGATATTTTTTATAAACTTTATTTTAACTCAAAAACTGTTAAAATGAACCGCAACAAATATCGTATTTACTGTCTCGTCAATTTTCTGGCTTTCGAATGAATATCGTGGCATGAATTGGATCAATAACTTCAGAAACACGAAGCATTGGAACGTTGAGGTATGTTCTCACAGATTTTATAAACTGAGTGAAAAACACATTGAATTAGCATCAAATAAATGTACCTCTTTTCAAACCCCTTTGATACTGCTCAAATCAAACCCGCACTCAATTCTCATTTATTAAACAATAAACTCCGTCAGGAGAGAATTTGAGAGACGCTGAAAATCTTGAAACCTTCCACGCCATAAGTAGTCTTCAGGGCACAGGGAATATCACCGAATGAAAAATAGACGCCGCCTTGAGCGGAATGACGAATATTAAACTTCGGGTACCTGACGTACTTCAACTCGTGACGCCGCTTGTCTGTTCAAAAATTTTCAGCGAAGCGTACTTGACAACTTTAAAGACTTTGCCACTACGTTCCTCGAGGTTTGAGACAAAGTTTCGTCTTTCCTACGAAACTTTAGAGCAGATTAATTAATGCTACGTGTTGCGTAACTGGAGAGGTTGACTAATCTATTACTTAACTCTCTCTAAAAGGGGAGAGAAGATAATCTCGAAGTTATGCGCTTTGAAGTTTAAATTAACCTTAAATTGAATATTTTCCGCAACAGACGCATGAGAAATTTAAATATTGCCCCGCCATTGTCACTGGTTAGTGATTAATACGACTGAATAGGTTCTCGTAATTAGGGTGTACTGACGTTATGCCAGAGCGGACTGATGGTTTTGGGATTGGGACAAGGTTGTTCTGATTAGGGAGCAAGCTGCTTGAAGCGTAAACTACGATATACCAAGGATAAATTCCGGCTGTAAATATATAAGAGATTCTGACAAAAAAGGACTCAAAGCCAAGCGGATTTATACAGTCCTACATAGCCAGGCTGCTCTTTAGACCATTTTGTCTTACGCTTTGAAATGCAGGCTGACATCGGAACTTCTTCAGGCTCTCTAACGACACAGCGCCCATATTAGGCCCCCTCTTACTTAGATACCTGCTCATCGAGGCCATCAGAGTAAACAAAAGTCTGACTGTTTGCAAAAATGGGCACAGAATTGGCAGATGGTCGAATGAGAAACATGGAAAAAATGTCTGCTACAGCCAGCTACTAGTAATACCCGCTCCTTCGCCGTTATTTCTGTTCAAAAGTCGAAGCAATGCTCACCCTGGCCAGACGGGAACTAAGAGTTTTCCTTACTCTTAAGTCGGACAAAACTGCAGTGCAAGTCCCACCGTAGCAGCTAGGTACTTCAATCATTTCCACGGGGGGTTCATTGGCGCCGATCGGTGCCCAAGCGCGTTGGGGCGCGAGGCCTTCCAAGCCAGGCGGACTCTGGTTCGATCCCTGACCGGGCATCCCCCCCCCCCTCCTAACCCATGGTGGTGAGGCAATGGGTACCAGCGGCGGCTGGGACACTAAGGGAGCCCCCCAACGGGCTCGCAGGGGAGTTGGGACATGGGCCCAATGTGTGCCACGCCGACATGCCATTGATCCTGCAGCTCTGGCGGAGTCGTGTGCCCCGCAGCTGCCTCCCTGGTATGAATGAATGGGGGGTTAATTCCGTAGTGCACCTTGATTTGCATCATTCGCGGAGATTTTGTGTAAAGTCACCATCAAACATACTACAATGTAGAGAACTCTTACATACTAAAGGCAAGTCCATTGACTTGAGAAAATGAAAGAGAAGAATCGAACCAATCAAGGTTGGCTGAGGAATGGAAGGCAGTATAAAGCCACGAATAAAACCACCCACAAGTTACAACCTATATCGAAAGTTTTCATTTCAGCAAAACCCCCCTCCCCCTAACAATACCTTTTTTGAGAATTGAATTGATTTGGAAGGCATTGAGTGTGTGGCATTGGGATTGGCATTGAAGGAATGTGATCAACATGACGGGGCTCATGTAAAGCCAAACTAATTCTGAGGGCGATTCGGCCAGAGACTGCCAGCGTTACGGACTGTAGGATATTCACTGCAACCAAAAATGGGGTTCCGATGCTGCTGGGACGCGATTTGACCTCTTTTGAGTAGATACAGATAAACGTGAGTGTTACTTATGCTCCACTCTTCTCTCAAAGTAACGTCAGTCATGAAGCTCTACCAGTGATTACAAGGCGCTACAATAGTTGAAGCTTGATTATCAATCAGGAAACCAGAGCAGCAGCCACTGCGCAGTCTGTGCCAGAGGTGATCCCAGAGACCTTAATTTTTACCCCTTTCGATACAGCGGAGCCAGCGACGAATGTCATACTCAGTTTCTAACAGAGACATACTTTATTAGGTAAATACATCTCACCAATGGCTGCAATGACAAAAGCCCCGTGTTCGCTCAGACTAAAGAAAAGATCTTGGTCTTGTATATCATATCAAGAGTCACGTGATGAAAAAAACTCAACTTTTCTTTACGAATAACATAATTTTCTTCCCACTTCCGATTAATCAACGTAAAGACATGAAATCACAAATCAATCTCCAGTTTCGATATTTCCGGTTTCCCTCCCATTAAAGCTAAAGAACCCTCCCCCACAGAACACTCCAGGTTAATCCCCTTCAAACCTAGCATTTCATTAAAACGGAGGCACGAAGTGGTTTTCAGGTCATTATAAACGTCGAGAGTCAATGACCATGTGCCGCCAAAATGGGACCAGATTCTGAAGTGTAAAGGGGAGCAGTCAATGAGTTTGAATTCGTTAAATTGGTTCAAACGTTCACGAAGGGGGTAAGAAAAAAGCGTAATCAACTACAAAAGTATCCTTATCTCATTGTTTTCACTGGATCCGCGTAAAAATTGTAGGTAAGGCGAGATCTTGAATGAAGATATTCAACCACTTTTCCAAATATTCCATGTCTCCATTAAACGAATTGAATCTCGCATTTCGTTTTTATTCGAATAAATCTATCGATTCCTGCATTGAATTCCGTTCACAATAAATTTACGCGCCTCTTCACATTTTTTTCACACGCCAAGTTATGTTCTCGGGTGAAACTTTTTTTTTGAGTTTTCATTTCTTCCGAAACACCACATTGGGGAAAAGGTCTCCGCGTGTGTCTGTGAACGCGATCCTTATTAAACGTCTGAACTAAATCGGGTTACACTGAACCAGAAAAACACCATGTGGCGCCAAAATAAGGGTATGAGCAAGATCGATCAATAACAAACTACGAGTGTTTTTGTCGAATTAATCCAAATATTTCTTTCCTCAAAACACCTTTAACAATTTTCATTAAATTATTCGTACGAACTGTTCCAAATAACGCAACAGTGCTGTAAATTCTTATACTTAGGAAAATGATTAGTGCACAATAAATTATGAAAATATACGAAGAAAAATTATTTTAGCGCAGTATTTTCTTCATAAAACCCGCTCAAGTGACAGTAGCATTTTCAGAAAAATTAGGTGAGTAGTCCAGTGAGCTAACTATGTGATGAGAGTTTAAAAACGCTCATAATATAATTAGGAGCTACCCCATAGTCCGGAATTCAAGCCCCTGCCGGTTCACGAGGGGCGAGAGGAAGAGGATGGGTGTGCGGCATGAGGAGCCAAGTTTCTTACATACTTATTTTGTGACTCATCATGTCGTTCCCTCCCAGTGTGAGGCAGTTTGGCAGTTAGGTGAAGGCTGTTGTTACGCGTATATAACATGCTAAAAATCACGTTGACGGTCACATGAATCACCTGCGCACTAAGTATCCATTAGTGCTTTTGTCGATATTAGGAGTATGGTTATATTTCACCAAATTCAAAGGAAGTGAGAGAAAAACTGAATTAGTAGCTAAAGCCGCGAAAATCGTTGAAAGTAAGTGGGGCTGAGGAAACTGTTAGTATGTTGTTATTACGAGGTTGCTAGCAGAGTTTCCCCTAATTGCAGAAAAACGTGTTGCTAATTTTCTCAAATGAAGACCGTTGCTCGAGAAGCATCAGCGCAATAACTTCCACAACATTAATCGCGTATAACAATTAACTCTCAAACATTTCGATGAAAACGGATTTCAGCGCAGTTTTTACTTTCCGCTACCCGAAGGGAAGGAAAGTATAGTAATCGGCCCAAAAAAAAAATTTGAGTTTTCTTCAGATCTTTACGTTTCAGACCCTACTGAGTCTAAAAAACCTAATTTCGTCGCGTGGTCCGTGTGTATGTGTGTGTGTGTGTGTGTGTGTGTGTGTGTGTGTGTATGTGTGTGTGTCTGTAGTTCGATTTGCGGGAGAACGGCTGATCCGATTGAGCTGGTTCTTTTTTTGTTTTGTTCGTTATTTTTTGTAGACACCAAAATAAGGTTATGGACGATTTCGGCCGATAGGAAGGGGGGGTGGGGGACGAAAATGTACCAAAAACTAGGGTTTTTCGCATTTTTCTCGAAAACGGCTCCAAACGATTTTGATTAAACTTTCAAATTATCTTCTACTGATCAATACCTAACTTTTCTTCTCTATACATATCTCCATGAAAATACGGTGAACAGAGATAATGACCTATGAAGCAAAAATAGGTTTTTAAGCTTTTGGCAAAATGACTTCAACGACAATCATCAAACACTCAGGATATTTTCGAATAGATAATACCTACATATTGTTCTCAATAAATGTTCCTCTGAAAGTCCATTGAGCACAGATAAAAATGAAAATGTGTTGAAAATAACGTTTTTCGAACATTTCCGAAAGTTCCAGGGTAATTTTTTCACCAGATGTGATAAATCCTAATGAAGTGTCTTTTAGTCACCCATACCAACATTTTGTTCTCCATAACTATTTCTGTATATATATGTTGCACGGAGATATAAGCCACGTTAACTCAGAAAAGGAGATTTGTCGAATATTAATTTATCGGTATTCGTATTTTCTCAAAAACGGCTCCAACGATTTCGATAAAACTTTCGGAGTGCTCTCAGCTAACTAGTCCCTACATTTTGTTCCGTATAAATGTTCCTGTAAAAATGCGTTGAACGAAGATATAGCGCCCGCATGTGTAGGTGGTGTTCGAACTTAAAGGGGTGGCGGAAAGTAGTGTGTTGCTACGCACCAGATATTTTCCTTTCGCACACCGCTCTTGTAATACGGGAATTCTCAGAACAAGGCATAGTCCTTTTAGGGCGGTAGTCCAATAAACTATGCTCGTGGCCATAATATTGTAGGATAATGATGATACCCAGTTATTATTGTTTTGGTTGCCCCAGTTATCACAGGTGTTGTTGGATTGACTTGTTAAAAAGTAGACAATATTGTTATTGATTAAAAGAACAACCACTCTTTCGTTAACAGTTACACATAACTTTACATTTGGGGGCCCGTCCGGGATTTAACAACGAGAAATGCCTCCCCGTCGTCGAGTACCAAGTTCTGTTGAGAGAACAACTAGACTCCGGCCAGCAATTGAAGAACAAACCTCGACGTCAACAGACATTCCAACCTCCGTAATGGTTGAAACCAATTTAGGTTCTACCAGTAACCCCATGTTTCTGGAAGTCATGAGCAGGTTGGAATTAATGCAAAATCAGCTATTAGAACTGAGCCAACAAAATTCGCAATTGCAAGAACAAAACCGCTTTCTCCAAGAACAGAATGCCAGACTGCTTAGTGGAGAACGCCAAACTGCAGTTGTAGAGCAACCAGCAGTAAGCGTCTCTTCCACCTCTCGCTTCGAAGGAACCTTGATGCAATACAATGGTGACATCCCCTGGGAAGATTATGAGGGTCATCTTGAGATGGTTGCTTCTGCAGTGGGTGGTCTCTTCAACAAAAAGGCCAAAGATTAGCCAATGCCCTTCGGAGAGCAGCACTACAAGTAGTTCTGGCGACAGTACCCCCTGAAGAACGGACTGTGTTCAACTCCCTTTTTCCAGCACTCAGCTCTCGGTTTGGACAGACGTGTTGTCTTTCCAATGGCGAAGTGCCTTAGAAGGCCGAAAACAGCGTTCTCAAGAAACGGTCACTCAGTTTGCGACTGATATTGAATGTCTGGCTCGTTTCTCGACGCCTGACTAGCCTGAGAAGTGCAGAGTACAACTGGCACTTCAAGCGTTCCTCAAGGGATTGTTAGATCGCGAAGCCAGCAAGATAACTACGAACCCAATGTCACTGCAGGAAGCCATGATTAGAGCTCAACTTATGGAAAGCCAAACGCATCAAGGGGCAAATGAGACGAATTGTTGGAACTGCGGAGCAGGTGGGCATATGAGAGCTAAGTGTCCGAAAAGAGCTGGCGGCAGCAACGGTACAGAAAGAAGAGAAAATTATGCGGGAAACTAAACGGAGATTGGGGAAGTGGCCTACCTCCAGCTCCTAAGAACCGTGGCCAAAAAGGGTATATTAGGACTGCTAGAACTGGCGGCGAGGCTCTATTTGTAGAGGTATTAATTGGCTCGCAAATGTGCTTCCTATTGGTCGATACAGGAGCTACAGTGTCAGTAAACCTTGTAAAGACAAGATCTACCTTAGACCTTGTAAAGTTATGTATTACTGTTAACGAAAGAGCGATTGTTCTTTTAATCAATAACAATATTGTCTACTTTTTAACAAGTCAATCCAACAACACCTGTGATAACTGGGGCAACCAAAATAATAACTGGGTATCATCATTATCCTACAATATAATTGGTAGCAACCCCTAAAAAGTCCATAATTAAAATCACTGCTGTTTCACTTTGACCGATATTTCCAAAACAGCGATCCTTCTCAGAAATATTGAGCACCGATTGTTCATAAATGGTCGTGGAATGAGTAGAAGTGAAATTATGTTTTACCTAGTCCATAAGTTAGTGGAAAATAGATTGAATTAGTCGCTATATAAACGTGGGGCCGTGAGGAAAATTGTATGATGCCTGGCGCTTGACATTTTTTTCTTTCCAATACGCCTCACGACAATGAGGCGCTTTGCATACGATAGTTTAGTAGGTGGCGACACTTTGTCGCCACCTGAGATATTTTCAGTAACTCAACCCTAAGCACATAGTTGAATGTGAGACTGGCTATCGCTAATTAGGCTCCTCCCTTCATCAGGATGTTTCTAACTACTCCCCGGAGGTAGACAATTAATTTCCCGCTCGTTGGCGATAAGAGTTGATTAATTCTTCGTTCAACTCCATACCGTTGATTATAACCGATAAAAATCTAAAATCGCCTAATAAATTGAAGATAAACAAGGAGCTGTAGTTATTTATTCATTTGAGTTATCGTGTACGTCAGCCTTCAAAATATTCAGAACACTTTGTTGTGAGCAACTTTAAACACGAAGCTGTCGCGGCGATGATGACAAAACCTTGAACATCATTCTATTTACTTGCATGGGGCCGTTACGGGCTACTCGCTGCTCATACGGAACTACGCTGCATCCCCATTTTAGTTCGAAAGAAAACTACTTGCCGTATCTTCGATTGAAATAATGTTTCACACAAGCCACCATTCTGACGAGCGAATCATCATACGTTACGGAACCAGTCTCCGAACAAACAATACAAATAACTTCTGGGTAGCGATTCTCTTTCAACGCGATTCTAAGTAAATGTTTATGCTGTACAAATGTGTGTTGGTTAGTTGATCGTAAGTTAGATCGAAACGATTAACGTTCACTGGATAGATACGCAAATAGTTGAGCATGACATGACAACATCTGAGTACAAGTTATTACACAACACACCCGTCAATTTGATCCAATTCGGTTACGCCGTTACTGTGGAAATTTTGAAAACGTTAAAAACACTTTTTTTTAAATCCTTAGCTCACGTTGGCTATTATCTCCGCTCATTGGACTGTCAGAGTAACCTTTACGGGGTAAAGTATGTGGGTATTGACTAGCCGAAGACATTCTGTGAGTTTTATGTAAAAGTATGAAAACGAACCTATTTTTGCTCGCTTTGACCTATATCGCTCACCAATTTTTGCCGATACATTTACGTAGTAGAAACGTTAGGCACTGATTAGTAGAAAATAATATGAAATTTTAATTAAAATTTCTGGACTTCGTACCTCATTTTTGGTACAATCGGCCCCACCCCCTTTCTCTTCTATGGAACTTGCTCACAACCTTATTTTTGCGACTTCAAAAATCACGAAAAAAACTTTAAAAAACCGCAAGTTGTTACCCAACGATCTTACACACCTTATCGGGAGCTCACACCTCCGAGCTCATTCGATTGAGCACCGAAAAATACCAGTTAACGACACGAAACATGACCTGACTACAAGAGAACAACGAAAATGAACATTATCCGGGTGGTACATGGCAATTGACACGATGTGGCGAGTTGAACTGAGGGGTGGTTGGAGTAGCAGGAATCCCCTTGCCATGAAACGTGGTGTCAAATTTATGCTGGAGGGAGGATATAAAAAGATGTTCCTGACTAAAGCTTTCAAAGCGTTTGATGATTTGCGCTGCTCTCCCGCGGTTCCAGCGTTTCGCTGCAATGAAATTGTTAGAAAATGTTTACATACAAAATCGTCGCAGCCATTTTAGAGAAAAATAAATATTTCATTTTGATCACTGTGGAAACAATAGTTGGTTGTGGACCAAATTCCCTCACACATTTCATGTCCAATAGTGATTTGAGCGGTTGAGCCGTTCCGTCTTAATTGTGTTCATCCATTTCCGGCTCTTGAAGCCTTTAAAAACGTAAACGTCCGAAGAATACTTGAAAGAAACATCTCCGCCGACTACATTAGGGTTGAAAAAAGTAAAAATAGTACTGATACTACAATATTTTACCGTTTGATTACAACTCTCGAAATTCTTGAATTCGAACTACTCTCTCCTTTTTGTCCACCCTCATGATCCTCAACAGTGTGAGTACGAACTCCAAATAGAATACTCATGACAGCCCCATAAATAATTCGTTTCGCGCGATCAGTTTTCTACGTTCGTTTTAAATTCCTATACAAATTAAAGTCTAGATGTGAATGCCCTTGAAAATTTGTTGAGTACAAATCAAATGTTGAGTTTTTATACAGTCTAGGCTTTAAGGTTGTGACTGTACCACACTCGGGCAGATTCGTCACTGAAAAGAAGAGAGGCAACTCGCACGTAATTGCATAGTTAAATTATAGATTCGCGTAAAACCGCGAGGGCTCCATGTAAATCCTTCCATTTCCTAAAGAGCCGAAGCGTTGAGACAGATACGAGACGTTTTTCAACGAAGACGCGGTCAACTCGAACTGATGGAATCTCATGAATATGAAACTGTGAGGGGATGAATGAGGTGCATTCTCCAAGCGCCTGAGCCTGGAACGGAGAAGGTCCCTCAGCCGGTCGAGAATGTTTAATAAATGGGGAGCGTCTGTAGATGATTTCCTTTTACCGAAAGAACCTTGGAACTTTCAGGCGTCTGTTTCTTTCAAACGCCTGGACGACATCGAACGAAAGGGTCACGAAAAGTATTGACATTTGGGATGTCCGGCTCACATCCTCCGCTTTGTTTGAAGGAGTGCGTCAAGTTCTTGAGGAAACTGCTTCAAAAAGAACCGATTTGTTCTGTCTTCGCGGTTACAACTGCATTCCTTGTAGTTAGGTATCTTGCGTGCAGCCATCGCACAGCTTTGTACTTTCCTTAGGCCTAAGAAGTAGAAAGGAAAGTTATCTAATCAGTAGAACAATTTTTCGTGGGTTTTTTTCAGATCTTTACATTTTAAGAGCCATCGAAACACGATTCAAATCAGCTCAGCTTGCATCTTTAGCCTGCAGATCGCGATGAGACACCATAATAAGGGTACTAGCGAACCCAGGCCAAACCTAGCTGTAGTTTTCATCAGGTTCCAAACACCTTTTTTCTCTCCAAAATGCTTTTAACTATCTTGATCGAATTTTTTGGATGGACCGTTCCACATAACACTGCAAAATCATAAAATTCTTATGCGTGGAGAAATGACTAGAGCAGCACAATAAATTATCGAAGATTCCGGGCAAATTCAGCTGTAGCGCAGTTTTTGTCTTACACTTCCCGCTCATATGATACTATCGTTTTCAGAAAATTAGGACAGCAGTCCAATAAAATATCTGTACGATGGGAGGTTAGTAACGCTCAAAAGTGGAAAAGTACCCCGTGGAAAGGATTAGTCCTTGTGTTCAGCAGAATACTAATAGTAGGAAGTTGATTGAAAGAGGTGGTCTGGAGTTCCTTGCTGCTATAACACAGACAGCCAGGAAGGTCGACCTCGCAAAGTTCGATCAGGTTTGGGAACAACGAACTTTTGTTCCGATTTTCGGTTTATTATTCATTTCCACGTTTTCGGTCAACGAAAATTTTTTACAATCCCCCCTCAAAATTTGCTACTTTACGTTTCAAGACATCGGGATTCTAAATCTGTTAAGTCCGCCGTTTTGTGCCTTTAACGTGGTCTAAAAAATTCCGTTCTTTCGCACAAAAATCCCATTGGGTATCTAGTTGCGCCACCCATCTCGGGAATCCGATGGGACGAAGCCAGTGGTTGTTATGGTTAAAAAAATTAACAAAACTCCGTTTAATCGCAAATACGCCTTGTTTGGTATCGCTTTCAAGGTATTTTACATCCTGGGTCGAATGGAATGAGTATCAGACGTGTACAACTGCGTATAGTGAAATTACAGTAATTATAGTGAGCCAAAGTCAACTAATTGAAAGAACTCGCGGGAACTACAGCGGTAGTAAACGTTTCGTCGTTTGTACTTGCCTATAGGCGCTTACGGGCGACTGGAATATTTAATTCTCGTCAGTCTCGTATTTTGATGCTGAATCGAATGGGATGAGTCTTGGAGCAGTAATACTAGGTCAAGCTGTTCGTGAGAATAATAAACCGTTGTGTAATAATTTGCAGCGTTTTCTTGAGCTGTGCTACAAGTTCCAAAGGCTATTGTGTCGGAAAAACACAATTCGAGCAAATGGCAGTGTGTTTTTGGACAGTTCTAATAAAGCAGTAAACATGAGCCTTCTCTAGAAAATCATCTTGACGGTCACAAATCACCTGATTGCTCAATAATGGCCGTGGCACACGTAGAAGCAACTCAATACATCCCAGAACGTTTAATGTCACCAGTATCTATGTCGATCGATGTTATAAATTGAAGAACAGACTTCATTACTTGCTAGTACTAACAGCTGATTGTGGAGCTTAGGAAGATTTTGTGATCCACACAACCACCACCAAACACCAAACAGTTTTCAGCCGATTACGTAACTTTCCGTCCCACTACTTACTGCCGAGGAAATTAAAAAAGTGTCGTTCTCATAAGGAACAGCTCAAAGCTCAAATAGAAGCAGGAGCTCATTATGAACGACACATTGAGAGCTGTTGTTTGCCCCTTTGGCTGTGGCGTTGCCATTTGTCCCACCGTCGTACTGAACGCGTACCCACTTCGTTCGATTAGACGTAAGTTTTTATGGACGAGCAAATTTTCCGTCCATGCCAGACTGAACTAGATATGGCAGTGGTCTCCAAATGAATTGCGGCAGCACCGCTGTTGGTTTATTATTCATTCTGATTAACACCTATTTTCAGTCAGTACAATTTTATCACGGACCCCCCCCCCCGCCAAACAAAAATGTACACTGCACGTTTCAACCTGCAATGTCTGTACGCTGTCCATGCCATATTTTCGTCGTCCCGTTGTACAAAGGTCACATTTCTTGTCGTTTAGTAGCATTTTTCAACGTTAGGTTGAGCACGATAGATCCCAATCATGTTGTGATACAGAATAATAAACCATTGTGCCAGACAAGAAAATTTTCTTACAACCCCCCCCCCCCAACAATTTAACATTTGTCGTATCAAGGCATCGGGATTCCAAATCTGCAATGTCCGTCTGCCGTCCGGGCCATATTTTGCGTTTAACGCGATCTGAAAAATCCGTTCTATCGCATAAAAATTTCATTTGGGATCTATTTAAGCCTACCTGCTCTGTCCTCAAAACGGAAGAAACCCATGGTTGTTATAGTGGTTTAAAAAATTAGCGTGAAATGAAATTTTGGCTGTTTTATCGCAACTAAGTCGTGGTTCGTGTCGTTTACTAGGCACTTTATGCTGAGACGAATAGGATGGCTCTTAGAGGTGTAGAACTGCGTCTCGATGGATAAAAGTGAAGTCATAACAAATGTAGTGAGGCGAATTCCACTACTTGAAGGAACTTTCGGGACAATATAGCGAAAATTATGGTTTCCCCCGAACTGCGCTTTTTCTTTCACTGCCTCCCGTCCCTCCCTTACATGACGTCATAACACCCTCCACTATAGTCATTTCTGAGCAGACCCCCCGCCCAACCCCCTAATGTGACGTCACCGCCCCACCATTGCCGACACAACCCCCTCGTGTGACGCCATGTCTCCATCAGTACCGTAACATCTGAGTAGATCAGCACACGGGACGTCATACCTCCCAGTTATTTCGCTAACTTCTGAGTGGAAACACATCCCCCTCTACCGCTCTAACTTCTGAGTCGATCAGCCCCCCCTATCAGACGAGGTCATGTCTATCAATTGTTTCCCCCACAGCCACGCGTACACGCTAAATAATTTCCGAGAACGCGTCGAGCTCCACATTAAATTACTACTCAATAACGTATTGTACCGTTTCCCAATTGTTCGTATTTGATAAAAACTGGCTTAACTCTGCAAGACAATAATAACACACAACTAACACGTGAACTGTCAAAACTTTATGAACAATGACTTTAAAACTAAACAAACTGTCGTATTTTCAGTCCTCTTTTTATTGAGTCAGTGTTCTTGAGCACACAAATCATTCACTTTTCGATAACCGGACACAACAGCTTTCAAGATAGATATCCCGACACGACAACGTCCTTTCTCGTTGTTACACCAGTCTCCGTCGTCCTTCCCTAGCAACCTCATCACAACTTTCTTTGCTTGGATTCGACACAACATTACCCCCTTCCAAAAATTGTTCGTCTCGAACAAAGTCATTTCCATCTTGGTGGTAAGGCGAAGTCGGTCCAAATAAACCAATTTCATTTTGGACCGAGCTGATTTTCGGATTCAGTTTTGAAGGGAGCATTATTGCGGAAAAAATTAACAGTTGTGTACACTCCTAGCGGTACACTACGCAAATTATGAGTACGCTCCACACTTAAAAGATTGCTTAGGCCAAATTATCCCGACTTATGTTTACGGCTTGAACACGTATCTATTCCTAGATTTATGAGGACTAGCAATCGCCGGTCGATCGGGCGATTAACGCGAAGAGAAGGAAACGCTGGATACGTCCAGCGCAGACATTCCAATTTGTACTATTACGAAATAGACATTCTCTTCGCTGAGTTGTTCCTTACTTGACAACCCATCATGTTCGCCAAAGCATTGAAACGTCGATGCGAAGCAGGTTGACAGTCACTTCCAAGCAACTATCAAATCGTGGCATTGCAACTTCGCTATTTCACTTCGGAGTTATTCTGTACAACGGAATGGACTTCACGAACGAGTTGCCCAATTCTTTCGTAAATTCGTATTATCATTCACGGCCAGCTTATCGTCAAAACTAAGATCATTTTCCCGCACTACTATTTTCACTGAGATTGTACTTGTACACCCTACTCATTGACTGGCACAACGCTGAGTGATCTTAAATGAGTTTAAGGGTACTAAAGCGTTATTATTTATCGAACCGAATGCAAAAGAAACGATTTATAATCATGTAACAAACTATCACGTACGACGCATCCCACAACTTTCCTTCAGCGATTTTTATCACTTTCGCACACTAATCAAACAAGTTTTTCATCCAGTTCATCGTGCTGCTGATACCTGTACCACGACCATCAGTGAAAAATCATTGTACACATAATTCATGACATTGTCAACATGATTTTTTTGAAGGTTAGCATTAACTGTTATTGAATTATGTTATGAAAGCAATCGGAAAGCGGTAGTAAGAAGCGATTCGTAAGTTCGATCATTTATTGTGCTACTCTCGTTTATTCTCCCACAAATAAGAGCTTTATGGTACTCACATGTTGTTTGCAACCGTCTTTACAAATGTAGTAACCAATAGACCAGTTTTTGAGAAAAAAAAAGGTTACTTGATGGCTATGACAACAATAGTATATATTTGGCTCCGCTCTAGCTGAATCGGTTCTATTTCCTTTGCCCTAACGGAAGATCTCGAGCTCAGGTACCCAGTTACATTTACTCGCTCTCGGTTGTCCCTACACCAATTCATCTTTCCATGTCAAGTGAATACTGTCTCCAGCTGTACTCTATGCTCCACCTCTATCGCTCTCAAGTATATACAGTTCTCTCCCACACTCATTTCATTCGTTGGCATCTTCGTCTGAACCTAACTTCACATCTTTCCCTCTCATGCACCCAACAGCATATTTTTAGCCGACTTTACTCGTACCCGTATTTTGGCGTTCCGTGGTGATTTGTAGACTACATATCAAACTTGAGTTGATTTAAATAAGCCGTTTTCTCTTTATCGCATACGCAGAGGCATATCCTTTTTTCGTATCAAACACGGAGGGCCATATACGAGTACAATTGAAAAATCAGATTTGGTTCATTGCGGAACTCCACAGTATAAGGTTATATAGTGACTAACACGCGTCACTTGAAGACGTTGTTTTGAAAGAGCCGCAAAGCTCTAGGTGGTCAAATCGATTCACCAGATCGCCCATTACCATAAGTCACCGGAAGCTTCTAAAAGCCCTGAAGTACCCCTGGACAAACGGCCACTTCAATCGATTTCTCTTCATTACCGTCCCCAGCCCATAACGCTCTCGCCAACCTTCGTTAACTTCTCAAATAAAACGGTACTTTGAACTTGGGGTTTTGTACGCTAAGTGTTTATGCAGTAGGCATCAATATCAAAGCTTTGAGTTGAAACTTTTGGGATAGAAGGCGTATCATTCAAGCGCACTCAAAGTGAACACACAGCAGGATTTACCCCAGCGAAGAAAGGCTCTTTGTGTTTCATTTAGTAAAGAGGAAAGACGTGTTATAGGCATTTTTTCATAAGTTTTTTTAGGTTGCATACGTTTTAATTGAAACATTGTGTGAACACGATCGAAAAAGAATGGCTTGTCGAAAACTGCCAACATTTGACACTCAGCCGGCAGATTAAATTGAAAGGAACTGAATTCAGAGCATGACCAAAATTATATTAATGCTGAACCTTCTACTTTCCTTGGCTCCATACGTAAGTGAAAGAGTAAAAAGTGACCCCAGAAATTCGAGAATTCAAACCACCAACGTTTCAGTTACTACCATATCAAATTGCGTTTACTGGACAACTCCAACGCAATAAACACCATTCTTCTCAGAACACCCATGTTGACCGTCTCATAATGTACAGCTTACTCAATAATGGCCGTAGTCTATGTTGGAGTAGCTCGGTAAATTGTGGAACATTTAGCGCCACCAGTTTCTATAAGAACGTTGAGCAACCAAGTTTATATAACCTGAATGAATTAGTAACTGAGGTCATTAAAAAATGCCTGAATACACGTGAGACTGAGGAAAGTTGTGAGATGCGTCGCACCAGAGTTGTAATACCCTCCAGAATCATTCCGTTAACTCAATAATTGGGACGAAATCACAAGATTATGACTTTAATATAGTAGCAAAGTTGAGCGTCGCAAATTATTACACGGCTTGACGTAGTTTCACACCTCTGAGACTCATTTCATTCGATTCAGTATCGATAAATTCCAGTAAACAATGCGAAACATGAACAACGAAAGTAACATATTCCAAGCGCCTGTAGGCAATTGATTCGAGCTGACAGGTGGTTGGAGGGAGACGGATGACAATGCTAATGGTGAAACAGTTATTTTCGCTGCGCTTGTATTGTCCCGCGAGTTCTTTTAATTACTTTGGCTAGCCATAATTACTGCAATTTCTCCGTTTTGGTTTATTATTCATTCTGAATAGTAACCATATGTTTCCACTCAGGAAAAATTTTTTAAACCCCCCCTCAAAATTTGATACTTTACGTTTCAAGACATGGAGATTCAAAATCTGCCATGTCCGTCCGCCATCCGGGGCCGTTTTATGCCTTTAACATAATCTAAAAATTCCGTGCTTTCGTACATTAATCCCATTTGGTATCTAGTTGTGCCCCCCCCCCCCCATCTCGGGAATCCGATGGGACGAAGCCAGTGGTTGTTATGGGCGAAAAATGGTTTTAAAAAGTTTTAAAACCCCGTTTTATTGCAAATATGCCATGTTCGGTATCGTTTTCAAGGTATTTTTACACCCTGGGTCGAATGGAATGAGTATCAGACGTGTACAACTGCGTATAGTGAAATTACAGTCATTATAGTGAGCCAAAGTCTCCTAATTGAAGGAGCTCGCGGGAACTTGCTGAACTCGTGTACTACTTGCTTGCTTGAATATTTAGTTCTCGTCGTTCCATTATAGTCAGGTCATGTCTCGTATAATTTACTGGTATTTTTCGATGCTGAATCGAATGGGATGGGTCTCGGAGCAGTAATACTGGGTCACGCCGTTCATGAGAATAATAAACCGTTGTGTAATAATTCCCAGAGTTTTGGTTTAGAAGCAGTCGTACATCTATGAGACGCGTTCCATTCAACCCAGAATCTAAAAACTCATAGAAAATTATGAGTACGGTGTAATTGCGATAAAACTGTCAAAAGCGTGTTTTTGTTAATTTTAGTAACTATTTTTGTCCATAGCGACAATGCGCTTCGTCCGATCAGATTGTCGAGATGAGGGGCACAACCAGATACCAAATATGATTATTGTACGAAAGAACGGAACTTTTAGACCACGTTAAAGGCCAACGGTGGACGGCAGGAGGACATTGCACATTTAGAATCCCGATACCTTGAAACGTAAAGTATCAGATTTTGACTGGGGGTTGTAAAAAAATTTCCCCAACCGAAAACGTGGGTATGTTATTCAGAATGTATAATAAACCAAAATCCTTTACGTTGATTTCTCCTTTAACGTGTCAAAAGGTTTCCGAACAAAAGGCATGTTCGTTGTAGATCGCGATTGATTGAGAACGGCTGGAAGAAATCGGCTCAAATTTCATAGCACGCCAATTTCCATGAGTCGCCAAAAGAGTATGTGAGCAAAATCAGTATGAAACTAACTGTAGTTATTCTAATGTCGAAGTATCACATTTTTTGTCAAAAACGGCTACAAAGATATTGATTAAATTCCTTATGTGGTCAGCTCCAAATAGCACGTCAGTACCATAACGTTTTCATCTGTCGGAGAATAACGAGAGCAGGTCAATGAGTTATCAAAGATTCCGACAAAAAGCAATTTTAGAGCAGTTTTTCCGCATAAACATCGCTCAAATCAAATTTGAGTTTTCATAAAAAGTAGTTAGTCAAACTACCGTCGTTTTTGTGACTACCTTTTTTTCCAGCGTTACCCCCGTAATTCCAGAACTGTGGACAGCTCCATCGATCACCTACACGGAAGGTTTTAGATGAAGGAACGACTGCAGTAGTTAACGTAAATGCCGAAACTATAAACGGTTACTACGTTTTACCGAGTTCATCTGAACTGAATAAAAAATATCTGGTGCGTTGCAACTCACAACTTTCCTTAGCTCTACGCTATTTCACTTTTTACATGGCTTTTTCTACTTAATCAATTCATGTATCACTCAGTTCCTTTGAACTTGGTCAAACAACACGTCACAGCAGCAGGAAGCGGTAGCGCTTACAGTTCCGGAATTTATTGTGCTGCTCATACTCATTATAGGACCATTATTGAGCAATTGGTACACAGATAATGAATGAGGCTGTAAACACGGATTTTTTGAAGAAGTATAATAATCACTTTTGCAGAGTTATTGGGTAATAACTGTTAGAACTGGTAGTAAGCGAAACGGCGGGAGTTGAAACTCAGGAATTTCAGGGAATGTGAGCCCCATGTACCTCATGAGCGTTTTTAAACACTCACACTTTAGGTATTGTATCGGGCTACAATACCAATTTTCTTTAACTTTCTACTAACATTCCAGCGGAGTTTATAAGGAAAAAACTGCGCTAAAAACGCTTTTCGTCGAAAATTTTCATAATTCATTGTGCTGCTCTCGTAATTTTCCCACGGATGGGAATTTTATGGTATATACGCCTTATTGAGAGCTATCAATATACAAAATTTAATCAAAATCGTTACAGCCATTTTCGAGAAAATAATATTTGGTGTTTTGATCACCATGATAACTATGGTTAACTTACGATGGATTTTGCTCATACCCTTATTTTGGTGTTCCATGGTAACCTGAAGCTAGATGTCAAGTTTGAGTGGATTTGGTACGGTGGTTATCTCTAAAAATCGTTCACAGACCCACATACACACACGGACCATTTTCCCAAATAGTGTTTTTCGGACTCAAGGGGGTCTGAAACGTAAAGATCTGCAGAGAACTCAAAAAAAAATGTTCAGCCGATTACATAACTTTCCTTTCTACTTCGTAGAGCCAAGGAAAGTAAAATTCTGCTTATTATTACACAACGGTTTATCATTCTCATGAACAGCTTGACCTAGAATCACTGCTCCGAGACCCATCCCATTCGATTCGGCATCTACTACAACAACACTAGTAAACCATACGAAACATGACCTGACTACAATGGAACTACGGAAACTAAATATTCCCCCTGCGCCAGGCACAGGGCAGAAAGAGTCAGGGAAATTGGGACGGGGAACCTCGAACCGAGCGAACCCTCGGCAATAGGCATATTGCGAGTTGAGTGGACGGGGATGGCAGACGGGGGACGGCGGAATCCGATTTGGAATCCCCATGTTAAAAAATTATCGAAAATGTTAGAGCAATATCGATCTTAGTGTGATTTTCTCATATAAATTCAAACCATTTGAAAGTCCGAAAAATGGACTGGTTTCGACGATAGATCTGGTTTTACCAAAATTCTGTTGATGGTCTAATAAGAGGAGTTCAATAACGGTAATAAAATAACCTGCAACAGCCCACGATTAGTAGATTGTTCATCAGTGTGTTAGCGGTCTTGTTCCTCATAATAATAGTAATCTGGCTGAAACCCGTTTTGGTTTATTATTCATTTTGAATAATAACCCTATGTTTTCGGTCACGAAAATTTTTTACAACCCCCCTCAAAATTTGATACTTTACGTTTCAAGACATGGAGATTCCGAATTTGCAATGTCCGTCCGCCGTCCGGGCCGTTTTGTGCCTTTAACGTGGTCTAAAAAATTCGTTCTTTCGCACAAAAATCTTATTTGGTATCTAGTTGTGCCCGCCATCTCGGCAATCCGATCGGACGAAGCCCATGATTGTTATGGGCAAAAAACGGTTAAACAAATTAACGAAACGCAGGACAACGCGGGAACTACAGCGGAAGTCAACGTTTCGTCGTTTGTACTCCCTCCCTCTCCGCCCATCTCATTAAAAAAACCTGCTCCCTTGCTCGCCTCCCAACGACGCCGCTCAACTCTCCTTTCCACTCACAACGGGTTCGAAGCGCCCCCGACCCGACCGGGCAAAATCATCAGACGTTTGGTTTCCGTAGTTCCATTGTAGTCAGGTCATGTTTCGTATAGTTTACTAGTATTCGATGCTGAATCGAATGGGATGGGGGAGCACTAATACTAGGTCAAGCTGTTCATTAGAATAATAAACCATTGTGTAACAATTTGCAGGGTTTTGAGTTTTCGTCGGATTGGTGCTTTTCAAAGTCCTCAAGTGCGAAAAGGTTTTAGGTGCCTATGAAAATGCTTAAACGAATCAGATCGCCTTTTATGATCAGTTGTGCGGTTAACAAAAAACGAGAAAATGTCTAAACTTATAGTATAGTTCACGTAGCGGTGAAAATACTAAATATAGTTACTTTCCGCTTCCCAATGGGTCAGGAAAGTATCGTAGTTAAGGAAAGTAGAGCTTTCTTGTGATGGTTAACGGCACAAGGATTGGAGTGCACATAACGAACCCCTCGGAAGAGGGGCCTTTCCTTCCGCCATGCATTAATCGTTTTCAATTACCGGGCGATAATGTGGAGCGACTATTCTAAGTGGCGCCTACTCGGTAACTCGAGGCGGGAACGAACGCATTCGCTTCTCTGTTTATAACCACATTTTCTCGACGCGTCTCCGGTCTCGCCTGTGTTGACACAAGGATTACATCATCGATCATTTTCAGCTTTGGAAAGTCCTCGGCGCCTTTTACTAGGATCACGATATCGTTTTTCGTCATCTGGTTTTCTTCCGAAGAGCTGATCAAGACCCCGTCAAAGAGGAGGTGTGCTTTTCATCCGAAGCTCTTCAGAGCCTAATTCCCGAGATGCGGCTCGCCCCATATTCAAAATTATCTCACAAATAAGAGTTATTCAGAACGATAAATATCTGGTGTGAAGCACATCACTTTCCTCGATCCTGGTAAATTAGATGATCGGCTATATATCAGATATTATAGCTCCTAGTAGAGGATACATATGGGTGCACTATAAGTTTAATCAAAGGCATGGGAGTAGTTCCTAACAAAATTTGAAAATCGAACCGTCACAGTTCAGAAAACCCATAGGTCCCCATAATAGACGCCAGACTGAATCAACTTGATTGACTGTATTTCAGCAACCTATAACCACATTTTGCACTTGATAAATATACCACCAGCGATTTGTTGATTCGAGATATAGGACGATATGCATCATAAAATTGGAAAGATCGTTGTTTTGTATTTCCCTGAGGCTGTCGCTTTGATTCGAACAGAGTGGTGTTCACTTACTTTAAAATTACAAATTGTATTCTCAACAACATAATTTCTCACATACGAGCACATTCAATCGTACAGTGAGGTTTCCTCCCCTATCCTCTATTCTCACACTCTTTGCTTTGACGCCTCATTGCTCGTCAAGTGTAATCGAGCGTTTAAATGGCGGTTGAGAAGAGTGCCTAGCCCAGCAGCCTCTACCTCTCCCCTGCCACTCTCGCATAGATTTTCGGGGAGTTTCCAGCCAATCCCTTGGCTTCACGCCTCAAAGGCTCCGCGCTGCCGGCCGCGAGCAGAAGCCCCCGTCGTAACCATTCAATTTGGCTACGACTTAAGCAGCCAGAGGACCTAAATGGGTGGCAGGCCCCGGTGTTTGATTACGCTACATCCGCGCTATGTGATCTTGAGAGCTGCGAAATCAGTCGTATACAGGAAGCACAAAATGCGGCACTCCGACTCGCTTTGAGACTGCGTCCCGAAGAGCATGTAACCCCACACTACTGACGCCTTGGTTGGTTGAAAATTAGGGAGAGAAAATTGCTTCAGATAGCTGCAACGCTATTTGAAATATTAAAAACTAAAAAACCACTGTATGCCTTAACACACTTCAGTTTTTCAACCAAAGAGACACCCGATCAAAAAACAAACTTTTAAAAATTCCGGCGCACCGTTCCTCGACATATTCGAGATCCTTTGTGGTACAGGCATCCAAATTGTATAACGATCACATCGATGTGTTTGACTTGAGTAAAAAGGTAGACTGTTTCAAAGAAAAATTTAAAGAGATGTTAATTAAGGAATATTGAAGAATTTATATGTACTGTGAAGTTATATGTAGAAGAAAATTATTTTAATTTAATTTGTTAATGAACGCAAATGATCAATATTTGTGAAATTGTTCAGGGATGGTGGAAGAGAGGGCCCAGTGGCCCTAATCATCCCTGATTGTTAAATAAAAGATTTCAATCAATCTCTCTCTCTCTCTCTCTCTCTCTCTCTCTCTCTCTCTCTCTCTCTCCCTCTTTCTCTCCCTCTCTCTCAGGGGCAGTTGGTAGAAGTATAATTAATTTTATTACAAGTAGATATTACTGTTTTCTAGTACGACTGTAATTTATTTTGGAAAGAACGAAGGTTACTTCATTTTGGGAAGAGAAATGTTGTATAAGTGAGAAAGGTACTGTGAGAGTCGGAGACTGTGTAACATAATTGCACGGACTGCGTGTATTTCGGTTCCAGGGGGAGTAAAAGCGAGGACCTAATGGCCCTAATTTCCGCTGGGGAAGAAATAAACGTTTGAATATATCAATCTATCTTAGTCTGTGTGTCTGTCTGTCCCTCACTCTCTCTCTCTCTCTCTCTCTCTCTCTCTCTTTCTCTATCTCTCTCTCCACCTCCTCCGAATCTGACACTCTCCCATCCAACAGAGATTCTCCGAACACTAAACGGTTTTCACGTTCACGGTCCAACGATTCCGACTTCATTCACTGGGTACTCTCAGTTAACTAGCACCTACATTTTGTTTTCCATTTCGGATAAATGCGTTGAACGAAGCTACAGCGCCTGATTATGTCGCGCATAATCTAATTTATCGTATTATCATGGAAATATATTTCATTTCACGTGAGACTGTCTACCGCCGTTAACCCTTGGAACGTATGACGATAAGGCATCGGATCATTAGAAGATCCGTCCTGTCAAATAACAACATCGCGACTTGGAGTTATTAATCATCAACGTGACATTTTAGATTAATGTGCTAAATACTTCTGACCAGCGAGAAGGTATAATATAAGTTTCATCGGGCCGTCACTGGAGTTTAAATAGTAGATGATAGTTGTGCTTAAGTTGAGGAAACTCAATTTGAGCCTTGAGTGCACTGAAGAGGGAAGTTAGGAAGCTGTATTCAACTTCTCAATTCACTTCATCGATAAAGATCGACTCGATTTTCCATCCCCAAGAAAGGGGTTACGAAAACAATTTCTGTTTATACCAAACCTCGTACGACTTCAAGTTATCGAACCGTTGGACAAGTTCGCAATTATTTGATGAGATGGTAAATACAACCTTTCGTCACCTCTTGAAAGAATATTTAGATCGTGGGAGTGCAAAAGGTGATGATAACCATTGTCTCCCGGCTCTCATTATCACATCAAAGTAACGAGCGTTGTTCTGCGCGTAGCGGACCCTTTACAACTGAAGTCAGAGAAGGGAATATATGAGAGCCTTCCCACCACTTCTACATGTTCGGTACTACATCGACGCAACGCGTATGGCACTTTCCGTACTTCCTTTTCCTCTGTGATACCTTGATTCTGAAATGATTTTTAAAAAACGATTGAAGGGCCTCTTTTCATTGCTTGCTACATTAATTTTTTTTTAATTTCCTCAATCCGAAGAATGAAGGAAGTATTAGCGTGGTTGGGTACTGACTTAATGGCCAGACAATAATGTCTTTACACAGTATCTCACCAGCCAGAGAAGTCGGACCCACCAAACAGGTACTTTAACTTTAACTTTGGGGGTGTATTTGAAGCAAACAGAAAATATTTTATCTCACGAATCACACAAACTTCTGTATAGCGATTTTTATCTCTGCTTGTGTGATTGTTAATTATAAGGTGCTCAACCACAGCATCATATAGATGATATACGGGACAGTCTACACGATTTGATTGAGTGTGATCGTGTCTACCGTTCTGGACCTAAGGGGAAAACACAGTGGAAATATCAGGTGTGGCGCACCACACGAACTCTCCTCAACCACCAGAAGTATCTAACTAATTTTTAGTACAATTAATGTTAACCTTAACATGGAGTTCTACATATAAAGCATTAGCGCGTGATGTTCACGAATTTATTGAGTTGGCGCTACGGTATTTATCCCTTCGAAGTGCGCAAGGCCGCGCGCCGGACCCCCTCGTCCTTTATACGCGTTTTTTGAGTTGATACTTGAATCTTATCTCGCGTTCTATCTAGCAGTTTATTCTAACATCTAGAGGAAGTTTATATATTCAAAATGAGAACTATAGCAATATTGAAAGGCTCTGGGGTTCTGCGAAGTGGCATAATGAACAGCACTGGGGCACAACACAGCACCACGTGGACTCTTATTTCGCGAAATTTATGTGGATAAATACATGTGATGTCCCTCTCATCCTCACATAACTGTACTTCTTCTCTATCAGACTCCATTGGATAAACGATTTACAAACAAATAAATGAAGCCTAATAACAATACTTGTCTATTAAAAAGAAACTTGGCACACTCGAAAAAGCGTACTCGCCCTCGACGGTCACAATCAATTTTAAACAAAACAAATCGGTAAGTTCACGAGAGACCCTTCAGGTAACAATTACGATGGTTGACTGACTCGTCAGACTGAGGTAGGTAGTTCTACTTGGTCTTAGTTCGGATTTGTGCCGCGAGGGGAGGAATGAGCAGCTAGTGATGACACAATGTGTTATTCGATTGATAAATCGATAACTTGATTCAAACACAATGATTGGCGATGGTATAATCCGTAGGTCAGTAGATATGTAAAAGGATTCCTCATTTCATCACATACACGATAGGAGGAAATCATTTTTGAAGATAGAAAATTTACCCTACACTTCCCTTCCTGTGACCTGTCCTTCCTTTCCGTTTACCTATTATTTATTCCCTATTGAGTTGAAGTCGGACACAGAGATGGCAAGGATAGCGACCTTGGAAGAGCCTCTGCTGCCTTCTCACCTGAGACTTTTTACCGCCTTTTTACTCTAATCGCTATCTCTTTATCACGATTATTATTATCCGCCGTTTGTACTAGCTATCACCAACCAAACACCTGTTCCTTGACTACCACGAAACCACTATTTTCACGTTTTCTGCGCGTTTTTATCGTGTACGCGAGCACTGTGCAGACGCGAACATTATTTTCTTGCAGTGCGGTGCATAGACTGGGTTTGTGCCGGAATCATCGCATCCCTTCTGGCCAGGAGCGACCAACTAAGGGCGCCAAATCAGGTACCACCATCTGTATTCAGACTGCACTGCAGTTCAACACTCTTTCCTTGCAAATCCAAACATTACGCGTGATGGCAGAATTGTACCCCCGTGCATAGCATGATGAGTTCATGGTTATTCTATTCTGTTTGATTACATAGCATTATACATTTTAAACTACTTGATAGAACCGTCTAGTCTCATTTCACTTCCCCAGATGTACATTTTGCGTACGTCTAAAGGATATGGAGGGCCAGGCACGCGGCATTAGTAGGGGCAAGTACCGCTGCTACTCATACCCTGACCTTTATTGAGCGATTAGTCTATAAGTGGCTCCAGAAGGTGGTTGTTCGAGAAGTACGTATTTCTCGTACGTAGAATTTTGAGGGAAACGGAGTAAAAGTACACACGACTGAGTCGACATTTTTGAGGTTGTTCTAGATCTTTTCGTGACTATCATTAAACCCACGTCGTATACGTAGTTTATCGGGTTATTTTCCTTTTTTCGAAAATTCTAGTACCAAATTTAAAAGAAAAACTGCGCTAAAATCGATTTTCTACGAAATGTTTGATAATTTATCGTGCTGCTCTCGCAATGTTTCCATAAATGAATATTTTAAAGTGAAGTTAGATCATCCATTCCGATCTAGCCACAAAGTTTGACTAAAATCGTTTAAACATTTTTGAGAAAAAATTGAATTGGTTCGCATCCTTGTGTTGAAATGTCATGGAATTTGCAGGCTTAATGTGCAATGTTCGCCCAGTTACATAATTTTCCTTCCAACTTCGTAAACCTAAGGAAATTTGAAAACCTAAAGCTCAAGAGTAGTTCTTCAAACCATCTAAGTACTTTTACAACTTTGCGAGCGTTGTGAGGTACTTTACTATTTCCAGGTGTGAAATTAGCTGCCTTCTTTGCACTATTCACCATACAAATCCAATATCTTTTCGTTTCTAAAATAAAACCATTATGGTACGGATTGATGTGGCAAAAAGGAGTTGGAAGGGGCCACAAGGGCAGACAGATCAATAAACCGTCGTTGGCAGCTCACCTTTAAATTAGGAGGTATAAGATGAAACACTCGAAAAATATAAATAATCAAGGCTGCTGGCAGTTCATGACATGGTGCCGCAGAATAAGTGAAATGGTCTGCGATAGTCGACTAGTCCACGTCTATTAGATCCAACGAGTGACGAACACACCGGGAAACGAATTAGATATGGACAGCTTTCGCGTATCCGACTGACGGCCGCGGAAGAAACGGCGAATTTCGGATCAGTTCTCAGGCGCATATCCGTATGTGCGGCATGTGGAGAGCACACAAGTTGAACTTTTTCTGTGTTTTTTTTTTTTGACATTTGATGTCTTTACTTTGCTACATAAACTCGAAAATGTAACGCGGAATATGTAACGGAGAAGCGTCACGAAATATTTAACCCCAGTTGCAAGCCACAGTCCCTGTGGCCTAATGCATAAGGCATCGGTCTCCTAACCAGGGGATTATGGGTTCGAGTCCCACCAGGGTTACGATTATTTTTTTGACAGTTCATGTCTTTACTTTGCTACATAAACTCGAAAATGTAACGCGGGATATGTAACGGAGAAGCATCACGAAATCTAATGCTTGGTAACATCACACGTTTCAATAACCTCGGTGACTAAGTGATGATGTCAATTGCAATTGACGCGGCCATTATATCGAAAGCATCAACGAGCACAATCAAACGTAGTTATCATTGCATAAAAAAGTAAATAAATAAAAGATATAAAATGTTCCTAGTGGTTGCGTACTTGTACGAATTTTCCAAATTGTTCGCTTCGCTACATTTGATGATTGCTCACTCCTCCCCGTTTCTGCTTTTTTTTCTGGCGATGGATTTTACATAATTGTTCGTCTGCGGATTAATAAAATTCCAATCATGAAAATTGATGAAAACGTTATTCATTGTGAATTTTGAAACTTAATTACTTAATTATGTATTGACAACTATGAGGTGAGTACCGAGGTTTCCAACACCTGAGATCCACACTGATTCCATCGTGGAATTGTTCATTTTCCACCATTCGTCCCCACTAAGTGCCCTGGGGCTTCTGTGTGTGTTGACAGGGAGGAGGAGGGGCTTCCTACTTGCCATTCTCCTTATGCAGTTCGATGGATCGATAGATGAGCCCCCCACCACCCACACTGTTGGTTTTTACCAGCTTGTACAGCTCACAAACCAGTGGGTGCCACTGGTTTCCTACGGGAAACCCTGCTGAGCACGTTCTTCATCACAATGTAGCCAATTAATCCTAGTTCCTAACTTCTCTTATTGGAGGATATCAGCTACCCTTCATGGGCTGCATAAGCATTCAATAAAACATCGTGAGGATGGACTTAAAGTGATAAGTAGCTAACCTTTAGGGACTCTTGGGGGAATAGACGTCATAACTCCCCCTTTCCTCCAACACATAGGTGGGTTGATGTCATTCGTGCTCCCCTACTTTACTGATTGAGGTCATACCCCCCTCTTAGTAAGCTGTTGTGACGTCAAGAAACCTCGGACGTAAATTAACCACAGGTATGCGTGGAAATTTCCGTCAGTGAGAGCGACAGTCAAATCACAACTATCCCGACGATACTGATCAATTCAACAAATTTATAAGGCCGTCGTAATAAAGTAATCAATTGGTCCTTTAAGCAACTATTGCCTCGTTCTATTGATGCTCAAAGACGCGCGAAAGGGTTGGTCAAGAACGATCACAATGGCGAACAATTTGACCTCACAATAACCAACAAAGCCCTCGAAACTTTTTGGTTTGAAGTTGATTGAGAAAGTGGTATTGCCCGGGTTGAAAGTTGCAGAGCGAAGAGAACGGCCCCCCATATCTCAACTCACTCAGCCCTGTGCTCCTGCATTGTTATATTCCCTCCTATTTCCCCGTGCCCCCCCCATCCCTTTACCCTTTCGCCATACTCCCTCACTCTCTACTCTACCTTCTATCCTTCATGCCCAGAAATCGAAACCTCAATCCGATTCAATCACAGTGGATCTTCAGTGCAACCCTGTCAAGTGGATGAATGTTCATCGCCAGCCCTTTTCTTACTGCTCGATATGAACCTTTCGTTATTTATACAGTATACAATCGTATAGCGTGCGCAAAACGCCCGAAGGCGTGTGCTTCAATCCTCCGCGGAGAAACCGTTTATGTGAAAACGAAATATACTGGAAGTGAGGAAGATCGAGAGATATGACGCATGATACGGTGAAAGCGTCGAAGCGAGTGATTTATTGCATCCACTCCATTATCCTTTCCCACGAGTCCCACGTATAATCTGATAACGCGCAAACCTACAATTCGTTGGAAAATGGAAAAAGTGGAATTATGTGCGATTCTTTTCAACGCAAACAATTAAAATAGGTTCCTTTTGTATTATGATAGAGTGATAAAGTGTTTGCGATATTTCCTAGCAACTTTATTCCATCCACGATAGAACCTTCTTGATTTTATCTGCTCCAAAACCTACTGACGTTATATGATACTACTTCATCGCAGAGAGTACCTGGACACTCAGGATCACTCCAGAATAGAACCATGGGCGTTGACACAAAGCTCCAATCCTTTTCCAGAAGAACTGATAGTATCACTATATTCTCCACTACCTTCTCAGCGCATTCCATGCACCACACCCCATTCTCTTGGACTCTACTTTGACTTTGTGTCAATGCTTCAACCTTCATCTTCGCTGGCTCTTCTTCCGAGTGAGAGAGAGATGCCTCCTGGCTGTTATGGCGAGTTGGTGGGAATGGCAGAGAAGAAAAACTCGTCGTATTTTCATTCCGATTTTCACGAGCCCTGCGTAATCGAGTCCCTTCCGTTATCTACCAGATAATAGTTTCAGTTTTTTTCCCCCGCTTCAATAAAGGCGAGCAGATCCCCTCGTACTCTTATTGTCTTCAAACACGATGCGATCTATTAGGTTACTTTAAGTTAGTAAGGAGTTCGATTCATTCACTTCATTTCGATCTTTTCGATTGAATTTAAAGTGGGTCTTATTACGTTCTTAATTTCATTTCCTTATTTTCTCCCCAGTGTTATTTTGTTTAATTATGATTAAGCGTGAGTTTCAAGGTTTGTGTCTGATTTTGGTTTATTATTCATTCTGAATAATAACCCTACGTTTTCGGTCCCGAAAAATTTTTTACAACCCCCCCCCCCTCAAAATTTGATACTTTACGTTTCAGGACATGGGGATTCCAAATCTGCAATGTCCGCCGTGCGCCGTCCCCCATCCCCCGTCCGCCGTCTGGGCCGTTTTGTGCCTTTAACGTGGTCTAAAAAATCCGTTCTTTCTCACAAAAATCCCATTTGGTATCTAGTTGTGCCCGCCATCTCGGCAATCCGATCGGACGAAGTCCATGGTTGTTATGGATAAAAAATGGTTACAAAAAATTACAAAACGCAGTATAATCGCAAATAAGCCGTGTTTCGTATCGTTTTCAAGGTATTTTTACATCCTGGGTCGAATGGAATGAGTATCAGACGTGTACAACTGCGTATAGGGAAATTACAGTAATTATTAGAGTCAACTAATTGAAAGAACTCGCGAGAACTACAGCAGAAGTCAACGTTTCGTCGTTAGTACTCCCTTCCTCCTTCCCGTCTCATCAGAACCACCTGCCCGCTCTCCTCATAACGCCCGCTCGTTGTACCATTTGCCGAGGGTTCGCTGGAAGTCCCCATCCCAATGTCCTGACTCTTTTTGCCCGATGGGGCGGAGGATGGTTAGGGCCACTTTCTTCGCACACCCCTACATCGGATCATAAATGCCTACAGAATAAATTACGCCGGGGGAATATTTAGTTTCTGTAGTTCCATTGTAGTCATGTTTTGTATGGTTTACTAGTATTTTTCGATGCTGAATCGAATCGAATGGAATGGGTTTCAGAGCAGTAATACTAGGTCAAGCTGTTTATGAGAATAATAAACCGTTGTGTAATAATTTGCAGGGGTTTATTATATTGGATCCAGACACGAACTTCCACTACGAGGGTAGAAAATCCCTAACACATCACGAACCCTAATATTATCAGCCTCCACTGTTGAAAACGTTGGTACCGTAATCAGAGATGTGCTCTGGCATTTTGCGCTTCTTGATGTGCTGACTAAGCCCAAGATTCCACCTTCCAGAGACCACCTGGGTACTGCCAAGGATATAGTCTCTATTTCCGTCGGCTCCCCTTCCTTGGCCCTCTCTGCCGTGCGTCGAATAGCGTGGGAAGGGCGAGCGATTAATTTGCGAGGCTTTGAGTTCTTTGTTCTCCTTCTAGTACTTCACCCGCCTTACAACGCATTAATCGAGCCTCTCCCTTATCAGCCAGGGATTTTAAGTGCAGTGTTTTGCTCTCTCGCTTGAGTATTGTTGGATAAAGGTGAGCAAACCCCTGTTTATTAACCCCCGTGCAGCGATATTGTCTTTCATAACGATCTGAGCAAATTAGGTTACGGTTCGTTTATTCAATTAAATTCAAAGTAGGTCTTAATGCATTCTTAGTTTCATTTCCTTATTTTCTCAAGAAGAGTTATTTATTTATTTGATATCTGAGGTGAGTTTAGTGAGTTCTTGTCTCATTACGTATATTGGGCCCAGACACGAACTACTATAATACAAAAACCCTTGACACATCACAAAACTCAGGGTCATTCCACAAGCCCGCACAATCTAGTAGCACATCTCTCTTATTTTCCTTTCTTTCTTTCTATCTCTCTCTCTCTCTCTCTCTCTCTCTCTCTCTCTCTCTCTCCTTTTTACTTGTTATTTCAAGAAACACCTATGTCAGTTGTCAATGTTAAAATTTTCTTTTGTTACCTGTTTTTATTCTTTTGTGTAAATAATTATGTTTTCTATTATTTGATTGTAATTTGATTGTATTATTTAAACGTAATGTGTAATCTATGTATTCAGATAAAATGGAAGAGAGGACCACAGGTCCTAATTTTGTCTGATCAATAAAGAAAGTCAGTCAGTCTCTCGCCCTATTCATTCTCTTTCTCCCCCCACCTCCTAACTACTGAATGTCTAGGCAACAACAACTAACTATACGTCACAAATTTGTCATCACATGATTCAGCGACAAAAGCTGATTCCATCAGGCAATAAGCGAGCACCCACAACGTTACGATACCAGCCTCTCGTACATCGCACCGAGGCAGGCAGTGGCACCACGCAAATGGCGTGAAGCACACTCACATGTACGTAAGCCAACGGGTGAAGTGCCCTTCCCTTTGCGGAAAGTAGAAATACGAAGTAAACTCAAATATTTTCAGCCCATTCACAAATCGTTTTACCGCCTTTACAAAGTGAGAGACGTAATGGAAAAGAAACGGGAAAAGTTGAGTGTTTGGTCGACTACAAATACTTCCACAAGCTGTTTTAATTACAGTTTCTTATTTTATTCCGAACAATTCCAGGTGTGAAAAAATGTAGGCCAATTTTAATTTGGTGGTTTTTGAAGCGCAAATAAAATAGTTTTCTTTTTCTCCTTCGGAGTCAGCTACTCTCTAAAGCCAGGCGACCTAACTTGCAATTCAACCAAACTCTCTTCTTCTTTCCTCTCAGTTTCCTTTAATGAAAAACCTCCCACTTCCCGCCGTTCTTCCCTCTGTCTTTTGAAGAGTTGAAGAGGATGAGAGATCATCACTTCTTCTCCAACGTTTCACCTTCACCACATTTCAATATCAGTTAGGGAAAGACGCTTTTCAGTTTAACAAAAATGCGATTGATTCTTTGAAGTTCGTCTTCAGTGAATTAAGCGAGAGACGCGGGTATCATGAGACGACTGAGAAGGGCTCCCATTTACGGAGTGCTATTGAGGAAGTTGTGGTTGGTTGAGAAGCACAGAAAGACTGCGTGGATGACGATAGGAGATGACTCAAACGTAGTGATAAGACGCATTGTGGCATCTCCACACAACAGTAATACGGAGGAAGTGTTAACTGGAAGATGTAGGTGGGGAAAGCGGCTCAAATAGCACTATTAAAGAACCCATAAGCTTAAGGAGGGAAAATGTATTTAACTGATCAGTATATACGTATCGTTCTTCATAAATCCTTCCTGTGACGATCCAATGAATGGAGATAACAGCGAGAATATACCTTCGACATGAGTGCTTTCTGTACGTATCAAATTCTTCACGTTTACAGTGCAATCTTCAGCCTGAGATAGAAGTCTACAAAATAGTAAGATCAACAGTTGGTACGCCCTTTGGATGTCACCAATTACACGAACCACTTGGAGTCCGAATTACGCTTTCTAGAAGACCCAGGAAATCGTGAATCATACATATATTGATCTGAAGCCTACGAGCTCAACCCCACATTTCGTTAAGACAAACGCAGGTTGGGGGTGCATCAGTTCAGATGTTTCCTATATATACTTTAGGAGTTTTGAGAACCTCCAACTTCATAGCTGTAGAGGCTTTGCACCAGGACCATCGAAGGCAGTTTCCCAGGCTCGGTTTCCCTGGTGAGAGCATAGAACGCCACACACTCCAAAGGGAAAATTCCACAACACCTGGAGGGCAGCTCAACTCGGTCACCCCTCAAGCGCTACAGCCACAACTCGACCTGAAACCTCCTCCACAACCCCAAGACCCCAAGCCCAATGTTTCCTGGTGTGAGTGACCATTTGTAGGAGGCTGGTTCGAGAAGCCTCTTCTTTACCTTACTCGTCTTAACTATTAAGTAGATGTCAAACTGTCATAATTGAAGACCTCCTAAGAAGGAATGCCTTGACCATAGAATGCCATTCTTGTTGGTAAGGTATCTTTTACCCCATCACTCGATTCCCCTAATAAAAATGCCGCTTCTCAATTAAAACTAGGAAGGCTGATATATTTAGCCACTCTTTTGATGCGGTTGGACCATGGGCGTGCAGAAACAGGTCTGTTTTCGCCTCATATTGATCGTTCCGGAAACCTCACGGGGAAATCTTGTCGTTCATGAAGAGAGTTACATCAGCCGTTTATGAGTGCCATACAGGTAACGAACGGCTTTTCTAGTAAAGGCCCTCACTTACCATCTGACTCGCTTGCCATCTATTCAACAAGCGCTGCCAGCTTTTGTTCGCTGGAGAGCCCATCGCAGAGTTCAGCCAAGTAGCCTTGCTTATTGTTCGGAACTATGGAAACTTCACGGAAGAAGTGCCTTCAATTGACTGGAGGTCCACCTCTCACTTATAACTTCGCCGAAGCACTTGATTTCCTTGTGTTGTACACACAAGCTCATACTGAGGCTTACGACACACCGCTTTAATGAATGAATCAGTACGAGGGGAGACTCATTCCACTTGTGTTTATTGATTATACCTACCCTCTAACCCAGATTTTGTGTCTCAGCAGCTGCAACAAGGAGACTAATACCCTCCAAAGCGCACATAGGCCCCGTGGGCTTCCTTTTGACAGAACTTCAGCTCTTGACGTTTGGAGTGTAGTGGAAATAGACGATGGGTACTGAACGCTCAAGAATGTATTGGGAGCCTCTACTATCGTCTAAACCTTCATGAGGAGACGAACAAAGTTGATCAAACAATACTTTGCATTTTGGGACATCGTGGGTTCCTCATTATTTTATACCCGTTGTTGAGGGCATGAGAGGGGGAGTTTGAGGATCGAAATAAAAATGAAACTCGGTGAGCATGAGGAGGACTGTAATATACGTGTGGAAATTATTTAAAATTGAGCTGAGATGGTGAACAAATGGGCAACACAAGGGCAGTACTTGGAGCGCGTGAACTGGCGCAGGCAACCGTATGAGAGAGCGAGAAGTTACTCGGGCGATAGTTGGAAGCAGAATGATTTTTGAAGTGCTCAGTCTTGGAGAAGAAAAGTGAAATTGGGCAGAAAAAAGTAAAAAAAAGTGGAAAGGAGGCTGTTAGAACGAACCGACCGCCGCCGCGAGGGATTCCCGCAGGTGAGGGGCAGGTATTGAAATGGACGGAGACGATGACTAGGGAAATCTGAAGTCAAAGGCTAACCAATTTGACGCTTTGCGTCGAACACCCGTTATCAAACTACCATAGAATAGCTCATTGGTGTACTACTCTGGCTTTTGAGAAGCAGGGTGTCCGGGGTTATCCTCGGGTCAATGATCCAGGTTTTTGTCGAATGTGGCTGGTCCATTATCCCACCGCGGTCGAAGGACTTCCCGCTTATGGATTTCCCACTGATTTCAGGCATCTATGGACTCTCTTTACCGCCCTTCATTCATTCCCGTCTCAAGAGCCCTCACAACTCTTCCGAATTTAAGCTCTTATATCAGCACAGTGAAACGTGTCGCGTCTCTGTTCCCCAGTAACTTCATTCTGCACTTTCTGCTCCGTGAACTCTAGTGTTTTACGTGTTCATCTATCAATCTGTGTAACTCTGAACATTACCGTTTCCCTACCAATTCTTGCGTTTCTTCAAGTTCACCTCGTCCTATTGTGCAATAAACAGAGGGTAATTAATGTATAAATAGGGAAATAAAATCGATTTATGTGGACTTCTTTTATGAATGATTTTATCGCTCACGTCATCTCACTTACGTAACTAAACCATTCTCTCACACTCGAAGGCGTCTCATACAGATACCCCTCCACCGAACAACAATATTCAATAAATCATTCACAGCCACAGCCATCCGCATCTACAACAATAACCCCGACTCCTTCAGACCAGAACAAAGCGTGAGAGCATTTAAAAAAACTTTTTCAAATTTACTGTTGCAGAAGTACAGTGCGAGTGCCTAGAAAGAAAAAAAAAGTGGAAAAGGTGTGCAATGCGCTTGTATTGAGAAGTTTTTGATTTTTCTTTTTTATCTTTTTGTACGTTTATTTTTCGTTTGTTTTTTTATTAATATGAAGCGAGAATTTGATGTAAGTTAATTACTGCTGTTAAATAATTAATTAATGCTTCCAGGGACAGTGGAAGAGAGGGCCCTATGGCCTTAACTGCCCCTGGTTAATGTGAATAAACCATTTCAATCAATCAATCAATCTCTCAATGACAATAGAGACTCGATTGACAACGAACGTTCAGAGCCAACAGCCAGTTATGTTTGCCGATGGGTTTCAATGCTTCCGTTCAGCCACTCGCTCAAAGCTCTTCTAATCGCGGCATGAATTTCTCTCAGGATCAAGAGCCCTCACAACGGGAAATCACACGGGATGTGAGCACAAAGCGAATTAACCGCTGTTACGACGTCATCGACGACCTTTGGCTCTTCTTCAATTAGTGGAGAACAAGTTGAGAAGTCGGGAAAATTTGAGAATTGGATGCTTGAAAGCGACCGGCAGGAACTTAATTAGCCCCCACCGACGATACTTCGCTCTTATTCGGTGCTTCTCAGGTCTTTGCTAGACGCCCTTTGACCTGCAAATGGTAATTGGCGCATTGCTCAACGGCTTTCTCCTCTGTCTCTTCAAGAATGTAGCTACGTTCTAGGAACACTATTCAAATAATGACGCCGTACGTGGTGGAATAAATCGATGAAAGTCGGTCTTCACACTTCAATAAATCTCACCGAAGTTTCCACCGTCGACAGTAAGCTAGAGTCCCTGGCACACTCTATACATTCTCATCACAGTCAATCACAAAGGAATTTCCCTCGTTCTTCAACCCAACTGGCATCAAAATTAAGAGTTTAAATGTGTGGAGCGACGCAACACAGCTCCACTCCAACTTACTCCAATCCACTTTTCAGTTCGTGTGCGAGAACCTAATTAAACGTCATGTATAGAAACTGAAACCGCAAGAATTTGTTGCATGGCTTTTACTTATATCCCGACACAGACGAAGGGGGTTTCGATTACAAAAGCTGATGATGACTTTATGATTTTGATTGAATTTATGAACATTCAAATTCCCTTTCAACCACTACCTGGCTTTGGTTCTGATTAAATATCTAAGTGAAAATGCAGTGAACAAGAGATATAAAATATGACGTTCACCTATAAACGGCGTTACACAGAACCACCCCTCACGTTTCTAGGAAACACTATGCCAAAAGTCCGATCAGTTCGGTATCTAGGAGTGATCCTAGATAGACATTTGACATTCGAGGACCATATTTCTGTATTGCTGCATCGATTACGGTCCATTGTGTTCAGCTTACGGTATCTTCTGCACAATCCCACCACTTCCCTGCACAATAAAGTACTTATTTACAGTTCCCTTATCCGACCAATATGGACTTACGCCATCGCTGTTTGGGGCACGTGTTCGCCGTCGCAATTCCGCCGTATTGAGCAACCGCAAAACGCAACCCTGCATGAACATATTATCCACACGCCTCCATTTGTTCGCAACCTGACTAATTATATGACTTCTCATTGGAAACCCCTACGGCTCTTTTACGTCGCATCATGTCTACATTCACTACGCACAATCTCCACCACCCCAATCATCTGGTCCATGAAGGCTTCGCCAGACCATCGCATCAACGCCTGGTCCGTCCCCGGCCTATTTTAAATATTGTAGGAACGTAGACCCGCTTCAATGTCAAATGTTAATGGTTACTGTACTGAACTAAGTGCGTAACCTTCAGTTTTAGAAAAACAGTGTGTTCCATCACGCCATTAGGGTATATTTATATTTATAAATAGCCTTAATAAAGTTTAAAAAAAAAGAGATATGAAAACAAAAATATCACACGAAACTGTCCGAATGTACCCAATTAATCAATTATCTTATATTGTTCTCTTCAAACGTCGTCCTGACTGATTGTTGAACAAAGATAAAACCAAAAATGTTCCATAAATATTTGGGGCGCCTTATTAGACAACAACCCTACCTGACTCTAGCCCCACATTCACCAATCTTAACTGTTAACAATCGTCCCTCTTGGAAACGTCCATTTTGTCAATACGCCCAGTCAAAACCTTAGCCTTGACGCTTTCTTGCAGCTCTGCCACTCATTAGCTCTCGGCAATTCGTTTTGTCTAACGCTCAGTGCTCAATAGCTATAATTTAATATTTCATTTTGCACTGAACTTGAACCCTGCTTTACTTTCAAATCCAATTTTCGCCACTGAATGTGTATTAACCCGGTAGAAATTAACGTTGCGCTAAGAAATTGGTCGCGCTTAACGTGTGGAAGTTAAATTGGCTTCCTTGCACTCAAGTGGCAGTCTTGTTTAGTAATTGAAGGGTTAACGCTTCACGAAAAGGTAATCAGAGAGTCAGCACTGGTTTGAAATCTACAATTTTGTGTATAGTTCGTCTTATTTTTTTTTTTTAGCACAATCTTAAAATACGAATGGGATTCACGATTGTGCTCTCGCCGTTTTCCCATCAATGTAAAATTTATGCTCACGTTCAGTTTGAAAGTAGGAAATTGAATCGTTGTATTCATTTTTGAAGAAAAAAATTATTGGGGTGTTTTCTGCAGGCTAAATATCAAATTTGAGTTAACTTCTTAACTCAATCGCGTTCACAGACACACATAACAATTTTTCAGGTGGTATTTTTCGACCTTAGGCAACGCCTAGACTGTGAATATGTTATGGAAAAACAAAACGTTTTGTAAAAACTGAGATCTCCAAGTTTTAGATGAAGTAAAGTAGTGGAAAAATTGCTTTCCTTACTATCGGGAACGATATAACTCTGAAACTTCTATCAACTCACAGTACGCAGTACAATAACACCAAATAACCCAATGACTTAATATTTTGGTTTGTTAGGAAATGACGAGAGCGGTGGATTAATCGATTTTCGCGTTGTTGATTCCTTATAAATCCCGAATTTAAAACAAAAATGCGTCTTCAAAAATCATGATGGTCGTGCACGGTTAAAGTTTTCCTAGCTATCAAACAATTAGAAACGGATCACGGAATTCCAAGTAACGTTGTTTCCTTCAACTAATGTTTTCTCTGTATTACCGATATTTCTGAATCTTGTCCAAAACAATCATATTGTTGCTACGGTCACCCAAGGGCTAATTACTTAATGAAGGTTGTGGCATAAGTAGGAGCAACCCAATAAATTCTGGCACCACCAGTTTCTGCATAAAAAGGTTCTATCAAGTTCATATATTCGGAGAGAGAAAGGTTTGGTTGCAATTGAGACAAGTACAGCCCAACGTACGTGGTGCTGACGAAAGTTTGTGTGATGTGTCTCACCAGATACTGTTTTAAAGTGTAAATATTTCGAGTAGCCCTCAAACTCTCGTTGAGCTCTGATGAGGTTTCGACGTCGACCTACGAGCTCAAAGTACTACAAGTAATACCCAAATGTACGAACTTCCCGGAGGACTGCCACAGTCAAGGGAGGTGGAGAGGGATTCAGTCGAAAATAGGTATCTGTCCCAAGAGGCAGGTTGATGAGATGAGGCCCCAATGTAATCTCATGATGTTTCCGGAGGTGAAACGCGAGATGAAATAGTAATGAGCTCAGTTGAAACATAGTTTTCTCTTCTGTTCAGGGTTTCTTGTTCGTACATGAAAACGGCTCTTTTTTCTCTTTTGAGACCGCGTAAGCAGCTTTGTAAGTTAAGGAAGAAGAATGTGAGTCTTCAGAATGCAAATGGCATCCCCGTATCAGATAAACGTATCGCGAGGTTTTCATTCCCAACAGCGATATTCAGCAACCAATAGGATTGCCTCAGCTTTGTGAAGAGCAAGAGAAGAACTAGATCCCACCAACAACTAGAAGTAGAAGCAACGTCGACGACAAAACCATCGTCTATCTGAATGCTCAACAACTCGCTGTGAGTAAGGTTTTATAGGTGAGTCACAAAATTACAGCGCACGGATCAGATCAAGAAAACCCTGCAAATAATTACACAATGGTTGAGTACTCTCTTGCACAGCTTGACTTGAGTCTTACACGTCCGAGACCAATCACATTCGACTCAGCGTAGAAGAATACCAGTAAACTATACGAAACAGACCTGACTACAACTGAACGACGACAGTTAAATCTACCATGCGCTTATAGACGCCTGTAGGCAATTGGCAGGACTTCCAAACGATGGACAAACCACGGCGTCACTTGCGGGGGATTTTAAAGAGACGGGAGGGGTCGTTTTGTCCCGTGGGTTTTTTAAATTAGTAGACTTCGGCTCACTGTAATTACTATGATTTCGCTATTTTCGGTCTGGGCGCGGTCGTACATCTCTGATAATTGTTCCAGTCGACCCAGCATCTTGATATACCATGAAAAAGATACCCTAAAACTATTTACGTACGCGTATTTACGGTAAAACTGCCAAAATTGCGTGTTAGTTAATTTTTTTAACCGTTTTCTGCCCACAACCATGGGATTTGTCGTGCAAGCGGGCACTACTAGATACCATGTGGGATTTTTGTGGGAATGAACGTATTTTTCAGACCACATTAAAGGTGGACATAGCAGATTTGGAATCCCAATGTCTTGAAACGTAAAGTATCAAATTTTGAGGGGGGGTTGTAAGTAAAATGTCCTGTCTGAAAGCATACGCGTATTATTCAGAATGAATAATAAACCAAAATGACGGACAGGAGGATAATTGTGTCACATTCTATCAATTCTTGTTGCAGATTACATCAAGTGGCTGCACTAGCGATAAAGAGAAAGAAATAATATTTTTGTTGTTTGATATTTTAGACTGATACTAAATGAAATAAAAGGCGTGTTGATGAGACAGTACTATGGAATGTCATCTGAGACTTGAAAAACCAAAACCCCGTTCCATGAAATCTGAAAATACGATGGTGGACTTCCCGATAGGATTAGTCAGTCCAGTTCTAAGGAAATGGCAGTGGAGAAGAAGATAGATGGTATGGATCTCAACACGCAACCCTGATTTATGGGAACACTAGGAGCAGACTGTCCATCCTACGTCCCATAAACAAGGAACAGAAGAGAAGAAAGACAAGCAGACGGGGATGCATGTTGAAGTCCATCAAACTTCAAATTATACACGTTCCACGTTTGTTTGGACCAGGATAGACATGAATGAAACTCGGAGACGGGTATTTACTGAGCACAAAATTGTAACTGGTGAGCTGGTATATCACAAGATTGGAAGACTTGGGTGTACAAAGAAGAGGTGACTAACACGGGAGATGAGTTGAGTATGGAATCGCGAACAAATAGGGCTCTGAAGACGTGAAAACTGGTTGTACTGGGAAGGAGGGAGAAAGCCGAACTAGAATTCGATGAGAGGTGGAAAAGGTATCCGTTGGGAGAATTGAAGACGACCGTATCACGAAAGGTGTTACAATAATATCTGGTGCGTTGCAACACACAACTTTCTTTAGCTCTACAACAATTCACTTTGTACATGGCTAAATCTATTTAATCAATTCATTTATCACTCAGTTCATTTGAACTTGGTCAAACAATACGTCACAGCAGCAGAAAGCGGTAGCGCTTACAGTTTCGGAATTTATTGCGCTGCTTGTACTCATTCCAGGACCATCGTTGAGCAATCGGTACACAGATAATTAATGAGGCTGTAAACATAAATTTTTTGAAGAAGGATAGTAATTACTTTTGCAGAGTTATTGGGTAAAAATGTTCAGAACTGGTAGTAAGCGAAACGGCAGTAGTTGAAATTCAGGAATTTCTGGAGTGACCCCCATGTATCTCATGAGCGTTTTTAAACACTCGCCCTTTAGGTATTGGATTGGACTACAATACAAATTTTTTTTTACATTCTACAAGAATTCCAGCGGAGTTTATAAGAAAAAAACTGCGCTAAAAACGTTTTTCGTCGAAAATTTTGATTATTTATTGTGCTGCTCTCGTCATTTTCCCACGAATGGGAATTTTATGCTATAATTGCGTTATTAAGAGCTATCAATATAAAAAGTTTAATCAAAATCGTTAGAGCCGTTTTTGAGAAAAAAAATATTTGGTGTTTTGATCACTATGATAACTATAGTTAACTTTCGGTGGATTTTGTTCATACCCTTATTTTGGCGTCCCATGGTAACCTGCGGGTGAGATTTTTACAACGGTGGTTTTCCCTTCCTTCCCCTCTCCTCCCTTCTCAGATTCCTCTCCACAACAGATACCTTCTCCCAAAAAGTCATGCTGCTACGAAGTGTCGCCGAAGTGAGTCGTCTCCAGATCTCCCAACACTTGTTACTTTCCTTGGCTCTACAAAGTAGAAAGGAAAATTATGTAATCGGCTGAAAAAAAAAATTTGAGTTTTCTTCAGATCTTTACGTTTCAGACCCTCCCGAGTCCGAAAAACACTATTTGGGAAAATGGTGTGTGTGTCTGTGAACGAATTTTAGTGAAAACGACAGTACGAAATCAGCTCAAACTTGATATTTCGCCCGCAGGTTACCATGGGACGCCAAAATGAGGGTATGAACAAAATCCACCGAAATTTAACTATACTTATCATAGTGATCAAAACACCAAATATTTTTTTTCTCAAAAACGGCTCCAAAGATTTTGATTAAATATTTTATATTAGTAGCTCCCAATATGGCAATTATACCATAAAATTCCCATCTGTGGGAAAATTACGAGAGCAGCACAATAAATTACCAAATTTTTCGACGACATCTATTTTAGCGCGGTTTTTAGAGACAGCAACCGTACCAAATCAGCTGAAACTTGATGTCTAGCCTACAGGTTACTATGGGACGCAAAAATAAGGGTATGGGCAAAATCCACCGAAAGTTAACTATAGTTATCATAGTGATGAAATCACCAAATTTTTTTTCTCAAAAATGGCTCTAACGGTATTGATAAACATTTTTACATTGATAGCTCTCAATAAGGCAATGATACCATAAAATTCCCATTTGTGGGAAAATGACGAGAGCAGCACTATAAATTATCAAAGTTTTCGACGAGAAGCGTTTTTTGCGCGGTTTTTTTCTTCTTATAAACCCCGCTGGAATGTTGGTAGAATGTTAAAGAAAATTGGTATTGTAGTCCAATCCAATACCTAAAGGTTGAGTGTTTAAAAACGCACATGAGATACATGGGGCTCACTCCAGAAATTCCTGAATTTCAACTACCGCCGTCTCGCTTACTACCAGTTCTAACAGTTATTACCCAATAACTCTGCAAAAATATAAAAGACGAGTTAAGACGAAGTAGTCTATTTCCACGGGTAAAATAAAGACAATGATAACTTGTAGACGCGTTTCGGTTTACTAGACCATCATCAGTACAATACAGAGTGAGGAAGTTGTGAGAAGTTTCTTTTATACAAAAGTGAAAGGTGCCTTCTGATGGGCCTCGCATTAGAAAGGTGGCATGAATGTGAAAGGCAAAAAGGTGAAAGGAGAAGGGAATTCACAAGAAAATATCAATTAGAGGGGAGCGCCTAATTACATCTAGGTCGTTGACTGATATTCCTAAATTATGAATTTTTTGAATTTCCAAAGATTGGGATAGCTCATGTTTGCCAGAAAGGTCCAAAATTGGATGCTTTAGAATCTTTGGAAGATCTTTGGAGAATGATGGTCTAGTAAACCGAAACGCGTCTACAAGTTATCGTTGTCTTTATTTTACCCGTGGAAATAGACTACTTCGTCTTAACTCGTCTTTTATAAGATGGATTTCCACTATCTCGCCGCACCCACCTTACATTATACTCTGCAAAAGTCCTTCCTAAAAAAATTCGTGTTTACAGCCTCCTTAATTTTCTGTGTACCAATTGCTCAATAATGGTCCTGGGATGAGTACGAACAGCACAATAAATTCCAAAACTGTAAGCGCTACCGCTACCTGCTGCTGAGAAGAGTTCAAAGGAACTGAGTGATAAATGAATTGATTAAATAGAATTAGCCATGTACAAAGTGAATTGACGTAGAGCTAAGGAAAGTTATGTGTTGCAACGCACCAGATATTTTGTTACGTCATTCAACTGACGATAATCAATGCAAAAGCGAGTACTGCCGTCCTTCCTTTTCACTAGTGCAATGGGGCTTGCCCAAGGGCTGGTAGATGGCTCAATGATCCCGTTTTGCTCCGTGTCTATCCCACAGGGTGAAATTCGGCGTGGAACCTGTCTAATGGGATGACAGCCGCCTACGTCAATGGCGTGTGAGACTCCTTCAATCCGGCCCAAATCTTTAACAGTCTAGGAAAAAACATCGGAAAGCTCAATGAGTAGCTCCTTTACCTGTTCCTGTTGTTGAGGCTGTAATTTACTTGTAGCTCTCTAAAGTAAATCGTGCAGATGTGCTGGGAATTCATTCTTATTACTTTCGCAATATTTTTTATCTCTTTCTGCTCGCAATTTTTCAAACCCCTGTATTCCTTTCATGTCGGGTCTCTCTTGAAGCATTTCATCTTGTGCCATCACGTGGTTATCATCCACAGTGTCAGATGCTTTGACCCATTGGTCTCCCACAATCACGCCCCGTTCTGCCGCGTCAATTAGACATTTTTGAGCTGCCAGAAAATCCAAACCCAACATGCATGACTCTTGAACCTCAGCAATCAACACAGTATGGGTTCTCCCTACTTCGTCCCCTACATGAAAAACCATTTTTGCTTTTCCTCGCACAGGTATTAGGTCACCTGCTACTGATCGAAGCCATGTTACTCTCCTGCGGACTCCACCTGACATTCCATTCTCTTCAAAAGTTCGGAGTTAACAATGGTTCTAGCAGCTCCTGCGTCGACGATCATCCCACATGAAATACCGTTCACTTTCCCAGCAAGCGCAAGCGAGTAAAAAGAAGTGCCAAATTCATTGGGGACTTTGTCAACAGGCAGGCTGTTTCTCGTTTTCCGCAGGCTGTTTTCCCCGACGAAGCGGACAGGATCGATGAGTCGCAAATGTAGCACAGTCGTTTTTGCTTATTTTTCCTTTTCGTGACCACCTTGTACACTTTATCAGTTGGGGGATCGTCGATAGCAGCGTGCTGAATAGGTGTTGCAGGCACGGCCAGTTGGGCCACTGCTTCCAACTTCAATGCAGAAAGTAAGGCATCTCGCATGTAGAAACCCGTTGCTAATAAAAGGCAGTTAGGTTCGATGGTTATTACGTAATATTTCGCTTAGTTCGTAATCATAATGATCAAACATTTTCCTCCGTACTTCTTTTTTCAGACAAAAAATGAAAAGAGCTGCGTGATTAATGATCAAACATTTCGACGAAAAACGGTTTAGTGCAGTTTTTACACCATAAATTTCGCTCATCTGACTCGCGTGATATGTTAACTTTACGATACATGTTTAATAATGGTCACTACATAATCAGGAACCACAGGAATTCTGGAATTCAAACCGACGTCGTTCCGTAGGCCAACTTTTTTTGCAATTTTGTAATTCCAGAAGTGCTGTCAAGAACCTTCTTAATAAAATCGTGTTGGCAGCCCCATCAATTACCTATACGGTAACAGTATAATTAAAGCATAAGCAGCAGCCCAACAAATCCTGGAACTTCAAACGTTAACAGTTTCTACGTGTAACGCAGTTTAGGGTTGATATGGACTTAGCGAAAAATACATTGGACTGGCAGCTGAAGCCATGAAAACCGCTGAATGTACGCGGGGCTGAGGAAAGTACCAAATATTGAAACTCAGAATGGCAGACTTGGCATCACATGGGCTGAGGACAATCCCCAAGGACCCACTTTTTGTTATCTAAGGGAGCCGGATGCTGCAAATACTTACTTAATAAGCTAAGTTACATACAACAATACTTGATTACATAACCAAATTAAATCCCACGTACCATTCTCTTAGCTTTGAGATAATGAAATCAACTCCAACACTCCCATCTATCTGTACGGTGTTCGAAATTCGAAAAACGCAACACAAACTCTAAATAAACAAAATACAGTGCAAAACTTTCTAAATGTCACCAGCGACTCGGTTACAAAATCATCTTTACTTTGCATTCAGAGTACCGTTAAATGTCCCTATAAACTCATCGTTTCCGTTTTATTACTTGAGTTATTGATAAGGTTTGAATCGACTGTGATGTTCACGAAGACTCTTGAAAGTGAATGGACAAGGGTTCGGCTGCGCCCACAAATACCGTATGTCGTTATAGGAGTGAGCATGAATCAAGACTGACTCAAAATCGGGTCCTCGGAGGAAAACCCAAGGATACAGCACGGGGATCTTTAGATCAGTCGCTCTGTTCCTCTTGACAGAGCACGTACGAGCACTTCCGATACCTTCGGTACACTCGGAAGCCTAAAAGCTGGAGGTTCGCGTGGACCCACGTCTTTCCAAATTACGATTGGCTCCTCAAACAGTTTGAACCCTCAGAAAATTAATTCAGTAAATTGACGGGGAACGTCTGTAACGCTGCCAAGTGGGCCATGAATCTAACATGAGGCCTCCATCCCCTCAACGAGGCAACCCACCTTCATTTCAAACTCTTCTCCACGCTCACTCTTTTCAATCCGACGGCTCTCTTTCTCTCCCGCTATCCTCGCAAACTCTCAAAAGTCACACAATGGAAAATAACGCGGAGGTCCCCTCAAAACAGTAGAACTTCACTTATTGCGAGCCTGGGAATCTGGCAGTCGTTCCGCCAAGAAAAAATATAATCCAGCAACGTTATTGTTGCAGTATCATATCCAAATTTATTGCAATATTTTTTTAAAGCAGTGATCATTGCCTAACTGAACAAGAACTGAACTTCATTGTGGAAAGAAGAGATCGTAATGACCATTCAAGGTGTATCTTTAGGAATTAGTCATTGTATTTGATCCCGCCGAGCTCCGAAGTTCTCCACAACCTGTTTCACTAACTCCTTACATTGCTGAGTTGTAACGTACACACAACCTGACTGTCCGTAACCCGAACCCCATTTCTGTAAGATATCCAAACTATCTCTTGACATGCTCGCCTAACAGTGTTTGTGACGTTTGCAGAGATGCTTCCATACCAAATCAAGATTATTCAGTACGCAGATATCATCACCTTGTATCGCATCGATTTGGATGAAGATCTCTGTACTGACCTAATTAGCTCAGCATTGAGCAGTGTAATGAAGTACTTTCCCAATCAATACGATATCGGTTCGAAAATCCATTCTGTGCCCACTCTCTCAGAGGTATCGTCTCTCCTGCCAGCAGAATGTTACATTAGGAAATTCAGTGTTCCCCTGTTCTGCTAAGTTTCTTCACCTGGCACCTCAAGGACGAATTAGAGCCTCCACATCATACTAAAGGTTACTAACGGAGTTTAGCCATTCTTCAGCATTTTGCACACAAGTTGAGAAGCTGGCCCCCTTACATTCTAGCTTTTGCTCAGGTCATTGCGATGCATATTTGATCATGGGTGTCAGTGTTATGATATAGTAGATGAATCGTTGCTTGACAGACTAGATATATCCATTATGCAGATCTCAGAATCTTGTTGCGTAGCAAGGAATATAAACATGCAGACCTGAAGTAAACAATATGGTGCGGAAATTGAAGAAAGTTGTTCGAGTCGTCACACAGATCTGTCAACTGGTTTTGAACACCAGTCCAGTCGCCTTAAAAATGAAATGTCAAGCTCTGTGTAAATTGTTATCGATCTGCAGGTCCGTTGAGCGACAAATGCGATAAATGGCTTTCCAATTTGAAAAGCAACACAAAATGCTGCCTTCGAAGCTCCGTCGTAGAAGCTTGGAAATGTGTTCTGGTTAACCAAACGTTCGAATACGTTTCAATGAACATTCGACGGGGTTCCCCCCCCCTCTCTTGGAAATGAAGCTAGTTTTCGAACTACGAAGGCCGGGTGATGAAAAACGGCAGTCGATAAGACAAAGATGTTCTACGGAACGGCTCGAACACTATTCTCGACATAACAAGGGAAAAAAGGAGGAGGAATCCGACCTTAGTGATTCATTATAGCTCCAAGTTGTGCGGTGAAGCTGCGGTAGATTTATGGATAACAGAGGCTCCGCAGCTAACATTGGAAGATGCTGGGGAACTTTACGTTCCGAAATTTATTGGAACGCCCCTACTCACGTCACAACTTGTGTTGACTAACCTGCGTATAAAGCTGTCAATATGAATTTTGTGGGAAGGTTCATGTCTACTATTGTAGGATTACAAAGAATAATACCATCGAAAAACAACGTCAAAAATCTAGTGCCACTCATCGCACCACATTCCTCAGCCCCACGAAAATTCAGTGATGGGCTCATTTAGTCTTATGTAAAAATAGGTAGCGCTGAAGGTGCAGAATTTATTGAGGTGTTCCTATTCATGGTACGACCATTATTGAGCAATTAATGCGCTGGTAATTCATGAGACTGCCAATACAATTTTTTGGGAAGGATCGTTTTTAATGGTGGTTTATTATTCATTCTGAATAATAACCCTATGTTTTCGGACACGAAAAATTTTTTACAACCATCCCTCAAAATTTGATACTTTACGTTTCAAGACATGGGGATTCCAAATTTCCAATGTCCGTCCACCGTCCCCCGTCCACCGTCGGCCGTTTTGTGCCTTTAACGTGGTCTAAAATATTCGTTTTTTCGCACAAAAATCCCATGTTTCGTATATAACCTTGTGACGGATATTTATTATTGTGTTAGGGGATGAACCCACGATTGACCGACAATAATGAATAAATATGATTTTGTGAACTTAAAAGAAATGAAAGAAAATAAACCAATCGTCAAAACGTAAACAAAACTAACCTTTTAATTGAAATAAATGGGCTCTCCGATAAGGGTCACAAATACACAGAAAACGAACAAAATATATATAAAAGAAAACAACTTCTCAAAAGAATCAAATTCCAAGTCCACGGTACAAAATAAATAAAGAGGCAACTTCTATTCGTCTTGTCTTCGTCAGTTGACGGCAGGAGACAGGGTTTGGCGAGACGAAATTTCGGGAAACTGGAGAAAGAGAGAGACAGAGTCTGTGTGAGCGAGTGCGATCCGAACCACCCGTAAAATTCTCGGGAGGGACTCACAAAAACGGGAATACTCCGCGGGAGGATAAGAAACAAAACAACGCAACGTGCACGGCTCCAGCTTGTGATAACCAACTCCCGATTGCAGCTCCGTTCTCCTGCCGTCACCGTTCACGAAACCGCTCTCTCTGAGATGTTTTGCGTCACAACCTTTGGCACTACGATTTGTCTCTTTATCGTCCGATTGCCTTGTTCTCGTCTTCACCTCCACGAATGACTGTTTCGCTCCATCTCAACTATTTCCGTTAGCAAAATACCTGTTATCTTCGATTGTACTTTTCATTATTCGTTTATTTTTGGTTTATTTATTTAATAGTTCGTTCGTTTCATTTTTTTGGTTTTAATACGATTCAATTTTTTTAGATTCTTTCGTTTCATTCTCATTTTGGTTTTTTTCATAGATTTTTGGTTACATTTTGATATTAGTATTTAGCGTGCATGTTTTCATATTAAAATTCAGTTTTTTCTAGATACTATTTTTTTTCTGTTTATTTTAATATTACGATTCAGTTCTTTTCGACCTTTTTTGGGTTTCATTATGATATTTTTCGATGCTGAATCGAACGGGATGGGTCTCGGAGCATTAATGCTAGGTCAAGCTGATTATCCGAATAATAAACCGTTGTGTAATAATTTGCAGGGTTTTTATGAATTACTTTACACTGTGAGAAATAGTTGTGAGTGAAACGGCAGCGGTGTACACCCTGGAATTTCAAGGGTTGCTCCTATGTTAATTACGAACGTTACTGAATTCGCACTGCATGGATTGCCAATTGCACTACCACCTTGACTTATCTGAGATACCTATGCATGAGCGGGATTTATGAGTAAAATATCTGGTGCGTAGCAACACACAACTTTCCGCCACCCCCGTAAGTTCGAACACCAGCTATGCGGGTGCTATATCTTCGTTCAACGAAATTCTACTGGAACATTTATCGAGAACGAAATGCTGGTACTTGTAAGTTGAGAGTCTTCCGTAAGTTTAATCGAAATCGTTAGAGCCACTATTGAGAAAATTTGAAAACCGATAAATTAATACTCGACAAATCTACTTTTCTGGGTTAACTTGGCTTATATCTCCGTATACAGAAATAATTATGGGAATCGAAATGTGGGTATAGGTGGCTAGAAGACACTCTGTAAGATTGATCAAATCTGGTGGAGCAGTCACCCCGGAATTTACGGAAAAGTTCGAAAAAATTATTTTTTTCATATTTTGATTTTTATCTCTGTTCAATAGACTGTAAGAGGAACAATATATAGGTATTAGCTATTCAAAAACATCCTGTGAGTTTGTTAAAAACCGTTCAAGCCATTTTGCCAAAAAGCGTTAAAATCCTGTTTATGCTTCATAGACCTATATCCCCCTCCATTCATTGTATTTTCATGGACATACGTATACAAAAGAAAAGTTAGGTATTGATTAGTGAAAGATAATTTGAAAGTTTAATCAAAATCGTTACATCCGTTTTTAAGAAAAATGCGAAAACCCCTAGTTTTTGGTACATCTTCGTCCCCCCTCCCACTTTTCCTAAGAACAAAGTCGCCCATAAACTTATTTTGGTGTCTGCAAAAAATAACGAACAGAACAACAAAAAAGAACTTGCCCAAGCGGTTCAGCCGTTCTCCCTCAAATCGAACTACAGACATACACTCTTTTTTTCCCCTTGAAACGGTGGATGCAGGTGATACCCTCACTGCAACCACAAACGGGCCTATTGTAAAGGCGTCCATGATCCCCATATCATGGCCCCCCTGCACCACCCCCAGGCCTTTCACTTGGTGTGACGTCACCTATGCGGGGCCACCACCCCCGCACAAAGTGGAGGATATTCGCAAATTCTGCATTCGCCACTTCTTCTGGCTGAAGAAAGGGCCTCTCAAACACACAACGGCGCGATGTCGCGAGTCCATCGCATACACACAGCCTTTGCTCTAATATTTGCAAGGTGGTACCTCAGCGAACCACCTGTGAACAGGCCACATGTGATCCTCATATCCTTCCTCCCCAATGCAAGCACCTCCTTGGACCTCTCCCTGGAGAGCCGGATGAAGAGTTTTGACTGTCTAAGGCCGGGAAGCCCTGCCAATGGGCAGCCCTGCACCCATCCTCCCTTTGGCAACGTCTCTACGTAGGTGGCTCCTGGTAGTCCCTACAAAGGGCTCAGGGCCAATAGGAATCTGCGCCGATCCCTTCTTAGCCAACCTATCAACCCGTTCGTTTCCCTCTATCCCCTGGCACCTAACACAGTGTTACACTGTTTTCCTCGGCCAGGGTCTTCAGTCCAGTCAGACACTCCCACACCTACCGCGATGTAAGAAAGTATGAGGCTAAGGTCTTGAGAGCAGCCTGACTGTCCACCACGATGTAGGTTCTCTGCCGCTTCAGTCCCCTCTGCAGCAGCCGCTGCACACAGACACCTCTGCCTGGAACGCCGTGGCCAGCGACCCCAATGGGATCGCCTCTCTGATTCTCGGCCCAAAGATGCCTGCCCCTGCAAGGGCACCCTGCAACGAGCCATCAGTGTAGTATACCAAGACACACACTCACTCACACGGACCACGCGCCAAGTAGGCCTCAAAACGTGAAGATCTGAAGAAAACCCTACTTTTTTTTTGACACGATTATAATACTTTCCTTACACTTGGGGTAGCGGAAAGTAAAAACTGTGCGAAAATAGCTTTTCCTTGGACGTTTAGATAATTATTGTGCTCCTCTCGTCATTTTTCCAGAGGTGAGAATTTTATGGAACGGTTTTGATAGTTTTAACTGTTCATACAATATCGTCATGGAGTTCGAGAAACATATTTTTTACATTGATTGCTATGATAATTGTAGTTCGTTTTGGACCGAATTAGTTAATATCGTTATTTTGACGTTCCATGGTGATCTAGACGATAAATATCAAATTTGTGCCGGTTCGCACAAATAAAAAAAACGTGAAGGTCTGAAGATAACTTTTTATAAAATTTCAGCTGTTCCCTACTCCATCAGGCTAGAAGAGTGGAAATACGTTGTGGTTTGAATTGAATTTTTCATTTGAGAATCACGTCGCCTTAAACCGCAAGTTGTGGATTTATTTCGACCAGAAAGTGGAAATTCTATCTTGTTTGGCAGTGGAATAATTTAAATAAAATGTATGAAACATTGTTTAACGTGACTTCCAGTTCAGGAGAAATGGATGAGGGACAACAAGGCGTGCCTTATCTCGCCCTGGTAATTAAATATCAGGTTTCCAATCACTTATGTTTTATCAGGTCGATATAAATTCTTCTAAATAAAAATGCTAAAAGCTGCTTTCCCATAAATTAGTATAAGTGCCATCAATAAAATAGTAAATGAACTTTCCATGGGGTTGAGAATGTAAGGTCTGACGGTCGCGCTCTCGACTGTTTCACATCAAACTCATCAGGTATAAAATAATACCACAATGTGAAAGCAAAGGAAAGTGTGATCTATCGTTTAGATTGAGCAGACAAGTCCGCATCAATCTCAACTTGAGTCTGGAAAATCACTCAGCTTTTCTTTGAGCTGACGGGCTGTTGTCACACACTGCCAAGTTGAAAGACATTCGAGATTCATTTCACAGGGTCTCTCCGTTGAAACCTCGATTCAATTCACGCCCTCGCTCCATTCTTAACCATAATTCATCCCCGTTTTGTATACAAGTAAGCAAAGAGAGGCGTACAAAACCCTTCACGCGCTCCTCCGTTGACGAGAGGACGTCATTTCGTTTTATTATTGACTCGACCCATCACCGGCAACGATTCAATATCCCCTTTCCTTCCCCCTCCGATCCATCCGACCCATTGCATTCTCAGAGGCATCGTCAGACGGCTTCCCTTCAAGGGGCTGGATGAGAGTCAAGAGGAGCCTGCGAGTACATCTCATCGCCCACCTTCCATCTGAATATTGTGCTCCGTCGGAAATTTCCCAAGGTGGTAATAGAATCACAGGACGAGCCCGTTTCGTACCCTCGAGTTATGAATCGTATTTAGTTGCTCGCTATCACTCCGACGCTTCCTACGCATCATTGGATGAATTACACGGTAATTAATTTGCCTAATTGGCCCCAGTCCATCGCCGATATATAACGCATTAGCCACCACCAGCGATCGTAAATAACTTGAGCAGTTCTCATAACAGACGGTTAATAGCGATTTCTACAATTTTTAATTATTTCCTCATAGCGTGACATTCACGTTTTCTAACATTTTCATTCACTACCTCAATGAATTTTACTCCACTCCCGAATACTTTACGCATCTCAAACTCTTTAGTATATTACATTCCACATAACATATAAAACAACTAATCTTATTTGTCATAAAAAGATTAATGTTCTTCTTTACGCCCCCAGAATAAAATTGTTTAAAACACCGTTTTTTGCGAGTGCATTCGTTTGTTTGAATCAACTCAGCTTATTATTTTTACTTTCCTTCGCCCTATGGATTAAAATGTTTTTTCTCAACAACTAAAAAAACTTAATATTATTACTTATTCTTGTATAGGCAGTTTCAAATGATATGACAGTAATATAGAATTTTCATCTGTGGTAAAATGACGAGAGAGGCACAATACATTACCGCATTTTTCGACCACAGTCTATTTTACCCCATTTATTCCTCATAAATCCCGCCAATATATTACTAGCTTTCTCAGAAAAATCATTAAAATAGTCCAATAAACTACCTAAATATGAGTGTACAGTAACGAAAAGAAGATAATTAGGAGCAGCCTCAAAAATTCTGTAACTCAACATACTGCCGATTCACTCACTGACATTTGTCACACTTTTTACTCGATAATTTCAAACAATAAATTCTAGCCTTCTCAGAAAAATCGTTTTGATAGTGTTATACAATATCAGCTAAGCACGGGTTGCTCAATAATGGTCGTGACGTAAGAGTGAGCCACCTGATACGTTGTGGAACCTTACCGCTACCAGTTTCCATCTAGAACTTTGAGCTAGGATCTACCAAGTTCATATAAACTGAATGAAACACAAATCCATGCTAGAGTGGTGGAATACGTTGACAGCACGTCGGGCTGCACGTTGCACCAGATATTTTCGCTTTTTCTCAAAAACAGCTCTGGCGAAGTGAGCTTGTTTAAGCACGACTAATATTCACATGTTGTGTGTGAGCCTCCTCGTACACGGATCGTATATGTTGCATTTCATCTAATTTACAGGCGTTGAGAAATTTCGTGGTGCGTGGTGTATCCTGCAGAGTTTAATCCACTCTTTTCTCCACTTGCTCTACTTTCAACGGGTAATGAAATGAACGTGTACCTGGTAGAATCTCACTTGAATCTGAAATATTTGACGTTATCCGAAACAAGGTTTCTTGCCCTAATTCCGGGGATAACTGCTCCAGAATTATCTCGGTGCCCCATTTCGTGAAAATACGTCGGAAAGGCAGTGAAAATTCCGTTTTTCTTGGGAATTTTGTTGGCTCCTTAATCTATTCAAGGGCGTCTCTGAGGATTCCGTGTTTTCTCTAACGTGGCGTGAGGAATGAAAAGGCAATAACGGTGTTGTTGGGGGAAGATGGAGGACCGGCCGTTTGTGCGATTCATGTTCATTTTACTGGCGATAACCCCAACCTTTTGTCGCATGCCGTTCTCGACGATCCTTCTTCTTCTTCAACGTCGGACCGACATAACTCCCCTTCTATTCAGTTCTGCCATCATTTTCGCCGTTTCCTTGGTCAATATTCCTATTTACCACCGGCGCCGTGCTACGTCGTCGTTTGGTTAATGTAAGAAAACCAGTGCTGCTTTCCATCACATCTCAATTTTACTCAGCAACTAAACCAAACGTGAAATAACTTGTGCTCTGTGACACAATGGGGAATCGCCTTGAACTCTATTTTTGAACGTCATAACAAAGAGGGAACGCTCTCCGGCCGGCCTGAAGCGATATTGATATGCATGATGTATCTCGTTTGACTTTGCTAGCCATAATGGCAAAAGAAGAGTGATCGAAAATAATTGTGATTGTGTTGTGTGATAATTGTGGTGGGCGGGAATGAGGCGTCAAGTGAAGCCGTCAGTGCAGCTATACCTATTCCTCTCTAGATCTGTCGTCTGCTCTCTAACTTCACAAGGAACGGATTTGGGAGAGTCATTAAACTAATGATAAATCATGTGAGGCACAAATAAGTTCAAATGGGAAAGAGGAACAATGTATAAGAATCACAGCATGCAGGGGAACATTTTCTGGCTCAAAATGGCGAGGAGGTGGAAGTATCGTTGGGTCATCAATAATTCATACATTTATGGTAATTTTGAACGGAGGGAGGAAAATTTTTTTCAGCTGCTAAGAAATTAACTGGAACAGCAATTGCGGCCTTGGAAGTGGGGACAGCATTGGTCACTCGGGAATTTTCACGCGTGCGTTAACCACAGAATAAGAAAAGGTCTTAGGAAGAAACACAGTTCCACAATGACAATATGAGATAACTTCTAGGCGATTTTGCATTGTGACGCAAAGCACAATTTGTTTTACATTTAGTTCAACTGCTAGAGGAAATTGAAATGTGAGGGAAAATTACGCTGATTTTGTTACATTAACCAAATGACAACGTAGCACTGCGTCAGTGTTGAATAGGAATATTGACCAAACAAAGGTGTATACGAAACGGGATGGAAAGGAAATTATATTGGTCCAACGTGGAAGTTAGGATCATCACTTGTGGAATAAAGACGAATCACACTAACGGCCGGCCTTTCGCCGAGACCCATCCCGTTCGATTCAGCATCGAAAAATATCAAAATGAAATCCAAAAAAGTTCGAAAAGAACTGAATCGTAATATTAAAATAAACAAAAAAACGAAAGTATCTAGAAAAAACTGAATTTTAATATGAAAACACGCACGCTAAATATTAATATCAAAATGTAACCAAAAATCTACGAAAAAAACCAAAATGAGAATGAAACGAAAGAATCTAAAAAAATTTAATCGTATTAAAACCAAAAAAATGAAACGAACGAACTATTAAATAAATAAACGAATAATGAAAAGTTCAATCGTAGATAACAGATATTTTGCTAACGGAAATAGTTGAGAAGGAGCGAAACAGTCATTCGTGGAGGTGAAGACGAGAACAAGGCAATCGGACGATTAAGAGACAAATCGTAGAGCGGGCGGGGTGGGCGAGCGTTGCGTTGGGACGCGAGGGGGCGGCGTTGCCAGATGAGGAGGCGAGGATTTCGTTGAGATGGGCGGGAGGGGTGGGAGTTCTAACGACTTCCGTTGTGTTCCCGCTGTACTGCGTTTCGTTAATTTTTTTAACCGTTTTTTGCCCATAACAACCATGGGCTTCGTCCGATCGGATTGCCGAGATGGCGGGCACAACTAGATACCAAATTGGATTTTTGTGAAAGAAGGAACGAATTTTTTGGACCACGTTAAAGGCACAAAACGGCCCAGACGGCGCACGGACATTGCAGATTTGGAATCCCAATGTCTTGAAACGTTAAGTATATAATTTTGAGGACGGGTTGTATAACATTTTGCTGACCGAAAACATAGGGTTATTATTCAGAATAAATAATAAACCAAAAACGGAAGTCAACCAAGCAGTGAATGTGGAGCAAGTAAAATTTCGATGAAGGTAGTGAGCCAGAGGAGAGATAGATAGGGCATCCAGAAATAACCACATATGCACTACAATCTAGGCGGTGTGGGCGTAGGACACAAAATATTATAAATAGAGGAAGTAAACGGCACGGGAAAATTTTGTTTAACCTCTTACCGGGCCTAGGCACACGTAAGTCAAGCGGTAAGAAGAGAGGGATTTACACAGCCAGAGAGAACACCGCGGAAGATGAAAGTACCGTAAAATCACTCTCCAGAGTGAAAATACGAAATATTCGGACGCTCTTGAATATATCAGACAGCGAAATATTTTCGTAAAAACACCTGGTGGGTAGCAACACACAACTTTCCGCGACCCCCGTAATTCGAAGACCTGCTACATATACGGGCGCTATATCTTCGTTCAACGCATTTTTACAAGAACATCTGCGGGAAACAAAATGTAGGTACTGGTTAGTTGAGAGCACCCTGTGAGTTTGATCCAAATTGTTACAGCCGATGAGAAAATTGGAAAATCGGTAGGTTAATATTCGACAGTCTCATTTTCCGAGTTATCATGGCTTATATCTTCGTCCAACAGATAGATACAGAAATAATTGCGAACAAAAAAATGGAGGTATAGATTGCTAGAAAATGTTAAAAAGACACATTCTGATTTTTATCCCTGTTCAGTGGACTGACAAAAGAACAGTTATTGAGAAAACGACTCATTTCTCATTTCGTTTTTTGACTTATTCTGTGAGTTTGATAAAACCCGTTGAAGCCGTTTTGCCAAAAAGCGTAAAATGTTATTTTTTTGCTTCGTTCACCGTATATTGATGGAGACATGTATGTAGAAGGAAAGGTGGTTACTAACTAGAAGAAGACAACATGAAAGTTAATCAAAATCTTCAGAGTCATTCTCGAGAAAAATACGAAAACCCGTAGTTCTTGATACATTTCCGTCACCGATCTTCCTTCCCCGTCGATTAAAATCGCTCATAACTTATTTCCGGGCCAACGAAAAATCACGAACAAAAAACAATTACACAACGGTTTATTATTATCTTGAACAGCTTGACGGAGTCTGACAGCTCCGAGACCCATTCCATCCGATTCAGCATCGAAAAATACCAGTAAACCACGCGAAACATGACCTGACTCCAACGGAACGACGAAATTAAATATTCGAGGCGCCTGTAGGCAAGTACAAGCGAGTACAAACGATTAAACGATTAGTCTCGCTGTAGTCACTGTTTCCGCTTTGCAATCGTTTCTTCGCCAGCGCTCACGGGAGGATAACCGTATGTAACCTCTCTCGTGTGCACTTGTTGATGTTTTGCTCGCTCTACGAAAACGGGGTTTCTTCTTTTGAAAGTAGTTGCTTTTTCGGTGTATGAAATCGTGCATTGCTCTTCTCATTCTTGTCGTAATGGTATTACTCACACAGACTGTAGCAATACAGAAAACCTGGGTAGTACTGGCGAAAGACCAGAAGACTTCCTCTCTGAACCGGCGCTGGGCGAGCTACAAGTAACTGTAGGAATAGTGAGTGCGAACTCACTAGCCAAGAAAATTGTCTTACTGAGCTGTGTGACAGTCACTAAATACAGTCCACTTAACACATCAACGTGGGGAATTTTAATTCCTAACGCAAATCAGAAGTTATTACCCACAGTCGTTGTCCAACGAGTTCTTTCAATGAGCGAACTTCGACTCACTATAATTACCGTAACTATACGCAGTTGTACACATCTGATACTCAATCCATTCAATCCAAGATCTAAAAATACCTTAAAAACGATACCGGCGTATTTGCGATAAAACTGCCAAAATTGCGTTTTTGTTAATTTTTTAACGGTGTTTTCCCCATAACAACCATGGGCTTCGTCCGATCGGATTGCCGAGTAGGCGGGCACAACTTGATACGAAATGGGATTTTTATGCGAAAGAACAAATTTTTAGACCACTTTAATGGCACAAAACGGCCCAGACGGCGGACGGACATTGCAGATTTGGAATCCCAATGTCTTGAAACGTTAAGTATATAATTTTGAGGACGGGTTGTATAACATTTTGCTGACCGAAAACATAGGGTTATTATTCAGAATAAATAATAAACCAAAAGAACCACCTCGCTAGATCCAGACGGACCACGCGAGAAAATTAGGTTTTTCGGACTCAGCAGGCCTCAAAACGTAAAGATTCAAAGAAAACCCTGCTGCTTTTTGACATAATACTTTCCTTATCCTTTCGGAATGTAAAAACACTGCAAATTATTACGCAACGGTTTATTATTCTCGTGAACAGGTTGACCTAGTATTACTGCTCCGAGACCCATCCCATTCGATTCAGCATCGAAAAATACTAGTAAACCAGACGAAACATGACCTGACCACAATGGAACTACGGAAACTAAATATTCCCCTGGCGCCAGGCGCACGTAAGCGCCTGTAGGCAATTGGCACAACGTTGCGAGTCGAGCAGGCGAGTGGTTTTGATGAGACAGGAGGGAGGGAGTACAAACGATGAAACGATTACTTTCGCTATAGTCATTGTCCCGCGAGTTCTTTCAATTATTGGACTTCAACTCACTATAATTACTGTAATTTCACTATACATAGTAGTATGCGTCTGATACTCATTTCATTCGACCCAGAATGTAAAAATACCTTCAAAACGATACGAAACACGGCGTATTTGCGATTATACTGCGTTTAGTTAATTTTCTTAACTATTTCTTGTCAATAACAACCATGGGCTTCGTCCGATCGGATTGCCGAGATGGCGGGCACAACAAGATACCAAATTGGATTTTTGTGCGAAAGAACGAATTTTTTGGACCACGTTAAAGGCACAAAACGGCCCAGACGGCGCACGGACATTGCAGATTTGGAATCCCAATGTCTTGAAACGTTAAGTATATAATTTTGAGGGGGGGTTGTAAAAAGTTTTTCCTGACCGAAAACATAGGGTTATTATTCAGAATGAATAATAAACCAAAATGCATTGTTTATTACTTTTTCGATTTATTTTGCCGGAAAGACGCGTCAACGAGCCTCAATGTGAAAGTAATTCTGGCAACATTCGCAGAATTAGGGCAATGGTGCTTCCTGAAGGTGCGCAGTGAAATCAAGAGATAGCTAATTAAAAGCTCTCAAACGACTTTAGCAATTTCACTTTACCGAGATTCCAATTCAGTTTGTTAAATCAAATCGCGTCGAGATGTGAGCCGAAACTGAGGAAGGCGGCGTGTCATCGTATCCACTCTGCCACTGAACTGTTACACCGATGCGGTTAAAGATACAGCGGCGACAAACGTTGGCTCAACTAGTGTCCCGGGGCTATCTCTCATTTGACTTAGCCATTCCATTAGTGGTCGGCTGAAATGCGCATCAGGAGCCAGACCGTTTTATGTGGTTAAACTTCAGAGCTTCTATCTAGGTAAATTAGTCTGGAAACTTGAGTTGAAATACTTGGGACTTGTCAACTTACACGGTTAATGAACACGCGATTACTTCGCTAGACAAATCCTGTTCTCAATCACACTTGAAATTATCTCGCAACTTTTCTCCGCTCCACATTTAATGGCACTTGATTCTTGACTCTTGCTAGGTTCGTGAAAACCGAGTAGAACTAAGCGTTATAGTAGTGCTTCGCGCTCCGGAATTTATTGGGTTGTCGCTACATGTCTCACGACCTTTAATGAATAACGAGCGTGCAAAGGCTGTTCCTCTTTTTGAGGGAAGGTTTGTGTTTATGGTGTACTGCTTTTCTTAAGTGAAGCGGCGATTATTTGAATTCTGAAATTTGTCGTCTTTAGCTTATGCGCGTGATTAAGCCCTCGTCGCACAGGTAGTTTTATGGACTACCACTCTAATTTTTCTGAGAATTTGTAAAAAAACTCAAATGTGTACTTCGGTCTCTTTCCAACTCATTAGGGCTAAGGTAAGTATAAAGTTACACAGCGATTGGTAGGAGACAAACAAACTTAGAAGCCTTTCGATAAATCCCTTCGCGTTCGGAAAAACTCTCACTTTCCATCGATCAAAACTGCTGATAGCCTAATTGTCGCGTCTCCAAAAAATAACGATCAAAACATAAAAAGAATGAGGTCGACCGGTGTCCAACAAAGTTAACTGCAGACAGACGTACAAACCGTGAGCCAAAATTAGTATGTTTTTCGGCTAAGGAAGCGCTCGTAGCTTTTTTTATTCAGAAGTAGACGTTTCTTTATACAGTATTAGTTTTTTTCCTCGATGAATACAATAAGAAGAACTTCTTCCTACTTCGAGTTGAGGAAAGTTATAACGAGAGTAAGCTTTCAATTTTTGAATTAGTATTCAGTTGGCAAAAATATTCGCACAGCTAGGTGAACCCGAATGGCAGACATGTTCACAGTACGAAAGAAAAATGAGCTCCCGCTTAATTTCTTGCAGTCCTATTTCCACGTGAGATTGATTGCGGCCGAATGAAAGCCAGACTCCCCAGCTGACAGGCAGTGAGTTGAAAGACTATTATTGTTTGGGTCCGTCGTGGAGAGTTGAAACCCTGAAGGGGTTTTGGTTGGCTTTGGCGGGACGCTGAGTTGAGGAAGGATCGAGTATATACGTAATAGCCGAAGGGAGTTATAACAGATCATTCCCCATTATACCGACCAATTGAACGATAGCGAAGGGCCGAGCTCGGAGTTGGAGTTTGGAATTCATTGATGGAACCAAGCCCTTCGAGCTTTCGAGTGGCATAAATGGTACAATCTACTGCTCGAGTCAGTGCCTCGTCGTCCTATTATGTAGACGCTGACATCAGGCAGAGCCTTCATCAAGGCTCCGCTCGGAGCTGCAGCCCTCAACTCAAACCCTATTACTCACGTTTGACCGGTGCGCGCCTATTCAGTATGAGTGCACACAAAGGTTGCTACAATCTCTAACTACCATCCGGCGAAGCACCTCTGTCATTACCACACCTTTCGTTTGCCATCTGCTGATTTCTCGGCTTGACTATAGACTGAATCTGAATTGTCTCTGCCTTATTCTGATCAGTGAACAGAATTCGTGAATCATTTATAACACACTAACACTGTTGCAAGTAACAACAAAATACTGCCCTAAATCGAAATTGGCCGAGTGCGACAAGCGGCTTAACACTCCAGCCAGTTCATACTTACTTGATTTCTTCTCACAATAGGAATGAGACTGACTTTGTTTACCATATTTCATTTACTTTGTCACACTAGCTTCGATCGATGAGAAACAAAATGTTCCCATTTTTAGATCTGCCTTTAGAACGGCATCGGAGACGCTGGTGTACTGAAAAACACAAGAAACTGATCATAGCGTCTTTTTTGGTAGCGTTTATTTTTCTGCCTGCCAACCCATTGAGGCACCTTGTCAGAACCAAGACATACGGTTTTTAGAAAGGATCTATTTTCAAGTGCCACTTCTTTCACTGTTCATGTACCACTTGTCGTCGTCATGAAAACTGTACTCGCTGATGGGTAGGGAAAATGAGATCATTGTTTTTACCAGCGTAGACTTGAAAGAACCACAGAGACGTGTGTTGCTGTAGCACGAACTTGTAATTGAAGAGTTGGGGAATCACTACAAGCTAAAGTTAACGTACCTGTTGGGTGAGTCCGTCTCCTCTGGCTCGTGAGTTACTGGGGGCAAGCGCTTTCGATGTAAAGACATCATCGTTTGGCCACTAAGTCAGTACTGGACTCAGTCAGTTGGTCGTGGTTTTTATATACGAAGTGAAAGGTAAACGAGATGGTGGAGCGTCGTGGAAGGGGGGTGGGCGGAAGGATGTCATGTACCTCTGGGGAAACCCACTAGAGGTGAATGGAACGTCTTGAATAGTCTATCAGTGGTCGGTTCCAAGTCTTTTTTGTATAGGGTGGTCTTTAAATCCGTCAGTTGGTTGTTTTCTGTTTTTTGTGTGAATATGGTGTCGCATTTTGAGTTGATTTGTTCATTTTTTTTACAGTTTTTATGTTTATACATTTCCATGTTTTCTGATATGTTCAGTTTTCGTCCTTTGTACTGTTTATGTAGTAAGGTAGTGCAGTCATGTATTTTGGTAGGTTCATGTTCAGTTGTCTTGAGGTGGTTGGCAAGGTTTGAAACGTCTTTGTTCCTACTAAGAGATTTAATGGGTTCTGAATATCTGGTCCGTATTTTTCGTCCTGTCTGTCCTATGTATGCGTTTTTACAAGTACAGGTTATTTTATATACCCCACTTTGGTCGAGTGGGTCTGTCTTTTCAGTTAGTTGGGTTCTAAGCGTGTTGTTGGTGCACAGTGCAATTTGTATACCTCTAGTGAGTTTCCCCAGAGGTGCATGACCTCCTTCCTCCCCCCCTCCCCGACACTACACCACCCTGTTGGCCTCTCTCTTTCTATATAAAAACCACGACCAACTGACTGACTCCAGTACTGACTCAACAGCCCGACGATGATGTCTTTACATCAAAAGCGCTTGCCCCCAGTAACTCACCAGCCGGAGGAGACGGACTCACCTAACAGGTACGTTAACTTTAGTAATGTGCCTACTGGCGGACGTAACCCAATTGCTTTAATCACAACAAGATTCGAACAGTTACACGTACAAAGAAGAAGTGACTAAAACAAGAAATGAGTTTGAGTATACAAGCGTGAACAAAGGAGCTCTGGAGACATGAAACTGGGGAGACGAATCAGAATCAGATGTCGACGAGAGGTGAAACGAACGTCTGTCACGAGAACTGGGAGACAACTGAATCGAGAGAGAGAGCTGGAATTGATATGGAGAGAAGTGTGAGCTGAAAGGTGGGAAAAGGATATTTTGGAAAGTCCAGAAAATTTGGGGAAATCCATCGTCTCTTGGAAATAACTGAAAAGCGGGACTTCCCACAGGTAAAAAGAAAAGGGCTCGGTCCTTAGGGAAACAATGACTGCCCGTTAGGATCATGGATGGAGGTATTCCCCACAATAAAGACGAACATACCACTTCCCTACTTCGAAGTGTAGACATGTGAAAATAGTGTGTTGAGAGGTAGTCTAATTCAGCGATTCAGAGTGGAAGCACTAATTAGTCCTAGCCACGTCTTTCTCCAACAATCCGCTAATGTTCTTACAAAACATGCATACAGCTCGTCCTCAAAAAACGTCGAGCGGAAGCAAGAGAACTGACGAGCCACGCCTCCATTAAACCGTTAGAGCCATTCTCAAGAAAAAATACCTGGTGCTACGCATCATACAACATTCTTCAGCCCCTGGTGCATTCATCGATATTCATCACTTTAGTTACTAATTGATTCAGTTTATACAAACTTGATAGCTGAACGTTCTACTCGTACGTAGGATCTGGTGTCTTAATTTATTGCGTTCCCCCGTCTTATGCTACGACAGTTCATAGATGAGACTGGCAACTATATTTTTCTGAGAAAGACTGTGCTTACTGTTATGTGTTATGGAACTGAAAGAGATAAGCCAGAAGGGCATTGTTTCTTATATATTTACGTCGTGACATGATTTCGTTACCTCCCAGAGTGACGCTTCATGACCTTTTAAGTATATTCCATGCTAATATTGAGCTAAATCGATTTTCGTCAAAACGTTTCACAATTTACGCTGTGGCTTCCCTCATTTTTCCCCAAACGAAAATTTTGTAGGGCTGTCCACACACAAGATCAATCACAATTATTAGATTCGTTTTCGAGAAACAAAATATTTGGTGTTTTGATCACTTGTGGCTTCCCATAGCGATCTACACGCTAAACATCGAATTTAGCCTACTTGGGCTGTTTTCTCGTAATCCTTAAAACGTGAAGATCTGATGAAAACGGTTTAAATTTTTTTACCCGATTGCAAAACTTTCTCTTCTACTACGTGGCGCTAAGGAAAGTAAAAATCATGCTTACAGTTCATTCGAATTACACAAACTGCAGGTTAATCAATAACAGCCTTGCAGAGTAGAGGCAATCTAATCATTTTCGGAACTTGAGCACTACCAGTTTTTGCACAGTACATTAAGATCTATCCAGTACATGCAAGCAAACTTAACAACATTAAGGTTACATATCTAGGATAATTAACGTACGTAGGTGGGGGAAGTTATGCATAGTGTCGCTCCTGATACTTCTAAATGTGTTTTCTGGACTAAGAGGGGCGTGAGAGTAGAATAAGTTTTCAAAAAAAATTTCGACGGATAACGTAAGTTTCGTTTTTATTTTGCGGAGCTGAGAAAAGCAAAATATACGTTACAAACGTAAAATCGTATTCGTAAATCGCTCAACTCCTTTGTACGGACAAAAAGCCGCCCTCCAAACGACCGGGGGGAAAGGAAAAGGGAAGTTCCCTCTCTCCTATCGCTGCTTCCACGTACTTCTCACACAAACCCTCGCATTTACCGTCATAACAACTCCGATGATTTATAGCAGGCGACCGCTTTTATGCTTTATGTTTTGAACTGTCCCTACCGTCGGCTATGGCTTCCGTTGAGCCCCCCGACCGCTCAACTGCTCTCCCGCTGGACCACTTATCGAGCAACAATTGCGCCCCTTTTTTATATATATAACTTTGAGCTGCTTGGCACGAACTCTATCATTAGTACTTCAAAACTAGGTTGGGGTGTGACCTTGGACATTCATTAATGTGCATTTGCTTTTTGGGTGATAACGTCAATATCGTAGTTTCACGTTTAAGAGCTACAATTTACTCGAATAGCGATACCTCGGTGATGAAATTTTTCTTGAGCGATGGAATTTGCCTACAAAAAAACAATGCTCATTCTAACCGACGATAAAAACTAATACATAAAAAATGGTCGCATCTCACCCAGCTCCCTTGTAATCCATCCAACTTTCCTCAGTCCTAAGAGTAAGAAATTAAGTGCGCTAATTAACGCTTAAGTGCGAAATTAATTAACGCTTTTAAAGCTTCTGAGTTTGAACAAAACCCTCTGAGAAAACCGAGTGAGTTGTGCCTGTGAACGTGATTAATAGAGGACGGTTGAGCCAATACAGCTGAAATCTGACTGGGCTTGAAACGAAATGGTTAAAATCGATCGGAAAAAACCATTGTTTTCTCATAAAGTTGATTAAACATTCCCATGAAGTTGTTGAGCTACAAATTTCGAACAGTTCAACGTTAAAATGAAATGCTTGAAAAAACTTCGGGAGAAGCTCAATAAATTACCAAAGCCTTCGTCGACGATCAATTTTATTTCAGTTCTTTTCCTCAGAACTCCTGCTCACATGACAGCAGTGCTCTCGATAAAATTAAGGTTGTTAATTGATAAGTTACACGTGAGATGAAATTCGGATGACCGAAAGATAATTAGGAGCTTAATTGAGTTTTACTTCCTTCATACTACGCAGCGTGTGCGTCTGTGCCTATGTTGATTGATTTAACCCTCATCCTGTTTCACCAAATTGCTGTTGGGGTTCAGAGAGGTTGAGGTTTTCACTTTGACAGAAAACGAGCCTGTGCGCTTGTGTCTGTGAGTGGGATTTAGAGAAAACGTCAAAACCAAGCCGAATGTCGTATTTAGCCTGCAGATCGGCACAGGATGACAAAAGGGCGAGAGGAGCACGATCGATTGTCCACATTTTCGCAAACACGTAGTTTTTTTCGTCATGAATCCCTTCCTTTACGATATTTCCGTTTTCAGGAAAAACATGAGAATTTAATAACTCTCTTGAGATAATCAGAATCAATCCCAGAAACTCTTGAATGCCGTTTCACTTACCATCATTTCTCACAGCCTTTACCCGGTAATTGCAAGACTGTGCACATGAACCTTCCCAGTCAACTCTGGTTGAGAGTCTGATAAATCACTTGTGTACTGGTCACTCAATGATGTTCGTAGCATAAGAAGGAGCAACTCTATAACGCCAATTTTTCTGTGGTTCTACCACGTTCAAATAAATTGAATGAAACACAGATTTTATTTGTTCTTGGAGTGATAAAACCCACAGCGAGCACGTAAAATGAAGAAAAGTGGTGTAATGCGTCACAGCAGATAATTTTCGTTTTTAGTTCATTTGTATGAAACGCAAAAATAAGTTTATGACCAATTTTAATTAATGAGAAAGAAAGTGTCGACCGTATAGTACCATAAATGACAGTTTTTCTTCCTTTCTTTGAGTGCAATTACCCACTACTCACCTTTAAGTAACACATAACGTTAATTCTCAAAACGTTCTTCTGTAAAATGCGATTTTTTTTCCGGTAGAAATTAAACGAATACGTCATTCAACTACGGCTTAAGATTCCCCGGATAGTTCATCATAAAACCTGAAGGCCATGAACTTACACAAGCTCCCGGAATAGATGAAAAGGAAACGGCTTAACTCAGCGTATTGCTGGAATCATTGAACTCGGAACTATTTTAGCCCGTTGTAAAACGCTACACCTTGATTTATATTTAGCTTTCGACATCATTCTCGAAAAGTCCAGATTCTTGCGATCAAATCGGAAGATCATAACGTTCACGTCGTTCTATTTTGGGAATCAGCGGAAGTTATCGATGGTTTTTCGAAATATTGTACGTCAGTCGTTACAACCATTTCTACGACGAAGAGTTTTGCGTTATAAGTTATGAAAGTTATTTTATACGTAGGTGGATGTTATTTTCGCTTCCCGGGCTTACATCAACGCTCGCTGTATTCTCCGAGATGTCAGTTCGATCCAGTGTAAATGTGACGAAAATCGTTACATTGCATTTTGGTAAAAATAATCACGCGTAATGTTCGATGCCACCTCAACACCAATACACTCGAGTTGTGCGGGTTTACCAGCGTGGTGTTTCGGAAGGTTTAGCTGCGTCGCGACGAGGGAAGATTTGCCAGCAAATGTTGATTCTGTTCGGCTATAGCCTAATTCTTGCAAAGGAAAGCGGCATAAACTCCTAAGATGTTGCTCAAACTTAATTTTGTCAACGACAACGTTTGAGGAGAAGCCATTAACTTCAAGTTGGGTGAGAACTAAATCGCCCTCGCAAAAACCCTCGACGATCCGTAACACGTTATCTGTTTTTGCGTTGGCAGCTGTTTTGAGGAAATGAGCGGCCGTTATAAATAAAGAGTTGCGTTTTGAGATCGGATTGGAAAAGGTGGTCATTGATTTTACATTTAATTTAAAAACTATTTTGTGGGGATTAGTAGCGACACTTTCCCCCACACAATCTTTGTTCAATACGTTTCCACACAAAGCATGTCTGTAGGAAAAATGTTGGTTCTAATTAGTAAACTATCCGTTTTTGAGAAATGTCCCGGCACAACTGAAGGGATATGTGACTGAACGTTCTGTGTATGGGAAGGGAGGGAGGGGCGAAGAATGATATTACCAGTTATATCCACTTCAAGAGGAAGAAAATCTCAGACTTATACTTATTAAGTGGCACCAGACCAACTGCTGAGGAGGTGCGACAGCTATTGGGCGCGACACAGACCTATCAGGAGATGCGCCTCATTGCAGTTGCTAAGATGCCGGCTCTGAGGAAGTGAGTATGCCATATCAGCAAACATCTGAGCGGTGAGTGAAACTTCCCCAAAAAGCAACCAGGATCCGCTTGGCTCCAACATTGCAAACGCGGGTCAGCAGCTCCCAGGGAATTGGCAAGATCTAGCTGCCTCAGATTCCTCGTCCGTTCTGAGACTTGACAGGCGAGTAAAAGGTCATGAGAAGGTTTAGCTACTGAGCCTGGCGAGGTGGGATATTTCTCATGCTGATGTTCGTGTGAACGAGGTCGCAGAGTACATGCACTGCCTTTTCCCGAGAGCTGAAATTCTACACCCACAGACCACGCGCCAAAATTGGGAATCAGTTTTTTGGATGCAGTAGGCCTCAAAATGTGAATAACTAACATATCTGATGAAAATTCAACTTTCTTACGCGGTCGCGATACTTTCAGTACCCTTTAGGTAGTAGAATGTGTAAACAGAAGACAACTGAAAAATAAGCCGCAAGACAACTACAGACGTTGAGCTGAAACGAGTCGACGCAAGTTCCTTTTATCTTACTGTTTAAATGAGTATTTTTAAAATTAAATTAGTTTAAGGGGGCTAATATGGAGGTAATATATTATTAATAGCAACACACCTGATGGCCAGATTACAGGCTGATCTACGATGTTAAAATAAATGCAGTTCCGCTGCGTTATGTTGCGTATCCGCGGTTTAATTATTTGTTTTTTAGGTTATTATAGTATTCAGGAAAATCGTTCCTCGTCATCACACTGCTAAACCCGCACAACGCAACTGTGTTGAAGTCGAGGTGGAATCGAACGGGAAGAGACGTAGGCTTCACGGCGATTGTCGGTTTGAACTGACTATCGATCTCTTTCAGATTAATTTTCTCAAAATACCCGTATGACGATTTTCACTTCGTTTACACAGTATGCAAAAACTGCAGTGACGATTCAGAACAAACTCAAAGGGTGTCTTCTACTAGTCAATGCGTACATAATTGTTTTGTTTTTAAAAATGTATGTAAAGAGCGGGCATACTCAATAATATGAACGAAGCACGAGGAAATGCTTTACAAAAGCTTTAGCCCACGTGCCTCCTTCCCTTGGCCTAAACATTCACTCATCCCACCCTTCGGTTTCTAAAAATGTTTGCTCATGCAATGAACATGAAAGGGCATTCTCATATAAATACTTCATAGTCACTTAACACGGAAAAATCACATTGATTATTTATACTCCAAATTAAGGAAATTTGTCGCCGTATTTTACAATGTGCGATACATCCTTTCTCTAGCATAGTTTATATTGCAGTATGGTATCTCGGCTTGGGGTGGAGCTTACACTAGCCTATTGGGAAGGCTTAATATTCTGCAGGAAAGACTGATAAAAATAAAACCACAACGCTACCGTTCAAGGTTGATTTACAATGTGGCAAAAGTATTAGTATAAGAAAATAATTAATGAAAATGTATAGCTTCACACTCACAAACACCCTGAAATTGTGACTTGCTCAAGGGCACATTCATACCCAACACGGTTTGTATTGGGTGAAAATGCGATAAATCCCAGACCTCCCTAATCCCTCCCAACTAGAAGTCCACAATATATTATTCATCTGCTATATAATCATGCTTGTCTCGTATGAAAGACCCATTCCCTGAGAAACGCATTCAAAAAACAAACTTATACATGGCTCATCCAAAATGGTACAGAATGTTGTGAGACCATTATAAACGTGTAGGAGTAGCTACATCAGGTAAATGTTGCTGTGAAGTAATTTTGACCTCGCTTAAAAAGGAATAGGAAAAGAAAGGAGTGACCCAAAGTTAGGCGTTCATTTTAAACTAAGACGTCCTGCGTTTATTTTAAGATTAAATAATAGAGAATTAGTAAGAAATTCTTGTCTCTGTCTCTCTCTCTCTCTCTCTCACTCTCTCTCTCTCTCTCTCCCTCTCTCTCTCACTCTCTCACTCTCTCACTCTCTCTCTCTCTCTCTCACTCTCTCTCTCTCACTCTCACTCTCTCTTTTTCTCTCTCTCACTCTCTCTCTCCCTCTCTCTCTCTATCTCTCTCTCTCTCTCTCTCTCTCTCTCTCTCTCTCTCTCTCTCTCTTTCTCTCTCTCTCTCTCTCTCTCTCTCTTTATCTTTCTTTCTCTCTCGGCGAGCAACTGGTGGCTATCCAGAGAGCGCAAAATGCCTTAGTACGATTTGTTTATAGGTTAAAGTTGGACGAACGTTACACCGTACTATAAAAGCTTAGGCTGGCTGAAGATCCAACAAAACATCAAATACACTGTTGCTCTGCTCCTATTTAAGAGCTTAAAATTCCAGAACCCTCCCTATATCGCCGAAAAATTTGCATTTCTCCACACAATTCACCAACATGAGACACGACATGGCCTAATTCAAATCCCTCGCCATCGGACCACAATCTTCAATAAATCTTTCACTGCCACAGCTGTACGAATTTTTAATGAGAACCCAGACTTGTTGCGTCTTTCGAAAACCGTTGCAAAAACGCGCTTTCAGAGGAACTTGAAGAGTAGAAAAGAATGGAATAGCACTCAGAAGTCGTAAAAAAAGGACAATCCAGAAGTGATTTATTTATGTTTATCTTTTTTTTTCTCTGTACGCCGCACAAGATGTAACTTGTAACCAATACTGTTTGCCAGGGATGATGTAAGAAAGGGCCTCATGGCCCTAATCCTCCCTGGTTGGTTAAATAAACTGCTTCAATCAATCTCTTTCTCTCTCTCTATGAGGAATATACCTTCTCAAATTCAGCAGTAGGTCGCTATGATAGTGAGTATGAATGACAGCGATTAAGTGGGTGGCCTTACCCAGTCCGGAGGAGGAGGGACAGGTTATCTCATTTATTTATTCATGTTTGTCCTTAATCGGTTTATTTTAAGATTTCAGTGTTATTATGAGTAAAGAAGTAAAGAAAAAAACGTATGCAAAAGTGCGATGGTGTCGGTGCTAGTATTCTTGTGCCGCACTGAATGCTCTTGTTACGGGTCCAATGGGAGTTCACTAGAATTCGACTAGCCCGAAAGACCAGTGTTACGGATACAATAAGAGGGGGATCTTTAGTATCGGTAGGGGACCTGCCATATCTGAGAGTGGAGAAGGAGACTTACATCAGCTCGTAAGAAGGTATAAATGCGCCCACCTCCCCACAGCTCTATGTGTTCTAGATCAGACGTCTTGCTGCTCGTTTCTAGCTCCTTCTCTGTCGTTTGGGAGTCTGTTGAAGGAAATCTTAAATGGAATATAAAGTGTATTGCTTCCTCTGCAGCGTTAGCCATAAAGCAAACGTGTTGAAGGAAGCTGCCTCGTTTATACCATTCACTGAGGTTAGGGGAAGTAGTGTCGTTACACACCAGATATTTTATATATTTATGTGATGGGTTTTAATTTAAATTCTCCGTCCGAGAAGATTAAGCTCAGGATCTACATAGATCATTTATTATAATAATTCGCGCAGCTGTTATATTGTAAGCTCAATTTTATATCCCTGTAGAAGGTCGCTAAACTTTCTCCAGTTCAAAACTTGAAGAAGGCGAGAATTGTAGAAACTTTGTGACAAGCTGAAAGAAGCGAAAACTCTCGGAACAAAGAAGCCTTAAAACTAAACTGCGAACCTTGCAAATCGTTAGGGCAAATCGCAAGACTATAGACCTCCTGACGACGGTGGTGGTGTTGTGTATGGGGAGGGGGGGGGAGACCTGAGTGGGCCAAGCAGCGATTGAGGACAACTTTGAGACGAGAAAGTAAATCGAGCGGAACCTGGTAAGTGGTGGTCTGTAAACCCGAAGGGACGAAAATGGGGAGAAGGCGAATTTTTGATGGAGCTCCAGAGACAGACCTAAGCAGCCGAGTCGCTCTTTGGATATTCTTGATGGACGCCACTAAAATCCTTCGAGCTTTTCCATAACTACGAGGGCGGCCAAAACTTCAAAGCCGTCTTCTGCGTCAACAGATTTCAAATGATGTTCTTTTACGAGCAACTCAATATGTTTAAAATCTTAAGCAGAAGTCGTTCTGTGGCCAGTCCCTGAGCTATGATTTAGTTACTGTACTAATCATTTTTAACGATACTTGTTCGACGCAAAGCGCCGAATCGGTTCGAGTCTTTGACCTCGGACTTCCTCAGTCATTGTCTCCTTCTATTTCGATACCTGCGGAAATTTCCCTACCGCGGTTTCAACGGCTACCGGGTTTTTTTCCTTTCTTTATTTTCCCTGTCCTCAATTTCAAATTCTTCTCCACACGAGATGACTCCTTCTAAAATTCACATTCAGTGAGGAACTATAGAGGAAGTCACTCGTATCCCTGTGCCCAGCCCCCTCCCGTCTCTTGTTCCGATAGTTTCCAGCACATGCATATTTCCGAGTCATCCTTTCTGTGTTGTCCTTTTATACACAAACGCCACGCACTTCATTGCATTTAATACAGGCCTCCTCACGCTCATCGTGTTCTTTTATTCTCGACGTTAAACTCTTCCCCTTTCGTGCGCCCAACAATACTCATTCGAATACATTAAATATTTTCGGTCGTTGGAACAGCATATCTGCACGTGAGCTGCAATCAATTTTGCATCAGTTGCGTCTGCTTTATTTTTTGAGTAAAATTACAACGAATGAAAACACAACTTTCCTTAGACCCACGTACATCAAGCGGTGTCATGGTTTTATGTACAACTCCTATCTTTTTTTCACACAGTACATTCGAACATAGTAAAACATACCGACGTTTTACGCAGAATGTGGGGGTCGGTAGATTTCCAGTTCCGCAATTCATTGAGTTCCTCGTACTAACGCTTCGATTACTATTGAACGTGAGTTTTTTTAATGCACCCTGTTCATTTTTTCGGAAGTTTCAAGTGGAACGTTGGTAGTTTGAATTGCGGAATTTCTGAAGACGCTACTATTTTATGATTTTAGTAATTATCTTATTCTGGCCATAGAGGCTGTTTATTGGACTACTACACTAATTGTTCTGAGAACTCTTGTCTCATTTGCGTGGAATTTATGAGGGGAACAATGTTCTAAAATCTTGAACGTAAAGATGTGGAAAAAACTTGAACAAATGTCGATCTATCGTATACTTTTCCTTTTTAGAACGCGATAAAGAAAAGAAAAAAATGTTGATGTACGAAAAACGTCAAGACAGAACTATCTATGTTGCGTTAACCCTAGATATCCAACGTGAAATTTAGACGACACTGTCATTTCGAACTGTTTATTTGCTTGATTTGTGCTCTTCAGTCAAAACAAGAGTGGCCTATTAGCTGCTGCATTGGTCTGCTTTCAGGATAGGCGCAATCTAGCAAACTTTGTCGTCACTAACCACCCATTCGTTTTTGGTTCGCCCTTTCAATGTCCATTGAATCGCATCCTCTCGTCACACCGCTCTTCGATGTAAATGATTCGGAAAATAGCGTACCTATGGAAGACTTCAACAACATAAACAACATTCGCCCTCCAGTTGAACGTTCCACACTGCCCTGTACTTTTGTGCAATTTTTTGTCGGATCTGAGGAACTGCCTGGGAAATGTGTCAAAAGGAGGTACAGAGCCTGTGTATGCAACATGCCTTTACAGGAGACAAGGAAAGTTAGGTGTTGGTCCGCTCCAGATTTTTAAAAGAGACCGAAACAAATCGCCGCAGGGAAATTATGGCGGAAGGAATGCACTCAGGTTCGCTTTAGAGCAATGGAAAATTCATAAAGGCCATCGCGATTTTGAATCGATTAGCTTTTAACGAAAGAAGTGCAGCGTGACCTGCCCGGGCAGTTGATTTTCACTGGCTGACCGACGGTTAGGGGAGGCCGATCCTCCTCTAATAAGACCCCAAGCGGTTAGTTACGAGCTGGAAAAGCAATCACCCAGCTTTTGGATCAAAAGCCGAGGCAATTATTAGATCAGCGCTATGTCCCCAATTTCCATCGCCTAATGGGTCGACCTATTCGACGTCACCCCTTCCCCTCGACGTACCATCACCCTCCATCTCTCTCTCACCGATCATCAACCCTTCATATCCTTCCGCTTTCTAACGCCCGTGAAACCATCAACGAATCCGTGGAGAGCCTCTCGATCGTCACTCATCAAATTCTTGTCTACATGCAAATTTCTCTCTGTTCCCGGTGAAATATCGACGCGCGTCAATATCTCATATTTCAACAACTGCTTACACATACACCACTTAGCTTGTAAGCCCTGAAATTGCAACTCTGTAAAGGATTACTTCACTAGTAATGCATGAATGGTTCCTCATATGAGCTCTCACTTATCGAGATTAATTCGAAGTTGGTGAATCTCCAACAAGTCAAGTCTCTATTTACCAATTATTAGTTGGTTGTGTAAACTATCAGTAACGTAGTTTACGAGCACTTTCTACACTCCAAATACTACAAAAAGTCCATATCAACCTGTAAGGTAGATACCCCCTAATGAAGACGAGAAAACATTGGTTTGTTCCGAGGACAAGAGATTCACGTGAAAGTTCAGAGTAACAAGCAACCAGGAAGCTTGCCTTAACCATCCCTCGCCATACAGAGATCGAGAGCCCACGCGACACTTACGAGTATTCATCTTTGGAGATTCGAAATGGTGGCATGTAAGGAGAAGTTCAATGAGAGAAGGAGTGAGGGAAAATCTGAGTGACTGCGGATGAAAGATGATAGTGAGTGTAACTGTATGAGTTCTGGGGAAGAGTGAGGTGGTAAGCGAGACATGAGCAGTGAGATGGAAGAAGCACTTAGAAAAACCTGCCGAAATGCGCTAATAAGGAAAAGACCATCGTCGGCTCAAGAAATACCAATCCTTGTGTCCAGTTGAGCTCAAAGTATTGGAAGAAAGTAGTTGGTTGACAGAAGTTCCCGGTCTCTCCAAGGTCAAATGGGTTCGATAGCTTGAACTTTGTAAGTTTGATCCGATTGCGTATAGTGATCAGGTGGATTTTTCCCATCAATGTGACTCAAGCTGAGCCAAACATAACAATAAACCATTATTATGTAGTTTAGCTGTACAATCCGGAAACCGATAAAACACTATTTTTGAGCAAGAAGCAGCTACAGTAAGACGTTACAGAGAACTACCAAGTGAGCACATTCGAAGTCTGTTGACAACAACTGAAAACGAACTAATTAAAACAGGGACAATGTAGTAAGAGCCCCTACAGTGACGTTACCTGCTAGAGCGTCAACTTTGATCGAAACACTACCTGATCTATTGTTCTTGCCAGCTAAACGGTTCAAACGAGGCTACTTCAGAGTTGATTGCGACTATCATTCTGATGCAAGCCGAGTCAAAACACTTCAAAGTATTCAAAATACACTTACCGATTCGGAGACCTTTCAGTGATGATAAAAGGTTTAGTGTAAATAAAGACAAGAAAAACAAGAAATAAAAATAACACTTTGTACTCGTAACAGCAAGATCAGTTTACGACACGACGCAAAACCAAACACAAGCGAAGCGAGAATAGGAATGGGACGAGGCGAAGCCACCAACTCAAAAACCACCTGAATATTTGTCAATTGGCTGCTAGGGTGCGCCACACATTCCTTATGCGAGTCAAGTTGTACATACGGACTATATCCAGCACCACCGCAATCAACAAACATCCAGGGTCAATTATTCGAATGAGCAAATAGTACTCCTATCCAAAAGAGCCAGCTAAGTAGTCGCTAGGATTGACTTTTCATGGGACCAGCAGCCCTGATGGTCGTCGAAATACGGACTATGCCTCACTTCGGGGACTTTATTCCGACAGTTCTTATTGAGATTGTTCATTTTCCACTCATTTTACTAATGTTCATAATCAAATCAAATGCATTTTCCACTGGACTGGTCATTTAGATGTTGGTTAGTTGAACTTTGAAGGTGAACTGGTTATGGGAGGGGGGGGGAAGCCTGAAAAGAAGTTGTCATTGCTCGTGAATGGACCTATACTAGCTATCATCAGAAAACTTCACTTCACACTTTCATCTGCTGACACCAATTTTGACTAAATTATGAACGTCAGCCGCGTGTCTCTGTGACAACATTATGAACAGTCCGTCGTACAAATTCATGTCGCGATTAACGATTTGCACGAATAAAGGCCTCTTCGTGGATTTCTGAGAATTCTAATTGAAGCCCATCTCGTTGGGCCATGAAAATATATAAACTTTTGAAAACAAAAAAAAACAGTATCCACGAACGCAAAAAGAAAAGGAACATCCGAGTCAGGAAAACGAGGAAAAGCGTGGGGTTGAGAGAAGTTGTTTCAAAGTTGAATGCACGTTTGTTATGATTAAGGAAAGCTGTTCTTCTTTTTCCCCACCCCACCCCCCCCCCCTTTTCCTCGAAAGCTGCTTCATATTTATTCATCCTACTGCCAACAAGAATGATTTTTTAATTCGTATTCAAGGAATTCAGAAGGTCAATGTAATTAACAGGAAGTTGGTCGATAAACAAGCAGAGTGTTACTAAGAATGGAAATTGAGAATAACAACAGTTTCGTCAAGTCTCAAGGACCAATCTTATACGTTATTACGGAGAAAGAGCAACATTCGCGTTGAGCGAAGCTGACGCTCACATTCGTCAGTCTGGTTTACGGTTGAAAAATATTTTCTTTTCATAAATTTTTCCAACGTGAAAAAACGTTAGTAGCTGCGTCGAAAAAGTTGGAGGGTGCACTTTATTTTTAAAAAAAGAAGCATAAATCCGTTTCTTGGATCTCTTTAACGAACTACTAAGTTGGGATTTCCATCTGTTATATTTTTACTTTCCTTGGCTCCACAAAATAGTTAGGAAAGTTATGTAATCGGCTGAGAAAAATTTCGAGTTTTCTTTAGATCTTTACGTTTCAGACCCTCCTGAGTCCGAAAAACACTATTTAGGAAAATGGTCTGTGTGTGTGTATGCCTCTTGCATATTAGTGAAACCGCAACTTCCATGACTGATATAACCCTCGTCGAGGGTTTAGGTACAGTCATCAAATAAGGAAACAGAACAATTTGTAGAGAAAACCACAGTACCAAATCCACTCAAACTTGATATCTAGCCCGCAAGTTACCATGGGACGCCAAAATAAGGGTATGAGCAAAATCCACCGAAAGCTAACCATAGTTATAATAGTGATCAAAACACCACTTTTTTTCTCAAAAATGGCTGTATCGATTTTGATTAAATTGTTTATATTGGCAGCTCCTAATATGGCAACTATACCATAAAATTCTCATTCATGGGAAAATGGCGAGAGCAGCACAATAAATTATCAAAACTTTCGACGAAATTGATTTTATCGCGGTTTTAAGAGAAAACAACCGTACCAAATCAGCTGAAACATGATGTCTAGCCTACAGGTTACCATGGGACGCCAAAATAGGAGTATGGGCAAAATCCATCGAAAGTTAACTATAGTTATCATAGTGATCAAAATACCAAATTTTTTTTCTCAAAAACGGCTATAACGATTTTGATTACATTTTTTATATTGATAGCTCTTAATAAGGCAATCATACCATAAAATTCCCATTCGTGGGAAAATGACGAGAGCAGCACAATAAATTATCAAAATTTTCGACGATAAGCGTTTTTAGCGCGGGTTTTTCGTAATAAACTCCGCTGGAATGCAAGTAGAATGTTAAAATAAAATTGATATCGTAGTCCAATACGATACGTATAGGGTGAGTGTTTAAAAACGCTCATGAGATGCATGGGACTAACTGCTCAATAATGGTCCTGGAATGAGTACGAGCAGCACAATAAATTTCGAAACTGTAAGCGCTGTGTTTCCTGTGCTTCCGGTGGAAGCGAGTGCTTCCTGCTGCTGTAAAGTGTTGTTTGGCCAAGATCAAAGGAACTGAGTGATAAATGAACTGATCAAACAGTATTAGCCATGTACAAAGTGAATTGACATAGAGCTAAGGAAAGTTGTGTGTTGCAACGCACCAGATATTTTCAAGTTACGCGGGAACAAAGTTCAAATTATTTATAATGTTAACCGCCTCATATTTCACTATGTTGCTTTCAGCACTACTTATTATTCCGTTATCCTTAACTGATCCATACCATCTATTATTGTTTGTCTATTTATCAACACTTACCTAAACTATTGTTGCTACTACCCACCAATTTATCTACGCTTTTTGTTAGTCCTCACCTATAATGTTTATTATTCTATTACTCCCACCTGAACTTTGCGCTTGATAAAAACTCACCTGGCTCGTAATGTTGAGCGCTCGTTCAAATACATATCAATGTGTGTACTGCGTTTTGTAACAGGCTTAAAATATTGATTTTAATAAATTAAAATACTCAACTTTCCGCAACTTCCATATGTATACGACAGATCTTCGTTCAACGCATTTCTACGGAAACATTTATCGAGTAAAAATAGTCGATAGTAGTTGGTTAGTACCCCCTAAGTGTGATCGACACCGTTGGAGCCGGTTTTGAAAAAATAGGGAAACTGATTACACGAAGATCGTTTTCACTGGTTCGCGAATTTGTTGTGGCACTTCTACTAACGTAACGACCATCATTGAGGTACCAGCATGCAGAAGATTCATAAGAGTGTCGACGTGATTTTATTAAAAATAGATTATGCTTGCGGTTTTGGAATTATCGCGTAAAAACTGCGAGGAATGGTATTAAGTGAAACGGTGAAAAAAATATTTGGCGTTTTGATCACTATGATAGTCGCATTTAGTTTTCGCAGACTTAACTTCTTCTTTCGACGTCCACTGGTGACCTGCGTGCAAAATATCAAGTTCTTGTCGATTCGGTTCATCACTTTTCCCGAATAGTGTTTTTCGAACTCAGGAGCCCTTGAAACGTGAAGATCTGAAGAGCGCTCAGAAAACATTTTTCCGATTACGTAACTGTCTTTTCTACTACTTAATGCAAAAGAAGGAAGAAAAAGTAAACCTTTTTTTTCTAACTAGAAAGCAAGAATTATTTAATGAAAACTTGTTACTATATATCAACTATCGTCGAGAATTTTGAACCAATGTCTTAACCACTAGACCACGATCGCCCGGTGCCTTTAAAGGAATTCAGGCGGTACATTAGTTGCTAGTTGCCGAATTAAGTAAAAGTTGCCACAATCCTGATGGAGGCCTTCGTATTCAACTTAGTTGGGAGGGTTTTTAGGACCTAAAACAGTGGTCAAACGATGGTCTAAACCATGCTTTCTACCAACAAGCTGTACTCAACGTTGTCATAAAAATGTACTAATTCAGCGAATTGCCAAAGAAAACGAATATACTGCGATCCCCTCAAGAAGCTGATAATGCCTTCCGCAAAGAATCTTCCGTTCTTTGTTCTACCTACTATGGTACCCCACCCGAGCATCGCCTTTGCGACATACTTCAGAGTGAAGCCATAACACCTAGCCCTGAGGGTCTTCTTTGCTTGTGCTCTAGGACAAATTTTTCTGGTGCAGCCCGATCTACTAAAGCAGTGTTTGCTTTCAAAAGGCAAAAAGTGTCCGCGAAGCCTCAGCTTAGCGGTGTAGTAGGAAAGCTGTTCGATAGAAAATGTACTCGTAGAGAGGAAACGTTCGGAGCTTTCTGTGTGTTGCGAATGGTGGAACAGTTACATCTGTTTTGCATTAGAACATTACAGGTGTTTTTTACTCGCTGAGTGCACGTCAAGCCAATGACTATTTTTCTATACAGAGCTGAGTTTTTATGAAAGTGTACCACTCTTGCCCTCCAGCTTATTGTTGTCGAGAAGAATCTGGAGTGAAAAGCGATTAAGGGAACCTTTTTCAACGAAATATGCGCCGCAATTCTAAGAAGGTCGCTGCCTAACGGCTGTTAGCCGTTCCATTTCCACCGGTTTCCCCGCAGGGTGTCGCCAAAACCACACATGAGGGGGAGCGAAGCGTCGTATTGGGGCCGGCTCTCTCAATCTTACCACCTCTACCGCGGCGTTTTACATTTTTGTCCCCTTCTCCCGTCAACAACTGCGTTATTATGCAAATTAAATTGAAGAGAGAAACGTAATTTTAAGCCGTTATGAATAAATATGCGATCGTACCGGGGATATACGATCCATGTATAGTGCAACAGGGGGTAATAAATATTTCATAACTCTTCCTGAAATACGATGAAGTGACAACACGAGTTCGGGCTATTATTTAGATTGGAGTCTGATCGAATTATTTTCAATTCGGAGAACCTACTCAACGGCGACGGAATGAAGCGATATTTTCTACCAACGAGCATGTCGACTGTGCGTCAAGTTTTGTTCAGAGCCAGACCAATTGAAGAAACAGTCAATCCCGAATCTTACAGGAAAGTGAGAACACTCTCAACAATGCTCACTCACTCAATTATGTTCGGTACAAACGGTGAAAATTAGCACGTAAATAGTTTGTGCGGCGAAAGTCATACAAAACTTCACAACCAGTTAAATCCAAGAGCCGCCATAACTATGTTATTTCAACTTCCGTCAGTCTCCGGTAAATCAACCTCTTTCATTCAAGTCGAAAAAATTCGGAAGCGTTACTAGAGCCCTACGTATTTGGAAAATTTGTTTGAAACAATTGACCCAGTTTTTCGAAGTTCGTTGTTTTTTTGTGTTTTTTTCAGTCACCTGCCGTAAAATCCTGGCACCTTTCTCTAACCCCCTCTACCGCCATAGTTTACCTTTGTGTTCACTCAGTCCGACCCTCAAACCCGAACAATGCCTCCTCCCTTCAGTTTGAACGCAACATCAAGAGATAAACCCCCCTCCTAAATTCCCGATATCTCTCGTCTCCTGTACCTTCTCAAGTTGTCTGACGCCTTTCAAGTCTCTTGTATTCTAAAGACAGCATCATGAACAGTCATAGTCATTGCGTTTATCACCTGTGCTAAACCAATGAAAATATCTGGAGCGTTGCAACACACAACTTTCCTTAGCTCTACGTCAATTCATTCGGTTACATGGCTTTGTCCACTTACTCAATTCATTTATCACTCAGTTCATTTGAACTTGGTCAAACAACACTTACTTTATTGTGCTGCTCGTACTGGTTCGGGAATGAGTACGAGCAGCCCTAATATTCCGAACTGTAAGCGCTACCGCTTCCTGCTGCGTTGTTTGACCAAATTAACCAAATTGATCAAATTAACTGAGCGATAAATGAATTGAGTAAGTAGAAAAAAAGCCATGTACCCGAGTGAATTGACGAAGAGCTAAGGAAAGTTGTGTGTTGCAACGCACCAGATATTTTTTTTAAACATTCTAGTAACTTTTCAGCGGAGTTTAAAAAGCAAAAAACCGCGCTAAAACCGATTTTCGTAGAAAATTTTGATAATTTATTGGGCTGCTCTTGTCATTTTCCCACCAATGGAAATTTTATGGTATAGTTGCCATATTGGGAGCTATAAAGGTAAAAAAATTAATCAAAATCGTTAGAGCTTTTTTCGAGAAAAAAAATATTTGGTGTTTTGATCACTATATGATAACTATGGTTAGCTTTCGGTGGATTTTGCTCATACCCTTATTTTAGCGTCCCATGGTACCCTGCGGGTTAGATATCAATTTTGAGTAGATTTGGTATGGTGGTTTTCTCTACAAATTGTTCTGTTTCCTTATTTGATGACTGTACCTAAACCCTCGACGAGGGTTATATCAGTGATGGAAGTTGCCGTTTCGCTAATATGCAAGAGGCACACACACTCACAGACCACTTTTCCAAATAGTGTTTTGCGGACTCGGGAGGGTCTGAAACGTAAAGATCTGAAGAAAACTCAAAATTTTTTTTTCAGCCGATTACATAACTTTCCTTTCTACTTCGTAGAGCCAAGGAAAGTGAGAAAACGCCGCAAATTATTCCACACAACGGTTTATTATTCTCTTGCACGAAGTCCTCCTAGACCCATCTCATTCGATTCAGCATCGAGAAGTACCAGTAAACAATATGAAACATGCTCACTACAACGGAACAACGAAAATTACATATTCAAGGTGCCTCTGGGCGCGTGAAGGCAATTGGCGAGACGTGACGAGTCGAGCTGACGGATGGTTGGAATGTGACCAGAGAAACGGTTACTTTTTCTGTATTCTCGTACGCCTTTGAGACTCGCTCCGTGTGACCCTAAAAATACCTAGAAAACGATACCGAACTTGTCCTATTTGGGATAAAACTGCCAAAATTGCGTTTTTGTTAATTTGTTTAACCATATTTTCCCCATAACAACCATAGGTTTGGCCCGATCGGATTGCCAACCAGACGGGCAGAACTAGATACCAAATGAGATTTTGTGCGAAAGAACGAATTTTTTTTAACCGCGTTAAAGGCGCATAACGGCGGACAGACGTTGCAAATTTAGAATACCAATGTCTTGAAACGTTAAGTATCAAATTTTGAGGAGGTGTTGTAAAACATTTAGCTGACCGAAAATATGCGTATTATTCAGAATGAATAACAAACCAAAACGCAGGAATTTATAATTGTGATCTATCCTATTAAATCCAAGGTCAACAACTATATTTTTGGAATATAACATGGCTGTATTAGAACTCTGGGAAATAACAATTCATATGTAAGTGACAATTTTTGTCGAGCAAAAATTTCCTGATAAAAAAAAGATTCGTATACGCTGTTCCAGCCCAGGCCGGAGGGAAACGATAACTTTCGCTGTGTTGTCCCGAGAGTTTCTTCAAGTAGTCCCACGCCTCTGAAGCCCGTCCTATTCGACTCAACATCGAAAAATACCGAGTAAACGATACCAAAAACCGGACGTAATCGCGATAAAACTACTAAAATCTCGTTGTTCAAGTCTCATCGGTAGTACGAACAGATTGCTCACAACACGGAGTAGGCAGGCACCCAAACGGATAAAATAGCAGATTTATGATCCATATGCCTTGAAACGTAAGCTAAATTTTCCAGGCTGAAAACATTGCTGTATTATTCAAACTGAATAATAAACCAGAACTGAGGCGTTGCAACTAAACCTTGGTGACTGAATGTATTGAGTGCGACTTCCAATTTAATAAACGGCTTTTTCTCCGAAATCGTTTCAGTTGACAAGCCCGAATATTGGAAGTTTTGTCTATCCCTAGTGATAGAATAACGCTTCTCTTCCTCGCACGTCTTCAACGACGCCCTTAAAAATCTTAGCTTTGCATGCAAATTCAAACACGTTAGGACATTCTTATACGCCTCCTACTCCACAAAATGCCTGGTTAGCAGGAATTCTTAATATTTTGTTCTAGATGTTGTCAGCGTAATCTTAACAATCGATACAGCTGGCTGTATTGTATTACTGTACGACGTATTGAAACCAAATGTAGGTAAATAAGAGAATACACTGTAAAAGTATAATAAAACCCAGTTGTGGAGTTTTCGGAATATTTCGAGAACAAAGAGAAAGACGTTTTGTTATATCGCTATCAAAAAATATCGTGGTATCAAAGTACTGTTTTTTCTTTGTGGGAATGGAAAAAATTCACACACTGAATTCAAAATTCTTCAAGCGGGTGTGTTTTCACACTAGACAGCGGCTTTCAAACAAGTACCGTTCTTCTTTGGAGAATTTAAAAACATAAACAATAAAATATCCAGCGTGAAGTACCGCAATCGGAAACACTTAGTACGACATTTCATGAGTAGTTTCAAGAATAACTTCGGCCAGGGTAGACTTGAACGAACCACAGGGACGGGTTTTACTGAAGGAAGAAAGTTATTATTGAAGAGTTGGGAAATCACAACAAAGATTTGAACACTTACATGTACAAAGAAGAAGTGCCTAGAACATAATATGATATGAGTATACGAGCGCGAACAAGGAGGGCTCTAAAGGCGTGAAACTGGTTGTACAGGGAAGGAAGGAGGAATCCGAATTGGATGTTGAAAAGAGATGAAACGAGTGTTTGTTGGGAGAACTGGGAGACGACTGTATTCGGCGAGAGCTGATGGTTGACTGTGTATTGGGAGAACTGTAAGTTGTGGAGAAGATGGTAAACTAAGGGGTAGGGGAAAAATATTTTGGAAAGTCCAGGAGAATGGGGAAATCCGTTGCCACTCGGAAATAACTGAAGATATGGACTTTCCCCAGGTACAAATCCTCAAGGGGACTTGTGATCGGGAAGGTGTTTGGGTGAGCATATTCCGAGGTAAAAAAACCCCAACTAATTCGGCCTGCGCCGAACAATCCGCATGTTTTTTACTAGCTACGCAGCGAATCGGTTTCTTGAGGGGAATCATCGCCATCAACACACCTACTGGAGTCATTTGAATATTTTCTTCGACCCCAGAGTTTGAATTGGCCTTTGAACTTGTCACCTATTTATGGTCTTTATTGTTTTTGCCTCAAGGCTACATATCCCCCCATATTTATTTGTTAGTATTCGCTCCAATAGTACTCGTTCATGAACACACTGCAACTTGCATCACTCCCCCTTTTTATACAACCGTTAGTATAAAATATAATTTGAGCAAAAACAGTCGTTATCGAAAATTATCGTTATCGTCCCTCGAACGCACTACATTTGATGCTTCTCTGGGCCGGACAACAATGTGATTTTAGTTGCGGTCGGAGATGGAACGATATGCCAGGTGAATCTCTTGTGTAGAATATACGGCGGAGACAGTTACTCAACAAACGTCACGATATGAATAAAGGCAACGCAATAAATTCCGAAACGTTATTTTGAACTATGTGAAAAACATTGCGGTGGTTGGTGGTGTGGAGGTGGGGGGGGGGGGATGAAAATAACTGCACTGACTGAGAAATGATGGTTTATGTAGTGCCACTAGTAACGGCACTATTTGCTCGGCGAGGGCTGACGCCTGAAAGAAGAAAGGTAGTGCGTTTCATTCCGAAACCTAAACTTCGTTGACATTAAAAGTTTAACGAATGAAAATTCCTGCGAGGTATCAGCTGCTCGAAAAGTCACCGTGTGATGAACGACCTGCCACTATAAATCTACTTATACTGCTTAATGGGGTTGAACGAAGTTGAACGCTCGAGCTGATGAATCCCTGAGACGATCAACGAAAGTATTTAATTGTCGTAATGGGTGTGGAGTGAGATACACTAAGAGACTTTCCAATTGGATTAGGTTTGAGTTGATGCAAAGTTAATGGAACGGCAACGTTTCGAGTTTGAAGATCGGATAGAAATTTTGTGAATGAAAAAAGTGCGTTAAGCTCGAAATGTTCTTAATCGTTATTATCATCAGTTCAGTGAAAATATGTGCTCTATGCACAAAGTACTAAAATACTCGCAGTTGCGATTGTTGCTACCAACATGATAGTACAATACCGCTGAAAACGGAAAACTAACCGTCAGGTTAAGTTTTACCGAAATTATTTTATCCATATCTTATTCGTGAATATACAAAGGATCAGAGACATTGCAACCGCATCAACAAAACTTCAAATCTCCCTTCACCGAATCCCAAATCATCGGCCTTGGGCAGGCTTGGGCCAGACGGAAAACTGGTGTAGAGAAAGCAGAAAGAAATACGGAAGTCTTTTCAGATGTTGTCAGTAAAATATCCAAGCTGGGGAAGCCCTGTAACCCCTCGACCTTGGGATCTCAGTTATGGGTTGAGGGCAACTTTTATACTGATTCAGCTTGAGCCGAACGTTTACATTTGATGAGGCGCAATTCGCCAATACATATTCAAACCTATATATTAACAGGCACTAGTTGATCTTGACTTTGTCGTGAGAACTGATCGCATCTGTCCCGTAGTCCCATAGCGATGGAAGGTGAATGTTATAAGAGGGTTAGACGGATCATAGATAAAGGCCAACGCTGTAGACATTGAAAATGTATTGGGAGGGCAGAATAAGTAAGAAGAAAATATAAATACAAGCGGAATAAACATTGAGGGAATACAAACAAAGTCAGAACCATATTACGTTAGTTGGTAGAGCAATAAAAGTCGCGGAATAAACGGGGGACAGAGCTGTAAGGAGGGCAGTAGATTTGTTAACATACTTTATTTAAATTTACTTATCAGTTGCGCTGCATCTCACAAATTTCCTTAACTCTACGTGTGCTTGACCTTTTCTACTAACTCATTTGAACTTGGTAAAAAACCACTTCACAACGGTAGCGTTTAGAGTTCCGGAATTTATTGTGCTGCATTTACTCACGCACTGGTAGTGGTACACAGAAAATTAATGCGGGTATAAACCCGATTTTGTCAAAAGGATAATAATCAGTTTTCCAGAGTTACCAGCTAAAAAAGCATTAAAATGGTAGTAAGTGAAACGGCGGTGGATGAAATTCCAGAATTAAACTAATTGGGTTAGTTCTGCCAGTGAGTAAATTACTGAAGTTAACGTACCTGTTTGGTGATGATATCACCCGGACTGATAACGAACTACAGAGTGACATTTTTAGAAAATCTACAGCTACAGACACGACCATACACTATACATCAAACCACCCACAAAACATAAACTAAGTGCATTCTTACACATGATACGGAGACTAAAAATTATCCCACTATCCGAACAAAATTACAAAAAAGAACTTGATATAATCAATACTATCGGACAGAACGATGGTTACACCAAACAAACAATGAACAAATTATTAAGGCAATATGACTCTAAAAAAGACGATCCAAAAACACAAAATACACAGACTTTGACAACACGCTGCACATTCACATACACACGGAATAACTTACATCTTCCGAAAGGAAGGCATACAAGTTAATTGCATTACGTTCGGACAACACACTTGGAACCAAACTAACTACAAAGACTGAACACACCCTCTCGACCAAAGTGGGGTACACAAAATAACTTGTATGTAAATACGGGCCAGATATTCAAAACGCATTAAATCTCCTAATGGGAACTTTGCCAACGGCCTCAAGACAAGTGGACACGAGCCTACCAAAATACAGGACTGCACCACCTTACTACATAAACAATACAAAGGAGAAAAACTGAACATATAAGAAAACATGAAAATCTATAAACACTAAAACTTCAATGAACAAATCAACACAAAGTGCGACGCCATATTTACACCACTCAAGACTCTACGCAAACGAAATCAACCGACTGACGGATTCACAGACCACCCTATACAAAAAAGACTTAGAATCGACAATCTACAGACTATTTAAGACATACATACTACCCTTATATTCCTTTCTCTTCACCTCCAAACGGATTTCCCCGGAGGTGCATGACCTCCTTCCTCCTCACCCCCTTCCACGACGCTACACCATCCCGTTGGCCTTTCTCTTTCTACATAAGAACCACGACCAACTAACTGACTTTAGCACTGACTCAACGGCCTCTGAATCGAAAGCGCTCTCCCACGGTATATCACCAGCTAGAGAAGACAGACTCACCAAACAGGTACGTTAACTTTAGAAATTCCAGAATTTCTGGAGTAGCCCTTATATAATCTATCTTTTTAAACGCGCATAGTATAGCTGCTTGAGTTGAGTACCACCTGAACCTTTCTGAAGATCCGATTAACATTTGAGCGAGATCTATAAGTGAAAACTGCGATAAAATCGATTTTCGCCGAAACTTTTGGCAGTTTATTGTGCTCCTCTCGTCATTTTCACTCGATCGGGAGTTTTATGATATTATTATCTTATTCGGAGCTGAAGATGTAGAAAAGTTAATCGAATTCGTTAGAGGCATATTTGAGAAAATAAATTGGCGTTTTAGTCGCCATAATGAGTTAGTTTTAGGTGGATTTTGTTCATACCCTTATTTTATTACTTGGCGTCACATGGTGTCGTGCTGGTTGGGCCTATCAAGTTTGAGCTGATTTTGTTCAGCCGTTTTAATAGCGTGATTCAATCGGGTTCACAGGCACACACAAACAAACACACATACCCAGACAGACCATTTTCCCAAATAGCGTTTTTCGGAGTACATTCTGAAACGTAAAGATCTAAAGAGAACTCACATATTTTTAATTTTTTTTTCAGTCGATTTCATAACTTGCCTTTCTACTTCGTAGAGCCAAGGAAAGTAAAAACGCAAAGAACTAATGGAACTTTCCTCTTTTTCGGAATAACATCTGTATTCACAATCATACTAACAGATATACGGCGCCTATGTGTGTAGCGAATTCTCGAATTTGCTAGGGTGTCAGGAAAGTTTCGTATCTGTTTCTGTTCGCCCGATCGTGATATTTTCTCACTCTGGTTCGAGAAAAGTGCAAATTGGTTCGTCCAGGTTTATGTACAGCAAATACGCATCTGTTGAGCGACGAAATTCAATGCCAAGAGATTCGTCAATATTCAAAACTTCGCGAAGGTGAGTGCCAACATTTATTTGTTCTTTTTGTAGGACGTGAGCGGAAAGGCAAAGTAATTCGCGCTGAAGTGCGACCCTCCCCAGGCTTTCGATAAAAACAGTTATGCCCGTGGCAGGTTCTAGTCGTATGGGAGAGCCGTCGAAAGAGAAAGAGAATTGATGGTTGGGCTTGGACGAAGGGGAAGGCCACTTCAACGGCATTAACCACCGCCTACTAGACTTGCAGCATGAAAAATATTTCGTCTTCCTTTCATTTGCTACATCCAGATCAATACGAGTTACCCTCTCTGCAACAGAGTTCTGACGAGACTTTTTTATTTTATATGTTTCGCCTTTTCCATCCTCCCCCCACCCCACCCCCACCCCTTGCCGCTCAGGCCGTTTGTAACAAAAACTCCGAACTTGCCAGAGTCGATTGATCAACGCTCCCGACTATGAAAACGGACCCCTGCACTGAAAAGTGATTCAAATTAGCCAAGTCAGGTGGACTTCGTGGGGATGTGAGAAAAAAAAAGCAAGCCCCGGGTGTGTTTCACTCCGTTTTAATTGGGTAAAATGGAGATGAGTTCTTAGGACCGGAGCTAAATGATGTTTCAGCTCGAATGATTTATTTCCCAAACGTTTCATGCACGCACACGAGTCGTTTCTATCATAAATCAAAGACTCACTTGAGCATTGTGACTCACTTGAGCACTGTGTCAAGCCCACCCCTTGGCAATAAGTAATGACAATAGGGAACGTCGAACGTTCCAAATGACAAGGAAATTCGAGATTTTTGAAATAGCACTTCGAAGCTACTCGCATGCTTTAAATGGGTTTGTTATGTCCGTGATCGACACACTAAGTATCCCTACGCACTGAAGTCTCAGACTTGATTGGGCTGCTACGACCCCAACTGGCTGCTGAACAACCCTGAATGTCCAACGCACAAGTGATTGGTTGGACTGTCAACATGTTTTTCTGGGGTGGCTCGTAAGAAACAATTCTGTAATTACCGGCGAAAGACTGAGAAAATTAGTGGAAAATACGACATTAGTTTGAATTCAGGAACTTCTGTGGTTGCTCCAGATTATTAAATGACTATTATTAAACAGCTATCTTATATACTATGTCTTATTGCACTACCTCCGTGATTTTTGTGAGTACTTTTATCATACGAGCGAGATTTATAAGGAAAAAACTGCACTAAAGTCGCTTTTCGTTGAACATTTTGATATTGGGTTGTTCCCGTCCTAACTCCATAATTAGATACTTTTCTCCCTACTTTGTAGAGCTAAAGAAAGTAAAAACTACCCTAAAGTAGATTTCCTTTCTCATTCCCCCACCAAATGGAATTTTATTTTTAGAACTGTCCACACAAAAAAATCAATCGAAATAGTCGATTTTGATGAGAAACAAAATATTTGGTGTTACACTTATTTTAGGTGATCTGCGGGCTAAATATAGAATTTGAATGGATTTGTTCTCTCAACCAACAGCCACGCACAGACCATTTTGCCAAAAGTGTTTTTCAGTCTCAGAAACCAATAAAGCGTAAACAACGTAAGATAATCAACAGCGTAAAGAAGGCGAGTGTAAAACAGTATTATGAGGGATAATTAGTTCACTATCCTTCGGATCGTATAGGGGTTTTATTCATACAAGAGGATTTATTTACAATAGAAGGGGTAAGGACCATCAAATCTCACTTCAGGATAAATATATAAAATTGGACAGTTCATTGCTTTGCTGTTAGACCAACATAGCTACAACTACGCTGGTAGATGAAATTGCGTGGTTGTGGTCTCTCCCCATGGGGTGCTAGCGTCCAGCGGGCGCCCTATCGCCTTAGCATCCACGGCCTCCCCGGAGTGTACCCATCCCCTGCCTACCCGAGGCCACCGCCAACAGGCTTCCCGCTCCCTTTATTATTTATTTATTTATTTCTTAATTTTATTTATTTTCTCCTTTTCCTAGTTTGTTAGTCTCCCCCGTGCGCTGCGGACTGAACTGCCATTGGGTTTTTGACAAAAATTTTTTTTGCACCTAAAATTTTTTGTCTGGAGGGGGGAGTGTAATGGTTTGCGGCGGACTGCCGGAGGCGGCAACAATGGCTGCCACCCGTGCAGTTCGTCACTGTTTATATTAGTGGTGGAGCCACGTTTCTAGATCAGAACGGCTACCGACTTTGCAGACGAATCGTCCCCTTTTCCTAAGCCAGTGAATCAGTATTTAAACGTCCCTTTATATTGTGTGAAGTAAGGTAAGCGATCAGAGCTTGGTGTTTCATCTTCCCCATTGTCCCTTTATTGTTATTAATACAATCCGAGCATAGGCTATTTATTTCATTCTAAAAGGAGTTCATGTCATTTCATTTCGAGTTTTTCCTGATTAAATTCAAATGGGTCTTAATTGGTTTATAATTTCATTTCCCATTACTTTATTGAGAGGCGTTATTTTATTTATTTCATCAAGTGAGTATAATTGAGTGTATTTGATTTGTTCTTTTCTTTCGGGCCCAGACACGACTTTCACGCGTGTTCTGTACACGGGTGAATTGCCCTTCAATTCCCCAAGTACGTCACAGACGTCAGTCTAATATGGTACACGGTAGGACCTTAGAGGGGTTGTAGTGAAAGAACCTACTGGATAGCGACAAATGCTTTCTAAATTGAAGAAATTGAAAACTGTTGGGCACAGCTTGAACTAAATCGTACCGCGCAGGTCAGTGTTCTCAGTTCCTAACAGACATCCCAAGATCGAGTTGATCTTGATCTATTATCAGCCAATTCTGTGATCTCAAAGCCGCATGTCAATCACCTACACTCCAATCTTTCAAGTCTTGTCGAACACATCATTAATATTTCCAGAGCCGACAACGTATTTTCCTACTTACAGCTCAGCGGGTTTAACTGTGGCCTCCCACCACTCTTCTCGCTTCAGACCTCTCGCTTGGCCATCTCGTTTCTTCAAGTCTCACAAAACACTAGCATCCCTCGTAGATGCTACACCATTTTAAGTATCCCGAGACACACAGTCGTGTGAGCTCTGACACCTAGTTACTCTGGAACTCTGCATCTCTAACATGTATCTCAAACGAACGTTCAACTGATCAACCCCACAGCTCCTACTGTCAAGTTGAGGAATGGCACCCGCATTGTCGGGAATTTTCGTGGTAGTGCCCCCTCTTCAATTACTAAACGATCTCTCCGATATTGTTGGGTGGTCTTTGAAGGGTTGCCGTCAAATATTTCAAATTATCCGTCAAAGGGTACATTATTCCTATCGGAAGTCAGTCAGGGAACATTCACCCCAGTCCAAGCGCTTCGTCTAGTAGTGTATAAAATACTAGAAACCGTCTACGTCATTTCAAGAATTTCATTAACGCTTCCAACCGATACTCGTTGTACAAAGTGACGTCCCACATTGCCAGTGCTGGTCACCTAGCCTCATCTACGATATCCAGAGAATTTTCAATTACTTCCGTCATGTGTAGGGATTTCTCGAACACCAATTCAAAACAAACGAGCAGGAGTTAATTTTATCGAGATTCGATAAACGAAAAAAGTCTGCAGTCCTTATACTGTTCGCAGTTTTTGTGCTTTGTAGATTCAAGAAAACTCCTCAATCAAGTAAATGATATTTATAGTTACGATATATAACGTACTTCGTCAGCGTGAATAAATGAGTTTTTAAGAAATTTTTATTTCGGTTACCGTACCTGCGATGAGTATGCATAGAAATTAAGCACGGAATTCGAGATCGTTTACGGGTGGAACATAATCGCGCAAAGTTACGACATTTGCGAGATAGATGGACAACAACAGCTTGGAAGTTCTCGACCTCTGCACCTCGTTATATAGGCTTTGCCTGTTGGTGTCAGGAGTAAGAGTAAATTCATGGTGTAGCGGGATGACCCTAACCCTTCGATTCAGCGGAGGCTCGTCCGGGGGATTTGTGCTGACTGTGCACCTCAAATGCCCCGATTCGCTCGAGATTTCGCTGCCGTCAGTTGTAAACGGTTCCCTCGTCGCCGTGTCGCCCACGCCCGCGTTCCCTCCCACTCAGTTCCCGGTTTGTGGTGGTAAAACTTCTCCAAATGTAATTCACGAATAAAACTCCTTGTTCGATTTGCATTCGGCTTCTATCGCACTACTTCCCGGCTCACCTAGTGCATTCACTTTCGATATGAATCTCCTCCGAAGAGGAGGCAAAAAAAAGTACAGTAATCTGGTTGTCGTGGACGGATGGAACGCTGCTCTAATTATGTCTTCTCAGAAAGAGAAAAAATACGAGTAGTATGGCAAGGTGCTTTCACGATTGCAGTTGGGGGCTGACTTGAGTAGTATGGGCGTTGACTATCAACTTTCTACTTGATTTGAAATGCAAATTTTTCCTTAGTTTATAGATAATGTTTCATATTTCTATAACCTCTACCCACAATTAGAATTGGTTAACTCTTACAGCAACCGTAGCAAAAAAGGCGATGCTCCTTTTAGATATCCAGGCGCGATACATCGAAATTTCTGAATGGTACCACTGGGCATAGCATAGGATCAACTAGGGTGGTTGAGCATATGAATATTTCGTATTGCTTTTCTCATATCCATGCAAATAACAATTATTGATGCTGTGTGTCTTAACTCAAAGGTAGCCTCAGAAACGTTTATGGAGAACGAAATGTAGTCGTAGGTCGGAGGGCTTTAATCTGCGAGCTTTCTCAAAATCATCGAAACTGCATTTCCTGCTAAAAAAATTGGAAAGTTCGAAATGCCATTTGATTGTGTGTTACGATTAATGGTTTTGGTTAGAGAAATAGTTTAGTGGAACGAAACCATTGGTTAGGGACGTGTGAGATCAGTAAAATTAGTCTTAAGCAGCTTATATTATTCATTCAACACAAGGTAGCCAATCGAATGACTCAATTTTTCCGGCATTTGACTCAACATTCGCGTCTTTCTGAAAGATAGGCGGGAAAATGGGAATTGGAATGTGTGGAAACTTCCTGAGCTTCTGCCACAGCACAGCTGTAGTTCTTAATTCACACAGCAAAGAAAGTTGATTCATTTCAGAACAGATCTGAAATTTGTGGGGTAATTATCATTACGATGTGAAGCTTGCACACTACACACACACATTCCACACACACACGGTTTGAAAAAGATTCTTAGGTACCGTGTCTTGGAAATTTGTGGAGCCTTGGCAAGGAACTTAAGTAGAAAACTGCCCTAACTATGTGTTACATTTGTACAAGTTACTTATGATACCACCACATTATGATCATTGGGCGACGTTGTGAGAGGCGCACTCGAATTAGTTCAAATAAGGCAAATTGCGAATGGGCTTCACAAGCATTTGGTCTTTCTGAAAACAAGGTTTCTAGAAGCGCAAACATTATTTCCGTTGTCCTCGAAAAAAAAAAACGTTTAACGCGAAACTTGAAGAGCTTTTGACAGGAACCGGTTCCCGTGCGAGGAAACTTCGTTTGGTAGAAAGAGAACTCGTAAACGCTAAGTCGTATTAATCTGTCATCCGGAGTGTCAGCAATTACTCACGACGCCTCGTCTTCTACCTGATAGGTCGGAAGCTCTGGAAAGTCTCTCAAGTTAACAGAACTGCACAGTTTCTGTTAGGCGTGAGTTGGAATCAGAGAGTTGAGCTCTTGGAGGAGAAACTTGAACTTATCGCACGAACGTTGCCAAATGTGATAATCTCAGACAGTACTAAGAAGCTTTGAAACATCTTTAATCATTTAAACGCTACATTTCAACGTGTTGGAGGTTTCTCAACTATTGCTCAAGCATCACTTATTAATAGCTGCCACTGTATTACTTTTTTCCGGAATGTACGTTAACGGCCAAAATAGTTGAATTTTCAACAGATATTTACGTTTTGAGATCTCCAAAATTGGAAACCCACAATTTCAGCGCATGTGAATGTATGTGTGATCGAAGGGAGCTCGGTCAGTGTGCCGGCTCTCCAAATTCTTCGGCGTGGACGGAGTGCTGCAGGGAGCATTCATTAAGAAGATCATTGTGGGTGAGAAGTCGAGGGAGAGAGTGGCACTGTCGGATTGCTACGGAAAGAGGCGACAGGCCGTGCCCCGTCGAGGTGGCTTGACTACGGAGGCAGTGGGGCAGGGGACAACCAAGCGTTAAAGTCATGATACTTAACAAGTTGGTTCATAGAACCAATGGGATCGAGGTAATGGAAAGCCAATGAGGACTACTGATCGCGTCCGTGGCAGAAGAAGGCGGTCAGTTGACAAGCCCCATGAAATTAATTAAAAAATGACGTGCACTTTACTGATATTTGTGATTCCCGCTAATGCAACCTTGGACACGAGAAGTCTGGCATTAATGAGGGGAAGAAACCCAAGCATGGATTCAAATTAGGCATCAAGTTAGTCCCGTACGAAAAACTCAGAATCAAGAAACGATACGCACTAATATTCATATACCGGATTTCAGTGGAATTTCGATATTATTAGCCAGACTATCTAGTGCAATCAACCATCACTGTTGGGCGTACAAGAGGGGGAGCTTAAGAATGGAGTTGATAAATAAAAGGGAACTCGGTGAGCATGAGTGAGGACAGTATTGAGCTTTAACAGAATAGCGATATGAGGTTGAGTAAATAAGCGAAGACAGAAGGGAGGCTCTGAATGCGCGTGAACTGGTTGCACAGGAAGCTAGCAGGGAGAACGAGAGAGAGAAGGTGAGTAGAGCTATGACTGGCCCGAGAGTTGATAGAGGAATGTCTGTAGTGAGCACTGGGAGACGAGTGTATCTGGGAAGAGCTATGTGTGTTGGAGAAGGAGGTAAATCCAGGGGAGGAAGGATATTTTGGAAAGTCTACGGCCGCTTGAGAAGTTAAACCGAACTTATTAATCTCATTGTCGGGAGGAGAAGCCGACTAAGCGAGCAAACATGAAAAAGGGTCCAATATAGTGGGGCCGAATGCACCTGGGAAAGGCCCGAGGTCAAGATCCCAACTACTTTAGCATGTGCCGAACAATCGCAATGCAAAACAAAGTTGCACCTTGGCGATGATCTTAACGGTTGAAGTTTCGAGTAATTACTTCATCAGAGTGGAAGCAGACCCAGTATCATTGGGTTATTGGTTAGCGTTACTAACCAATAGTCATTGGTTAGTGGGTTATTGGTTAGCGTTACTAACACAGCCAGTCCGGCTAAGGTACCACTAACAAGACTGACCAACAAGACCTCTCCCCGCCCCTTCCCCAACGCTCCATCACTCCTTTCACCTTTCTCTTTGTATATAAAGACCACGACCAACTGACGGACTCCAGTACTGACTAAACGGCCAGACGATGATGTCTTTACATCGAAAGCGCTTGCCCACAGTAACTCACAAGCCAGAGGAGACGGACTCACCTAACAGGTACGTTAACTTCAGTATCATTGGGTTATTGGTTAGCGTTGAGCAAATAACCTGGGATGGTCATTGCAGTCAAATTCACCATATTTTCCCCACAATACCGTACATGGCACTATATTTCCATGATCCTACTCATATTTTGAAATCTCAACTTTTCGTAACTCATAATTCTCTAAATGTGAAAATATCTTCTTAATTATTCAACAAACTGTTTTATTGTTGCAGATACATGGCCATCATGTACCCATTGAAACCCCGAATGGGGAGACGAATGACTCTATGCGTGGCTATCAGCATTTGGATCATTGGCACTGCATTTTCACTCCCAATGCTCATATTCTTCACGACATACGTCCAAGATTTTCCTAATGGAGATACGCGCGTGATTTGTTACGCCGAATGGCCAGATGGACCCACAACTGAGAGCAAGCAGGAGCATCTGTGAGTGCACTATCGTTATTTATCGCTTTCTTTACCAGTTTAGAACAATGTCCAACTGTTGTCAAAAAATGAAGCTTTCGCTTAGGAAGCGCGGTTTTTCAAGTCCTAGTCAACACTCTCTCATCTTGTTAACCTTTAATTATCTTTGAAGATTGAAGTCGGCGACGTTCACCAGGTCACTTTATAGACTACGGCCGTTGTGCTCTCAGCTGCATCAAAAAAAGTGGTTTTCTCAAATGTTCATGAATTCCCAACAACCAGATATTTTCCCCATCTCGACTTCGGACTTTGACATGCTTTGTGATGTTCTTCTCATTCCTCTCTCGACCATACGTCAAATAAGTTCGCATCTCAACGTAAATTTTCCCCAATTGCACTAATTGTTGTGTCAACTCTTAGTTAACGCGCCCCATGGCATGGTTAAATGTTATTCTCGTTTCTACGTATTGTGAGCTCACATTGCGATAAATTATTTTGATTCTGATACAGCCCATTACAACTGTAATCTAGATTCACAAGTTCGTCTTTCTCCGTCATTCAACTTCCCCCACTTTCGCATCATCATTTCTACTTTAAAACATACAAATTTACTTACAAATATAATTAGGACATACGTTCAATATTTCATAAATTTTTCGAAAATAGAAAACAACGTAGTCCCACATGGTATTAGCGCCCTAATTGCGAACAATTGTACACTTTCTCTATGTACCAGTGTACTGAAGGAAACAATAACGTTCCCTCGTCGTCGTGTCGCCCGCGCTCGCGTTTGCTCCCATTCAGTTCCCTGTCTGTGGTGGTAAAACTTATCCGAATGTAATTGAGAATAAAACTCTGTTCCAATTGCATTCGGTTTCTATGGTACTACTTACAATATTAATTCCCCCGCAACACTGGCGCCCAACTAGTGGTCGAACTTCCCCTACATTAGTTCGAGATGCCGGTCACGCGGAAAAACTTGAAGGTTCTTCTTATGCGATGGGAATTTTTGATCCCCCACCTTCAACTTTTCTGCCCTACTGATGTGACCTACTCTCTCGCCCGTCATTATGTTCGAACGGTGTCCGTTCTTGACGAACGGTTGAACACAGCTTTGTGTTCAATCGACGACGGCTGCTTGGAGGAAGGCAGTATCAAGGAGCTTCGGTCTACCAGCATGTGTGAATGCTGTCAACACGGGCATCACACCCTGCTACACCAGATGAGCCAGGACGCCGCACTTGTTCCCAAAAGTGCAACTAACCACTGCACGGTAGACGCAGCATCTTTGCTCTGCGCTACCCCTTCTGAAACACCTGAGGGCAGGTGTCCTCTGAGGAGGAGGGAAACTCGCAGCCATGGATGTCGCAGCTGCACGGGACGAAGACGTACGATCCACTCATCCCAAGATGTGTACGTCAGAGACATTGTAAGGTGACTATTTATTTGTTGTTCTAAATTCAATACTCCCACCACAAACATGAGCGCCCTTTTGGTACTTTAATCAAAATGATCTCTCGCTCCCTATGCTCAAGATTAGGTTCCCTTTAGGTTGGGTGGACAGCAACGCCCTGAACAGCAGTGTTCATGAGTACCTGAAGACAGGCACATCATCAAGGGCGGAGTGGTGTTACGGGACGAACCAAACCCTTTGATTCAGCGGAGGCTCGTCCGGGGCATTTATGCTGACTGGGCACCTCAAATGCCCCGATTCGCTCGAGACTTCGCAGTAGTCAGTTGAATCCGAGCCGGTTCCCTCGTCGCCGTACTGCCCGCGCTCGCGTTTGCTCCCACTCAGTTCCCCTGTATGTGGTGGTAAAACTGTCTCCGACTGTAATTGAGAATAAAACTCTGTTTCAATTGCATTCGGCTTGATATCGTACTAACTCCCCAACTCTCTTAGTGCGATATCCCCCCCCCGCAACAATACAAACAGAAGTTACCGTTGCATTGTGCGGAACGTAATTTCCTTGGATTCTCGATGAATCAGCCCGCAGCGGTTTCATCGATTATTTCTACGCGAAGGCATAAATGGACTGCCATCTACGGCTCGTTTAAGAATGGGATGAGATATATAAATCGGAATATCACGAACGCTACCGACTGGTATCATTCAAACCACGCTATTTGGTATCTCTCGATTATGAAATAAGGCGTACGCCGAAAATATCAGCAAACAAGAAATTCCCATCTAGGCCAGAGTTTTGACAGGTGGGAGTTCTCAAAATGTGTCTATTTCGCCTAGATCCGAGTTTGTTAATTTACCGGCGTAGTCGTAAGAATCGAAATAAAATGTTTCCTTCCAAAACCGTCGAGTTTTTAGCCACAAGACTGAAGCAGCTATAATTCTATTCTATCGTGAAAATACTACATTAATTAACTACTTTTGAACACACATGTAACTGCAAATATCTAGTGAGACACACTCACTCCACTTTCTTCGGCCACACGTTCATTCAGCGATGTTCATGACTTTCGCTACAACTCCAATCTATTTTACATCTGTTCATTTGAACTTGGTAAAACGTAACTTAAGGTTGCTTAACTACACTGAAGTCTCTTGTGAGAGTGTCAGCACGATTGTTCTGAAAACGTTCGTGTTTACTGCTTTGAAATTACCAAGTGAAATGGCGTTTCGAGAAATATGAGTGAAACGGGGGTAGTTCAAGAATTTCGGGAGTCACTCCTTATTATGTTATCAACATTGTCAAACGGCCATCATAGGTAGTTTATTGGAGCACCATCCTGATTTTTCTGAAAATTCTAGATTCCAATAGCGGGATTTACGAGAAAAATTGTGCTAAAATAGCTTTTCTACGAACATTTGAATAATTGAATGTGTCACAGGTGATCATGTTGGGGTACTGTCCTGTTATTTGGAACTATCCGTACGAAAAACGTTATCAAAATCTTCCTAGTTGTTTTCAAGGAAAAACTATTTGGTGTTTTGAACCCTATGATGATATATATAATCATTTGACTGTAATCCCAGTGGTGGGATGTGCACCGCGCCTATTGCGCCAGTCTTGATGTCTTACAGGAGGAAAGCCAAGTAGTTCCTGAAGGAGTCCTCGTTGGTATCCATCCTGGGAGAAGTGGTGCCAAAGACCAAAAGTCGCTCCCTCTCAAGTCTCCGGCACTAGGCCAGGACATGGTAGGGAGTCTCCTCATCCCTGCCACACCATCTGATTCGAGGGATGTCGACTATACCCATAACATACATGTGTTTGTTCATTCTGCAGTGTCCAGTTATGATCCCAACAATCTGCCTTAAGTCCTTCCTCTCCATCCTCAGAAGGGAGTGTCTTATCTCACTAGATTGCTCTGAGACAAAGCGTTCAGGAGTGTCGTACTCCTGCAGCGTTCCAGATTGTCTGATGCAGTCTTCTGGCGTGTTCTCTCACAGTCCTTTTAACTAGCGACAGAGAAATCCCACAATGGGGCGGTGGCCTGATAGGTTGGCACTTGCTAGGGAGTGAAGCCACATCCTGCACTCTCGCACCAGTTTTGACGTAGCGCAGTAGTTCATTAGCACCTTGCACGACGCTTGACTATCGGTCAATACATTGATCGTTCTGTTGCTATAGCCTTTCTCATGCATTAGAATTGCCCCGGCAATAATATCATAAATCTCTGCTTGAAAAACCGTTGTCGCCTTCTTGGTCACGTATCTGATGTGCTCGTTCCCTACTAATTTCCGATCTAGAATCACACCCAGATACTTGACTTGCTCGCTGAGCTGAATTTCTTCGCCCATCACTAACTGTGGCCTCAGTCCTGACAGTTGCCTTAGCCTTGTGAATTGCACAATGACCGTCTTGGCTGGGTTGATGGATAACCCCATCTCCCCTCACCACAGGCACACCATCCGCAAGGCCGCCCCCATCAGGTTATTTGGGACTATCCGTACGAAAAACGTTATCAAAATATTCCTAGTTGTTTTCAAGGGAAAACTATTTGGTGTTTTGATCACTATGATGGCTAAAGTTAGTTTTGGACTGATTTACCTGGTACCCTTAATTTATTGTTCTATGTCGACATGTAGATCAAATATCAAATGTGGGCTGATATGGCATTCTCTCGCAGTGTATTTACACACTCGCACAGGCCATTTGCTCAAATGGCGTTTTTGTACTCGAAATCCTTCAAAAATATAATCAGATGAAAACTGGAAAAAAAATTATAGCTGACTATGTAACTTTCATTCTTATTTCGTACTGTTCAGGAAGTAATGCCTGATGATGTACTAGGTATGTTGCCTTATCGAAATGACTGTACCCGAACCCACACCTGTGGAAGTACGGCAGATTGTCACATGGCCTGTCTCCCGGTAGAGAGCTGTTCCTCATGTGACCCAGCGGAATCCGTACTACGTGGGAGTTCTTAGTCTGATTTCCCATCTGATCTAACCATTTACTTGGAGATCAAGGATATTTCAAATATGTCCGCAATCGTCTGTTGAACGGTTGGCCAACGCTCCAAGTTTGTCCAATTTTCTTGAAAATGGCTCTATTTTGATGAAACTTTCAGCGTACGTTTGTTCCTCGTAAGCGTATTTCTAGAAATGCATGACTGAATACACGGCCACTGTGAAATTTAGAGAGGTAAGGGAAAGTCGTGTGAACTGGGCCGGTTGTCAAGCGACGGGCGCGGAAGAATGCCCCGATATTTATCGTTTTTCGTTTTGCACATATCGAACTCTTTCAGGGGGTTTAATTTTTTCGCCAATTTATTTCGAATTATCTAGAAGTGTCATGACGTGCGGCAGACGAGAAGGGGGGTATCAACGAGAACGAAATCGATTTCATCCATCACTTCACGTTGAACGTGTTCAATTAAGAGACGAAGATCCCTGCCGTATTTCTCCGAGCCAATTCCGGCATGATAACGCTCAACCGGCCATCTGCAGCCTGTCATTACCACTCGGCAACCGCATTGGGGATTTCTGAATGGCGCGACCGGAGAAGTAAAGTGTTATTTCCCTCGTCGATTTGTTTCTTGATCCACTTACTCTTTTATTGAAGAGAGGGCTTAGATTAGATTTTCTCGAATATCCACAAATTCGGTAAAAAGGGATGATGAATGGTTTTATGTGAAAGACGGTTGGAGGCACCTTTCTTTGCTGGGCGCGAAGGAAGATTTTCCAATGTTTTCCTTCGTGGCAACACGTAACTGTTGAATTTTGCGATTTATTGTATATTTTATTCTTTGTAACTTGGATTTGATCTTTGATTCTGTACCTCTTTTCGATTCAAAATAGCGAACAACTTTCCTCTCCACCCCCTTCTCTGTCCAAATTAGTAGTAAATTCGACTATAAGCTGTGAAAACACAGGAACTGTATTATCGTTCAACTGGCGTTCACAGAAACGTTCTTTAAAAAATTCGGAAAATAAATTTGTATTGGTCAGGAACTCATTTTCCATTGTATTTTGGTTTATATTCTCGTTCAACGGATGGTTACAGAAATTGCAGTGTGTGGGTGGGTCGCTGGGCGGGTGGGTTTTATCCTTGTTTAGAGGACAGTCGGAGAAACAATATTCATGTAAGTTGAGAGAATGAGCGAGATGTCAAAAGATATAAACACAGAAAGAAATTATCTTTTCCGTATGAAGTTCGCTACCGATTGACCTGTTTCAACGATCATATCATTATCTGTTAGGTGCAAGAATGGGAGAGCTGAGGATCGCAACGAAACTGAAACTCGGTGAGCGTGAGGAGGACTGTATTATACGTGCGTGTGGAGTTGAATAGAATTGAAATTGAGGTGAGATGGCGTACAACTGGGCGACACAAGGGCAGTACTCGGAACGCGTGAACTGGCGCGGGCAACTTTATGAGAAAGTGAGAAGTTACTGGGGTGATAGTTGGAAGCAGAATGATATTGGAAGAGCTCTGTCGTCGATAGGAAAATGACGTTGGGAGAAAGAAATAAAGAAAGGAGAAAACCTAAGAAACGGGGCTGGAAGACCCGCAGCTGAGGGATTCCCGCGGGTGAGGGGCAGGTATTCAAATAGTTGGATACAATTAGGCAGTCGGAGACATTGACGTGGGGAAGTCCGAGGTCAAAGACTCGGACCACTTCGACGCTTAGCGTCGAACATACTCCCCCGGGCTGCGGCAGCAGGATAACCCTTGAAGAGGGGTTACAGTGGTGTGTGGTAATGAACGTGAGTGAGGAGGCTAGCGCTCTTGAGGGCTGAGCTGGAGGATGTGGCAAGGCTGGGCTACCTGATGAGTCAGAGCACAGGGAGATGAGGTGATGAGTGTGAGACAATGATGTGGGCGTGAGTTGAGCAGGGCAACAGAGACCTGGAGGTGCAAAAATGAGGATGAATGAGTGATCTCATGAGGATTCAGAACGACTTTTTTAAGGTTTTATCAAGAGCCTCACACATCATAAACTCTTCTCAGTAAAATTGATGAGAATTGACGTATATAAATTGGCAACCTCAGAATTTCTGGAATTCAAGCCACAGGGGTTTCACTTACAGCCATTTTTCACGGATTTTACTCGAAATGTCGAACGAAGCTAACTCTACACTTTTTAACGAATCGTGTTGTTAGCTTCGTGCGTCTCCTCTTCGTGTTGTTTACTCAATAATGGTCGCCGCGTAAGTGGGAGCACTTCAATAAATTCTGACGCTTTGGGCTCTACCACCTTCTACGTAAAACGTGATGTGGACGTGAAAAATGTATGGAATTAGTGGGTAAATGAATGTGGGAGCCTAAGGAAAGTTCTGTGATGCGTCGCACGATTATTACTTGACTCAAAGAAGTCTCTTTAGGTCTTTACATTACAGACCCTCCTGAGCTCAAAAACCTGTATGTGTGTCTATGAACGCATAACACAGCGACTTCAATGCGCGGCTCCATTTCTTTCCTCTCGAGGACTGTCCATCCTGCATGTATTGCGCCTCCAGTGTAGCGGAAACTAGTAACCACGTGCTGCTCCCCTTTAGTCCCTACAGCAGCGGGTGACGGTTGTTTGAACAGGAGCCAAACCTACCAGTAATGACAGCTACTTGACAAGCTTACAACTGTTTCGCTCAGTTTGCGAAACATGGCAAAGAAACGTGGTCGCAAGTGGGTCTGTCCCTGTGAAACTTACCACTCAACAACAGGAAGTTAGATCACGTTGGAAACTTAAGGAAGGATTAAGAAAAAAAAAAAAAAAAAAGACTTAAATTCCACAATTGACAGACCATCCAACACGTTCCATTTATCTCTAGGGGGTTTCCCCCTGAGCTACATGACCTCCTCTCCCCGCCCCTTCCCCGACGCTCCATCACCCCTTTCACCTTTCTCTTTGTATATAAAGACCACGACCAACTGACTGACTCCAGTACTGACTTAACGGCCAGACGATGATGTCTTTACATCGAAAGCGCTTGCCCACAGTAACTCACAAGCCAGAGGAGACGGACTCACCTTACAGGTACGTTAACTTTAGATTAAGAACTCCTTCCCCAGGGTCATATCTCTGTACCGGGAGACTGGCAAAATGACAACCAGCCGTACCTCCAAAGGTCTGGGTTCAATGGATGCGGAGCGTTTGACCAGGCTCTTTCAGCGTAGCGAAACCGTAGATTCAGGTACTGTCATATTGACAAAGAAACAGACCTTTCTGTGAACGCGATTGAGAGAAAACGGCTGAACCAAATCAGCTCAAACTTGATATCTAGCCTGCAGATCACCGTGGAATGCCAAAATAAGGATAAAACCACTCAAAACTAACTATAGTGATACCATTGTGAGCAAATCACTAAAAATTGTTTCTCATAAACTTCTCAAAAGATGTTTATTAAATCTCTCGTACGGACAGTTTTGAATAACAGGACATTCTGTTCGTCAAAGCATATACGACGAATTTTCAATAACGTTTGTAAGATACGTAGGAGCTACTTCAGGAATTCTGGAATTTCAACAACCGCCGTTCCATGTACTACGATTTGTATAAGTGGAATTCTTTCTGCTCCAATTGCTCATTAATAGCATAAGTATGAGCAGCCCAACACATTACGGACTTGTAAGCTGTTCCGCTTTCTGCCACCGTGTAGCGGTGTTTTACCAAGCATTAATGAACGGAGTGAATAATAAATTGAATCAAGGTCAAACGCCATGAAAACCAGTTACTTTAGGTAGCGCTAAGGGAAGTTTTGTGGTGCAGTAAACATTGTTGGGAAGTTGTCTAAATGTTCATTACAAATTGAGTGAAACTGGAAGAGAAATGTAATGAAAATAGCGTAAATCCTCCCAATGAAAAGGAACGTCACGCGTTCGCTAGGAAGAACCACTTCATTTTGGCTATTAAATTCCACCTTCAAAATCCTCCACTCGACTTTCGCACACCGTAGAAAGAAATAAATGAGTGGAGACAAATAATCCCGGTTTAGCCGTTTTCAATCAGCCTGGTCACTCCATTTCTTTCCCTTTCTTAGTCTCTTCTCTCCAAACTGGCCATTATTTGCTCATACAAACTTCAAACCTTGAGTTAGTCCACACTTTGAAAAAAACTCTGCAAATTATTACACAACGGTTTATTATTCTCATGAACAGCTTGACCTAGTATTACTGCTCCGACACCCATCCCATTCGATTCATCGTCGAAAAATTCTAGTAAACCATACGAAACATGACCTGACTACAATGGAAGTACGAAAACTTAATAGTCCCCCGGCGCCAGGCGCCCGTAAGCGCTTGTAGGCAATTGGCACGACACTGCGAGTCGAGTGGGTGCTTGGTTTCGATTAGACAGGAGGGAGGGAGTACTAACGACGAAACTTTGACTTCCGCTGTAGTTCCCGCGAGTTCTTTCAATTAGTTGACTTTGGCTCACTATAATTACTGTAATTTCACTATACGCAGTTGTACACGTCTGATACTTTTTCCATTCGACCCATGATGTAAAAATTCCTTGAAAACGATACGAAACACGATGTATTTGCGAATTATACAGCGTTTTGTTAATTGTTTTAACCATTTTTTGTCCATAACAACCATGGCCTTCGTCCGATCGGATTGCCGAGCAGAACCAAATGGGATTTTTGTGCGAAAAAAACGGATTTGTTAGACCATGTTAAAGGCACAAAACGGCCTGACCGGGGGATGGGGGACGGCGGACGGACATTGCAGATTTGGAATCCCCATGTCTTGAAACGTAAAGTATCAAATTTTTAGGGGGGGTTGTTAAAAATTTTTCCTGACCGAAAACATAGGTTATTATTCGGAATGAATAAAATAAACCAAAATCCGGTTTTGCTGTCTTCATACTGATCACTCCTTACTTCAAAATAACATGACACAGTTGTTATCATTCGTCATTTTTCTATCACCGTTATACCACCAAATACCAATCCGTATCTGCTCATCCTCACCTTGCTCCAACCAACGCATCACTTCTGGAGCTACTATTTAACTCACCATTCTTCCACGCTCCTGCCTTAACGGGACTCCCTGTCATTGTCATTGTCTCCTCTTACCCCCTGATACCTGCAGAAATTCCACCTCTGCGGTTATTTCTAACGGCAGCGGATTTTCCTGATGTGGGTTGTTCCTTTCTTTATTTTCCCTCTCCTCAATTTCAGATTTTCTCTCCATAAGAGACAGTTCCTCCCAAATTCATTCAGCTACTCTCGCAAAATTCTCACTCGTCTTCCTGTGCCCACTCAGGCCCTTTCCAACATCTATTCTCCGCCCATACAGTCCGCTATCTCCTTCTGGTACGGTTTCCCTCGCCAATTCACGCATATTACGGGCCCTCCTCTTGTGTCTCCCCTTTGTACACAAACTCTACTCACTTCATTGCATTTAATACGGGTCCTCCTCACGCTCACCGAATTTGTTTAATTTTTCATCTTCAACTCTCGCTCTCTCGTGCGCCCAACACTCATCCTCTTCCCCAATCCATGTCAAAAGGTTCGTAGTGAATTACGGTTTTATACATTTAACGCGCGTGCTAGCATACCGTATAACACCACCAGTGGATTGTTCAAAATCCCTCGACGTTCCTCGGCCTCCAATTTAAGGGTGAGGTAACGTTAAGCAGACTTCGAACAAGAGTAGAGACAACTTAACACTTAACCAGGCAGCAGAGGTGAGTAAATTATTCATTACCCCTTGAGTGCTCTGTAAGGCTGAGGTTATCAGATGGTTGAACCATTATCCATTCTTGAGCTACTGAGACACCCGCCGTTTGTCTCTGTAAGGTATAAAATAGAGGATGCTGAGGTTTCATCGTCTCAACCGAATTGACGAGAACTTGGGCGGGCTCAACATAAAATGAGCTTAGCGAAGTGCTTTAATATCCATCGATAAGATATGTGGAGAGAGACAGAATCATGACCCAATTCATACTGTAACTATGCAATAATATTATACTTCGTCTTATTGATTTTTTTGTCTTTGTTACCGCAATGAGCCCGTTTCAGTCGCTCGTAAAACTACTCGCCTCTTGCTTTGAGCCTTGAGGCCGCCTGAATCGAAAATACCTGGTTAAGCAACGCACAACTTTCTTAGCCCCACGTCAATCTCATACGTAGTAATACAGTATATTTATTACTAATTTCATATGAACATGTAAAACAACATAACGCCCCGACTCTTTTTGGCCCAATATAACCCAATTGCCCGAGAAAAAGAGTCGGGGAAATTGGGATGGGGACTTCCAGCAAACTCTCGGCAATTGGCACGATGTTGCGAGGCGAGCAGCCGGGTGGTTTTGATGTGACAGGAGAGAGGGAGGGAGTACTAACGACGAAACGTTGGCTTCCGCTGTAGTTCCCGCGAGTTCTTTCAATTAGTTGACTCTAATAATTACTTTAATTTCCCTATACGCAGTTGTACACGTCTGATACTCATTCCATTCGACCCAGGATGTAAAAATACCTTGAAAACCATACGAAACACGGCTTATTTGCGATTATACTGCGTTTTGTGTATTTTTTTAACCATTTTTTGTCCATAACAACCATGGGCTTCGTCCGATCAGATTGCCGAGATGGCGAGCACAACTAGATACCAAATGGGATTTTTGTGCGAAAGAACGAATTTTTTGGACGACGTTAACGACGTTCGTGACCGAAAACAGAGGGTTATTATTCAGAATGAATAATAAACCAAAACCTAACTTTGGCGTCAGTCTCAGAAGTCAGTGAGAATTGCTCAACCGATTGAGCTGGTTATTTTTTTGTGTGTTGTACACGCGAATATTATAGATTTTGTAGACGCAAAAATAAGTTATGGGCGATTTCAGCCAGCAAGGCGGGTGGGGTTCAAAAATGTTCCAAAAACTGGGGTTTTTCAGATTTTCTCGCAAACAGATCCGACGATTTTGATTTAACTTTCAAGTTAGCTGCTGTTAGTTTGTAAAAAAACTTTTCTTCTCTATAAAGATCTCCGCGAAAATACGTTGAACGGAGATGTAAGCCTAATAATATAATTAAGAGCTTGGCACATGTAGCAGTAGCTCAATAAATTCCGGGACTTGAAGGGCCGCCAGTTTTTTGGGGCGCTATGTTGTTTTACATGTTCATTAGAAATTAGTAATAAATATACTGTATTACTACGTATGAGATGGACGTGGGGCTAAGAAAGTTGTGCGTTGCTTAACCAGGTATTTTCGATTCAGGAGGCCTCAAGGCTCAACGCTCTGAACAATTCGCACGGCTACAATACTTTCCATACCCAAACTCATCTCTTCATTTCACGAAAACAAAAATTCGACATAATCAAGTCAGACTTCTTTCGTATTTACAATTGGCCGCTATCAGCTTCCATCGCTTTGTCGTATTTTTTCATGTTATTCCAACGAACTGGGGGGCACAGCTACTCAAACTCAACGCAACACACTTAGTTTCTTCTTATGGCCTCCCAACCACGCTGATGAATTGGGGCAGTTGGCACGCCTGCGGCTTGGGGCCGACGGCATTCCCATGTCACATCACTACCGTTGATCCTGTACAAGTCCACAACCCCCGCCGCAAGCACATTGTATGGAGGGCGTAATAAATTGTTGGATTAGACATTTCAGGCAGTGGTTCCTATCAAATCGGGTTTGAGTTGAGCTATTTTCAAGATGAACGGAAAGCTATAATAAGTAAGGCTCACGTGCCTAAATAGCATGTTGTATAAGGACTCACCACTGACGTCTTCAACCTGACGAAACATTTCCGGCGCGAGTGCGTAGGTTTGACGAAAACGCCGGAATATCTTGCCGCGCACAGAGTAAAGGTATGTCCACGGACTAGTGGGACACACAACGAAATTTATCGATAGCACTTAATTTTGGGAAATCTCGGATTCACATCGGTTTTACGAGAAACGGAAAGGTTTGTCGCGGAACAGGAAACACGACCGCGCGCTGGTGTCACCGAACTTTTCAAACAACATTTAACTGATAAATCGGAATTTACACTAATTAAATCGGGTTTCTCCAAGGTCGTTTGAAATAATTAAAGCCCAAATGGGCAAATCTGAGATTAAATTGACTAGGCAATTTTGGGACTGGGCATCGTCCTAAATCAACGATTGACTAACCACTTAAATCTGCCAATGTTGGGGTTCACCAGCGTACTAGGCTATTTATCAAGAAGTAGTTTGTCTGATAGACCTAGTTGACTTGATGTGCAACAGATATTTTTACTCTTTTGAATCCTCTTCAAATTTGTATGTTTCAATGGCTTCTGAGTGATCAAAACACCAAATCTTGTTATTCTCAAACTATCTACAACGATTTTGATTAATTTTTCAGTATGAATAGCTCTGAATAACTACGAAATGTTAATTTTCGCTAAATTGTCCCGTGAGTTCCTATAAGTAGTGGATTTCAACTCACTATTCACTGTGATTTAATTATTGTCCATCTGGACGCAGTCTTGCACGTTTGTGACCCGTCTTATTCGATTCAGTTCCAAAAAATACCTAGAAAATGATGGCAAACACGACGTAAATGCAATAAAAATACCAGAATTTCGTCTTTAGCTAATTTTATTGACCATTTTTTGTTCATAACTACTTCGGGTTTCGTCCGATCGGATTGCCAATGGAGCTTTTGTGTGAAAGAACGGATTTTAACTGAGCGAAGGCCGCCAACATAGTTGTATTATTCAGAAAGAATAATAAACCAAAAGCATGTTGACAGTCTCACGAGCCTCCAGTGCACCGATGGTAACTCAATAAAGGTTGTGGTACAAGCAGGAGTGCCACCAGTCGCGACTTTGTTATAATCTAAATGAAAAACAAAAGTTCACAACAAATTAGTTTCTACGGTGAATAATCTCTTAATGCAGAAAACTAAAATCATAACCTTCTCATTTCTTTGAATTGCCGAAATGAACTCCGTAACGCCTTTTGTGCGTTTCAAGTAATCGAAATTCAACAAAACGATACAAGACAAAATGAAAAGCAGTTGTAAAACTCATAGTATTATGTTATGAGCAGTTCCATCTACAAAACGGTCTTTGTTTGGCGAGCGGTAACCGCGACGCGCCGAGTCAACTTTTAACCGCTACGACTCCGTTTTGAAGAATTCGCGGTTCGTTATAATGTTTTAACCGTAAACCACGTTGGTGAAACCCGTTATATGACATAGTAAATGTCAGATCAGTGATCATTGATGACTGTTTTGAACGACAATTGTGAGCGTTTGGTGAAACCTCCGGGAGACCCGACTTCCGTTGAAAGCGAACTGAGACGCAGTTGACGAGCCGGTGCCCCGGGCGGGGGGAGTCGACCCGCGCTAGGAAGAGTTGCTCGGAGCTAACTGCAGACGCTCAAGCAAACGGCTCCTCCACATTTATTTTCACGAAACACAGGCTATACAGGGTGTTGTGCACTTGGTGGAACAAAAATTGGACAAAATTGTACTGAAAATGGACTAGTGTTGCCAGAATCCGTTATTTCGCACAAAAATGCCATTTGTCACGAGAGAAAAAAATTATTTTAGAAAATTAGCTGAAAAAGAAATGTTTGCAGTTTAATCGCAATTACATTTTGTTTGGAATCATTTCCCCCGTATTTGACGATGCTGAGTCGAATAAGATGGATCTCGGTGGCGTGAGGTTGCGTCAAGGTGAGCAATCTTGCTGTGTAGAGAGAATAATAAACCGCTGTTGATCATTTGCAGCATTCTGTTTTGTTTTGGGAAAAGCTTTGTCATAAAGCCCCACGTTTTTCCATTTTCCCCACGACTTTTGACTCCATTTTCGGCGTTAAATTGTATATATGCCTATAAGGTTATTATAGGAGTTGAACACTAAATAATCACGAACTCGAACGATGTATCGATGGTTTATCGAAAAATCAAAAAACGAGTTCGGGAGACCGCGTGAGCTTTAACATTTGCTACGTTCTTATCATCTCATATCACCGTTTATCATCTTAGCTATTGCTCACGATCGATATCCCACTACTCGGTTGAACATCATCTACATTAGATTACAAACAATACTATAACAATAACTTACATCCCCCCACCCCAAGACAGAAGCTACAAAGAGTAATTGTAGTTGCTTCTGTTTTATATAATAATTTAATACATCAACTTATATAAAATTACAAAAATTGTTTGAAGTTTAAAATTCATACTTTACTTTACAAAAGGGACTAACTTGGAGATATGATATAATTGGGTTGTGCGTTTTTTACCGTTTGTTCTTATTTCAAAAATATTTGACGACCGCAGTTTAAGTATAGGGAAAGGTCCCAATCTGATTTCGTCCAGCTTGTGACGGTTTATAGCGTTTGAAACCTCTACATAAACTAAGTCTCCCACCTTAAATTGATATATCAATCATATGTTATCCTATCGTGAGACAAACGTTTTTTATTCTCCTCGTGGTTTCGTAGGGTGTTGAGATATGCCTGTTTTACCGCAGCTTGATAATCCTGAGGGGTTCGTAATTCTTGTGGAATGATGTCTAGTTCTTTGCCATACATCAGGTAACTGGGAGTGAATCCTGTTACACTGTAGATCGTGTCATTATAGTCATGTACACATTTGGCCGCGACTGTGGACCAGGCCACTTTTGCTTTATTCTCATTAATTCTACAGCGAATTCTGTTAACCAAGGTTTGATTTAATCTTTCGTTTAATCCATTAGACGAGGGCATGTCTACTGATGTTATCACGTGTTCAATGTTGTTGTTTTCTAGATACTGTTCGAACTCTGTTGAAGTCAGTCCACCATATTGATCTGTTAGTAACAAACCAATCGAGTGTTCATTGCACACCTTTTCAAGGAGTTTCACCAATTCGAGAGATGTCTGATTCGCAGAGGTTGAGATATATGCATATCTGCTGAAATGGTCGACCATAAGATGGAGATATCGTTTTGTGGAACGACGTCCACCAAACCCTCCGATAGTGTCTAATGACATGATTTGGAATGGTGTAGAAGCAGGTCCCAAATGGCCCATCACACCTTTTTCCTTTCTAATTCTCGTCTTGTTTCGAATGCATACTTCACATCTAGCACAAAGTATCTGAGCATGCATCTTCATCCGTGGAAAGTAATATGATGTTAGTAACATATTAAGTAGGTGTTTAGTGCCTATGTGCCCATAGTGTTCATGGGTGCGGCTAATAAGTTGTTTCCCAAATGATTCAGAAAGACATATACGCGATCGTTGTCTGACTTTCTTATAAAACGCCCCCTTAGTCTGATATAATGTTGATTTATCAAGGAGCTGTTGGTCATTTTGTATTTACTCTAGGGAGACAACATTCACCACCTGTAATGTATCTGGAAGTACTTGGTCGAAGTTTTCAAGAACGGGGTTGCGTGAAAGGCAATCAGCTTCAATATTTGATACACCGGGCTTGTATATCACCTCACAATCAAACTGTAGGAGATAATTCGTCAGCTTTCCCAGTTCTTCATCGGTTCGTGCCTTTATACGAAGATGTTCTAATGGTTTGTGGTCTGTAAAAATTCGAAAGCGCCTGCCCAACAACCAATATTGCCAGTATCTGACAGCTTCCCTGATAGCAATGCATTCAATGTATATAGATAGCCTTTTTCTTTTTTTTGCGCTTCATTTAGTTTTCTCGAGAAGTATGCTACTGGTTTTTCACTGCCATCTGTTTGTGGTTGTTTTAATACTGCTGCTATCCCCGATATACTAGCATCGGTGTATATATTTATTGGTGAGTCTTTGTCAAAAATAGCAAGAACTGGTGAAGTGGTTAAATACTTTTTTATGTTTTCAAACGTCTTCTGGCAGCAGTCATCCCAAATAAACTCCACATTTTTTCGTAGAAGCTTATGAAACGGTTCTAATAATTGAGCTGAATTAGGAATGTATTTGTTATAGAACTTGATTTTTCCTAAAAACTGACGGATATTTTTACGGTTTCTAGGTGTAGGGAAATTTCTAACTGCTGTTAAATTGTCTGTAAGTGGGCGCACTGTGTTGTGCCCTATAATATGGCCTAGGTATCGTACTTCATTGGTGGCAAAAGTACATTTGGTAAACTTTGGGCGGAAGCCCTCAGAATGAATAGCCCCCAACAACAGTGAAATATGATTGAGATGCTCTTCAAATGTACGAGAAAATATTAGAATGTCATCAATGTAGTTTGAGCAGAAATCCGAAAGCCCACATCTTCGAATTATTCCCGATAATATACGTTGGAAAATCGCAGGAGCATTCTTTAATCCAAAAGGCAAGCTGGTCCATTGATAATGCCCGTTTCTGGTTTCAAAACCAGTTTTGTGCCGATCTTCTTGACATAAAGAAATGGTCCAGAATGCTGAATTGACATCAAAACTAGAAAACCATTTGCATCCTTTGGTTTGAACAATTAAATCGTCTATTAGCGGGAATGGCTGACTTTCTGGCACTATCAATTTGTTTAACTCTCGGAAATCTATACATAGGCGGGTCTTTAGTTTTTCGCTCCCTTCTTTCTTGTATGCCATTGTCACTGGTGATGCAAAAGGTGAATAAGACTCCTTTATAATTCCATTTCTCAACAATTCGGCTACTTGTGACTGGATCTCCTTTTGATCTTCAAAAGAACACCTATACGGCCTTTTGGCAACGTAAGTGTCTTGGGTCAATTTAATGTGAGCCTCATAATCCCTTACCTGACCAATATCAAACTTATTCTTGGCAAAACAGGTTCCATATTTTTCTACAAGATCATAAATTGCTTGACGCTTGTATTTAGACAGATGCTCTGTTTTCATGTTGAATTCTTCTATCGGGAGGTACTCATTCCAGTTCAGTGAAGGAACTTGCTGGTGTACAGACCTATTTCTTACTGGGGTCTTTTCTATTGCCTGGGAGATTTGTAAATTTTCATCCTGGCGCAGTCTGAAATTAAGAATGCTATCCAAGCCCAGTAGAATATCATAATTGAAATTTTTTTCTCTACTAAAAAAATCGTGTCATTTTTTCTATTCCAAAAATTTTCATTTTAAGGAACATTATCCCACAGGAGATTTGCTCTACACTCATTGTTTTGTAAGCATAATTTTTATTGATGACATTTGTTGCATAATTTATGTCGTTGGCTTTAAGCTTTTGTAAATATTAAAGCAATAGGGTTATGTCCGCCAGAACGCAAATTATTAAAGTTTACGTATCTGTTAGGTGAGTCCGTCTCCTCTGGTTGGTGTGTTGCTGGTGGCAAGCGCTTTCGATGTAAAGACATCATCGTCTGGCCGTTAAGTCAGTACTGGAGTCAGTCAGTTGGTCGTGGTCTTTATATATGAAAGGAAGGTAAAACGGGATGATGGAGGGTCGGGGAGAGGAGGTCATGTACCTCAGGGGAAAACCCCTAAGGTGAATGGAACGTCTTGAATGATCTGTCAATTGTGGAATTTCCGTCTTTTTTCTGTAGGGTGGTCTGTAAATCCGTCAGTTGGTTGTTTTCGTTTGTGTAATGTTTTGAGTGGTGTGAATATGGTGTCGCATTTTGTGTTGATTTGTTCATTTATGATCTGTCCATTGAAGTTTTTTTGTTTGTAAATTTCCATGTTTTCTAATATGTTCAGTTTTCGTCCTTTGTATTGTTTGTGTAGTAAGGTGGTACAGTCCTGTATTTTGGTGGGTTCGTGTCCAGTTGTTTTGAGATGGTTAGCAAAGTTTGAATCGTCTTTGTTCTTATTAACTGATTTAATGTGTTCTGAGTATCTGGTCCGTATTTTTCGTCCTGTCTGTCCTATGTATGCGTTTGTACAAGTACAAGTTATTTTATATACCCCACTTTGGTCGAGTGGGCCTGTCTTTTCAGTCTTTGTAGTTAGTTTGGTTCTAAGTGTGTTGTCCGTACGTAATGCGATTTGTATACCTTCCTTTCGGAGGATGTTAGTTATTCCGTATGTTTTTGGTCCTGTGTACGTGAATGTGCAGCGTCTTGTTAAGGTCTGTGTATTCTGTGTTTTTGAGTCGTGTGTTTTGGATTCGTATTGTCTTAATAATTTGTTTATTGTTTTTTGGAGTAACCGTTATTTTCTGCGATGGTATTGATAGTATCAAGTTCTTTTTTGTAATTTTGTGCGGGTAGTGGGATAGTTTTTAGTCTCCGTATCATGTGTCTAAATTCACTTAGTTTATGTTGTTGTGGGTGGTTTGATGTAAAGTGTATGGTCGTGTCGGTGGCAGTGGGTTTTCTGAAAATGTCGTATTGTAGTTCGTTGTCCAACCGTGTGATTTTCAGGTCCAAGTAATTAAGGGTTTTATTTTGTTCTTTGTCCATGTCATATTGGATGTTATGGTGGATATTGTTTAAGTCCTTTAGTATGTCGTCAGTGTTATCGCGGCCTAATACGCAGATGATATCATCTACATATCTGGCGTAGTGTTTAATATCGTGTTTTGTCATTAAGGTCTGGATGTGAGTTTCTTCGTAATGTTGTAGAAATATTTCAGTTAATATGGACGAAGTAGGGTTTCCCATACCTAATCCATCTTTTGGCTTCTTCAAGCCTTGGCCTTGGCCCAAATCTGCTTGCTACGTTCTTATCATCTCATATCACCTTTTATCATCTTAGCTATTGCTCACGATCGATATCCCACTACTCGATTGAACATCATCTACATTAGATTACAAACAATATTATAACAATAACTTACATGCCTAGTGCACCTTCAGATTAAAATATCTGGTGCGTAGCAACACACACAACTTTCCGCCACCCCTTTAAGTTCGAACACCAACTACATATGAGGGCCAGACGAATCTCCTTTTCTGAGTTAACTTGGCTTATATCTCCGTTCAACATATATATACAGAAATAGTTATGGAGAACGAAATGTGGGTATAGATGACTAAAAGACGCTCTGAAAGATTGATCAAATCTGGTGAAGCAGTTACCCTGGAACTCACGGAAACGCTCGAAAAAACGTTATTTTCGACACATTTTCATTTTTATCTCTGCTCAATGGACTGTAAGAGGCACACTTATTGAGACCAATATATAAGTATTAATTATTTGGTGAAAATCATTGAAGCCGTTTTGCCAATAAGCGCAAAAAACCTATTTTTGCTTCATAGGCCTATATCTCCGTTCACTGTATTTTCATGGAGATATGTAAGGAGCAGAAAAGTTAGGTATTAATTAGTAGAAGATAATTTGAAAGTTTAATCAAAATCGTTAGAGCCGTTTTCGAGAAAAATGCGAAAAACCCTAGTTTTTGGTACATTTTCGTCCCCCACCCCCTCTTCCCATCGACCGAAATCGCCCATAACTTTATTTTGGTGTGTAAAAAAAATAACAAACAAAACAAAAAAAGAACCAGCTCAATCAGATCAGCCGTTCTCCCGGAAATCGAACTACAGACACACACACACACACACACACCTACACACACCTACACACACACACACAGATCTGTTTCTTTATTTCATGACTGTACCTAAACCCTCGACGAGGGTTATATCAGTCATAGAAGTTGCGGTTTCGCTAATATGCAAGAGGCCGGCCCCTGCAGCATCCACCGAACTCAGACCTGTGGAGGTACGGCAGGTATGTGGTCGTTAGCCAGTCTCACCGTAGAGAGCTGTTGCCCGTGTGTTACCGCGCGGAGGTGACCACCTGAGGAATCCCGTACCATCTGGGAGTAGTTCATAATCTGAAGAAAACCCAAATTTTTTTTTGACACGATTGCAATACTTTCCTTTCCCTTCGGGGGAGCGGAAAGTAAACATGAACTCCTAATAGTCAAAAACAGTCTACGGAAAAAAGTTGGGTTTGGATACACAACCTAATTTCGGCGCGTGGTCCGTGTGTGTGTCTGTAGTTCGAGTTGCTGGAGAAGTTTGTTATTATATTGTTTTGTTTGTTATTTTTTTAGTCACGAAAATAACTTTATGGCCGATTTCCATCGATGGGATAGAGGGTGAGGGGCGAAAATGTACCAAAAACTAGGGTTTGTCGTATTTTTCTCGTTTTTTGGCTAAACGACTTTTCACCACACTCTTTCTTCTTGAATAGTTCATACTTATGTATCATTACCAATAAATGTTCCTCTGACTGTATTGTACAGAGATAAAAATCAAAATGTGTAGAACATGATTTTTTTTGAACACTTTTGTAATTTCCCAAGTAACTGCGTCTGGATTTGATCAATCTTACGGAGTGGCTTCTAGCAATTTATACCCGAATTTTGTTCTGTGTAGTTATTTCTGTATCTATTTGTTGAACAGAGATATAAACCATGATAAGTCCCCAAACTTAGGGAATACTCTTAACTAACTAATACCTACATTATTCTTTTGCTCAGATGTTCCTGTAGAGCAGGCGGTCGAATTTACGGGGGTGGCAGAAAGTTGTGTGTTGCTACGCACCAGCTATTTTATTAAATCAGTTCTGTAGCGCCTGACTTCCATTAAAGGCCCCCTAGGTGAATATAGACTAGTGGTTAAACGCGAAAATCGACATTTAGAAGAATCTCAAGACATACGTTAAAATACTCGAAAGTTTAGGAACGTGTTGGGCGAGTCAGTCTCACCTGACAGGTAAAGTACTTAAGACAAGCGCTTTCGACACTAAGACACTCGTATCGTTTTCACCTCGTCATTTTTTCAGTTCGTCATGAGCTTTTCATAACGGGAAAAGTGCTTAAGACGATATACTGCGTTCTCAGTAAATCATTCTAGATAGTTAATGTCCACAGCGTCCGTTTTTTAAAGACTGAGCCAAAATTGTATGCGATCAGCTGGATGAGGCTTTCCCCCTCACGACCAGCTTCTCTTAAGCTCGCAGTGTTTGAGGAAATCGACGATCGAGGGCTCTTCTACTTCCTGTTGAATAAGAACCAACACACATTTCTTTGGAAACCAGAGGCGATAAGTCGTTCGCTTATCCGATAAGGGAATGTTCCCATCGCCCCCTTCCCGCATTATTCTTTGTTCAATAACCATTAAAGCATGTGTGTGTATCCGGTAGAATAGTTCTAAATTATGTCATTACGTAAAACCTCTGTGCTTATTTCCCTACTGGAATTGTTGAGACATTTTCGGTTCAATCGTAGCACAGACATGCTCATCGAACGCACGTTCTTAACGTTCCGTGGACAGAATACTCCTAAGTTTTGAGTGAAAGGAATTAACGGAGCACCCGATCTCAGGTCATTTACTTGCCTCGTAGGCTTGATAACATGAAACTCCATCTGAAACTGATGGAGGCAGCATCAGATAGAGCACACAGTAAGATCCCACCCAAATAATAGAAATCTTATTTAGCTGAACGGCCCGTGCAGAAACATCTTCAGTCCAGACGTACAGGATAAGCTAACCGCAGAAGAAATATTGAAAATAATTATTTAAACCCGCTTTGTTTCATTCCCTGAAAATATTGCAGGTTGCCTTCCTTAGACGCGAAACAGCCTCGACAATACAATGAACCCGGGTCGATAAAAAAATGTAAAATGCCTCCATTAAATTCGAAATAACCCGTGTGATTCTGACGGTTGGATTTATCATCGTCAGCTGGCAAAGACCTCTAGAAGAAACAAAACAGGAATTCCTTCAACGAAACGGAGGAATGGAAAGACTCACCTAAGCTTCCAAAACTCTTCCAATTGTCACCAAAGCTAATAAAAAACGAGACGAGCAGTAACCTCTGCAAAAAATAAAGTAAAAGGGTGAAAATAAGAAGATAATTAGTGGTACTTATCAAAATGAAACTTATCGATGTTGTGTGTTAAAACTGTCAGTGTTAGGCACTTAGAGCAGACTTTATTGTGGGTTGCTACTTGTGTAGCGATCTTTATCACATTACACACTACACAGGTATATCAGGTATCTCTTTGCATGATTTGTTTGGTAACGATAATGTTAACAGCTCGGTTGAGTTGGTCGATGACACGACAGTAGTTTTAATTCCATAAATTCATAATTGGGTTGCCCCTAATTCATATCAGTATTGTGGGATCCATTGGACTACCAACACGACTTATGTGAAACGCTCAAGTTACATGAGCTGGGTTTATAAGAAACGAACTCCGCTAAAATCGCGCTTTTTTTCTCGGGCGCAGACATTTTTGGAAGTGTGACTCAAAAGAAAACTCGAAATTTTCTTTCTCCCCGATTACGAAAGTGTCCCTTCTACTTCGTTTCGGCTATGGAAAGTAAAAACGAATAAAACGAAATGGAAAACTGAAAGAACGGTAAAAGCTTTTCGTTCGTCATCGACTGCTATGATCTGCACTGCCTCCAAAGAGATTCCTCTATTTCCGCTAATCCCAACTCTCCTTTTTTCGTCTATCTCTTCACAGCGATTTTCTTGACGAAAGAAGAGAATGAGAAGGAAAACTCCAGGCCTCATTTTCTTCGACCGCCCGCATATAACAACCCTCTCATTTAACAACCCACTCCCGCTAACAGAATCCATCATACGCCATTAGATAGGGGAAGACCCTCCTCTCTCTCTCGCCTTTTCTCACCCTCCCTCTCTCTATCTTTCTCTCCCTCTCCTTCATTTACAATTTACATCCCTCTCTCTCTCTCTCTCTCTCTCTCTCTCTCTCTCTCTCTCTCTCTCTCTCTCTCTCTCTCTCTCTCTCTCTCTCTCTCTCTCTCTCTCACTCACTCACTCACTCACTCACTCTCTCTTGCTACCTATTAACTCTTCCCTTATCCCCCCCGAAGGTCTTTTGTTTCAGAATTCTTTCAGAAGCACTCAGCGAACACGATTCTTTAACCGCTGATTCCAAAAATGTCTTGTTCGAAAATGAAGAATATAGTTCTTTTATCTTAGCGTTTTCAACTCAGAAATTCTGAGACAGCAAGACGTCTTACCGCACCACATCAAATTCATAAAAAGGCATGTACAGTTTTCCAAGCGTCAATTTGCAGCTGACATATTGGCAAAGGTTGGTCTATGAGAAAGACGAATGCTGAGGTTTAAAAAAACTTAATAAAGCTCTGTTTTTGAGAGCTAAAACCGAATCCGTCAGAACCCAATGTGCTCCAGTCTTGAAAAGGGATCAAGATTGTAGTATTTTTGTTGGGAGGAGGAGAGGGAGAAATGAACTTAAATGGTATAACGGTATACGTTCTAGGACAGCCGTAAGGCAATGGCTAAAGGGTAAGAAGAGAGACGGGATTCACCAGAAAACCCCGACTGAACATTGGGGAAACTGTCAGTACGCCAATACGTTTAATTCGAAAATATTAATCCTCGAGTTAAAATGAATAGAAGATGAAAGCGATGGACAGGCGGTTCTGGGATTCCAGGATTAGCGACTGTTAGATTAAAGCTGGGGAACCCCAAGAGGGTATGACTAGTTCGACCTCGTTAAGGATGACGACACATCAACTATGACTCTCTTAAGGTAGCCAAATGTCTCGTCATTGTGCACTTGGGAGAACCAGTTACTCGTGGAAGGACTGTACATGCGTCATACATCGAGGACCAGGGGAGAGATGCCCCTCTCGACTTAGCATCTGTATGGTCAAGACAACCCACCTCCTTGTTGGTCCCCGCTGAGTACCCTAGACAGTCTTCTTCTCATGCAAACGCGTGGACGGGACAGATGCTCCACAAGCGTTAGGGGGATGGACCCCCTTAAACATCGAGTTAGGCTCGACCTGTGCTCACGCTGAAGGACTTGTCCAGTGGTAGCAAACAGGGCTCTGTCATGTTGAGACTGTAGCCTCCCCAGTATTGCACCTGCCGTCGACACCTCTCAGCTTCATTTCACTCGCCAAAGGGCGTAGCGAGGCGGAGGCTAGTTGGCGTCGCTGGGGGAAGCGGTTGGAGGCCTGACACCCTGAGAGGCTCTCCCCTCAGGCAATGTCAGATCCCCGAGGCACACCAGAAGGCCGCTAGCGGGTGACTGCTTAGCAACTGGTAGCTGCTTGACGCCCATCCCTGGACGCTGATCCCCGGATGAGGGGGGCCCACTGGCAGACTGAGGAAGGACTCGTGCTGGTCTGGTTCACTAAGTGCTGGAGGGTGGGCTCCTGAAGCCGTTAGGCCAAGGAGTTGCTTTCCCTCGTCTACAACGTGGGGACGAGTTAAGAGCACCCAGGCTGGCACAACTCAGACTGAAAGGTCGGCAGTAGAATTTTTCGAATCACTAGACAAATGAAACCCACACGACTCTAACTGAAGAGATGAACTTTAGCAAGGGACATAATATGGAAGTTGGCTTCGATTCATAGGGCACGATCATCACTTCCCTAGACGAACACCTCGTCCATGAATTTCGCTACACTCTCAATCATCTGACCGATAAGTTTATTACTCAAACGCCTCGGCCCAACTCTCACATATTTCTGAGCTCACACCCTTAGTTGTAGCGTAGTACTTTTATTGTGCTCACATTACCGTGAGTAGCTTTTCGTCACTGACTGTATTGCCCAGGTTCCCAAGCGCACAGTGCGTTTCCTGGTATTGTTGAAACGCAATGCAAGAAAGTTCACTTATCTTGCTGCCCTGATTATCCTTTTTCGTCTTGAGCCCGTTTTATGATTTCCTCCGAATTTTCTCCGCTTCAATTCGTTGAAGATGAGAATGCTCTCGAGAATGCTTTGTCTCCCGAAGCCTGCTGACCACCGTATCCTTGCAGAGATGGTCTGTCTGCACAGGCTTTTCTCTGGTCAGGTTGATTCTTGCACAGGTTGGTCTGCATGCTCCCTGCTTGAATTCCCACCACCGCATTTTTCGCTGGTCCTTTTGGTTTATTATTCATTCTGACTAATAACCCTATGTTTTCGGTCACGAAAAATGTTTTACAACCCCCACTCAAAATTTGATACTTTACGTTTCAAGACATGGAGATTCCAAATTTGCAATGTCCGTCCGCCGTCCGGGCTGTTTTGTGCCTTTAACGTGGTCTAATAAATTCGTTCTTTTGCACAAAAATCCCATTTGGTATCTAGTTGTGCCCGCCATCTCGGCAATCCGATCGAACGAAGCCAATGATTATTATGGGCAAAAAACGGTTAAAAAAATTAACGAAACGCAGTACAACTTTGGAACTACAGCGGAAGTCAACGTTTCGTAGTTTTTACTCCCTCCCTCCCTGCCCGTCTCATTAAAAAACCACCCGCGCTCGCTCGCCTCCCAACGACGCCGCCACTCAACTCCCCATTCGACTCACAACGGGTTCGCTCGAAGCGCCTCCGTTCCAATTTCTCCGACCCAACGGGGCAAAATCACCAGACGTTTAGTTTCCGTAGTTCCATTGTAGTCAGGTCATGTTTCGTATGGTTTACTAGTATTCGATGCTGAATCGAATGGGATGGGGGAGCAGTAATACTTGGTCAAGCTGTTCATGAGAATAATAAACCATTGTGTAATAATTTTCAGGGTTTTTCCCCTAGAAATGATACGACCCACCGCTGATTGAGCTGTCTGCTACTTGCTGCCTGTTACTTTCTTTCACACCTTACCTCGACCTTCATTGCGTTCTCAGCTGTCAAGTTTCCTTCCTCAAGTCTGACTGACACCCTCAACTCTCCTAGATTCTGAACCTGTTACTCATCGCCCTACCAGTGTAACGACATGCTAATGTTCCGAGTTGTGGCTTCCCGTTCTCTTTTCAAATATAAATAAATAGAACTTGTTTCGGCCAAAGTTAGGTCCAGGAGGTGCTGCCCCCTGTTGACCGTAAAGGTAAAGAGCCCTTCGCGGCTCTTGGGCGAATTATTATTTCTCGAGCTCCCGTGTGAACCGCTAACCGCTCCGCTTCCTTTAATTTTCAATTCCCGCTCCCTCAGAGTGAAGTAAATTCGACTTAGTGAAGTCCTTCCGTTTTAATAAGTTTATTTTTTTTTTATATTGAGTGTTTCCCGCATACCATTTTCTATCGGGTGGCAAATTATTATTGTACGAACGACCCTCTACCGCACGAACCAGCAGCAGGACTCCCGGCCGGGATCGTCGTCTCCACCTCTTCCTTTGGTGAGTGCATTTTCGTAATAATTTGCCACAGACTTCTAACGAATTTCAAATCCGATTCCCTCTCCGCCGCTTTCCGTGTCCCGTCAGGTTCATTTAAAAATTAATTGTTTTCAACCTCAAACCTCAATACCGCGCTCAGGGTTAACTCCCTCTCAATAGAGACGGAAACTTTGACGCGCGAACAGAACTGTACTCGTTTAGTTGTACTCTGCGTTTTTGGTCTACTGTCAATTTAGGAGTTTACTAGTTTTCTATTTACTCCTTCACTCGTCATTTTCCCTTCCGCCGAACAATGATTAAACGGCTATAATACTGTAAGTATATCTGCTTTGTCATTCAATCATTTGGGAATTACAACATATAATAAATTAATCGAAATATAAGTTTAAAACGGAGAGTTCTGTCGACGTTTTGGACCGATCCTCAAGAAGTTCGTCAACATTCGAAAATAACGGTCACGAACGGTATTCATGCTGCGTATACACCTTTTTCACTCCGAGTGCTACCGTCGATTTACGAACAAAATGAAAAATGAAGCCTCCGTGTAGAATTCGAATTGAATAATGTATTAAAGAAATTGGGTTATATCCGCCAGTAGGCAAATTACTAAAGTTAACGTACCTGTTAGGTGAGTCCGTCTCCTCTGGCTTGTGAGTTACTGTGGGCTATAATAATGTATGAACATGTTCTACGTTTTCACCTTTATTCTCTATGTTCATAAATCACCAGAGATTTCGTTTTTAATAGCAGCCTTCTGTGAGAAAACCGCTTTTCTCAGTCCTATTTGCTTTTTTGTAGTTCCTTCGCCTTCCGTCTCTGCCAACAGTATTCAAATATCCCTTGCGCCGCAGTTTTTTCCTCGCTATTATTCGGCTGAGTGAAGACGTGGATTTTCGGCGGCTTCAGGGGCGATAATACGAAGAGTTCATATGGAAGGCAATCGCCTGTCAGCCAGTAGGAGAGGGGCTGTAAGAACGGGGATTCATTCCTCTTCAGGACCTTCATGGGCCATTGATACGATACTTTTCACTTTCGCCTGAGGCAAATCACCTGTCGTCTGACGATTATTCATTTTCAAAAAGCGTTTTCCGAAAGAACCTTCTTTACATGAGTCTTAATCTTATTTAGCGAGATCGAGAAAATAATTTACATTAGGTTCTAATCCCATTTGAAATCGACATTCTATTCAGTAAACAAGGGAATGCTGAGAGCTTCTGGATGCCAGAGGACGCTGCACCTAAATCCTCATTCCTAACGATGCACCACACCAAACGTCCAACGACACTGCTCAGGGCTCCCCAATCACAAACCTCGATTCTACCAAAAATACGGAGTTACGTTTCTCAGCACTTACCTTTTACCAAACTGCTATAGAACCTCCTACATAAACCCAGTTGACACCACACGCAGAACAGTGTTTTCTTAAATCAAGCCCTGTTGCTTCCCCTCCAACCTGCCAAACCATTACACTTCAGTAGTAAGTGAACTCGCACAACCGATAAAGATGGCTCTTTCAAAAGAGAGAACGAGCCGTAGCTCGGTGACAATGAGGATTAGACGAATAAGCAATAATTCTTATGTTTAGTAAAGATTTCTCGGCTTTCCACTCTCCTGCTCACCACTCACTCACCAGTCGTAGTCTCTTCCTCTCCATGCGCAATTTCTTTGATTCACTCTTAACGTTCAGTACATTCCGCTCGCAAGGGCATTTGGTTTATTATAATCATTTTGAATAATTCACCTACGTTTTCGGTGAACAAAATTTTTTACAACCCCTCCTCAAAATTTGATACTTTACGTTTCAAGACATTGGGATTCCAAATCTGCAATGTCCGTCCGCCGTTTTGTGCCTTTAACGTTGTCTAAAAAACCCGTTCTTTTGCACAAAAATCCCATTTGGTATCTAGTTGTGCCCGCCATGTCGGCAATCCGATCGGACCTTTATGGGCAAAAAATTGGTTTATACAAATTTACAAAAACGAAATTTCGGCAGTTTTATCGCAAATACACCGTGTTCGGTATGGTTTTCTCGGTATTTTTAGATGCTGACTCAAATGAAACAATTTTGAGAGATGTACGACTGTGTCTAGGCGGAAAATAGTAAAATCACAGTAATTATAGTGAGCCAAGTCTACTGATTGAAAGAAGTCGCGGAACAATAACTCGTTTCATCATATGCACTTCTTCCAACTGGTTCTGATCAAATTTCACTTTTCACATTCCTAATTTTTGAAGTAGGATGGCACGTTATGTTATCGGCAGAAAAAGAAATTTTGAGTTTTCTTCAAAGGGTTTTTTTTATTTCGACTGATCCGTTCATGAGAACAGGTTCTTTCGAGTGAGCTGGTCTCTCAAAGCCGCTCTTCGAGCTGTGCCATTTAGCCCATCTTTAATAATCGACTAGGCAATCAGCAGCCTCCACTGCTCGAAGGAGATAGGCCAAAGCACGATGAGTAACGGCTTCAAACGTCAAGGGCTACGATCACTACCTACTCTTCTTCCTCTTACGGGGCTGCACTTCCTTGCAGTTGTTAGATTCTCGGTAGCTAATTACACCAGCCACGACACTGTAGCACTACTTCGAAGAGCGAAGGAAAGTAAAAATATAACGAGGTAAACAAATTCTAATGAAAATTAAAACAATCTACTGCTTAAGAAATAAATGCCTTCTTAGTGACTTATATGGCATGCCAATGTTGTCGACACTAAAGAAAGGAGGATTTGTTTACGGTCGACAAACACGAGCAGAACAGAGAAATGTGCTCTTTGGCGAATCAATGAACAGTTTTCGTCTTGAACTCGAATCCGTAAATCGAATACTCGCATGTTCGACTGGGCATTGATGGTTTGAGGAAGGGAAATTCGATGCTCGGGTCGGGTTTAATAACTTTTTAAATACCACGACAAAAAAGCACATCAGCTGGCATTTCTTTAAGAACACTTTATTCACGATAACAATGTACTTTATCATGTGACCGTGGCGCATCGGTATGCTAAATTAGGTCGATGAGGTGCTTCTAAAATACCTTCCAAACACGAAAGTGATCAATTTCACCGACGCAATCTAAATATTCAAACGGACCAACGGAACAGCAACAGAATATTGGCAAAGAAGAACGCAACGTTCTCTTGCGAACACTACAGCCCGCCAGTAAAAAAAAAGGCGTACATCGCGTGGGTTTCAAACGCGGGGATGCCAACTTTATAGGTGAAGCTGTTTGGTGAATCAAGAAGGTTTATTGGGACGTAATACCTTTCAGCGGTACTGCCACCATTTCCATCTTGAGATGGAATTCTAAAGACATTTCCAGCTCGGAATGTTTCCGCACGCGAGCTACCGATCTCCATCAATATCGAGGTTTTCTCAAAGCAGGGCCTCGTAAATTCAGCCGTTAACCTGCACTAAGACCGGAGATATTCGTTGGGAATACAGCACACGTGCATGAAACGCTGTTGGACAGCAAGAGTGGCTACTTCTAGATTTCCAGTTATTTTCGTCCAAATTAGGTGTATTAACCAATTAAATAATCAACTATTTAGCTTCAAAATGAGATAGGTGGAATTCTACGTGAAATTCTACGTCAAATATGGAATCAAAAACTCACTTCACGGGCACAGTCCGAAAAGATTTTAAAATGTTGTAAATTGGAATTTGTCGTCTTCAACTCTCAGCCAATCATTCGATTGCGAAAGAACAGGTGTCCACGAATTGCCATTGAAGGTGGATATCAAATTTTCTTTCCAGCATTCCCAGTCAGCTTCGATACCTAACTTCTTCTGAGCGTTACCAAACCAATCGTTCATTGATTGATCCAAGCATAATCTAAAAACTTCAATCAATCTGGAACCGTCTAAAGAAAAACGACCCGTTTCTCGCTGAAATTCGTTGGCCCAAGCCTGAACATTCATGTTTCTAGTCGAAAATTTTTCGATCAAGAAATGTTTCATAACTTTGTTCGAGGAGTCGTATTTTTTTCCACGAGCTTGTTGAGACATGAAACGAATTCGGGCAATCCCGGTTCAGACGCGCTCGACGAAACACTTGGTTGAGCAGATGTTTCCGCCAATAAAAAATTGTTGAAAATGAATCCGGGAAGCTGTAACAAGTTTCGTCCTGCGCTGACTTGATTTTTTTGAGTTTCAGTACCGTCATCTTTTCTCCTGAGCTGCTAGCTTCTGCTACGATATGAAGCTGATATTTCAACTTATTTTTCTTGTTGAGAGCGTGTGTTTTTGATTTGTAAGATTCGTACTCGGGATGAATGAATCATGTATGATTGCATCTGTAAAGAAGATTTATTCAACACATGAAAATAGTTAAATGTACAATAACATAGGTTGACTATTCATAATGGAATATAAAATATAAAACATGAAACTAACCTGTAAAGACGAAATCAAAAACACATGAACGTTCGAGTATGAATCTAATAATTCGGCACTTCTCCGTTCGAATTCGGATAGCAACTATCCGAACGAAAAGTGAGGCTGAGAACAGTAGCCCGCTGGGCGCTTGATTAAACATGAACACGTGATCTAAAGTTCGGTTGAACTTTACCAATACGTATAACTTCCTTCAACGTTGTAATGCTTTGAAATATACCTAAAACAAACCAGCATTGAATTCCAACCGCATTTGTATTTTCGAATAATATTGATGTCAACCGATAAACATTGAAGCAATGATCGAATTTCGATCAAAAACCCCTGCAAATTATTACACAACGGTTTATTATTCTCATGAACAGCTTGACCTAGTATTACTGCTCGGAGACCCATTTCATTCGATTCAGCATCGAAAAATACTAGTAACCATACGAAACATGACCTGACTGCAATGGAACTACGGAAATATTCCCCCGGCGCCAGCCGCCCGTAAGCGTCTGTAGGCATTTATGATCCGATGTAGGGGTGTGCGGAGGAAGTGGCCCTATCTTTCCTCCGTCTCGTCGGGCAAATAGAGTCGGGGAAATTGGGACGGGAACCTCGAACCGAGCGAAATCTCGACAATTATTGGTGCGACGTTGCGAGTCGAGCGGGTTGGTGGTTTTGATGAGACAGGAGGGAGGGAGGAAGTACTAACCGCTGTAGTTCCCGCGAGTTCTTTCAATTTGTTAACATTGGCTCACTAGAATTACTGTAATTTCCCTATATGCATTTGTACACTTCTGATACTCGTTCCATTCAACCCAGGATGTAAAAATACCTTGAAAACGATACGAAACGGCGTATTTGCGATTATACTGCGTTTTGTTAAATTTGTTAACCATTTTTTGTCCATAACAACCATGGGCTTCGTCCGATCAGATTGCTGAGATGGCGGGCACAACTAGATACCAAATGGGATTTTTGTGCTAAAGAACGGATTTTTTAGACCACTCTAAAAGCACAAAATGGCCTGGACGGCGGACATTGTCAGCAGACGGGGGACGGAGGACAGAAGATGGTGGTCGGAGGACGGGGGACGGCAGACCGTGGACGGGTGACGGTGGACGAGGGATGGAGGACAGGGGTCGGCGGACGGGGGACGGTGAATGGACATTGCAGATTTGGAATCCCGCTGTCTTGAAACGTAAAGTATCAAATTTTGAGGGGGGTTGTAAAACAATTTTCCTGACCGAAAACATATGGTTATTATTCAGAATGAATAATAAACCAAAACAACTAAGCCTTTTGGGTTCTGCGAGGCTGGAAAGGGATGTGACTAGTAAACGTTCCAATGGATCGTGACGATTTCTGCCAGTTAGGTGTTCCACGCTAAAAATTTCACACGATTGTTAACGTTCCGTCCTACATGGAGTGCTGAGAAAAGCATACATTTCTTAGCTAAGATATTTTCATGAAATGTATAACGTGTAGTTCTGAATACGTTTTGAAGGCCGTTCCACCCATATCACATAATTGGAAACACCCCTACAGAACACAAAAGAAGGGAATGGTCGGATATTTTTTGTGCACACCGGCTTTTCCTAAACTCACATTTTATTCATAATCTTCTTGTTCCGGAGTCTCATTTCATTCTTTATTTTTCATCGTCAAGAACTTAATCTAGGTTAACTTAGTGAAGGTCTTGATGCTGTTGTTGTGACGTTCGTGAACTCAGTTGCTCTTCCCTTCTGGCCACGAGTCGAAATGTCCTCGTTAGTGGAGTTCGTTTCTACTTTATTCGAACTCCCTTTCTACACTATTTGCGCCCTCTCCCAGTCGATAAAAGAATTCAAAAGAAAGGACGTTTGCGGCTATTATCTCTCTCAATTCCAACGTCCGAGGCCCGGTAGTACATTTAGAGGGGGTCCACCAACTTCTACGTACGAATGCCGTATATTTTGAAGTTGAATCGATACGAGTTTAATTGGCGGTCCTCTCCTCCGTTATCGGAGTAATTTGTTGCGGTCGATCGTTGCCCTTGCGCGGTATTCGTCGGTATCACTTGTTTATCGCTTATTCAAGAGAAGCGACGTTTCCTAAAGTCATTCTTAAGCCATACTAAAACATCGAGTAGCGTAAATTTAGCCAACTTGTCGCATATCTTTCTTGAATACACAAAATTTCATCCAAAGAAATTTCCGGGCTGAAGCAATTTTCCAACAACTGTTGGTGCTTTAGTTTGAGAAGAAGAAAGTAGTAAGAATTGAAAGAGTTCCACGCCGCTCAGAAAGTACATTCTTAAAAGCCAGGCACAGAGAGAGAGAGAACATTGGATTTTGAAAAATTCAACCAGCACAGTTTCAAATCTCGGGCTGTCGTTATTTTCCAACATCGTTAGTACAGTTTGAAAATAGAATTAAAAGATTTCCTCGTTGCTCAAATAGTATATTCTCAGAAGCCAACGCATCATGTACAAAGAATAGTGGGTTAGAATAGTCCAATCAGCATAACAAATGTGAGGGGTGCTAAGAATTCCGCATGCAATAAAGCGTGTTAAGTACATCAATTGCGCTGAGCTGCGCCCATTTTAGGAGGTGGTGAACAGTTTTGTATCTTCCCACCGAGAAAAAAGCAGAATTTGTGCTACATCCGCCAAGTATGTGTAGTATTAGGAGGGTCCCGTCAAGGGTTATACTGAAAAATGGCTGCGTGGAATATTTCACGTATTTATCGATTCTTATAACGCCATTTCCTAGGGATTCCATCATCATCGCAGGTTTCTACGAACTTAGCACGATAAAAAATATAATTGCTGCTATCTTTTTTTTCAGATACAACGTAGTTTTCATGGTGACAACGTACTTCATCCCAATTGGATCAATGTGCTTCACGTACGTACGAGTCGGCATCGAGCTATGGGGCAGCCAAAGTATAGGGGAGTGCACGCAAAGACAACTTGAAAACATCAAATCAAAAAGGCGGGTGAGTAGAATTTATTATCGATCATCAGCATCATCATTCTGGTCAGTTAGCGTGGTAAAAAAAGAACAGATTTACGAACTTCTTGAAATCATTCAAAATCCAGTAGTCAGTAGCACCCACACTGGATGTTATTTCCAGTATGGGGACAGAAGCCCAGAGAGGGTACGGAAATCCAGATGTGGGGCAGAGGAAGGAGCCCCTGAGTAGTGGGTGGAAGGGTGAGGGACCTCTGCCGCTGCCTCCTGGGACCCAAACTGTCTCGACCTGGGATGAGGAAAAGCCGTAAATGCCATCGAAAGATGGGGCGGGCCAGCTAAAGGGTTATTTGCTCCGTGTACCATGGGAATGCACAGCCCGCGGCCTTGCGCCAGTTCATTATAGGTCTGGGCCACAACAGGTGGCTGCCTCCGCAAGGTATGTAGAACGGAGCGATCCAACTCCTACCCAGTGCAAGGCCTGAAAATGCTGGAAAAAGCGCTTGCTCTGTGGACATCGCGGTGGTCGTGGAGTCGCTGGAGGGTTAGTCATCCCATCCTTCCTTCGTTTTTGAACTGCGGGGTCTGAGGGAGGTAGAGGTCACCCGGTCAGAACTCCCACAGACATCCCCAAATGCAGAATTATAACTGTATGTACATCGCCAATTATTATTAGGACGCTTAGTCTTGGCTCACCACCATTTGTATAACCGAACATAGGGAACAATATTAAACATATGGTCGGGGTGGGGGTGGGGGGTTAGTTCCACGTCCGAGGGAACAGTATCACATAAAATCATGCTCATTGTGGCATTTCACGTTTGTTACCCACTTCCAAGACGTCGAGGGGACCTCAGGTCCTATTCATTACCAACTGCTCAGATTATCAACGACGAGCAACTTCACGTGGCATTCCCAGATTTATCTCCCCAACTTTCCTTCATGACTTTGTAACTATGTAACTATCGTTGGGATTTGAAACGTCCCTTAAAATTGTATAACTTTCTTTCCGATGTTGTTGAACACGTTCTTTCTGACTTTTTAACTTTCCTTCCCATTTCAAAACTTTTGTAGCTTAAGTAGTAGTAGCTTAATAAATTTTGATTGCTTCTAGTTTCCAGGTAGAACGTAATTTAATTATGTTTCCTCTGTAAATGTGGAAGCTCCCCAAAAAATATCGTTTTGATAACTTCATAAAATCACCCATGCAATAAGGACCGAAGGGGCAACCTGATAAAATTGCGTGAATCTGATTGAACGTGAAGTTTGACCGATTTTAGATAAACTGAATGACTGATTGGATTAGCTATGAGAGCTAAATTTATGTGGACCTGAGAAAGTTGTGTGGGTCGTTCAGATATTTTGGAATGAAAGAATGAACGTGACTGAGATTTGTTACGTATGCAATTAGTTCTCTCTGTTATTCCGTTCGCCTCATTCAGTGTAAATGGACAGTTATATGTTCGTTTCAAGGGAAACAGTGGTCCTCTGCGATTCGTTAGCTTTAAATGACTCTGACTGAAGTAATGGGTTTCTGAATCTCTTTTAATTGTGTACAGTCGTTCCAAACGATCTAGGCTCTCTTCATCAAGCGCCTGAAGCTTTCAATTCACCAGCGTTTCGTATTGGCATCTAGTTCTCCGCGTTCGAGGCCCATCGCTCATCGATGTGCCGGCAACAACGTTTGAAGCACAGGAATGTGCGGTACACGACAGACCAGACCGCTACTCTCGATTTTAGGATGATGTGTAGGAGGAGGGGGAGAACGATCCAAACTGGCAAAGGGCTGATTTATTGGCGGTTCCCCCGGGAGGTCAGTAAATGACGGCCAAACGGAAGGGAAGGAAGAGAGAAAGCGAGGGAAATGACGAGGTTTTCCTGTGGGCTGGAACGCGGCGATAAGGTGGGCAGAGGGGACACGGTCTGACTCCTGCATCACACGGCTGCCTCCTCTTTCATATTAAGGGGCTAAAAATATTCCACCTTCCGACGCTTAGCTTCTCAAATTGAGAGAGGAACTCAGTGAAGCCGAGTTATTCGCGCATTGTTTTTGGAACAAATTTGTCAGAGAGATAGAGGAATTCTGAGGGCCTCGAGCACAAAGTGCAGTATTCAGGAAAATCTTGTCCCGGATCCTAGGCTAACTAACTTAAACAAACCGCTCAACTATTTCAGGAGTAACTACAGGAATATCGGAATATCCCACTAAACTATTTAATTTATTACGGCAAAAATGCCACCCTCCCAATAAACGATTAATTTCATGACGATACTGGCAGCTCTCAAATCTGTATGAACATGTAAATCTTCTGATCATCCATGCTGTTGTTGTGGAAACGTGGGCACTCACTGATCCCATCATGTTTGTCGTAGATGCCCTATCTGATGCGGATCTGATGATTAAATACTGTCATGGTTAAACCTTTTCTAAAAACTGCGAGATTTCCCCAAATTTGTTTCTGAAAGTTTGTTATGGGACAGTTTTTCATGGGAAGATACAACTTTAAGAAAAGAAGTGTGCTTCTTGAGTGTGAGAAAGGTTTTGGGAATGGAACCCTATTGCTACTACCAGACTAAAAATAGAAAAGCATTGAACTCTCGGATATTGCAATGGGCGCCTGTCAACAACCGTCTCGTTTTGTGCAGGGCCAAAGATCCTTAAAGAGATGGGGTTTGGTCAAAGTCAACGCATCCGTGAGTGTCCCTATCTAAAACTTCAGTACTGCCTTACGGCCCAAAAATGATGTGTTTACATCGAAAGCGCTCGCCCTTAGGACCCCACCACCCAACAATTACGCTGGCCTTGAACTTCAGAAAGTTTGAGGTGTATAGTTAACAGAACGAAGAATTATAATGGTACGAAGAAATGAGTCAATCTCAGTACAGCGACAGCGACAGGAGGATACTTCCAGCGGACTGAGAAAGTGGGATGGTACGTCATCCTCCTGGTTTGTAGAACCCCCTCGCCCTAGGTAATATGTGTCCTGACTGGGACCACTGGCCCTCCTTTTGAACCACATGTTAGTGGGTCATTAATCGGCGACTAAGTATGATGAGCAGTGGCTACTGCTCAGCACACGATGGTGGCTTCTGAACTGCTTTTCCTTTTCCTGGTGTCCTCTGAGGTTCCTCTCTACCCAGCAACTCTAGGGCCACAGTATGTTTCAGGCAATGAGCGCTCAATGGCTGTAATAATGCGATGGTTGAAGACGTGCCCCACATATTCCTTATTCCCTCCTTCATGGGCTCCTATTTCACGGGCACGCTTTCCCAACTAGGCGACTGGAAGTCACTATTTCGATAGTGACCCTAGAGTGGCGTAGTTGGCAGAGCAGCGAGCGCCTGGCTGGCGTGCTCGATTTGGCGCTGAGAGGTACACAGTAGGTCACGAGTCTAACAGGCTCCTAATACCGATGACATTGATCTGATGGGCCCCATGACTCCCATTACAGACGGTACATATTTCACTCAATGAAAAGAAATCCTTCCGAGTGAGGGCACTGTTCAGTAATTACCGTTCGTATATTTGTATCAAACGTTTTGTCCTACTGTCTCTCGCCACGTGCTTGGATAATGAAGTGCTGCTCTTTTCGTATGGAGATGCTTGAACAGTAAGCAATCGGGCACAACCAAACAGTCTGTCTCGGTAAAGACCGTTGATAATCCACCGGAGTGCAGCTCTCTGGGGCAAGCCCAATAATTTCCTTCCTCATCTCGCAGAAACAAAACATTAAACTGCATTCTACAGATACGTTGATAAGGTTGATTCTGTGACACGCCTCAGCAGTTCTGGCCGAGCGTTCACGAAATCAGGATGTTTGGTTCGCCGCGGTACACCGATTCCCTGTTGAGCACCCTGAAGCTGGCGCTCTGGCCATTATTGTCGCCAATAGAGCTGCATTACCACCACCACTTAGAGAAGAGGACTTTATAGTCGAATGGGTAAATAATGAAAGACAGGAAACAATCTGATGCATTGGTTTTGTGCCTCAGAATTATGTCGCGATTATCTACGGATATTCGCTCGAATGGCAACGTGCTTCAAAATGTTCTGTTATTAAATAAGTCAGTGTTGGGAGCAGATTTTGATCAACAATGTTGGAAAATAGTTTATTATAACAATTTATACAAGTAATTTGATGAACCAGTAAAAGCCGAAAAGTTCTGCAGAATTTAGCTCAGTTAACCTTCAACGAATGCGGTTAAGGTTCGCGCGCCGACATTTCTGTTGGATCAGTCGACGGTTTTCGGTTAGGAAGAGCTTCACCGAGAGGCGGAGAGCAAATCGGATTTCCAGTCAGAAGGGCTCACCAGATGTTCCTCTTCGGGCTATTTACATAGACCGGTCGGAGAGGCTTCGAGAGGAATGGGAAGATTGCCGAGTGAGCATTACCAAGAGAGAACCTCCCCGGAACCGGAAGATTTACTGAAGAAATTCGCAGAATATTGAATTCAAGGCGGCTAATCAGCGATTCGGGTATTTACAAAAGCAAAGTGACAAAGTAAAGCCGTTTTAGGTTTTGCCTCTGAATATGAAAAGCCAAGTTCGTACATTTTAAATTGGAATGGCGTGGTACCAGAACCACCTCTACGACGCCGAATGTTTTTAAATGCAGAATATACAAAAGCAGATTGAAGAGTGATGCATGCGTTATAGCGTCGTCCTATTAGCTGATGTACAGACCACTAAATAATATGCTACTTCATGATCAAAGATAACGTTCTGGAAAAATCATCAAAAAAACACTTTTTTTATGAATCCGTTTTTATTGAGTCACTACACAGATCATCACACACCATACAGACCCTTTTTTCTCTTCTCTAGCCGTGTATGTTTGTTTGTGTATTTTAATTTCATGGTTGTAGTTTGCTACTGGGCTTCCTTTGCTTGAGCCAGCTGCTACTCAATTTGGGTTTACATATTTTGCTTCTACATTACATCCATTATTTATCCCCCTATAGCTTATTTTGAAAAATACTTTTTTCATTTTGAATATTGTAGATCTTTTATCTGTTCTTATTTATTGTTCTGTTCTTCCGGTTTTAACTCAATAACTCGAGTTATAGACTTACAGGAGTTCAACTCAAGTTACAGGTCGATAGCAAGGGCCAGTTAAATAATCAACAAATCATTTTCTCTCAAAATTTCGGCTACGCAACAGATCAGTATTGGAAACCAGAGAATTTTCGTCCTTCTGAATAGTAGGAGCGAAGGATATTGATCATTGGAACGGGTCACACTTTTTGGAAAATAGATATCGTTTTATATGCGGTGGTGTATTCATGGCTCCAAGTTCGGAAGAAGTCGAATAAGAAAGAATTATTAAAGTTGAATGGCAATCACTAAAATATCAATATTGTCCGTTATCGCTGCCTTTTCATAATTTTGGCATAACTGATAGGTGCCGAACAAAACTGTAAATTAGATCACAAGCATAAATAGCAAAAATGATGACGTTAAATCTCCCTCTCTCTCTCTCTCTCTCTCTCTCTCTCTCTCTCTCTCTCTCTCTCTCTCTCTCTCTCTCTCTCTCTCTCTCTCTCTCTCTCTCTCTCTCTCTCTCTCTCTCTCTCTCTCTCTGTCTCTCTCTCTCTCTCTCTCTCTCTATCTCTCTCTCTTTCTCTCTCTCTCAATAAGAAATTCGTAGCTCAATTTGACGAAAATGGGAGTAAAGTTTAATAAGCCAGGAAAATGCGTACGGAAATGAGAATGAGAGTAGGTTTTACTCCCTCCATTCCTCCTTTAATGAGATTGCAAGCAATTATTCCGAAAAATGAGACAAACAATAAAACAATCATCAAAACCAGTTGGGAAATGCAACCAGAGGAACGCACACATTTCGGAGAGCCCATTGTATTTTTTATATAGATTCGGTTTAAGAATGGTCTGAAACGGATTTGGATTTTATAATTTGTTTAATCTCCGCCGTGGGTTGTGCTCTTCCCCATTCTCCTTCGATCTGTATCAGCTCTTGTTGGAGGTTGTGAAGGACGCCCTAACCCTCCTGATGAGCGGTTTGGAACGGTCGTGGGTCATCACGAGAACAGCTTCAGAATGGCTCAAGAAAAATATTCCTTTGTAGTTGAAGGACCTTGAAATACACATACAACTCTCATCGTGGTATTAAACACTGTGGAAACCGAAATGGACATCATGCGAAGATCAGTGAAGGCCGCCAACGACACCAACCATCACTTTCCGAAGGAGCGGGAACTTTACAGCTGCCAAAGACATTAGCCCCCAAGCGTACATATTCAAACGTAAATATTTTATGGAAACTAGATTTTTTTTCTCAATATTTTCCTTAATCCAAAGAAGAAAACTTTTCCCGAAGCTAAGGACTTCCCGAAATCTTTCTTATTATTCGTCCCAATCCTCGGAAAGTCCCTCATCCCCTGATCCTTTCTTCGAACCATCCGCATTGGCCAAGGAGGGCACCGGAGCCGTATAATTGTCACAATAATTCCCAACCCCACCCCTTCAGTATTTTCCCGGAGGTCACGGGCTGTCAGTAAGCCCGTTTTTAAATGTAGTTCATTATAGTAAGAGCAAATCACTAATTGGCATTCACTAATTCTAGAGACAAACTTGAACTATCGCTCACACTTCCTATCTCATTTGTGCTATCACGTTAGCCTGTAATTCAGTTACTTTTCCGTGTTCTTCCGAACAAAGATATTCCCCTCATGATCCACACATAAAAAAACGAGATTTGTCAACGTAACAGGATTTTTTCGTTCTGGTAAGATGTGTAAGACGTACTAAATAAATTCAGTATTTAGATCAAGATGTGATGGCCGTTGTTCCTACGCAATGTTCGTACAAAATAGAATTGTAAGATTTTCGACAACTGATTCGACGTGTTTTCGCAAAAAGAAATCGTGAATAGCGATTTAATCAAAAGGGATCAAACTGTAGGGCTGAAGCATTGTGTAGCGATTTGGAGAGCTTTCATGATACCTCATTTAGCCTCAGAAGGCCTGTTGGAGAATCAACTTATCCGCATTGTTTAGTTCACAAAAGGGATGAAGTTGCGAAGTGAGAATGAGATGCTGTAGGCACAAAGTGTATCAGCAGCACTTCAAACTCAGAAGTAAGAAAGTTTAGTTTTTATTATTCTCTACAAGCTCCCGAGAAAGCTGTGGTGAAACGATTTTTTCTGTACAACTCGAGAGAGCCAGACACAATTTAACTGAACTGCACGCCCAATGTAAAAGTCTCTCAGTCGTTCGCAGAGCATGAACTGCGCAAGGGAACGTAGTTGAATGTCAAGTGGTTGGAGTTGGTGGCAAAAACTGAATGGGATGGAGAGCAAACTCGGAACAAAGTTCGTAATTGAAGATCTATGTACGGATTCAACGGAAGAGCGGTGAGCGCAGAATGAAGAGAATCTGGAGGTTACCGTGTAGGGTGTACGGAGAAAGGTTTTGACTTGGGGGAGTTGAAAGAAATTGCTCTGAGCCGGAATCAGTTCTCTGTGCCGTTCTTCAATAGGGTTCACCTAACCTAACTTCGTGATAGAAAACACGGTAGATATTCTACTAGTATGGCGTTGTCAGAAGTTTCGTGCATTTTCGTGAAAATTAAACCTTTCACAATCTTCTCAAAATAAAGTGAACTGCAGAAATTTGCAATAATTCCACTTATTCCTGGAACGTTGGTTTGATCAAATATTTTAATGAATTACCATGCCAACACTTCAACTTCCCCTGCGGACTCCACCAAGTGGGTAAGTATTGTAGAAAATTGACAAACAACTTGATTTAAAAAATGTTATAAAAAGTACTTATTTCTATTTTACTAAGTAGCAGAATTATTAGGAGTAGATCTGTTTTATGCAAAACGTGGTTCAGCATAGCCCCAAGCTTTAAGACCAAATAGAGCAAGAATGCTGGTAAGAGGAATCTCCCACTATTGAGCTACGCGCCAGATAGGTTGAGCCAAGGTCCCGTAGAGTGCCGGAAAAGCCGGAAGATGCTGAACTTCACTCGTGTTTCTCTCTAAATAACCGAAGCCCTGAATGCCCGAAACACAAACCACCTGTGGTCTGCGAAGGAGGGTCGAAATCAGATACTCTCGCTATTTGAGATCGATACTTGATGTAGTCGAGTAGCTGCATTTTGCTTTCCCATAACGACTACTGATATTGTCGAAGAATCTTCTCGAGTGTAATCTCCGAAGAGGTGCCAACGCTCGCATCCTCAGCCCCACTTACAATCAGCGATTTGAACTTGGTAAAACATAATTAAACGTTTTAAGTAGAAAGTGCCAGACGTAATTTTGATGGATCTATCTAGGTTGACCGTTACTCCTTCAGACACATTGGTGCCGTTATAATTATGTAATTTCGAAATTATTCTTCGGCATTAGGTGTAATATACTACAAAAACATTTCTTTTTATTGTTCCAACAGGTTGTCAAAATGATGATCGTCGTCGTTAGCATCTTCGCCGTCTGTTGGCTTCCATTCCACGTCTACTTCATCATTACGTCTCACATGCCAGAAATCACCACTTCGCCCTACATACAAGACGTGTACCTTGCTATTTACTGGCTCGCCATGTCAAACTCGATGTACAACCCCATCATTTATTGCTGGATGAACATGAGGTAAGATATTCTGCCGGTTTGCCTGGATATTACCCCTCTAAGATATGAATTCGCTCGACCGTTTTGATCGATTGAGGGGGCCTCAAGTAAACACGTTTGTCATTTCATCGGACGTGAAAAGGGCTTCGAAAAACAATACCACGATCGAATTACTTGCTACTCCTTCATCTCATTTGCTACTTGTGGCGAATTTGCAACATGAGACTAACGTTTCATGAGATGCTAAACAGTAGAAGTCAACTTTTGGGTCAAAGTCGAAAATATTTTGCAATACTTACGCATAAAATTGTACAGCCTAACTTCGGGAGAACGGTTAATCCGATTGAGCTGGTTCTTTTTCTGTTTGGCTTGTTTTTTGTTTGTTTTTTTGTTGTTGCGAAAATAATTTCATCGAGTGTCCCATAAACCTGGGTTTTCGCATTTTTCTCAACAGCTCTAACCATATTGGATACACTAAAGTTAACGTACCTGTTAAGGAGTCCGTCTCCTCTGGCTTGTGAGTTGTAACTCACAAGCCAGAGGAGACGGACTCACTAACAGGTACGTTAACTTTAGTAATTTGCCTACTGGCGGACATAACCCAATTTCTTTAATATTGGATACACATTCAACTTATCTCCTACCTGTCATTTCCTAAATTTTCTTCTCTACAAATATCTCCATGAAAATACGATGAACGGAGATATAGGCCTAAAAATCCAAAATATGTTTTTTACGCTTTTTGGCAAAACGACTTCAACAATTTTCACCAAAGTCACAGATTGTTTTCAAATAGTTTATACCTATATATTGTTCTCAATAAATGTTCCTCTTATAGTCCATTGAACAGAGATAAAAATGAAAATGTGTCGCAATGTGTTTTTTTTTTACATTTTTGTAATTTACCGAGTAACTGTGGCACTCACTTTGATCAATCTTACGGAGGGTCATCTAGCAATCCATACCTACATATTGTTCTAGGTAATTATTTCTGCATCTATCAGTTGAACGAAGATGCCATGATAACTTGAAAAACGAGATTTGTGGAATATTAATTTATCGATTTTACAATTTTCTGAAAAACGACTGTGACGATTTCAATCAAACTCACAGAGTAGTCTTAACTAACTAGTACCTACACTTCGTTCTCCATAAATGTTCCTGTAGAAATACGTTGAGCGAAGATATAATATCCGTTTATGTGGCAGGTCATCAAATTTACGGTGGTAGCGGAAAGTAGTGTGTTGCTACGCCCCAGATATTTCAATGAGATAACATTTGAGCTCATTGAGTTCTGCGTTTTTCGTTTTTGTGAGAAGAGCTTTCAGAATGTTTTGAGATTTAAATGCGATTGATTATTATGTTTTCCCGATGTGCAAGTTGCACAGTGATTTTATAAACGGGAATGAGTGATACCGGATGGCTGATTTATTGTTGTTATGAGATGTGTGGGAGCACTCTGCGCGGTTAGATACCGAAAAGTTTGTATTATTTGTGCTAATTTGGTAGAAATGCCGGTTAGTCGTTGCGTATGAGGCTACCTCTTTGTATAAATGGATTTGTCATCTGCTTAAGCACCACTGCTCATAATTTGGCGTGATCATATTACAAATCATTGGTTCTAGGAAAATGAGGCCAAAGGAAGGAAGATAATGGAGTGGTGAACGTAAAACGTAAGAAGTAGGAGTGAGAAGCAAAAGGAAAAGGAAAAAAGAGTTAATTGCGATTTAGATAGAGCGAAGACTCGGACTCGCCTAAAAATTAAGCTCACGCACCAACATAGTTCTATATTTCCTAACCTATACGTGCTCCTTAGCAGAGTTGAAAGGAAATGGTTACATTTTAAATTACTTTCTTGTTTTAACGGAAATCCACCTCGGGCTGACACTAGAGATAACCAACGATCGGAATGCTTTTGAACAAGAATTACGTGCAATTCCAATTACTTTTTGATTACATGGAATGGGAATTCAGAATTTTCATTACACGTAATCTGGAAAATTTTTTGCGATTTCGATTGCCCTTACATGGTTGGACTACAAGTGAATAGGATTTATCGAGAAAATTCATGATATTATGCAGTGTTCGGCTAAATAAGTCTATTATTTATGTTAGTTCATTTCTGTATCTCAAAGGTAAGGGACACGAGTTTTGTCAGTTTCTCAGTGAATGGCAGTAGGCAAGTGTATTGTTCGTGTGTTCCGACTAACTTGGAATAGAAATAGGCAAGAATTATTCAGGCCTCACCGAGGCGTACTATCGATTTAGACGGGTTTCAGCCAGATTCAACAATTCAATTGTTGAGTAACTCAAAATCTAATTACACCGTTGGAAGGAGAGTTAAATTGACTATCCCCCTAATGGTAACTATACCACAAAATTTCCATCTATGGGGAAATGACGAGATCAGAGCAATAAATTACCAACATTTTCGACGTAATCGATTTTAGAGTGGTTTTTAGAGAAAAAGACCGAACCAAATCAGCTCAAACCCCGCACGTTACCATGGGATGCCAAAATAAGGGTAATCACCGAAAGTGAACTATAGCTATCGTAGTGATCAAAACACCTTTTTTTCTCAAAAGCAGCTCTAACGATTTTGATTAAATTTTTTATTGATAGCTCTCAATAAGGAAATGATACCACAAAACTCCCGTTCGTGGGAAAATTACGAGAGCAGCACAATAAATTATCAAAATTTTCCACGAAAATCGGCTTTAGCGCGGTTTTTTTCCTTTTAAACTCCGCTGAAATGTTACTAGAATGTTAGGCCCAGAATTTTAGGGCTGCTCGCACTCATTCCCGAACAAGTATTATAATTTATCTAATTCTAATTCCCGAACGAGTACGAGCAGCACAATAAATTCCGGAACTGTAAGCGCTACCGCCTCCTGCAGCCGTGAAGTGTTGTTCGACCGAAGTTCAAATGAATTGAGTAAGTAGGAAAAAAGTCATGTACCCGAGTGAATTGACGTAGAGCTAAAGAACGTTGTGCGTTGCAACGCACCAGATATTTTAAATCAGAACTCAAGGGTCAAAAGTAACGAAACATTGATATTGGCTAACTTGTCGAAATCCGTTGTGGTCTCCATTACCGCCTTCCAGTTACAATCTCTCTTTGGCGAGACAACAACTTCTCAAAACGTTCGTTAGCTTTCCATCGGTCTTCTGAAAAATTGTTTTAAGGAGGGAGAAAATTGCATTTGAATGAAATAAAATGTGATCTCCCCCTCACCCCCCCCCCATTCAGCCATTTTCAGCACGAAAAACTGGTCCGAACACTTCAAAAATCTCCCATTCTCTCGAAATCTCCCATTCACTGGTATCCAAATGGAGGCTTGTTATTTCAACTAGTCATCAAAATTCCAATTACTTTTTTAATTACGTGTAATGGGGCTTCAAAAACCCATTCCCGTTGCGTATAATCAAAAAATTAAATGGAACTTTGATTACCATTGTTGGAATCGGAACGGGAATTGCAATTTCACTCGTTCATGAGAATTTGTATTGAATGAATGATGGGATTCCTTTTTTACCAACTATGTCCCTTAGTGTGATGGTACTGTCCAAAAGAAACATACTGGTGGTGGGGGGAAGAGGAAAATTTAAAATCAAAGATTTGTTCAAAAATATAAAACTCATTTAGAGCAAACTTTGGTCAAAAATTGGTAACTTTTTCTTATTTGCTTGATTGCACTAGTTCCATTTCCTACGAAAACTTTGTAAGGCGATAAATAATGGATACACCAAACGAATACAATGTTGCTGTTCACCGACAACAAATTCGCCGGGTGTGCATATTGATCCACAGTTCTAAAACTAGATTGACGCCTACGATGCACTCTCGCGGTTTTGTTTAGCTGATTTTGTGAGTACGACACACAGTTATGGCGTTCTTACTAGCATTTCTCCGTCGAAACGACTGTATATCTACGCCTTTGCAAAATGCTCTTAATTTGTCTCATTCCGCGTGTTTCCCTACGCCCCATTTTCTCAACGATTATCGCGCACGGGAACACTAAAAAGGATCAAGTAGAGGAAAAACATGAGAAAGATCTCCCGAAAAGTCATTATGTACTCGTAACCTCCTACCGCTCTCCGCTCTACCCAGCGAATGGTTATCGTTCCTCCTAATCCCAACAACAGTTGGATGGGTTGTTATGATAACGTATTTCGACTCGTTTTCGGCACTTAGTGGTTTCGTTATTTCTACCAGCGTTGAAGGGCTGCGCTAATTTTTTTGGTCGTGCATGGACAATTCAAACTAACGTTATTGTATGAGAAGCTCGTCAGATAGCGTTGACACTTTAACGTACAACGTGTTACGGCAATAGCCTCTATGGACAATCTCACGATCTTCTCGTGCATACCGATTAACGTAAAGCTCACTCCTAGTGCCGAGCAGAAACTATTATAGAACTACGCACTATAGCTCCTGATATTTAAAAATATTCGGTGCGGTTCATCACATACACTCTATTTTGTGTCACAGCAGCAGCACTCAGCTCATATGAACTTTTAAAGCTGTGGAAGTGGTAGCAATGAGAGTTACAGAATTCATAGGACTGCTACTACGTATACCACGACCTTCACTGAAAATCTAACGTATAGCAAATTAATAGGACATTCAACATGGTGTTATTTGAAGAGGTTCTATTCTGCAGTTTTTGAATTGTAATTAAAACACTGCGTAAAAAACGACGCTAGCTCGAATGCGGCTGGCCCTGATTATGTTGTGACGATTGTTGCACCTCTTCCGTCCAAGTAACTTATTGGGCAACCCGAAAGCTAGCATCATACGAAAAAACGAATGCACTAAATGTTGGATCAGCGAAGGTTGAAAACTTTTCACCCCCTCCCCCTCTCTCTTACCTCAACCGTTGGATGTCCAGGCACGAGCCACAAAACGTATTGAGTTCCCACTATTTTCTCGACGAATTTTACTTTGTTTAACACGTCGTGATATGAAGGGTGCAGGATCCGAAGGTGCAATCACACGAGAAGAAAAAACAGGCAATATTCCTTGAAGAATCTTGCTCTTACCGTATTTTGAAGTCCAGAAACACGTTCGTTGAACTGAATAGGTCTGCAGAATTCGCAATTTACAACTTACTGGGAAACACAATGAGTACACTAGCATATTTTGCCGCGCCAGTTGGCTGTGACATATAAAAATCTAGGTTATCTTTCACCAGGTCATTTAATGAAACTTTTCAACCATTTTTTCCGAGGTATCGAGTTTAACATTTTTTGGCTTAGCCAAGTAATTTTTTTTCTTTCCATCAACCACAATGATAAGTAAAGTATATCAGTGAATGGAAAAAAGTGGAACTTCCACACATGTAAGTTTTGAGGTCCTCTTCATCAGATGCTGCTGATTTCGGAGCATGGTCTAGCATGTGTATGTGTAGAGGTATACGGAGAAGAATGATTGCTAACTGAGTACTCCTAAATTCTCATTGCGCGAGTATCATCTCGTCTAGCACTGGAGCCAATCGGTTTGTAAGGAGCACCTGTTCGTTGGGGATAAGATTAATTTTTACTTTCCGCTACCCGAAGGGAAGGAAAGTATAGTAATCGGCCCAAAAAAAAATTTGGGTTTTCTTCAGATCTTTACGTTTCAGACCCTACTGAGTCTAAAAAACCTAATTTCGGCGCGTGGTCCGTGTGTATGTGTGTGTGTGTGTGTATGTGTGTATGTCTGTAGTTCGATTTGCGGGAGAACGGCTGATCCGATTGAGCTGGTTCTTTTTTTGTTTTGTTCGTTATTTTTTGTAGACACCAAAATAAGGTTATGGACGATTTCGGCCGATGGGAAGGGGGGGGGGCGAAAATGTACCAAAAACTAGGGTTTTCGCATTTTTCTCAAAAACGGCTCTAACGATTTTGATTAAACTTTCAAATTATCTTCTCCTAACCAATACCTAACTTTTCTTCTCCATACATATCTCCATGAAAATACGGTGAACGGAGATATGGGCCCCTGAAGCAAGAATAGGTTTTTTACGCTTTTTGGCAAAACGACTCCAGCGATTTTCACCAAACTCACAGGATGTTTTTGAATAGTTAATACCTGCATATTCTTTCCAATAAATGTTCCTGTGGCGGTCCATTGAACAGAGATAAAAATCAAAATGTGTCGAAAATAACGTTTTTTCTAACATTTCCGTAAATTTCAGGGTGAATTTTTCACCAGATGTGATAAATCTTAATGGAGTGTCTTTAAGTCACCCATAGCCACATTTCGTTCTCCATAATTATTTCTGCATATATATGTGGAACGGAGATATAAGCCAAGTTAACTCAGAAAAGGAGATTTGTCGAATATTAATTTATCGATATTCCAATTTTCTCAAAAACGGCTCTAACGATTTTGATCAAACTTTCGGAGTACTCTCAGCTAACTAGTCCCTACACTTTGTTCTTCGTAAATGTTCCTGTAATAATGCGTTAAACGAAGATATAGCGCCCGCAAATGTAGGTGGTGTTCGAAATTACGGGGGTGGCGGAAAGTTGTGTGTTGCTACGCACCAGATATTTCTGTGTACAACTCTGGCAGCCACTTTGGTTGATCGGGGACGATCGAAAGTAACTTTCGGAAGATGTCCAAATCATTCCTTGGCTGTGAGCAAAAATCGAAGATAACGAGGGAGGAAACCCGGCCAAGTCGAGTTTTAAGCGGTGCCGGATCCGAAGCTGCAAGCAGAACAGGAGAGAGACAAAAAACATCCGATAGTGATTAAAGCATAAAGTGAGTTTTATGTGTATCTTCCCGTTTAGTCTTCAATTGCGCACAGTCTGACGCCAAGACAATGCTAGACGCCATGCATAATTCTATACTGGAAGCAGATGTAACACAGATCCATCACAAACTTAGTAGAATGATCGTGTTAAGCGTTTCCAAATGTTCCACAGTGCGTGCTAAATCGATTGTGGTCAAAACGATGAAGTGTCTTCAATCAATATATACACACACATTTGCTCTTCACAAATATTTAGCTTTTCGTCCGTTGAGTCGAGATAGAAACCGAAATACCTTGAACGAGAAAAGAAATTAGATTTTCTTTTAGAAATTAGATTCATAAAATTTTATTTGCGGTACCTGAATATGAAAAATCGAATTCGTGTGGGGCTGAGGAGAGTTGTGAACACGAGGAAGTGAATTCGAGATATTATTTTTGCTAGCAACCATTTTTTATTTGTAACAGTTCTCGAGCTGTAAACGTGGTAGAAAAGAAATAGAAATTCTTCCTTCCTTCCTGCAGTCATACCTTTCTTTCTTTTCTTTTTTTGTATACCTGCTGCAAAGCGCTTTCAATGAAATAAGGAAAATTGGAGAGAACACAGACGTGTTCGAAGAAACCTGAGGTTTTAGGACCTTCCACGACGAGGGTGCGAAGGGCTCAGAGAGCTCCGTTTTAATTCCTTTCACGTGCAGAAGCCGAGGAATTGAAGATAAATATTTTTTCTGGGACGGAACAAAGCTGAGGGCTGAGCACCTGATATTTAACTCCATGCTCGCCTCTTGAACGGCGCCTAAAAGCCGTGCTGAGCACTCGGCAAACCAATGCCGGCGGTCATTTACGTTGGAGGTTTTGCTATTGTTTTTTTCTCATTTGGTTCCATTTTTCCTTGAACGTACGATTGGAGTGGTGCGCGAAATATTTCATCGAAATGGATCCTCTAGAGACACGCAGATTGGTAAGCGCCCAGAAATAAATTTCAACGCGTCTTTTAAGGTGGCACTGTACGTTCTGCATACATTGATGGATTCATGGGTTCTGGGCTCTGGGGGCCTTTACTCTAAGATTCAACTCCCAAACAGACCTGCACTGGCATGAAAGGAAGACTTGACAATGTTCAGCTCTCAACAGCTATCACATTTCATCCTGGTTGGCAGAGAGGATAAATTATTATGGACTAATGTAAATTATACGGAGTGAATGAATCGGTTATATGTGTTTTGTGTTTGTGTCTTAAGTATTAGTTTCGTTAGTAAATTATTTTAGCGCCAGAAGGGCCCGTACACAGAGCGAGGACTCTGCAAAACCGCCCGGACTAGACTGGGATGGTAAGAAACATCAACAATTGATCAAAACACCCAGTTGGACGTCCACTCAGTTTAGGCTATAATGGGAAAACTCCAAGCTACAAGAAGAGGGAGCAGAGTACATAGCCCGACGAACTGTGTGCCTTACCTCTGCACCAGCCTTAGTAAAATTGAAACAAAAATAAATAAATGATTTAGAATCGCCGTCTCAGCCAATCAAAACCTGGCTCCGCCACGAGGTCCAGCCCGGACATACCAAGAGTTATGACTAATGCCAGGAGGGTAGGGGGCCTGCTGTTCCCAGGCACGCCGGAAGGCGTGTCACAACTAAGGCGAAAGTGTCCTTGCAGTCAAAGAGAAGAGGACAAATAGGGGTGACTGTAATTACTGGATGAGGATGGAAAACAACAGAAATAAATGGCAAGGCGAACGAAGTGCTGACGGGTTGATATAGGCCACAGAAGAGGCCTAGATGCAACCGTCTCCCCACCGGTCCAAAACAGCAAGTTGGCAGAGAGGCTGCGCTCACAACGTGAAGTTACCAATAATGTTTCAAGGATACCATCCGTCGGCCCCTCCATCATGAAAAGGCCCGGGGGGGGGGGGGTCTCATCATCGCCTGACACCACCACATTTAATCGAATCACGCAGAACAGTATCTATTTCATGCGTCTTAAAACTCGCCTGAGCCAATAGACTGTAGGGCAAGCAGGTGTGTGAGCACAAGAAAGAAACGCTGTGCTATGAACACTCTTACGTACATCATGCTGGTGACAGTTTTCTGTCAATCACGAAGCACATGGCACCAGCTCAGCAGTTTCGGAAGGCACAGCAGAAGGGATTGTGAAACGCTTCTCTGAGGTCAATGAAAAATGCCCCAACGTATTTCAGCTCTTCGGACTTTTTACACGCAGGTGCAGAGGTCAATAAAAACAACCTGCGTTTTCCTTTGGAACATCCACACTGCACACTGCCAGCTATCAGGTTGTAGTCAAAGGGTCCTTAATGAGACTGCTACAAATTTCCAAAGTATTGCCTACTGTAGAGAGAAGGCTAAGTGGTCTATGTGGTTAGTTACAAGTGATTACCTTTTAAAGGGTAAGCCAGACTTTCTCGACGTGGAGGCAGTTGATGGATCCGCTCTACCTTCCTCAGTTGATTAGATTTTATGTTACCTAGTTGGGGTTCGTGAGACAAATCATGAGGCGTTGCACGAATGTGGGAATGGACTGTACTGGCTTCGATTGAGAAAAGCAAAGAATGCACAAACCTTTGAGGTGTTGAAACGTTCGAATAAAAGCCTTCAACAAGCGTTTGGCTCTTACAACGCGATAGAAATGCGAGGGCAAAGGAACAAAGTCATCTTCATGATGCTAAGAGGTAAAATGACTGTGGAACCCTCAAAAAGCCACCGTTAGTCTGAGTAAAAAGAGAAATAATAGGGGGTTAGATGTGACGAGGAAGACTAGCAGAGTATAGCCGCAAAGATTTTTGTAGGCGTTTCAGGGACTATTTGGTAGGCAGTACAAAACCTCCTGTAGAACGGATGAGCACTTCCACTATCCGTCGAACTTGAATGATTTTTATGCGTTCATGCCTGATTTCTAGTATCGAACATCAATCATTAATTGCCCTGATACGGTGAGGAGCGCATGAGGTCCCCATTCCCCATTCAGCGTTTTTTAAGTCTTGCCACTAATAAAACGTATTCTTCGTTCAGTTTACGTGAACCATTATTGAGTAACTAGTGCGTATGTGATTTATGAGACTGCCAACACGATTTTTTTCGAGAGATTCGTGTTTACTTTTGGAATGATCGAGTAAACTTTGAGAACCGCTAGTGAATGTGTGGTTCGAATATCTGAGGTATGCCCCTGATTATCTTATGAACTTGAGCTCCCATCGCGTACGTCCTGATTTTTTTTATCGTAATTTGAAATGTTAGATAATGTATGGTGAGGCTGCCGTTATTTTCGCACGGATGAATATTTCATGGTGCTATAGTGTCATTTTGAACTATACGTACACAAATTTGAACAAAATCGTGAGAGCCGTTTTCGATTTTAAAAAATTGAAGTTTTGGTCACCACGACGCCTATAGTTAGTTTTGCTCATACTCTGATTTCGGCGCTCCACGGTGATCTGCAACACGACTAATGACATTTGAGACGGTCTCTCTCACACATACACCGTCCAGTTTCTCAAATGGTGTATTTCGGACTTAGAAGCATTTGAAACGTTAAGATCTGAAGAAAACACACGACGAAATTGTCAGCATAAGTTTCCTTATTGCTTCTTTAAAGCTAAGGGCAGTAATACTTATCGATAAAATATGCTTACAAACCGTTCTTTGAGTCTTACTGCAATAAAATGGTTTCTCTTAGTGCTAACATGCAGACAAATGGAATCACTTGAGTACTTTAAGTAATTCCTTCCCGTCCTATTTAGACAACACATTTTATTGAACTCGTTCTGAATTATATACACGCCACTGATCCCTTTGTGTTTGCCGTAGGTTCAGAAGAGGATTCAAGCAATTCTTCGCATGGTGCCCTTACGTTCACGTTCCTCCTGAGGGGCTGACGAGACGCGAAGTCGTCACTAGCCGCTATAACTATTCCTGTTCCGGTTCTCCGGAATCCCACTACCGGATAGTCAGAAATGGTATTTATTTCCAGCGTCAATCTACTGTAGATTGAGCATGCAAGGCAGGTAATAGACAAACGAAATCCTCGGTCGATGTTGTCGTAGAGGAAGATTTTTTCGTTTTTTTTTTTGTTTTTTTAACTGTCAACTGTTAACCGTTTTGTCAACTGTTTTTCCATAAAAGCGAATGAAACAGCACCGCTTATGAGGGAAAATCTTCATGCACGTTGAATTGGAGATTTTCCAATCAGGAGCTTACGTTTTTTGTTGGTTACTATTTATTTTGTATATATTATCACTGCATGGCCCAACTTTTATTCGACTATTATTTAGAATTTTATTATGCTGAAGGTGCCCAGGATGAATGTAGTACATCTACGAGCATCGGGTCCTCAACTCACAGTGCGGTAAGTTCTGAGAATCTTATGTTTTCACCATTTTTGCACGTTGCAATACAAGTTTCAGGGCATCGATAAATTTTTTCTTAAAAACCTTCTTGTTTATACTAAATTTATTTGAATGTAATGATTAAACTCGAATTAAGACCAATATTTCCGAAGAAACCCCCTCTGCTCTGCTTAGGCTGGTTCAACTTGGAACCGAGGAAAACGATAAACTAATCAACTCCTTTCTTTCAATACTTTCAGCCTCGCCTAACTCGAGAATTAAAGGCGACTTATGGTTTCCCCAATTTTCATTTGGTTTTTCCTGTGACACCCCTCTCTTATCTCACTTCTCGCCCCTCACTTTTGCCACCTCCTTACAGCCAGTGAAATTCAGCTCTTAATCTCTAATCCATGCTCATACCTCTATCCTATGAAATCTTTTAATTACTTAACTCTAAATCCTTCATCTCAAGTGAATGTTCGACTAACTAGTGTACTTCCTAGCCATCAATTAATTCTCCTCCTTATTCAAGTCCATCTTCCCTTCTCTTGCAACCAATGCACGCAATCCCGGTTTAGTGCCATCCAGGCAGTGGCACAGTGGTCTTCGACTATACCACTGATGTGGACCAAGAAGCGAAAGATTCTACTGAAAAGTGGTAGACAATCCAGCATCGAAATTCTCGTCAGGAATCTCAAGAATGTCTCAAAGAACGCAAAGGCTGTCCAACAAGAGCAAGATTGAGATGATCTTGAGAGCAAGAAGAGTTGAACATGTCCAGCTGCCTTGCCAGGCCTTCCTTTCCTTGCTTCAGCCACCCACGGTTTACCTCAACCGTGCCGAGAAATGTCACGATTTGTCAAGCCGAGAAATGTGGCACCTCTCTCGCAGCTCGCAGTATAAGAAAATTACGGCTATTCAATTGTATTTATCATATTAAGTCACAGACAGCACTACAGATTATTGCTGACGATACCCATCCACCTGCTTGTCGCAAGAAGCAAAATAGGCCCATGAAGAGATAATGTCCTAATGAGAATGGAAAGGATTCAGTGAGAAGAAAGAACTGGAACGATGGATGCCTGATAGGACTGATATTACACAGACACGAATGGCAACTACCTCACCCAATGGTTGTGTAACGGGACGAACCAAACCCTTCAATTCAGCGGAGGCTCGTCCGGGGCATTTATGCTGACTGGGCACCTCAAATGCCCCTATCCGCTCGAGACTTCGCTGCCATCAGTTGTAACCGAGTCAGTTCCCTCGTCGCTGTGTTGCCTGTACTCGCGTTCGCTCCCCCTCAGTAATCGAGAATAAAACTCTGTTCCAATTGCATCCAGCTTAATATCGTACTAACTCCTTAACTCTCTTAGTGCGATATTGCTCCAATATAAATCCCCCCCGTTACAGTTGTCTTCCCAATACCTACTGAAATACAGTAGTAGACGACGACCGTGCTGTACATTACCTTGCTGTCAGATCGCTCAGACCTCGGAATTAGATCATACAGATCTATGAAGATATCCCCCCCCCCTCCCAGGGTCCCCAAGCCATTCCAGAATGAGTTTCCCTGACCACTCTACTTCAAATCAGAGAGGTACCCTCTCATCAGTTAATCCAAGGCAGACTATGCTTTGACTGGCCGCCATTTCGTCTTCTTCCATCACGCTGTACATTCTGGACTCGGTTTTTCTTACTTTTCAAGCAAATATTTGTTATAAAACGCATTTCCGACGACGTGGGGGTTTCAGTCAAGCGAAACTACCTTATTGATTTCGCTACTACCTCCGAGTCCTCAGAGCGCTCTACAGATGTTTCCCCTCGTTGATTAATACTGCCCATTCCAGGGTTGTGCGGACTAAGCTTTCTGGCTTACAAATCACAAATTCGACGGATTAAAAAGCTTTTATCTCATTGTTAATGTTCTACACTTAATCGGGCTGGTAAATAGGGTATTTAGCTGAGAGCGAGGGGACCCCCCTTCACAGTAAGCGCGGTAGAAGAAGAGGATGGCCATAATCTAAATTCATGCGGTCGCCTTCTAACATCAAGAAGGCCTCAACTGCTTCCCATACCATCTCCTTACTAATACACGGTGAATACAAATACAAATACAAACACAAATGGTGAATACAAATACTACTGGGGCATCTCTCACTAAAGGCTCTATCAGGTAGAAAAGAACGTACGTCCTGCATCGTCCACGATGCCTTTCCACGTTACCTGCGAAATCGGTCTTCTCCCTTCAACATTTTGCAGAAATTGGCCCAGAAACAGCCAAACTTGCCAGAGATCCAGAGAAGTAAAAGTCAATTCTTGCCAGAGACAAAACAGATGTGGCGACTACCCTCTTTCAGATGTCTCTCAATGCGTCTACCAAGTGCAGAGTATGTGGAGATACTTTGTACATACCCGTACAGGAAGTATATTTACGTTTCTGATATGTGATTGGCGAAGGTATTACCAATGTGGCCTCAACCTACCACTATTCCACCAGGGCAACAAGAAAGCTGGGAGTGAGAGAACCCTATTCCCAAGGACCCTTCGACCACAGCAATATCTGCAGGGCCTGAGTGTGAACCCAGGGATGGGGATCGCATTACTTCTTTACCCTAGCGCCCTACAGAGGCAGCCCCCTCACGTGGCCCTACCCATGGTGCACCCCTGCGGTGGTCTTTTGGGGGAAATAACCCGTCGTACGGTCCATACGCTTACGCGACGTCCTTACGGGCATAAAAGAAAACTGACACATCAAGTATGTGACGAGTGTTGCTCCTAGTCTGCTTCTTGAAATTAAAGCGGTGCCCCCCCCCAATAACACTTGTGGCACAGGTATAAACCCGTCCATCATCTGTTAAAGTGAATGAATCTTCCATTGAGCTATGTGCGAGCGATTGTACAATCAACGAAAAAGAATAGAGAGACATCTTGAACGAGTATCTCTGGCACGCAGGCAGTTCTTCGCATTGAGATGATACTCGGAACTGTACGCCATTCAACTCTAATCCGAGGAAAAAAGTACAGTTCACCCCTACTTCAGCGTTTTTTCCGAAAAATGCAACACGGGCGATTCAATGGTTAGTGAGCCAGGCACGCAAAAAAGGCATCAAGCCGTTCAAAGAGCCCAAGGAGCTTCAAAACCCCCCTCACTTGAATCCAAAGTTCGAGACGAGGAATGTTAATTACATTTTCCGAGACTCAACCGTCCTGTCACTATTCAAAGAAGAAGCTTGTCAGAGGAACGTTTCTCTAAACATTATTTTTAGGATTGAAGGAATCCTCGTCGTTTCTGACACGAGCAGGAGAAACGCTACACAATTCAGAGGAAATTTCGTTTGAAACTACTTGCAGAACGTGAAAGGGGAAATTCAGAGAACAGTCGATGCGCACACAATGTAAACGCAAATCCACCTGTAGCCACAACAACTCATCAAGGAAACATGTTTCGTCGGCAGGCTGTATCGAAAGAGGGGAGATACCCCACATTAATTAACACCTCACGGACGGATCCCCTCCCCCCTGGCCACAACCACTTTCACTGCAACATCCAGGAACTAAGATGTTTCTATTCTATGACTTAAAGTGACTGTAACGTCTCCTTTGTCCGTCCAACGATCCCTCCACCTTCAGTGTAGGTGAGGTTTGCTCTTGGAGAAAAATAGGAAGGGGTACCCAAAAAGACGATTCTCGAATACAGTTAGTTTAAAAAATTTTCCAAAATAAATTTAAAATGCGATAGATGATTTTGTGGTAAACGTCTTGAACTAATTGAGTAGCTACTCTTACTTCAAGCCAAACACTGAATAACATCCGTCTGAAAATTAAAAAGTTACTCGTGGAGAAAGAAATCGGTTTTCTGACCATTTGATGAGTTAAAGCGGAATCACAGGCAGATTTCTGAGACCTTGGCGAAGTTCAGTGACCTTCGAGAAGAGTAGAAGACGTGTGCCTGGTTCCCGATAGGATTTAGTGGAAAGTACGGAATCTTCTGCACGCCACCTGCCACATATATTGTTACAAATGATGACTTTGTTTCTACATTGCCATCATATATCCTCTGTTATTATGTACCTATTCGCAAAAGAACACGTCCCGTGTTTCTTTGCTTTGATCCTTGATCTAAACTCTTGTAGTCCGGGGATATGGGTTGTTCAACAGGTTTCGTTCTACAAAAAATCTAACTCTCTGTATTACCTAAATTGTCAATCGACATTGATAAAATCTTTTGTGAATGGGTTGGTCCTCTACGTAGAGCCACGTAAGTTTCAACTTGCTATGCACTATTCTGTCAGTGCACCAGTGTCGTTCAGTGTGCGAGCTAATTTCTCACCGCTACAATGATAATATGTCAAACATATTTGTTAACCGTACATTTGTGGGAATAGAAATAAGTTATGCGCGTTGACAACTTGTGGTTTATTACTTTCCGCTACCCAAAAGGAAAGGAAAGTGTAGTAGTCGTATAAAAAAAAGTTGGGCTTTCTTCAGATTTTTACGTTTTGAGGACTGAGTCTAAAAAACCTAATTTCGGCGCGTGGTCCGAGTGTGTGTGTCTGTAGTTCTATTTGCGGGAGAATGGCTGAACCGATTGAGGTGGTTCTTTTTTTGTTTTGTTTGTTATTTTTCGTAGACCCAAAAATGAGGTAAGGGCGATTTCCGCCGACGGCAAGGGAGGTGGGGGTCGAAAATTTACCAAAAACTAGGGTTTTTCGCATTTTTCTCGAAAACGGCTATGCGATTTTTATTAAACTGTCAATTTTTCTTCTAATAATTAATACAAAACTTTTCTTTTCTATACCATGAAAATACGGTGAACGGAGATATAGGCCTATGAAGCAAAAATATATTTTTTACGCTTTTCGGCAAAACTGCTCTTCACCAAACTCTCAGGATGATTCGAATAGTTAATAGCTATATATTGTTCTCAGTAAATGTTCCTCTGACAGTCCATTGAACAGAGATAAAATGAAAATGTTTCGAAAATAACGTTTTTTCGAACGTTTCCGCAAATTCTAGGGTAACTGCTTCACCAGATGTAATCAATCTTACAGAGTGTCTTTTAATCACCCAAGCCCACATTTCGTTCTCCGTAATTATTTCTGTATATATATGTTGAACGGAGATATAAGCCAAGTCAACTAAAAAAAAGAGATTTGTCGAATATTAATTTATCGGTGTTCCAATTTTCTCAAAAATGGCGCCAAACGATTTCGATCAAACTTACGAATGACTCTCAATTAACTAGTCCCTACATTGTGTTCTCCGTAAATGTTCCTGTAGAAATGCGTTGAACGAAGATGTAGCTGGTGTTTGATCTTAAAGGGGTGGCAGAAAGTTGGGTGTTGCTACGCACCGCTCGTTTGTCATAGTCCCCAGTTGGGGCATCTCATTACGTTACGAATGAACGGCTACTTTTTTTTTGGTTCGTTATTCAAAAATATCGTCGGAACCTACATTTTGAAACAGATATACGAGTATCAAAAAATTTGAGTTAACGCAGTCTCTTACGTTTTTCGTACGTTATCCTACTATTAACAGTCAACTAATAAACCTCTGTAGCGTGGTGTGGGGAGTGATCAGACACTGAAACAGTTGTACAAGTAATACATCGGTTATAGGGAGGTCTCATCAACTCATCCATAACTGAACAGTAGTCTCAGCTTGGAAGGAAAGGCAACTCCTTCAGCAAAGGTTTCATGATCGATCGTTCGAGCGTTCGAAACCTTAATAAATAATGCATGCGTTACAGGGACTCCCAAATATGTGATGTATTGATACTACATGTATATACTAATCACTCTTATCATAAAATACTTTTATGGCTCAAAAGCTCTTAAACCGTAAAGATTTAAAGAAAAATTTTTAAAATGTTCAGCCTGGTACGCAGATAACTTTCCATCCTACTTCATACGACTGAAGTCAAACAATTGAAAATAGGGGAAAATAAAAACTATAAATCTAGGCCGGTCGTCGATTTGTCCAGGTCTCTGTCAGTACCAGGCATATACGCGAGTACAATAATCATATTCATATACTGCACCTATAGTAGACGTGCAGCAAAAAAACATAATTTTTCGACAAGTGAGTATGAGTATTACGCCACTATTTCCAGTATATGATGACTATAGTTTGTTTTGAACAGAGTTTGCTCACATTCTTATTTGTTGAGCTGGTATTTAAAGAGAGGGGGTTATTTTTAACCAATCGGTGGTTTTTTTATGCAGTCAGGGGATGACTAAGTCCAATTTTTTTGGGACTCTGCCGTCTGGCCATTTCGGTCTATCGCCATTTGATCGCTGCCATCGGCCTCTTCCGAATGATGGTTCGGTAAAATCGTATGTCCTTATTTCCCCTTCGCAGTAAAACCGGCTCAGCGAAACCAATTTGCTGTCTGAATCCGATGACCGTTATCAAAGCAGTTAGAAATTGTGTGGATTATAAAGAAGTCATACTCCTCCGATTGATATTTCAGAACGGCCCAACCCAATGGGGAAATGAGCCAGGCCAGCGTTGGCCTACTGGCTCATTGGACCACGAGGGGGGCGCGCCTCTACGCTAAAGTGGTCGTACACCACCAGTGAAGGCGCAGCGCGGGGGATGCGCAGGGCTGGACTAGATGGGAGTCATCTCCCCAGTCCTTGACTAGCTGGGGCACCATGACTCAAGGCCCCTCCGCCGCCGCCGCCGGTTTCCCCACGCTTGAGCAAAGAGGCAGAACCAGCGGACCTCCGCCCTGCTCGAGAGGAGCTGCGAGGCCCCTTCCTCTGCAGGAAGCCGTGCACGCTAGCGGGCGTCGCCATAAAGGTGGCAGGCAAAGAGGATGTGCGATGCACTCTCTGTGGCCCCTCCACAGTGGCAGCCACTGGCGGCCGAAGAAGTGCAGCCGCTCATTAAAGGCTCCATGGCCCAAGAGCAGCTGCACCTCTGCGAATGATGGCCACCACCAGTCTACTCACAGCCTCCCCTCAACTGAATGGAGGATGCTGTGGAGGTGCTGCGCCGTGGGACCCTCGTCCCACCACGCCTGCCACCTACCAGTGAGAGCCTCCTGAGTGAGATAGAGTCTACGACATAGCACAACGAGTTGGGTCTTGGCCGTTGAAAGGCGCAGGCGCACACTGCTGCACCAGGCCACGGCCAGCCGCATGGCCCGCCAGTCCAACCTTTCGATACCCTAGTTTCCAGTGAATGGGAGGGAAGTGGTGGTGAGGAACCGAAATGGTGGTGAGGGGGTTCACACTTTTCTCAAAACCATACGTACCGCACTTTTCATCGCCTTATAGTGGAAGAAATGTATTGTATTATATTCTAGCAACTAACAAAATTGTGTTTAACTCAAATTGGCTGTACAGTAATGCATTAGTCGATAAATACTGTCTTACCGTCTCTCCTCTTTTTTTTCGTTTCAGGTACAATGCATAGAAATGCAAACCGAAACCCGAACGACTCAGGAATGACAACGATAAGCGGCAATTTTGCTTACCACTCGAATTTCAGGACAAGAAAAAGGTGGCGGGGAGGAGATCAGTCATGACCTAACTCAGGGAGGAGGCCTTCGCAACAGCCTTCTCAAACTTGGATTTGAATTTGTTGGTTATCAGATCATTTAATCGCTAAATGTAAGGCGGTCAAAAACTTGTTTTTTACTACGAAGTATAAATATTTAAAAAATACTAGTGGACCACCAGCAGAATTTAAAAAAAAGTCCACTGAAAACGCTGAAGAGTTAAAAATCGTGAAACGAACTCAACTTAAGTGACTCGTTTAGTACAATCAATTGCTTGAGTCACGTTATTTTACATTGTTTGGACCGTCACACGGGTACGCTCTGGACTGTTAATTTTGGATAAGATACTTAAACTATTCAGAGTGCAGTATATTTTGTTCCTACTTCTAGTCCGATTCGAGAAATAACTGGTTTCACATAAGAACTATAAAGAAAGTATATGAGTGAAAAGGAGGAGGAAGTTTTTGGTGGAATTCGGTGCGAGATTGTAGTACCTTTGGATCACTTGAGCTGTCATAATGAAGTTATTTTCAACTTAGTACCTAAATTTTCTTAGTTGACTAAGAATGTATAATGTGCCATCATTTTTAGCAGACTTGGCTGAAGTCACTCTCATGCAACTAAACAACCAATTCTGTCACAGAGCATAAATGTTTTATTTGTTTTTTATTACGAGCAGTAAGTTATAAGCCCTCTAAATCAAGCATTCTTCCTAACGTCTCAAATCTGATGATTCGACGAGCCTTAGACACCCGGAGATAGGGTATCGATATTTTCGTTTCGCCATCCTATTTTTTGTATCGGTATTCGCATATTGGCCTTCTAGTATCAATCTATCTATCTAGCGGTTCCTTGGTAACTTTTAAAATTCTTAATATTGTCAGGCCAAGGAGGAGAACGTATTCGAAAAAAATGCAACAGGTAGCACTATTAGGTTATAACAAAGAGAGTGTGAGGTGTTCGATACGATCAACCTCGAACTGGTTCTAATCGGTTCAACTCCTCTCGTAATAAAACTACTCAAGTAACGACAGTACTTGAAAATCTTGGAGTTGCAGTTTAATAATAAATAACAAAAACTCTTCAACGCTCCAAAACGTCTCCCACAGTTTCCGTACAAAGCTAACAGCATTGGTAGTACAACTTGTTCAAATGTCAATCAACTTACTTCACGTAATTAAACTCATTCGCATATGGGCTTTGGTGGAACGAATTCAGAAAATGTTCGCATAATTAAATACCGAGTTTAGCTCATTTCTTATTTTTTGAGTACAAAAACCCCGTTTGAGAAGATGTTCTGTTGTTGCAAACGCGAATGAGAGAGAATTGAACAAATCAGCTCAAATTTCATAATCATTCTGCAGCTCAACACGGGGCGCTAAAATAAAGTTGGTTCAAAATCGGTTCATAACTAAGTGTAGCAATGTCGATAATGGAAACATTAAACACTTTTATTTCACGGAAACGGCTCTAGATTTATTGTGTGGAGAGTGCCGAATAACTCAACGGTAATATATTTTATTCCTAATCCAATGTAGTCCGCCGAATCTTCTGAACGTATTGTTGAATTGAAAGTATTTGTGTATTACAAATACACACGTATGCGTAATTAAAATATCGGTGGAAACTTTCTCACCTGCCGTAACATTGGATGTATATAATTAATTAGAGAAAACACTGACAGTCGAAGTTATTGACTTAACATCATGAAGCCATAATAAGCTAATTATACCATAATTAACCTTCAACTAACTATAATTAGTGTATTACATAGCTATTACATTATTATAGGTCATAATTGTAACAATCCAAGCGGTGGAGCGAGGGGGGGGGGTCGTTGACAAAAGGCGATTATCTGAGTATTGCCCCATAAAAATGACTGCTAAGACGTACACAGCTTTCCTCAATCAGTGACTGACGTTCGAACTAATCGAGTTAGTATTTATGGGGTTGCCGAGCACTAAAGGACTACCGGGGATGAGACAGCGGTTCACCGTGGTTTGTGTTCCTCAATTAGATCAATGTGGACGGGGAGGGGATTTCGTTCATGAACATCTAATCTGACGCCAGTTATTCTATTGAAAACTTTTAATACGGAGTAGGAAAAGCCACGTTTCGGTCGTCCTAACGTTTTACTTCCTAATCACTTTGTATTAGGAATGTGGAATCTGACGCCTCACGAAGCAAGAAGAAAAACATGGAGAGAGAGAGAAAAAAACCCTGCAAATTATTACACAACGGTTTATTATTCTCAGGAACAGCTTGACATAGTATTACTGCTCCGAGACCATTTCCATTCGATTCTGCATCAAAAAATACTAGTAAACCATATGAGCGACCAGGCGAGCGGGCGGGTGGTTTTTGATGAGATGGGAGGGAGGGAGTACAAACGACGAAACGTTGACTTCCAGTGTAGTTCCCGCGAGCTCGTTCAATTAGTTGACTCTAATAATTACTGTGATTTCCCTATACGCAGTTGTACACATCTGATACTCATTCCATTCGACCCAGGATGTAAAAATACCATGAAAACGATACGAAACGCGGTGTATTTGCGATTATACTGCGTTTTGTTAATTTTTTCTCCATAACAACCATGGGCTTCGTCCGATGGGATTGCCGAGATGGCGAGCACAACTAGATACCAAATGGGATTTTGGTGCGAAAGAACGGATTTTTTAGACCACCTTAAAGGCACAAAATGGCCCGGACTGGTGATGGGGGACAGGGGTCAGCGTATGGGGGACGGCGGATGGCAGACGGCGGACGGACATTGCAAATTTCGAATCCCCATGTCTTGAAACGTAAAGTATCAAATTTTGAGGGGGGGTTGTAAAAAGTTTTCGTGACCGAAAACATAGGGTTATTATTCAGAATGAATAATAAACCAAAATCCTAGTTTTCATCAGATCTCCAACGATTTTGATAACATTTTTTGTGTGAACGTTTGAAAATAATTGACCGGCACAGCACAGTTTTCATTATTAAGAAACTCACGGGAGAGGAACAATAAATTATCAAAAATGTCGACTAAAATCGGTCAATCAAATAAACGTTTTCAGTGTCAGTTTATTGATTTAACAGTCGAAAAAACGGGAAAACTAGGCTTTAGAACAGAAATTTCGAGAAACGGGTGCTTTTTCACCGAAGCAGCCAAAAACGTTGAACAAGATGCTCTGTTTCTTGTTCGGACAGGTGAGGAGGCACTGGAATTTTAATTCGGCAGAAACGCCATCAACAAAATCGGCCGAAAACTAACTATATCAAAATCTCAAATATTATTTTTCTAAATAAGTCCATTTAAATTTCTTGCGAGCACAGTTACAAATAATGTGATCGTAATAAAAGAATATAACATTTTCGTAGGTGGGAAAACTACCAGAGGAGCACAATAAATTGCCATACATTTCGACGAACATGGAGTTTAGTGCAGTTTTTCCCCTCTTTTGTACTTCTCATATGATAGAAGCGTTCTCAAAGTTGAAAGTTAATGGCTAGAATAGATCAGAATAACCAGAAATAGTTTTAGGGTAATAGGGGTCGGAAATTCCAGTACCCAAACTTTCTTCGACGAATTCGATTTGCAGGTCTCGTTGATGGCGATTCATTTTGCTTGTTTCAGCTATCAAATTCAATGTCATGGTGTCGGGTTAGTGCCTTGGAAAACGTCTCCTTTTAGGTATTATTGTGCTATAATTAAATTTGAACTCGAGATGGGCTGTTTGTTTATTGTTTGCAGCGCTCCGGGGCCTACAAGGAAGTTGTTTCCTTTTCCCTTTATGACGGAATCAGGCAATTCGAAAGAAAAATAAATTTGTTTTGTTACATTAATTGGTACTGAGTACTCTCGAATTGACAGTTACAGCTGAACCAAATGATGAATGCATTGCACCGCCAAAAAGTCTGAACAGAAATGATGGCTTCATTATTAACCTGGAAGTATACACAATTTAATGGGCGTTGTAATTGAGCTCGTTTATTAGTGTAAAATTGCATTATACTTTGTACTTTTAAGTCTTTGCTTTCCTTAGCCTTTCGTTCGTTTTGATGTGTTTGATTTGTAGCCATCTATGAATTCATTGAAAAATAATGGGGCGATTTTCAATTTATGAAATTTGGGTAAAAATAATGTTTTCTCAATTTAGATTTCACGATAAAGGAAGTTTCAAAATTGCTGTATCTCGTGTAAAGGAGGTTTCAAAATTGCTATAACCCCGTTTGTAATCTGGTGGCCTCTTTTCTTTGGTATGACTGTCGTCCTAAAGCTGAACGCAACTCCTTAAATCACTTCAAAGCTTTAAAATATTGCATGCAACCGTTATTTTGTGGTTTTTGAAATGTTTAAATAGCTATTAAGAGAGTATATATTACATGTATTTCGTGATTGTGATAAGCCTAAAGGTTCTACTTGTATTCGGTAAGTGTCGACGGAATGTTATTTTCCGAATTTCATGAAAAGACGATTGTGTACCGGAATCGCTCATTAAATGTTGATTCGATGCGTCAAATATTGTCTCCTGCGTTACTGACTTTCTGCGGGACGGTGCAGTACATACGAGTATAATCGAAATATCCCACGTGAATTATTATTCAAGATCACGTTGGTTAGTTGCCACAAGGATTTTTAAAAGACTTCTCTTGGGACGTTATTAGGTAGGTGACACATATGACATTCAATAATAGAGTGAGGTTATACACATGAAACACAACACCTTCGTTAGCAATTAATTATGGTCTAGTTAATGGCGCGAAACAACATAGAAATGATCATATTGTGTTCAAAGTGAAATGTGTCAAATCGACAGATGGAGGAGTTACAGGAAGTATAGAAGGATAGTGTATTCCTGACTTTTTAATGTGGAATCGACTGGTTGGCGGGGAGCCCCCAGTCCAAGGTTTCTCCTTCCGAATGACAAATTGTGGTGAGCCACCTTGAAAATGCCGATTGGGACGGCACAACACCGAATTCATAGTGTTTAATGGGAAATTAATCTTTTCCGATGAAAATTCGCTCGTGAAGCTTACTATGTCGGCATGAGGGGGGGGGGGTGACAGGAGAAGAGAATGGGAACAGGCACAGACCAAAAACGAGCGGTGCGTCGCAACACACAACTTTCCGCCACCCCTCTAAGTTCGAACACCAGCTACATGTGCGGGCGTTATATCTTCGTTCAACGCATTTCTACAGGAACATTTACGGAGAACAAAATGTAGGGACTGGTTAGTTGAGAGTCATTCGTAAGTTTGATCGAAATCGTTAGAGCCGTTTTTGAGAAAATTGGAATACCGATAAATTAATATTCGACAAATCTCCTTTTTTTAGTTAACTTGGCTTATATCTCCGTTCAGCATATATATACAGAAATAATTATACAGAACGAAATGTTGGTAAGAGTGACTAAAAGGCACCCCATTAGGATTTATCACATCTGGTGAAGAAGTTACCCTGGATTTTACGGAAATGTTCGAAAAAACGTTCTTTTCGACACATTTACATTTTTATCTCTGTTCAATGGACTGTCAGAGGAACATTTATTAAGAACATATATATCAACTGTTCGAAAACATCGATCGAGTTAATACCTACATATTGTTTTCAATAAATGTTGCTGCTGTGTAATTATTTCTGTATTTATATGTTGAACGGATATATAAGCCAAGTTAACTCAGAAAAGAAGATTTGTGGAATATTAATTTATCGGTATTCCAATTTTCTCAAAAACGGCTCTAACGATTTCGATCAAACTTACGAATGACTCTCAATTAACTAGTCCCTACATTTTGTTCTGTATAAATGTTTCTGTGGAAATGCGTTGAACGAAGATCTAGCTGGTGTTCGAACTTAAAGGGGTGGCGGAAAGTTGTGTGTTGCTATGCACCGCTCGTTTTTTTTTGTTTTTTTTTTTACACGATTACTATACTTTCCTTCCCTTCGGGTAGCGGAAAGTAACAACACCGAAACATACTCAACCTTGAACACATTGAAAACATTCGGGGAGACTAATGTCAGTGTTGTCTGCGGTCTGACAGCACCTACAGAAAGTAATCGCAACTATTTTGCTGGGAATTCCAGGTTGGTACTGGCGTGAATGTGAGGATTCTGCTCAGCGCTGTACGTGCGTAGGAAGAATACGTTTTGTATAGTTTTATTGAACTAATTCGAGGAATTGAAGTTTCATAGTGCGGAGTTGTTGGTTTGGGTTAGAGAATCAAGACGAGACCCAGGGCTTTCGCCAGCTAGGCGGGGAGGAGGAGTCTGTCCCAACCTTTCTTCAAAGCGGAGATTGAGCAAGCCCCTAAGGTGGCATAAAAAGAAGGGCTCCCACTCATTTGAACAACCTTAGTAATCCTCTGGGTTTTCACTAATTTCCTGCCTTCACTTACAACACGTTCTGTGAGCTACTTGGCACGGACAAACTGCGAGTCTCACGATTAGTTGACAATGTGAAGACCATGCTGTCAATATCACAAGACACCTCCGACGCGAACTTCCTGGGGTACCCTACTCTTCAACGTAGGCATTAGAGGGAATACTCAAGAGATGTCATAGGTGCCTTCACACCAGTCCTCGTCTCCGCCTATTGTGGGACATTTCAACGGTATTGTACGTACTAAAAACCTATTCGAGCGGCCACAGATCTATCCTTTGGGCCTATCCGTGTCTTAAGCATCTTGATAAGTTCTTTAAGCAGCCTACTGATGATTCCTTTATTATCTGAGAGTCTGGTCTGCTTTAACTACGTACGTCTAAGTAGTCTCCCATCCAAGTAACGAACATAACAGAAATAATCTTCAGAGAGCAATTTTGGACATAAAGCGGATATTTAAAAAATTTGACGTAGGGGCACTCGTGGCGCAGGTTAAAAATAAAAAATGTGCCAATGGCACGTTGTGATGAGACAGCTGGCGTTCTTTCCGACGTCACACCTCGCTTGTTGCTCGAGTCATCTCAACAGGTGATCATTTTACTGAGGAACGTTCTCAAGGCTCAAGGCTCCCCCCCCCCCTCCATTTCAATGAGTCTCCGCTGATGTGGCACCTGGTAGTCTGGACCTTTATCCATTCATTTCATTCCACTTTTCTTTTTAAATTTAAATTTTTTTGTTGCCATCTCCCGGTTTACCGTTTTAGGAGGGGCAAATACATGAGCACGATTGAGAGAAAACGACAATCCCAAATCGGCAAACAAATTTCGTTGAGAGATCACTTTTCTAATGTCTTCCCCTATAAGTTCAAATTTATTGAGGGGACCGTCCTCGCAAAAATGGTGTTCTATATTCAAAAAGGTAATGAGATACTTAGCAGCTGTACCACAACCAAACTACCAACCAACCAACTTTGCCAAGCTTTGTCAAACAATGGACTGCCGCAACTCAGACTTACAAACTGCTCTAAAGTTCGTCCTATCATTAATTTCTTTGGAGCAAGAAAAACGTGACTAACGAAGTGAGCTAACGAATTTTCTGATAACGTTTTCTACGACCATCAGATCACGTTCCAACAACTTGAGTAATGTCACTATTTCAAATCTTCCTGAGAATATTTGAATTCGAATGAGTTTTTAGTAAGATCTGTTTATAGACATTTCACCCACTGATTCGGGGAGATCAAATAGAATTTCAAAATTACCACGCCCATTCGGGTTTTTTTCAGTGGCCCGGGCCCTTCGTCTTGAAAGATTTGGTTGGAGTAGTAAGTCCTTCAGGCGGCTTGTCAAGTTGACGTTATCTCGCAGCCTCCGTTTCGTTCCCATCAATCTTCCAGAACTTAATCTAGACCTTTGCGGCACGTGGAATATCGAAACTGAACAAGGCAAAGCTTTTTGCTAACGAGTTGTCAAGTATTTGTGAGAACAACAGGATTTCAATTTGTTTTTCTATATCAAAAAGGTACAGAATTCTACCACAACCGGTTATTGCCCTACTTTTCTGTTTCTTTACATCTTGAAGAACACTGCGGTATTGCTGTCTAGCACGCTCATATAAGTAACTAGAGAGAGCTAGAGTTAAAATAGCAGCAAGAACGTGGGGCTGAGGAAAGTTGTGCGATGCACCAGATATTTTTTAATTCTTTCACATGTTTTTACTAAAAGTAACAAACCGATTTGGATCGGACTGGCGAGGTTAGCCAAAAACCTCTACACTTCCTTCACCGTCGGCCTTTCCAATTTCCACTGAACGAAACAACAGGCGCCCAACGATAGATCATTTAAAATGACTGTTTACGTCTAGGGAAAAATGAGTGACGCGTCGAGTTCAATATTCTATTTGAGCGATGTTCACACAATTTCGGACAGAAATTCCCCCCATACGCGGCGAATCAGCCACCGCAGCCGCTTACAATCAAAGAAAATCTTCAATTAGGGTAATTAGTGATAAATGACGATTAATTGTGGAGACTTTAAAAGGCTGAAACGGTTCGATCGGATCTGTTTTAGTCTCGTGAGGAAGAAATTACCAATTAAATGTTTAACTATTGTTAACGTGTTTAAAATTTAGTGAAAATTAATTAGCGTTAAGTATTTGAAACTTACCATCGGCAAGTACGGGAAAATAAACGCTTGGCACCACTCGGTTGTACAAAAATAGTGAACCATTCGAACCAAATCAAATATTTACAAGAAATTTGAGTTACGGAGTTTCTGGAGTCTGACATCATTCTCTTTTGTTCCAGCTTTTAAAATTAACTAAAATTTACATTTTGTCGGGTACAAATCTAAATTGTGCGCTATGAGTGTAATCAAATTGAATCACTATTACCGTGAATACGGTCGGTCGCTATTTCAAAACGTCAGACTCCGAAAACTCCGAACTAAATACGACGCTTTTTTTTTGTTTCATTGAATACGTTTTGTGTATCATACTTTATCGTCTTAAGTAATCAGTAAGGCTTTCTATACAACGTTAATTGTCACCTACCTCTTTTTATTTTTCAATAAGCGCAAGTTGTTTGAAAAAGAAAAGACGAAGTAAAACTTACTTTCTGTGCGTGTACCGTAGCTGTACTTTTTTTTCTCTTCGCCCTACACTAATCTAGGTCTCGCTGATATCGTTTGTAGTGGTTAATTCTGAATAATTTGAAAATATGGAACATTGCGAAAAAACACTTTTTTTTGTACAATCTCCAGTCATAGTTGAAGACCTACGGGGAAGAATGGTACCTGTCCAAAAAATTTAATTTTGAGAAAAAACAATTTGAAGGTTTGTGGCATGGTTGGGGAAAATGTACAATGGATTTTTTAATTAAAAAAATAAAACCTTAAGCAACAAGTATTTATTATTAATCTCAAACATTTTCAAATTAAAATTCGCATATTTCGCACGTTTAAAAAATAAAAATCGAAGAGGGTCCAGGACAAAAACCGTTATTCCCTCACAATTCCTCTCCAATCACTATTTCGTCACTTAAATATTCGTCATCACTGTCTTCGCTTTTCTTCTTTTGACCTCTTGGTTTTTTCTGGCTCTGAACTGCATTTTTTCCCAAACCACTAAGTTTTTCATAAAAATTACGGTACTCTGGTTTTTCCAAAAAATCCATCAGGAATTGCAAATCTGCATGTCTAGCTGCCTTTATGGGAACCGGTGAGTCGTAAAGTTTTTTCTTAGGGACAATTGTAATAACTTGTTTTTTTTTCCTGGTGCCTGGTTTTTTGGTGACTTTTTTCCAGCTCTTAAGGCTTACTCTTGGTAGCGACAGTTTCTTTGGTTTGAGTTTCAGTGCCAAAAGAAGCTGGGGTTGTGTGACCAAAGTAAGTGGTTTTGTAGGCAATCTTAGGCTCTACATTGCTCACCTCGAGAACTCTTGTTGGCTGAGTAGGAAATGAGCATTTGTGTGCGTACAATCCAGTCTGGTGCTCTGTCCAATTTGAAAATTCCATCTCCGAACTTCTGTGTATGATTTTTGATTAATTAGGGACATGTCCTTATCACATTCCATGTATGAATGGCCCCTTATTGGAAAGAAGACGTTGATCTTGTCAAATCGGCGCTCCTCATCAACGAGATGGTAAAAAAGTCTGATTAAAGTACAATTTTTATTTTGCCCAGAGCAAGAATCACAAAAAACGTTTAGTTCTCGAACGTCTTTCGACAAAATATTATGGACAAAATGGTAAACCATAGAAGCAACATCATCGCAGACTTTCTTAGCCACAGATTCATCATATGTGTAAAAAACAGCTTCACCATTAGACAACGTATGCACATTAAAGCTTCTAAAATTCAATTGCCTCTGGTAATATACACCATTACATGTTATGATTGGAGTAGGAAAATTTTTTTGATAATCTATAGCGATTCCTTCATTGTGTTTGTTCTTCATTGCAAGTCGACGGTACTTTTTCTTTAGCGAATATAATTGTTCGCTCTTCTTTAGCTGCAACTTTTTTGCAATTTCTATCGATTTTAGCAGTTTTTCTAATGGTTTCTTTTTTTCAATGTCAGAGGTAGAAAGGAGTTGTTGATTCAGGTCGGAAATCACAACATTCATCTTGTCGCAATACGCACATGTATCTTTTCGAGGGTATCCAAATGATATATTGAAGTTACTCAAAAATCTCGTGGAATTTCCAGTATAACAATGGATTTTGGGGGTGTTTTTCCGAGTACATTTTATGCAATTTAGAAACATTTAACTCAGCGTTCAAATATATTTTTTTAGTTTTCTTTGTCGAGTAGTGCGATTTCCGTCCTTTTAGTGAGCGTATGAAAGCGAAAACTTTTTCGTTAGTCTCTTCCAATAATCTGTGAGGTCGGTTTTTGTGGGTCCCCCTCTTATCAGTGGGAGCTACCCCCGAAATGGCAAGAGATTCACGAATGCGTTGAACCCGACCCTGAGAAATGCCATGCAGTGCAATGAATGCCTTCTTACATATAGGTAAATCGGTCAAAACTCCTTCTTCATTCTTAATTCGAACTCTGTACGAGTATGATGCTTGGTGCTCATGAGAACTGTCGTCATTCTGATTCCTTGATCGCCGACACTGAACAGGTAAAACAGTGATCAAGCCACTGAGGTACAAACTTTGTTGTGATCAGAAAGCATATTGAAATCATGCAAATTCGATTTTTCTCAGAATCTGGTATGATTTTAAAACATCGAAAAGGTTTGCACTTACAGTCTGGGCCGAGAGTATGACTCGAAGTTCGCAAAACCTTCGTGACATCGCATATTCTTCCTGTTTTTTTGTTTGTTTTTTTTTCGTTTTCTACTTCCCTTACCGTCCACACTTTTTAAATTTGCACTTTCTTCATCATCCGAACTTGATGTAATCATTTCGACCCCACAAAACTAGGAAATTATAGCAAAATATCTGGTGCGTTGCAACACACAACTTTCCTTAGCTCTACGTCAATTCACTTTGTACATAGCTAATTCTATTTAATCGATTCATTTATCACTCAGTTAACTTGAACTTGGTCAAGCAACGCTTTACGGCAGCACCAAGCGGTAGCGCTTACAGTTCCAGATGTTATTGTGCTGCTCGTACTCATTGCAGCACCATTATTGAGCAATTGGTACATAGATAATCAATGAGGCTGTAAACACAAATTTTTTGAAGAAGGATAGTAATTACTTTTGCAGAGTTATAGAGTAAAAACTTTTAGAACTGGTATTAAGCGAAACGGCGGTAGTTGAAACTCAGGAATTTCTGGAGTGAGACCCATGTATCTCATGAGCGTTTTTAAACCCTCACCCTTTAGGTATTGGATTGGACTACGATACCAATTTTTTTTTCATATTCTACAAGAATTCCAGCGGAGTTTATAAGGAAAAAACTGCGCTAAAAACGCTTTTGGTCGAAAATGTTGATAATTTATTGTGCTGCTCTCGTCATTTTCCCACAAATGGGAATTTTATGGTATAATTATCTTATTAAGAGCTACAGATGTAAAAAATTTAATCAAAATCGTTAGAGCCGTTTTTGAGAAAAAAAATTTGGTGTTTTGATCACTATGATAACTATAGTTAACTTTCAATGGATTTTGCCCATACCCTTATTTTTGCGTTCCATGGTAACCTGTAGACTAGACATCAAGTTCCAACTGATTTGGTACGGTTGTTTTCTCTAGAAACCGCGCTAAAATCAATTTCGTCGAAAATGTTGATAATTTATTGTGCTGCTCTCGTCATTTTCCCACTGATGGGAATTTTATGGTATAATTATCATGTTAAGAGCTACCAATATTAAAAATTTAATCAAAATCGTTAGAGTCGTTTTTGAGAAAAAAAATATTTGGTGTTTTGATCACTATGATAACTATAGTTAACTTTCGGTGGATTTTGTTCGTACCCTTATTCTGGCGTCCCATGGTAACCTGCGGGCGAGATATCAAGTTTGAGCTGATTTGGTACGGTGGTTTTCTCTAAAAATCGTTCACAGACACACATACACACACACAGACACACTGACCATTTTCCCAAATAGTGTTTTTACTTTCCTTGCTCTACGAAGTAGAAAGGAAAGTTATGTAATCGGCTGAAAAAAAAATTTTGAGTTCTCTTCAGATCTTTACGTTTCAGACCCCCTGAGTCCGAAAAACACTATTTGGGAAAATGGTCTGTGTGTCTGTGTGTGTGTCAGTCTGTGTGTGTGTATGTGTGTCTGTGAACGATTTTTAGAGAAAACCACCGAACCAAATCAGCTCAAACTTCATATCTCGCCCGCAGGTCATCATGGGACGCCAAAATAAGGGTATGAACAAAATTCACCGAAATTTAACTATAGTTATCATAGTGATCAAAACACCAAATTTTTTTTTCTCAAAAACGACTCTAACGATTTTGATTAAATTTTTATATTGATAGCTCTTAATAAGGCAATTATACCATAAAATTTCCATTCGTGGGAAAATGACTAGAGCAGCACAATAAATTACCAAAACTTTCGACGAAATCGATTTTAGCGCAGTTTTTAGAGAAAACCACCGTACCAAATCAGCTGAAACTTGATGTCTAGCCTACAGGTTCCCATGGGACGCAATAATGAGGGTATGGGCAAAATCCATCGAAAGTTAACTATAGTCGTCATAGTGATCAAAACACCAAATTTTTTTTCTCAAAAACGGCTCTAACGATTTTAATTACATTTTTTATATTGATAGCTCTCAATAAGGCAATTATACCATAAAATTCTCATTCGTGGAAAAATGACGAGAGCAGCACAATAAATTATCAACATTTTCGACCAAAAGCTTTTTTCGCGCAGTTTTTTCCTTATAAACTCCGCTGGAACTCTTGTAGAATGTTTTTAAAAAATTGGTACTGTAGTCCAATCCAATACCTAAAGGGTGAGTGTTTAAAAACACTCATGAGATACATGGAGCTCACTCCAGAAATTCCTGAATTTCAACTACTGCCGTTTCGCTTACTACCAGTTCTAACAGTTATTTTCCAATAACTCTGCAAAAGTAATTACTATCCTTTTTTAAAAAATCGTGTTTACAGCCACATTAGTTATCTGTGTACCAATTGCTCAATAATGGTCCTGCAATGAGTACGAGCAGCACAATAAATTCCGGAACTGTAGGCGCTACCGCTTCCTGCTGCTGTGTCCTGTTGTTTGACCAAGTTCAAATGAACTGACTGATAAATGAATTGATTAAATAGAATTAGCTATGTACAAAGTGAATTGACGTGGAGCTAAGGAAAGTTGTGTGTTGCAACGCACCAGATATTTCAGACTCAGGAGGGTCTGAAACGTAAAGATCTGAAGAAAACTCAAAAAACATTTTTCAGCTTGTTACATAACTTTGCTTTCTACTTCGTAGAGCCAAGGAAATTAAAAAAAGATGACACAACATGAACTTTAAAGGCCGTTATACGGACAACAACCGTTTCTCCCCAGACGCGCGGAAGGGAACCGTTCTTCCACAACATGGCCTATCTTTGAAGTGTAATATCTTTGGACTGGAACCTTTTTTCCCCTTTAACAATTAATTATTTCTTAGAGATCCTTAAGATGCTAAAGATGGCGTTGAAATCGGCATTTTGAGAAAAATTGGACAAAAACCGTTTTTCCCCGTAGGTCTTCAGTTGAGAAATCAAGGAAAAGATTAGTTATATTGCGTAAAAATTACTATGAAAGTAATAATCGACAGAAATTGAAGTAAACATTGTTATGATTTTCTGAAAAAATCGTAGAAAAATAGAAAATTGGAAAAATTAATTAAAACATTGTGTGAATATCATTGAAAATTGAAACCAAACAGCTTCGACAATGAATTCGAATAAATATCGGCTATTACAAATATATAATATGTATTATGTATTTATAATGTGTTACCATGCAGAATTACTGGGGGGGAAAGCCTTTTTAACGAATAAAAAATACAAAATTACGTTAAAGTTATTGACTGTAGCGTAACTTATTAAAAAACGACTCTTGGGACAAAAAGCTGATCGGCAAAAATAGAAAATGCTGAGAAACCGAACAAAAATGGTCGGAAAATGGTATACCACTTGTTAGAAAACGGAGTAAAAACTTGTTGGAGCGTGGCCTTCCACGCGTTGGTGAAAATGACGAACAAGTTTTCGTAAATCGAAAAACAATACTCGCATGGATTTTTACAAAAGATGGAATATTGCGTAAGAATTGTTGCGAAATGAAAACTGCTGAACGTTGAGTAATGAGAGTTGAGACATGAAGTACAAATCACCTGGAAATTTGACAAAAATGTTCGTAACTCGTAAACAGTTTTAAATCAAAGACGAATTGTTGCGAAATTCAATTGAGCACATTTGCGCCGAATGAACGAGGTAAACGAGCGAGAATTATGTTTCCCTTCTTGAAGAAAGTTTGTTATTCAAAGAAAATATGTGGTGCGGAGCAACACACTACTTTCCGCAACCCCCGTAAATTCGACGACTTGCTATGGGCTCTTTGTCTTCGGAAAACGCATTTCTACGGATACAACTATAGGGAACAATAGGTACTAGTTATAGGTAATAGGTACAAATAGGTACTAGTTAGTTGATAGTACTCCGTAAGTTTAATCTCTGTTCAATGAACTGTTAGAAAAACATTTATTGACCACTACATAGATATAAACTATTCGAAAACATCCTGTGAGCTTGGTGAAAGTCGTTGAAGCCATTTTACCAACACGTGAAAAATAACCTGTTCTTGCTTCATAAGCTGTATCTCCGCTCACTGAATTTTCACGGAGATATTTATACAGAAGAAAAGATGGGTGTACTATCCTACTGGTTAGTTAACCAAAAATCGTTAGAGCAGTTTCGACAAAAATGCATTTTGTACATTTTGGTCCCTTTCCAATCGGTGGAAATCAATCATAAAATTATTTCAATTGCACTCAAAAAGTGAAAAAATGAATGAAAACGGTTGTGGTATGAAGCAACGGTGTTGTGGAATGGACGTTGAATACAAATTGTCATGAAATCTAGTCAACGCGATAAATGGTGAAATTGTGACAAAATTGTTGGGAATAGAGATCCACTTTGAGAAGTCCATGATTAGCTCAAAAAATGGTAGAAATTAGTGGACCTGTGTAACCCCTTTTATTTTCCGTTCGTTAAACACGACGTCACTCGAGTGTTATAAGCAGGGCTGGGAAGACTAAGAAGCTACTTTCTCTAAATAATCAAATTCCAATGGCGCAAGACAGCCTTAAATATTTTGAATATGTTTTGGTAACTTTCGTAGAAAATGAAGCCACTTCAATCAAATAAGCCCGAATTTTCGTAAAATATGAGCACCTAAGTCCGTTTCGTGGGTTTTTTTATCCAATACTAAGTTTTAACCTTCTGAAATCGCGTGCGTCGTTCTTTATCGTAACTCAAGAGACAGGTATATTAACTTCTTAATACCCTCAAAACAAGGCAATGTATTTACAATGAAGTTGACGTCTTAGCGAGAGGCAATGATAAAAAAAGTAAACTACTAACGACAAAAGGAATGTCACGCCTTAAATGCAAACCATTTTCTTATTTTCTTACGGCTCAATAACAATCAACTTCCGAATAGCAATCGAGAGGTGAAGACGAAAAGAAAGCGCAAGTGAAACGTCGAACATTCCATTACTAAATGTACAAATCAAAATCAATTCTATTCGACGTGTAAAATTGATCAGTTCCAATTTTCCGCACCAAAACGCCGCTCCCGAGCTGACCACTTTGAGACCGTTTTTCCATTTGAGATGAAGTAAAAGGTCCTTCGATTTTGTCGTTTTCGCTCTTCTTATATTCCCACATAACTTCGTTGCCTGAAAAACGAACGATAGAGTAAACTACGAACGTCGTGGATGGTAATAGCGATAAATAAACAAATCTGCCAGGTAGTTGAGGTGCTTCCTCGTACGAAGAGTCTGTTTCTTTCAATTTGTGGGTCACGGGTAGGTTATACCAGTCAAAAAAATGACAAGCAAGCGGTACATTTTAGCCCGTGTTGCGTGGGAGAGAACAAAAACGTTGTCCGCTGGATACGAAGAGATTTAACATTAACTTAGCACAATTCAATCGTGTGTTCGGAGCGTTCGAGCTTCTGAGTAATTGGAACACTACCTGAAGCCACTAGCGAAGAACAGACAGTACCTTTCATTCTTTTTATTCACTTTCTTCATTCACAAAGTACGACGTTTTCACGATCTGGAGCTACAGTCTAACACAATCAGCGAATGAGTAAATTTCTGTTTTCTGTTAATTTCAATGTTTGGCTCATATCTTTCACCTAATACGCCTGGCAAAACGGAAGGAAAAACGATTAGTGACGAAAATCGACGCCTGTGTTTTATAGAATGTGGACAGAATATACTGAGATAGAAAGGCTAACATCACATGTATTGATAAACCTACAAATGGTAGATCTCAGGTAGGAGCAGTCGAAAATGGAGCAGCACTGTGGAATGTACAATACATGTGTTACGAGGGGGGTTTGGGGACGTTTAGGGACCCGCTGACTCAGACAAACATTAACAGCAATCGCCCGGAGCTCCGATCCACAATTGCCCGACTTTCGTCGGGAATTATGAACCATTGTCTTAACCACTAGACCGCGATCGCCCGGTGCCTTTAAAGGGAGTCAGGCGGTACACATGTAATCATTAACACATGTAATCATCATTTGGTCTACAGCACCAAATTCCACAGCTCCAAGCTAATCAACATTTTCCATCAAACCAAGTACTTAAATATAGCTCCATGCCAATTCACTGAACTATAAAGCTCGTTTAAAGAATGCCGGCCTGAAGGCCCTTCCAGATTCTCACGGAATATTCTGAGGAGTGAAAATGTGCAGAGGTTTCTTGGCTTTATCCGTCCTCGCCTCACTCCTTTCGAATTCGCTACGTGCCAAGGATCGAGAGTGTGGAAGGGGTTGTTCAGCCATCCCTGTTTGTTCTCACCTCACTCCCTCCAATTTCGGTTTGTGCCAAGAAGCGAGAGTGTAGAAGAGGTTGCTCAGGGTTCCTAATTTGTTTTCACATCGCTCGGCCTGACTCTACTTAAGACTGACTTTTGTACCACGAGTCAAAGGATTACAAACAGATGAATGAGCGCATCCACTCTGGGAGTTGGCTCGATGGGAGCTTTTTTGTTTTGGGTGTTTCAGAATTTAGCGTTTGGTGTCGAAAACACCACTGGACTGGCAAAGAAGCAGCAAATAGGGGTTTATTAGCTGACACAGAACTACGATTTTCAATTAAGGTGTAAATTGCAAAAGGAAAGAGAAATTTCATTTTAGCTCTTGAAACTGTTCATAGTCTACTAAAGATACAATACTAAAGATAGGTCTTGAAATAGACTACTAGTTCTTATGAAATTACTCCGGTCTCTTTAAGAAAGTGATGAGTACTAACTACGAGATTCGGCTGGCTCCGTGGAATCTTTGGCATCTGAGGGACCATCCCCCAAACGTTCTTTTTCTTTTTCATTAAAGTCATCGTCGTACATGTCCAACTCAGGCTCTGCAGCAACTTTTGCAGACACATTGACCTGAAAAGAAATCGACACGATGAAAAGGTAGCTTCGGAAAAATATGAATTCATACAAATAATTATACATCACGCTGGCAATACTAGAGAGTCGACGGAAGTCTATGATGCATTTCTACGCATCTCTTCATGGCTACTTGGAACTCTCAGGGCTGCTCTCATCGTTTGGCTGGCCTCACTCATCATAGACTGGTTGCAAGGGTTGATTGGTACGATTTCTTGTCACTTCAGATGCCCTACAGAATTCGCACTGAAGGCTCTCTCAAGTGCACAGGTACATGATATTGTAGTATCAACTACCCTTGGTGAAGAACTGCAAGTTTTCATGATGAATGCGTGGTGAGTGGAAGGAGGGGGGGGGATGGCCTGCAATGGCTTGATGGTAAAAGGCATGTAGTCATTCACCCTATGTATTCCCTGTTTTAGCTGCTAGGAGCAGTTATCACATTGCTCAACAAGGTGGCGCCTGATCATGGCAAAGTTCCCATCAGCTTTCTCGTGCCTGATAGCAACAGTCTATCGAATGATTAAAATCACTCCTTTAAGCTAAAATACATTCAATCACTTTCAACTGTTAAATGGGTAGCAGACGCATTACTCGGCTTCTCCATCGTCCAGGTTTACAGTCACTGAGATGGCAAAAAACTCTCTTCTTACCAAAAAGTTCCAATAAATAACATTTATCAGAATTTGAATCATTATTATATGAACCAAGTCTACTTTTAGAACGTTTAAATTTCTACTGAAGGTACATGCTGTAAATGAAAGGGTGAGCTGCTGAAGGTGTTTATTTGATTGACTATCAACTGTCATTGTTGAACAACACTGAGGGATTCAACATTGGTTTCAAGAGTCTCGGAAGGCACTGTGGTGCTCGCGGGTAAGAGGGAAGGGGTGCAGGGGGTGCAAAATATGCACCAGGAAATACCAAGAACAAGAACCTAATCAGGATCAGGGAGCTCGACTATAAGCAGAACACATGCATTCAAGAATATGGGTTCACAGACGTACTTTTGCAAATTAACATTGCCACTAAGACGAACTTTCACTCGTTTCAGTTGTGTACAACAACAAACTGTTAGCGTTTAGTTCTAGAATGTATGTTATTGTCCCTGCCTGTGTCACAATCGTTACAGAGTGAGCTGCACATACGTAATTTATTTTTATTCAAATATGGAACCGTCAACGTAAGCAAAGACTTTCTGCGAACTAAAGGGTAAGGAAAGTATTGTAATCGCATCAAAAAAAGTTGAGTTATCTTTAGATCTTCACGTTAGAGGCTAAATACTAAAAAACGCATTTTCAGGCATAATTCAATATGCGGAAGAACGGCTGAACCGATTGAGCTGGTTTTCAAAGACGCAAAAAGAAGGTTAAGAACGATTTCAATCGATTAGAAAGGGGGGTGGGGGACCAAAATGTAAAGTAACAGTGTATCATTAAATAAACAATACATGTATATTTTTCTCAATAAATGTTTCTGAAGCTTGAAGAGATAAAAACCAAAATTTGTGGAAAATAATGTTTTTTGGGACATTTTCACAATTTCCGTAGTAAGTGCTTCATTGGGTTTGATCAATCTTATGGTGGAGTGTCTTCTAGCAGCCTATATCGATATTTTCTTCTCTGGAACTATTACTGTACCCATCTGTCGATCGAAAATATAAACCATGATATGATGTGACAGTACCTACATAAAGTTCCCCATAGATGTTTCGGAAGAAATGCGTTGAACGAATACAGTATACATAATTCTTTTCTCTTTTTTCCCCCGAGGGCGTGCGGGACAAGTCCCTTTGTCACTGCGGCCACATATGGGCCTATCGTGACACTGGCCCTTTCTTAGTAGAAGGCGTCATACATACCCGTCCTCCTTAGGAAGCTGAGTACGTTCTTCACTGCACATTCCGGTATGATTTGGGGTTCAATGGTCCCCCGACCGAAAAATACGAAACGTTTAGCTGCCAAGGAAGGGCATTCACATAGGATGTGCTCTGCCGTCTCGTCCTCCTCGTCATGAAGTCTACATTCCACCGCCTCTGAGATGCCCATCTTGTTGAGGTGATATCTGAGTGTGCAGTGCCCGGTGAGAGAGCTAGTCAGAACTCTCAGATCCTGTCTGGAGAGTGTCAGCATCGCCTTTGACCTTTGACAGGAAGGCGTGACGAGCCTTTTCGCTTGTCTTAATAGTGGCTGGTGATGCCAATGGGCGCTGTTTTCCTGTGTCTCTCATCGAGCAACAAGACGGTTCAGGTGACTCTTTGTCATGCTCATGTATGGTTCAGGCGATGGGTAGGGATTCTGTACCCCTTTTTGCAAGGGGGTCATTCAGCCTTTTCGTTGCCCTCATACCCCCTATGAGCCGGCATCCAGATGAGGGGGGTCCTGTGACAGGCGCTGAGCTGTTTGACCTTAGCTTAGACCTAAAACTATAGGCTGTCTGAGAATATGTAGATCCGCTTGCCCTTGAGTCCTTTATTCCAGATCTCTTCCGTGTAGATCTTTATGGCTAGGATTTCCGCCTGAAATATCGTGGCGTACTCTCCCAGCGGCTTAGCAAGACTGTAATTGGGCCCTACAATGCCCAGTCCAGCTCTGCCTTCCATAACTGAACCATCGGTATACCAGTATACATACTTAGCAGGTCGAATCACGAGGGTTGTGGAAAGTTGTGTGTTGCTACGCACCAGATATTTTGTTCTGGAGTCATATGGCGAACACTGTGAAAAGTTTGGTCAATGAAACGAAAGTAGTTTGAAATTTGCTGTTCCTTCGCAATACTGTTCTAGGCCCCACACACACAGAGACCTTATATTGAAATGGTGTTTATTGAATTGGATGTAAATAACTCGAATATAATTAACTAAAAAAATGTTAGCTGATTTCATAACTACCCTTCTTACTTTGTAGGTTTAAAGATAGTAAAAATTGGCAAATAAAATGTTTTGTTCCTACACTCCGTACTTTATTGGAGATATCTTCGTAAGTTTCTTGGTAAATATCCATATTTCCGGAGTGGGTGAGTATAGCATTGGCCAATCCAGTCAGCAATGAGACTTTCTCACTATCTCCAGTCGTGTTATAAGGCAGACCTGCCTTTTTCAATTTCAGTCTCTCCGAAGCTGACAAACTACCAGTACCCCCTGAAAAATGAGGAAACTTTATCCGTCTCACAAATCACAGATATTTACAAAAGTTTTGAATGACACGTGAGAATTTTATTGCGCCTTGTTTGTCATAAACTCACCAAGCCTTTTTAATGCCTTCGCGATTGTTTCTCGGGGTTGAAGATATGATAATATCTCACGATAAAGTTTCAATTCGTCAATCGCTTCTGGCATGTCGTCGTCATCGCTTCCCAACGTTTTGACTGGTCCTGATTCGGATTGTTTGACCTGCGTTCAACCATCGGATATTGAATGCAAAATGAAAAAATCGAGTCCGCTTAACTAACATAAATCTGCACTAGTACAGCGACAGCGATAAGTATCTCAAGAAATAAAAATAGTATTTTTTATTGAGAAAGGGCAAAGGTGCCAAGGTCGACATCTCTGCTCAGAAATGAGATTTGAAAGTTGGAGATCAGTGGTTTCTCTAAGAAGTTGAGCAGAGCCAACGACCCGAGCATACGTACGCATATTTAAATTTAATACTGGGACTTATTTCGATGAAACGTACGAATCTCCGTGTATTAAGGAAAAGATTTCAAGGTATTTCTACGGTTCAAAAATGATATTACCTTAACCCAGTCTATGTTATCAAGCCAATGATCCTTGGCCAATTTCTCTTTCTTCCAGTGGTACATGCCATCATTATCAAAATGACCTTCCTCCATTTCTTCTTTCATGTTGAACGGCGTGATTGTTATACCTTCCTCCTGCCCGACGACTCCTTCTTCTTGACCTAAAGGATATAACAATTCAAAATGGAGAACGTCATGTCAAGTAATTTAGTGAAAATGAAAGTCAGAGGGTACAATCACTACCTTTCTTTCATGGAATTGTGACAGACAAAAAAGAAACTAAATATATGAAAAGGAGAGTGGGTGCACACACTAGTTCAGGCCAGCTCGGAAGAGAAGAAATTCAAAATAAGGTTATGAGTAAAATCTATTCAAAACTCACTACAGTTATCATCGTGGTCAAAACCTCAACTGTTTTCTTAAAAACCGGCTCTAAACAATTTTCGTCTAGACAGTTCCAAACAACAGAGAAGTACTATACAATTTTCCTCCAAGGAATGACGGGTGCAGCGCATTCAATTATCAAAAAAAAAACATTTTCGGGTTTAGTGGGAAGTTTTCCTTATAAATTCTGCATTTATGATACCACATTTCTACCGACAATCGAACCAGTAGTCCAATAAATACTTACATGAGCGTTTAATAAAAATCATCAAGTGATTAGGTTCAACAAACTTTCGCACACGTTTTCCTTATAATTCCAGAACAGTACGATCTAACTCCCCCTCAAAAAAAATCATGTTGAGGCTCCTGTAAATTACCTATGCGACTTAAATCAGTACAGGTTGACCTTAGTAGAGCCAACCCAATAAACTCTGGAATATTTGTGCAGAAGTGTGGCAGTTTATTCTTCGAAAGGGAAAACCAGACAGACTAAAAAAATAATTCGTCCATTTTACCACCTCACGTGAGGGCATCGCTGATATACGGTTTCAGGGACACGCTCCAAAGAGAAGAACTGGAAATTTGAAGGTTTGAGCGTAATTGAACGGAAGATTATCACAGGATTAGACGATACACACTACGATTATCAGAAAGCTTTGGTCCATTAATCTTACTGTTTAGAACACAGATACAAACGATTAGAAATTAAGTAGAAGAGGGTGAAGGGAGGCTGAAATGCATGCTTCAGGATCCACAGTTTATGGAAATCCCCACCCCTACCTAGTGCTTGAAATAGGAGGGGAACTTCAAGAGAAGTAAATGGTAAAAGGCAATGCCTACAATAAATTCACACGACCTAAAGAGTCAAAAGCTTCAAATTTCTTTAGAAAATCAAAATCTGAGTTATCTGTGAGACAACACGATACCTTCAATGTCGTCATCTTTCAACTTATATCGCCCATCGTCACTGTCATTATCCTCCTCGTCCGAATCTAAAGAATTTTTCATCAGCTTCGTAACGTCATCGTTAACATCATTATCTGGATGAGGCCTTTTTTTCGACATGTCCTCATAAGAAAGTACTGAAAAAGAACGATTTTCATTAGACAATTGTTTCCATTAACAATTACAAACGTTTATTGAAAGATGAACCTGAGCACCCCACTTCCTTTAACGAACTTTATAGAAACGATAATATTGTGATAGAATTGTCCCAGTGCAAATTTACAGAACATTTTACTTCTAAATTCATTTCATAGCATTCCCTACCAAATGATAGATTTTAACGTTTTAGAATATGCATCATTTCAAGCAGACATAGCCTGACAGAACTTATTTGCCACGGAATTCATCTCAGAAATGGGAAGTTCTTCAATTCGAAAGTGAACCTGTAGAACTCGATAAAAAGGCGAAGGCGATTTTCTCTGTATGCATCTCTGACAGGCTGATATATTGCCTTCCGCCTACCTTGTTTAGTAGCTCCGACATTTACTTTAGTAGGTATCTAAAAGCATATAGTCACGTCATTCTACCCTATCTATAACTGTCAATTCTGATTTGTTTTATTTCATTCGTTTGATGTCATCGCATACTTCAGCCGCCAAAATTTACTAATGGACTGATCAATGACGTTAACCCTCTTCCCTTTGACACACTCTGAATTGGATTGCAAGACCAACTCTCTCTCAGGAAGGAAAATTTTAATTTCGTAACAAAGTGATATGCACTTACCAACGCAATTACAATTAATCACCGAATCACAAACAGTAGACAAATGTAAATAAATCACACGACAGTTGTTGTTGTTGTTGTTGTTGTTAAGATAATTCTTCTTCTTTTCCCACTTAGTTACCTCATCTTTGTAGCATTCAGCTCCTCTTTCCAAGGAACTTCAGAAATCTAACTTCAGGTAGTATAAGTAGTTCGAGGTAGTACTACGTATTATATAAAACCAACCTCCTTTACTTTTAACAACCAGTTTTATTGAATTATAGAAAACATTATTGCCGCATTGTCCCGAAACGTAATTATAATAGGATTTAAAAAGCATATTGGTGTTTTTTCTGAGTTTCCTAAGAGCTCAATTTGTACTTGTTTGCATAGCTTTGTTTAAAGATACAAGGATACTAAGATTGACAGCAAACTCGAAGGACAAGTTAACTTTTTTGCGCTCCAATGGGCTCTTTAGATCAGCAGAAGCGTCAACAAATTTGTGCCCCTACATTTCCTCACAGTGGTCGAAAATGTCCCATGCCTTCGTGAACTAATTTGCGAGTAAATGAATCCACTCAAATTTGACATTTTACCTCACAGCTAACATGGGATTTCTAAACTAGGGTGAAATCGGATATAGTCATGATAGTGATCTAAACACCTGGTTTTTATCGCCAAATAAGCTTTTACTATTGTAACCAATTTCTGGTGTGAGCCGCTCCAAATGACATAACATTACTGTAAAATGTCCAGCCACAGAAAAATGACGAGGGCAGCCCAATAAATTCCCAGTTTACCTCATGAATCCCAGTCATATGAAGCGGATATTGTGATAGTAGCCAAATATGCTATAAAAGCTTAACAATCGTATGGTAATTAGACACAAGCGAATAAATCTCAAAGGTCAATCTATTGTCATTTTATTGAATAACATCTTACATTCCTTGGCTCCACAAAAGTTGAAAGTAAAGTTTTGTAATCAATTGACTGGAGCTAACATTTTGAGTTCTCTTCAGATCTTTTTGTGTTAAGACCAACTGAGCCTAAAAACATTATTTGGGAAAATGGCCTGGGACTGAGTACCTATGAACAGATTTGAGCGAAAACAGCTCAAACTTGGTATCTAGCTCACAGGTAGGTTATCATAGGACGCCAAAAAAGGGGTATAAGCAAACTAACTATAGTTATCATAGTGACGGAAACATTATTTTTCTTCTAAAAAATGGCTTTAACGATTTAGGTTAAATTTGTTAAATTTTTGCATACACCGCTACCAAATGAAATGACAACACCATAAAATTCTCATTCGTGGAAAGATGATGAGAGCAGTACAATACTTGTACAAACCTTTAGGCAAAGGGAATTTTTATCACAGTTTTTTTCCTTACTAACTTCGCACAAATGTTATTAGTCTTCAGAAAAATTGTGGTGGTAGTCCAATCAAATACCTATACACAGAGCATTTAATAACACTCATAAGGTATTCTGGAATTTCAACCACTGTTCACTTCACTACTATATTTTTGTAGTTTTTACCCAATAATTCTGGAACACAGATTATCACCATTCTCAAAAACTCCTCATTAATTTTCTGTGTAGTGTGCTCAATAATGGTAGTGGCACTGGCGAGAACAGCACAATAAACTGAGTGTAAAATAAAACGAATTAGTAGCACAAGCTATGAAAACCTGTGAATTTATCATAGAGCTAAGGAAAGTTTTGATGCGTCACCTCTGATAATATCAAATGTTTGAAAATATCACAAATTTGTTTCCACACAAAACAAAATCAAATTGACAACGACATTAATTGTGCTGGTTATTTAATAAATTTTGTGGCAGCCCGATCAACATGGTGAATTACAGAATGTTAAGAGCTTTCAGTTTTGTACTATAGAACGTTAACTTCAAACAGAACAGAGAAAATGAAAACCTTGATTTAGTTGCTGTAATGGTAGAAATTGTTGGATGTACGTTGGCATGAGGAAAGTTGAGTGATGCGTTGGACTGGATATTTTTTCATAGCTTACTGAATAAATTTAGGACAGTTCACTCTATTCTTTCCAAACGTTACTTTGGACAGTTCCATGAACTGCCTGTACATTGGGACATACTTGGGAACAATCAAATGAATTCTGGAACGTTAAATCCTACCCGTTTCTATATAGTGCACATAAACCTAATGGAAAATATATTAGGTTAGTTGGAGCGATAAAAATCATCTAATGTTGAGTAAAGTTGTGATATTATTCAGGCCGCCTATTGTTCCGTACCGATTCGCGTTCAGTTTCGTCCCAAAAATCGCAGTTCCGTAGATATGAACGGCTAGTGACTGGCGTTCTTAGATGAACCGGTTCATTTGAATCGGTTCTATATTAAGGCGAGTCGCAATTCATAGGCCTTGTTTTGACATCGGGAGAGCTAGCATTTGCGATTTTTATACGATTGTTCTCAGGAATAATGGAAAATTGGAGCATTTTGTAGTAGCTTGTTCAAGAGTAATGGCGTTTATGGAAGAAAATCTTGCAGATAGACTCGGTTTCTTCGAGGAAATATAAACGAGATTCGTTCGTCCCTCCCTTCTTCCTAGTAAGTACTATTTATAATAATTGAGCAAGTGTGCATAATGTTTGTATTGTACATTGTGATGTTTAGTATTCACTCTCTCTCCCCCTCTCTCTTTATCTCTTAATGTGTTGCGCACTGAGTGTTTAATGTCGCACAGGGTAACTATAATGGGGTAAGAATTGTCAATGGGCAACGTCGAACTCCGACTGAAGGTTTGAAAGATAGCTAATCTATTGCAACGTATACCATCTCTATTAAGCGTCACGTCATGAAACAATACGCTAATTCAAATCTACTCAGGAATGTCATTCAGTTTGAATTTCCGTGTTCTGTCACAGAGTGATCGACAAACGATCGGACTTGAATGTCCAAGGAATGCGTACTACTGTTAGAGGATGCGTACCTTTTCGAAAATAATTCGACAGTGTGACCGAACTTTGTATTCGTGAACTTTGAGCATCCCGCAGGGCTTGCGCTTGAACAGAAAGCAAAACAGAACAAGCCGTCATTCTTATATTGCAGTCTCTCTAGCACCAAATAGGTTACAACTCGTATAATCTTGTCTACTTTAATAGAAATCGAAGACTAGTTTATTAAACATTCCCCAGTGCATTCAGTTTGTTAGTAAGATCTAACATTTGCCTTCACTGTCGACTCTGAACATGCGTATTGTCGTTTTTGTTGGTTCACACAAGTAGAAACTAAATTATAGCACTTTGTTATTCATCGGGCAGCAACTACTTTCGAAGTATTTGGGCTGCATGTTATAGCCCTCCGATTTGTTTCCAACCTTCACAGGTAGCTCCCGTGCATTTAACTGTTTTTCTGAAGTCTCGTAAAAGAACATTTTTACAAAAACGAGACGTAATTTTAGTTTTGGGTAAATTATGAATGCGATCAAAATAAGTTTGAAATTAAGTTTTTAGTTTATTCCTGAAAGTCGCATAATTGTCTTTAAATGGATTATTAGCCAAGCCAGATTTTACCCTAGAGATAAGGAAAGTTGCTCATATTTTGTCTCAATTACAGTTACAGGCGTGAAAATGCATTGGGTGGCTCATATTAGTGGGGAAGACACTCATGGGCCAAAAAGGGTAAATCATGCCGCCGCCGCTGTCGGCGACACAATTTATACTTTTGGTGGATACTGTACTGGCGATGTGTCGTTCTACACCAGTAAAGGTCTCATCGACGTTCATGTGTTGAATATATGTAAGTTGTCATTTATTTCTCCTCTGTTAAGAATTCCGCTACCCGAACAATAAGAGAAGTATTGTAATCAGGCCAAAATTGGTTGAGTTTTCTTCAGAACTTTTGAGGCCTACTGAGTAGAAAAAGCCTAATCTTTAAAGCCGAATTTCGGTGGTCCGAAATTGAAAAAACCTGCTTTTGCGTCTTAGACCAGTACCTCTGTCCATTGAATTTTCACGTAGGTATTTATACATAACAAAAAAGGTATCAATCAGTTGGAGATAATAGTATCCGATTTTTGGTGGGCACTTGTCGTAGCACTGCTTTTGTATGCCTTCATTCAAGGCTACCACCGGTATTTTTTAACCATTTGAGACATTTTCTTTCAGCTCGTTTTTCAGTTACAATTTCATGAATTAGTAATCGTGAGATTGGAAATTCCATCTCAAGAGAAATAATTGAAAACTTACTTTTTGCTTAAGCTTCTCTTCAATTGGGTGACCCAGTTCACCAGTAACCAAAGACAGGTGCCCACATCGTTCTTCATCATGAACTCGATCAATCTCTTCATAGAACTGTCTGAACCCATCTTCTTACCATTGGATCACTCATAGCAGTTTGTAAACATTGCAGATTTGTCGATAAATTTCACTTGCTTTAACTTCTTTGAATTTAGAAAACGAATCACAGATCTGATTTCAGAAGCGACAGCGTTTTCAATTATGGGCATAATAATGAAGCAACACTTCAGCAGCAGCAATCTGAAAATGAAGTAGATTTTTTTCTGCTTGAGTCAGAGTAACTGGGATGCATGCTCAGAACTAAGATCGCAGTGCTGATGCGGATAGAAATAAAAACGGAACTAACTTAGTGGATATACCTTTTATTTACAAAATAATGTAAATGTCTAAAAAAAGGAAGTAAAATAGAACTTTTAAGAAAAGAGACTTTTAATCTGGATCGTAATGTCGTAAAGTCGACACAATTTTTTTTATTTGTTCAAAAGCATCGTAGCAATCGGTGCTAAAAATATGCGGTGTAACTGCAGTTTCACGAGACAAAACGAACAAATGAATACTGCTCGAGAATTTTGACTTATAGCACAATAAAAAAGTGGGGAGGGAATCCGCCTGCTAAGGGGCGCTTATCGAAGCTCTTTTGCGCCAAAAGAGATACTTTTCATGATTCGAATCCACTTCTCAATGCCACTATAATGTATGGTGAAAACGGGAGATGTCGACAACCAAGTACTGTTTGAATCTACTCTTTATTGACCGTGAGACAATAAATTAGACATAGATGGGTCTTGAACTTTCAATACCTTTCTCATCTCTTCTTGAACACAAACCATAAAAGAGCATGATACTACAAAAGTTAAAATGTAGTTATTAGAATGTCAAATACATTTTTGGTCCCATGGGAATTTTCCCTCTTTCCGTCGATGGTAATTGATTATAATTTTGGTTTATTATTCATTCTGAATAATAACCCTATGTTTTCGGTCACGAAAAATTTATTACAACCCCCCCCCCCCTCAAAATTTGATACTTTACGTTCCAAGACATGGAGATTCCAAATTTGCAATGTCCATCCACCGTCCAGGCCATTTTGTGCCTTTAACGTGGTCTAAAAAATTCGTTCTTTCGCACAAAAATCCGATTTGGTATCTAGTTGTGCCCGCCATCTCGGCAATCCGATTGGATGAAGCCCGTGGTTGTAATGGGCAAAAAACGGTTAAAAAAATTAACGAAACGCAGTACAACGCGGGAGCTACAGCGTTTCGTCGTTTGAACTCCCTCCCTCCCGCCCGTCTCAATAAAAAACGGCGGCAACGCTGCAGGGCGGGTGGCTCAACTCCCCTTTCGCCTCCTAACGGGTTCGCTCGAAGCGCCCGACGGGGCAAAATCATCAGACGTTTTATTTCCGTAGTTCCATTGTAGCCAGGACATGTTTCGTATGGTTTACTAGTATTCGATGCTGAATCGAGTGGGATGGGGGAGCACTAATACTAGGTCAACCTGTTCATGAGAATAATAAACCATTGTGTAATAATTTGCAGGGTTTATTTTTGTGTCTTCCAAAAATGTTGGACGAAACAATAAAATAACGTGATAAATTCTTCTGCAAATCCAATACCGGGCTAGAAGGCTAGAAGGAAAAACTATTTTGGCGAAGTTCCTTACATGGCGTGTCAGAGGTCTCGATTTTGTAACTTCTGAGAGTGTGTTGGTTGTCGCGTGAGTAGGAACAGTTCCTAATTCATCGCTCGTAGATTTATCTTTGCTATTGTAATTATCTAGTTGCCTGGCACGTCCCCCTCCACCTTGTTGGTCGGTTTGAAATTTAGCTCATGTTATTCAGGCACTCCCCTACCTTCTCGTTGCTGTTCAATCAGTTTTTATTGGGTTGATGCGACCACCAAGTTGGGAAGATAAAAAGGTCTCAACTCTGAGGCGATTCAGGGAAGGTTGGAGTCACAAGTTCAGGAGGTTGATGGAGATGAGGCATGATGTTTTGGGGGGCTGCCTTTTGGCATCAAATGACTTGACGGATCTTGATGAAGTTATATTTGCTTGGCGAGTTGATTAGCGGCAAAAGGAGAGGGGAAAATCCATGACAAATGCAATTGTCTGTTCAGGTAAAAGTGTTAATGATAAATATTTTCAGCAGTAGGGAATTCGAGGATTGACACATGATCCAACAAACATTAAATAGTTGCCGCCTTTACTTCAATTCCTAATAGTGTTTACTTTGTTATAGATCAACTTATTTGGAAGGAAATACCTCGTCCCAGCCCTGACTCTGAGCAATATTCTCTGGCACCATTCCAACGTTATGGCCACACTGCTGTTGTGTATGGCAAAAATATATACATTTGGGGCGGTCGAAACGATGATTTAGCGTGCAATCAAGTGTTTATATTTAATACAGGTTAGTTTGAATGCTCAATCTTTTAATCAAATGTTTTTGACTTTGCTGTTCGTCTGAGATATTTCCCAAAGAAATCGAAACATGCATTGCCGTACATGATAACAAAATCTGACAAGCCACTGTGTGACCCTCCTTCACACCTACTCATTAACTAACTGCCCAGTCTGTCGAAACTATTTGAGACGTTGGTGCTACTCCTTCACCTATGGAAGTTCGCAGCAATTCGGTTTCCAGACCTCCCGTAATGTCGTCTTGTGCATCTTGACTGGGAACAGGCCTTCGGTAGCACGAGGGTCTCTGCCCCCATCTCACAGCGAACTCACCTTTCGATTGGAGTAAAAATGGTTCTAGCAATTTCCTAGGCTGAGTTAACTCATCAGCAAAATTTGAGAACTGGAAGTACGTCATGATTTTGAACATTTCCGAAAGTCATTACGTATTGGGGCTGAAACATTGAGTGGGGAATGCGTTTGTGGGTGCTAATTAAAAATTCGATTAGTGGTAAGTTAATTCAAAAATTTTGTTAGGGCAGTGGTCTATTTTCGTTGTTTCTTTTCTAATGACAAATCGAATGCCTCCTCCTCGACAGCTTGAACCTTTCTGGAGATACCGCGGAGCGAATAATTTTTAAATTCAATTAATAACGTCATCGGGGAGTTGTTGACATTTTGTTATGCCCGAGGCTTATTTTAAAAGAATCCTTTGTTGCGGTTCAAGTTCGCCATATAACATTACCAGACTGGGGAAGAGGGAAATGAAAATTGGGAGCCGCTCTTCAAAGACGAAAAAAGGAAGAAGGGACCAACTCGACCACTCGAGGAAATCCAATGAATGCGCCAGGCTGGGGTGAATCCTGGAGAAAAAATTAACTTTGGCTTTCTTCGTGGCCTTTCCTCTCGGCACCCATCCACCTAATCGTGATTTTAACTCATGCAGCTTATTAACACGTTCACTGCGACAATAATTGTTCAAAACCTATTTTCTGGGCAGCAACTTTTTGTGTCTCCATTTCTTTCTTTTTGGAACCAAAAAAACCATCATCTGACGACTTGTAGTTCAAATTTCATTAACCTCTGACCTTGAAAAACGTTCGTCGACGGGTGGTCAATGCCCGCCTGACTATTGGAAACTCTTACCTCTGGCGGGTGGTCGACAGGTAGTCGACATTCTGTAGGTGAAGTTATAATACTCTAAAAACCGAGCTAAGCTGAAAAGGGGGGGGGGGAGCTTTTATAACAGCAAACGGGTGTGCAGCTTCTACCTTTAAATTATGTACCTAAGTAATTAGAAGGGAGACCCAGCAGCTTTTTTTGTCAAAGTACCTACATTCAGGTGTAAGAATGAGGAGACAACACGAAAATGCTCTCAAAAGTATAATTCACAAGCGTTTCATAGAAAAGTATTTTGTACATATTATAAAAACGATACAAGAATATTAAAGAATTATTATTATCAATAAAACAATAAATCCAGAAGCCAATTCTCTCTCAAATACCAATCGTCTCTTCACTCCACGTCTGCTCATCTGGACAAAAAAGCAGCAAATTAAAATACGCACTAAAACATAAAACGCACTGAAAAAAGGAAAAGTTTATTCTTTTTACTCTTTGTTAGGGGTTATTTCATAGCTATTTATTCATAATTTTCGATGCAAATAATATTTGGCGTAAGCTAATAAAAAGTATTGAGTAAAAAACTTACCGTATGAGAAAAACGAGAAAAAAATAACAAAAAATCGATCTGGTGGATGGCGAAGGCTTGGTCATAAACTTGGGACCTTTCACTACGCTGAGTGTGAAAGGGAACTTGCTTCGAGTCGGCTGGACGTGTTGTGGTTGATCTGAATAAGGGAAGGGAGATGTCGACGTCTGCAAGGGGTCGACAGCCACAGTGAACGTGTTAATCTAGAAGTCCCTACATTTTCTTGATCTATGTGGTTGCTGTGAAGAAAATAAAAAATAAAAATCCTTTTGTATGTTAGCTACATAAATGCAGATGAATGGAAGAAAAAAGAAAAGTGCAAGTCAGGTTGATGACGACGATGTTAGTGAAATCACTCTTGAGACTGATCTCGCAGTTGACTGTTTACACCATGTAGTCTTTACAGACTCGATAGATGACTCTGAGAGTGAGCTGGGGGAAATTTCACTCGCAGGTGTAAGGGGCTATGAGAGTGGCTCTTGAGAGCACAAGCTGCGATTACATTCGTGTCTAAACCTACCGTTACGATAGAACGCAAGTCTATTATGATAGAAACAACCACCTAGAAGAGGAAATGAGGCAAAGTAAAAAAATGTCTCTTGATAAGACACGAGTCAGGTGTTACAAGTTGCCCATCAGGAGCGAACTAGTCCTCGTTGATATTCTGACCCCTTCTGCGTTTCTTATATAGCAGAGTGTGAGGACACCTTTTCAAAGAATGATGTAATCATTTTCCTATACCTCCTCCTCCAGAAGGAGGAAAATTATCGAAGTTTCGTTCAGCGATCGAAGTGTTATTTCCCGAGATTGGGATATGATAAATCGACTGTGCCTGCCTGCAACGATTTTGAAAGCTGCTGTGTAGCTATAGCAGTTTCAGTTGTCAATATTAGAATCCCACATTGAGAGTTCTTCATACCCCACTCCAACCAATCCTGACGATCCTAACTTCTAGTTTAGTCTTGAGTAGTGTGTGCACGCACATTGTGTGTTGCATTATAACATTGTTCGATACAGTTGCGCGGGAAGAATTTTTACCTTGATACGTTTCTCTGATTTACGTTTAGAAACATGGCTTTGGTCTATGCCTCAAATCTCGGGAGTATTACCATGCTCCAGGGATGGTCACTCTGCCTGCGTTATTGGAAACCAGATGTACATTTTTGGCGGCTACGAGGAAGAGTTCGAAAGATATTCACAAGACGTTTTTGCGCTCAACTTAGACACGATGTGTTGGACGTATTTTGTTACGCAGGTATTTATCAACCCTATTATTTCTTAAATTAGCTAGTTACCTCAGTGCAGCGTATCAGAAAACTATTGCTATCATTAGGTCTTCATACTTACACCATGCCTCATTTTTGCATTAGCCCATACTGCACAGGAGAAACATTCTGCTCTAAAAATGAGAAAACGGGAAGGACAAATCAACGTTTGTTTTGTCGCTATAGGAGTAACATGGAAGTTATGTGGTCTCGGATAAGGAACGGCCTTTCAAGCGCCTTCTCGTGGCTGTCTTATCCAGCTCTACATCATCTGTGTCCATTTTCTGAGAATCTCGTTTCTCGCTAAGGAGACTGGGATTACAGAACCTTTTTTCATGCAGTCTGAGTCTGTTTTTTTAGATCACGACACATCATGCAGTCTCCTGTTTTCTCCTTCTGAGAAGTCTTCTCCTAAGTCCCACGATTCTCATAAAATTAGTCTTCTTCGTCGATCTTCCAACTACATCGCCATTGCCATAAAGTTCTCCATTTTCCGTTTGTTTATTTATTTCGGTTCCCTTCATTCTAATTTTCCCGTTTAGTTTTTAAAGGTTCTGTTTATTTTGCTATTTTATTATGATTATGGTTTGTACCATATCCTCTAAAGATAATTCATTTTTGGCTCAAGCGGGGATTGATATCAGATATGCGAGCCTTTAGAGCCTCTATGGTGCTCCCCAACTAAGTAAATAATACCTTTTGGAAAACTCTCAAATCGCTGATTCAGAAAAAAAGAAATAAAACGGGAAAGGATGAAGCCTGCTCTTACCCTAAGTTGTAGGTGGACAATCAGGAACTGGACAGATAAACATCTCTTGTGTCAAGGTCTTAACACGACTGAAGAAATAAGTAAATGAGAAGTTGGGTCCTGGACATTGCACAATCTCGCTCCAATCTGACAACTCACAACTGATAACCAATAGTTAAATTAGCTTCTATTCTTTCCTTCTCTTTTGTGACATCATTTCTATTCTAATGTATACCGTGATAACATATGTGGGGTTACTTTCAGTCGGGTTTGAGGAAGCTAAAGTATTGAAAAGGGAAATGTTACTTGTTGGGTGGAGGGTGGTAAGAGGAAGTCAGAATCCACTTTCGTATTTACAAGGGGCTGGAAAAGTAATTCACTGGTGATTTTTTAATTTATTGCTCGTTTCTACGTGGGCTCTTTTCTTGTTAGTTAAATTGAAATGAGTATTCAATCAACGAAATGATTGGAATCATTATACAAACATGTGGATGATTAATTCCATTCCTCTTAAGTAAGGCAGGAATAGGCCATTCAGAGGCTCTCAGTAACCCCCTGTTTTCTGGGTAAGAGATCAAAAAGGCCATTGGCTCGCACCTGAGGTCTGGATAGCATTCGTGCAGAAATCCTAAGGGCAGTAGTCAAGACCCGCCTGGAATTCCTCCGAAGGACCTATAATGCATGTTTTCTAGCAAGCACACTCCCTGGATGTTGGAAGAGGTGAAGGCTTGCCCTCATTCCAAAAGGCGAAGGGGATCCAAGCTCAATGTTAGCTCGCAGACCCTTGTACATGCTGGACCCTGGTGAGAAGGGGCCGGACTGAGTACCATCAGGTGTGAGGTGACCTCTCAGCACGTCAGCAAGGTTTCAGAACAGGGTACTCAATCATTGCAGTAATCTGACAAGAGGTGGCAGTAATTATTGAAGATGAAGCAGGAGCGAGTAATGCGACCCACTAGGGAGTGGATGGGAGCTCATTGGTTGACCTTTGTACTGTAGAAGGCAGAGGTAGTCCGCCCTGACGGCGCTAAGAGTGGACACTCTCTTCTCCATTCATGTGGAGGCCACAGAGTTACAAACGATGGAAGCGGCTCAATATTTGGGCATGATGGTGGATACCAAGTTGGAGTCTTGTTTCCACATCCCGTAAGCAGCAGATTAAGCTACCACAGTGTACACGCTCTTTCTTGTCTGATGGCCAAAACTAGAGGGCGCTAGGTTGGTGCTTATGAGCATTTTACATACGGGATGGAGGTGTGAGCTGATACACTGAGTGTAGCCTACCACAAAAAGCAGATGGCAGTGGTGCAGGAAAGAGTTTCTTCATAGGCAGTGTTGATGTTAGCGCCACCCACCCACTCCACCTTCTGGCAGCTGAGCAGAAAGAGATGTACCCATCAAGGGAGCAACCCAAGTATGACTACCAGAAGAAAAGATGGAGAGCTGTGACCCTTGGAAGTCGGCTAGACTAGTGAGACACAACTCAAAAGGGGCAGTGGACCAGACAGCTGATTGGTAAGGCTGCAAGCCCTAACTGCCTCACTGCAGGGCAATGAGATGTAATGCTTCCCATGCAATCATCCCGTGCCAAAGGCCATAGGGCCTCACACCCAAGGAATTTGTTCACGCTATGTTGAATTCTGATGGAAGTCGTAGGTGCTTTGCTCAATTTACCCTGGCACACTCATTCAGAACAGGATGGCGTCCTGATCCAGGGCTAGTATCTCACAGATGAAGAATGAAGACGTGGAGAAACAACCTCTCCTGGGCAATATGGGAATGGCAGTACACTGCTGCAGGATTCTCATGAGGGCGAAGAAGACAAGAAAGAAGAGCTGTCATCGCAGAGAGACATGATTCAATGTGCTAAACAGTGTCTCAATAGGCAGGAGTAATTTCATAGGATCACTAGGAGAAGACCTCCTACGTCCCAAAAAAAATAAAAAATTCCGTTCCCCTGTCACTTCCAATTTCCCACTTTGTGGGGCCTAGTGAAACGGCTGTAGTTAGCTTGAGATCCCAGGTTAAATTTGATGTAGGCGAAGTAGGCACTGCGCTTAGTTGGTTAATATATGCATTTACTCACAAAAAAATGTTTGTACGTATTTATGTCAACAGGGACCACCACCAGAACCAAGAGATTTCCACACCAGCTCTGTAGTTGGGTCACGTATGTACATTTTTGGCGGGAGATCCGACCCTCACGATATGGATATTGACTTTTATCCAAACGAAATTGCTTACCTCGATACTGAGACGAGGACGTGGCATACACCTGAAGTTCAGGGGCAGATCCCTATTGGAAGGAGAAGCCACTCTGCTTGTGAGTATTGTATCATGACATAGAGCTTAATGGAAAAGGGAAATCATTTGATCTTTTATTAGCTACTGGTGACGATTTCTCCTACACGTTCACAATCATTCATAGTGTGTGAAACAACTTACTTCCACAATAGATAAATACTTGTAGTTCGTGTTACGCCATCATTGTACAGCCCAGCACAGAAACATATGTCACACCTGAAGACTGTCCTTGAGTGTTTTTCGTTAGTAAAAATGGACTATTTCGTACATTGAGTATATTATAAATATTGTGTTCCATTAGGAGTAAAATTTTGCCTAAACTGAGTCGAGGGGGTTGATTTGAAATGTTCACCGTTGAAAGGAAAGTGTTGTGGTTGCCACATTTCATGGCACAGGTGTTAATAATTGTGCTGAGAGGAACATTATAAGACACTCTGTTCCTCTGTAGGTTGGTAAACACATGAGACTCGAGTAGAGAGTTTAGAGTAACACGCAAGAGAGAAAATGAACTCCCACAAACTTAGTGACCAGATAGGGTGAACGAAGTGAAGTCTATGAGAGTTAGAGCACAGATAGGGAACAGTCTGTGGATTCAGGATTCATACCCAGGGCGAGAGTTGGAGGCAAAGTGTTTTGAAAAATTGGCTGATCCATGCGATGAGTGAGAAGGGTGTACAAGAAGAAGCTTCAAGCTCTCCCCAGACTCTCATACTGGGAAAAGGGGTAGGTATAGTTACCAACTGACAACCATCATCTACATTTGGAAAAAGAAAAAATTAATTAGGCGAATAAAACGACGTTCTATTAAAGGAGAATGAGAATAAATATGTGCGTAAACCTGGGGTACTCCTTAATAAAATGAAAGAAAAGGTGCTTGATATAATGAAAACCCCTGCAAATTATTACTTAATGGTTTATTATTCTCATGAACAGCTTGACCAAGTATTACTGCTCCCCCATCCCATTCGATTCAGCATCGAATACTAGTAAACCATACGAAACATGACCTGACTACAATGGAACTACGGAAACAAAACGTCTGATGATTTTGCCCCGTCGGGTCGGGGAAATTGGAACGGGGGCGCTTCAAGCGAACCCATTGTGAGTCGAAAGGGGAGTTGAGCAGCGTTGTTGGGAGGCAAGCGAGCGAGCGAGTGGTTTTTTAATGAGACGGGCGGGGAGGAAGGGAGTACAAACGACGAAACGTTGACTTCCGCTGTAGTTCCCGCGTTGTACTGCGTTTCGTTAATTTTTTTAACCGTTTTTTGCCCATAACAATCATGGGCTTCGTCCGATCGGATTGCCAAGATGGCGGGCACAACTAGATACCAAATGGGATTTTTGTGTGAAAGAACGAATTTCTTAGACCACGTTAAAGGCACAAAACGGCCCGGATGGGCGACGGCGGATGGACATTGCAAATTTGGAATCTCCATGTCTTGAAACGTAAAGTATCAAATTTTGAGGGGGGGGGGGGTTGTAAAAAATGTTTCGTGACCGAAAACATAGGGTTATTATTCAGAATGAATAATAAACCAAAAATGAAAGTGAGAGAATAAGGGAACTAATTGCTGATAACTCGATAGAGGTGTTAACCTATGAAGCAGTATCCCTGAAAACATCTAGGTCAACTTGAGTGCGGGGGTAGATCAATGTGAGGAAGGCGATTTATGGGTTCAGGAATGAGAAATAACTGGGCTAATTAAGAGGCTCGCCTCGCCAACCTGCAATGCTGCGTCAAAGAAGGAATACCTTCTGGCGTAGATAAATGAAGAATGAAGGAGTCCTTCGAAAATATAAATTGGGCCATCGAGATCGTCAGAGGTTCGAAATATGTAGAAGTATTAAGCAGTTAGTTTGTCGAGTCGAAGCTCTGAAGCGAGAGGGGAGTTCCTTGTTGCGCCCTTCTCAACTTGCCTCTGCAACTACAGCGACCAGCTGGCTATATCAAGAACGCTTTCTACTCATACGTAGGTATGTAAAACTACATTTTTCGATACTGAACAAGCTTTCGATTGGGTTTGTTACGCAGGTCTTCTTAATAAAATAAAACCTCATCTCCCTCAAAATCTCTTCGCCTTACCTTCACAATAGAACCATCTCCGTCAATATACATAATGACTTATTTACACAAAAACCTATAGAATGGGGTAGCGTTCTAGGTTCGTCTTTACACTATCTCGCATAATTATCTGAGATCATTATCATTATAATACCTGCCACGATATTCCCCTCTCCGAACCCCCTAATTTCTCTAGTATATATACTGATGATCCAGTCTACGCTGTAAGCCATAGAGACCATAGAGTCCTGAAAATATACATAGAAAAGTTGAGTCAAAGGTGTGCCAAGTGGTGCTTGAAGATCGATACAACCCAGTCCATACACCTTTCTTAGGATCTTCCACTATCCCGATATCTATTTTAATGGCACAGTTCTTTCTTCCCAAAATAGCAAGAAGTATCTTGGGGTTACTCTATGTCGGGGGTCCTTTTTTAAATGGCCTGGTCTTAGAAAGGGGCGACGAAAAGTTGTAGGCTCTGTCTCTGCCGGTTGGCAAGGATCAAGAGAGACTAAGGACTCCGTGAGGCGAGGGACTCTGTTGAGTCGTGGCTCCTTCTCCTTCAGACGCGAGACGAGGGACTCGGTTAAGTCGTGTTCCTCAGGCGTTGAAGTGTGGGTCGAATGGCTCGGTTAAGTCGTGTTCCTCAGGCGTTGAAGCGAGGGTCGAATGGCTCGGTTGAGCAGTAGCTCCTCACGGCAAGGGACTCGGTTGAGTCGTGTTCCTCAGGCGTTGAAGCAAGGGTCAAATGGCTCGGTTGAGCAGAAGCTGTTCACAGTGAGTTACTCGGTTGAGTCGTGGCTTCTTCTGCTTCGTGTGCTGATTGTAGTGGGAACGCTCTCCTGACAGACGAGGACAGACCGTTTTATACGTTTTGTCGGAAGAGGGTGTCTCATTGACCACGCGCTTCCCTCCAGGAGAACTGTGTGGTTAGCACCCTCTGTCGAGATGAGACAGACTTTGCGACGAGGCGCCTTTTGAAGAAGGGTGACCAGCCGCCACACTCCTGGCTGCCGCCTTACCACAATCACGTTCCTGATTTGGTTGTTAGAACCAGGAATGGAACAAAGCAGTTAAAACCACTCTTCAGCGATCCTTATACTTCTCCGGCAAATAAAGTTCTCATATACAAAACTCTGATCCGTCTAGTTTGACTGTATGCTCTACCCACATGGCTCACATGCTCCAACTCACAATACAAGCGACTAGAAAGCCAAAAAATAGCCTAATGCAACGTAACATCGTTCGTGTTCGTCCATTCGTACGAAATTCAACTATACACGAAAACTTGTGCTTGGCTTGGACTCAGCTGCGACAACCAGGCTTTAGTGCATGGAGAAATTAATAATTATCGGCAAGCCACCTAAACCCACTTGCCGCTGGAAGATTCATTCCATTTCTTATGCCAATTAAATTTTCTTTAAAAAAATAACGAAGAAGCAAAGTGAACATTTGACCCATTGCTGCTGCTGTTGTTGCTCGAGTCAATAAAGCAAGAAATGAAAGAAGAACCTAAACAATGAAATGTAACGCACCTGTGGCGCAAACGAAGCCTGTTTAGTGAAGTAGGGCAAGCAAAGAACGCTCCTCCACACTCTCCTGGAGCATTCTGGTGTATGGATCAGGCGAAAACACACGCATTCACTCTCACGAAGTACCCAGCGATCTTTTGACTTAGGTACGAAACCCCACTCTTGAGCGTAATCAGGTGGAGTGGTGTGAGGACAAACACGGAGGGCTGAGGAACCTTCCCACAATCTCGCTCCTCGCTAAAGTCTGGATAGGCCTTCGAAGGTTGTCATTAGAAGCGTTTCAGGAAGTAGAAGTGCTACTAATGAGAGTATGGAATAAGAAGAAGAGGTAGGAGGGTGAAGTTTGGCGACCAAGGAATTCACATTGGGCTTGAAGTTTGAGAATTAAAATTGAAGGGGGCTTGTGACGTTTTGAAAGTTGGGAGAAAATTGCTTCGAAGCAGGAAGTGAATTGACGAAGGTTGGCGGGTTAAAGAGTTTTAGGGCCAGTTTATCAATAATTCAGTTAAAACGTCGAATTGTCAACTGTCAGTCAACGATATTTGGTGAGTGGAAATAGCGGGAATATCAGACGCGGATGACTGAAACCTAGCGCTGGCCAGCCGTTGAAGTGAATTGATGAACGGGCCATTCGGAATTATTTGAAGATTTGACGTATTCGAGCCTGCAAATGACATTGATTAACCGGCCCTAAACGATTGGTATTGGTGGTGATCAGAGCAGCTCGACCTCAATAACTCTTCAGATTATGGCAGTAGCCTCTAGGAAACACAGAACGAACTGCAGGTTTCAAATTTATTTTTAGCTCGTACATTAAAAATTAAAGCTAGTTAATTGACGTAGAGCTAAGGAAATTTGTGTGTTGCAACGCACCAGATATTTTTCCGCCTATTACATAACTTTCCTTTCTACTTTGTAGAGCCAAGGAAAGTAAAAACCGATTTTCGTAGAAAATTTTGATAATTAATTGTGCTGCTCTCTTCATTTTCCCACGAATGGGAACTTCATGGTATAATTGCCTTATTGTGAGCTATCAATATAAAAAATCGTTAGAGATGTTTTTGAGAACAAAAATTGGTGTTCTGATCACTATGATAACTATAGTTAACTTTCGGTGGATTTTGTTCTTACCCTTAAAAGCGTTCACAGACACACATACACACTTAGGACTTAGGAGGGTCTGAAACGTAAAGATCTGAAGAAAACTCAAAAAAAAAATTTTTTTCAGCCAATTACACAACTTTCCTTTCTACTTTGTAGTACCAAGGAAAGTAAAAATAAATTAGTTGTGTAAGTCGTGAAAGATACTGGAAAATATACGTCCTAGATGGGTGAGCGTTAGTCCCGTGGAAGGAGTTGCAAGGGGGGAAAATGAATTTTGTTGGAAGATGGACAGTTCTTGCTTCTCTTCTATTTCAATGTCAGCAACGTTACTCAAAGCTCGTAAAGACATCGGGAGATGTTATTTACGTATTAACATTCTTGTTTACAGTTTTGCACGATGGAAAAATCTATATTTTTGGAGGATACAACGACTTCACCAAAAACCACTTCAATCACATATTCAGCTTTTGCCCCGTCAATAATTTTTGGACCGAAGTTAAAACCTACGGGCAACCGCCCTGCAGAAGAAGACGCCAAGTTTGCATCGTCGTTCAGGACAAAATGTACTTGTTCGGTGGTACCAGGTGAGTTAGCGTATTAAATGTATTCGTTTACGTAATGAATTGTAAAATTGAATACAAAATAATTGGAAAAATATAGACAAACATATTGTATCGCGATGGAAGTTGCCTGTCGTAGAGCAAAGGGAAGGTGCCACACGAAGTGAAAGGTTTGTTGAGATAAAATAAAACTGTAAATAAATCCGCCCAAGTGAGGGGATACGGACAAATGGATTTGGCACTCCTTTCCCAACTGACGATCCTCCAAATTAATAAAACCATTGCTGTAGTAAAACTTGGCGGTAAGAAATGTTCCCTGTCTCTGACTCAGAGTTAGAACAGGAATTTAATGTGGATTTGCTCAAAATCAGCCTTAAATGAGAGATGCAGGAGCAGGAAACCTTAAAGTTGTGAATAATGTCGTTAAAACATTGTTAATGATGAGGTTTTAACTTCTATAATGCTGTTTGGTGCTTCCTGCTGGCTTTGCAGGAGCAGGAAGCAATGTCAGTCTGAGCCATATTTTACATTCAGCATGATCTAAAACGGACACAAATTTTCCGTTTGGTATCTAGTTACGCCTGCATACTTGCCAATCGATAAGATGGTAGGTCTGGACAAAAAATGATTTTAAAAATTTGCAAAACACGAAATTGATTGCAGTTTGATTGCGCAACGATAACGCATCTTTTGATGCTTAGTCGAATAGGACGGGTCTTGGAAATGCAGGGCTACTTTTAGGTAGACAACAGCAGTTAAATCACAGTAAATGTAATGAGGTAATCCCTATAGTTGAAGGGACTTGAAGGACTGTACATTGAAAATTTTGAAGCCGGCAGACTCATTTCTCACACTTCCAACAAGTACCAAACAGTTCGACTCGACACATCTTGCCAACTGCCTACAGGCGCCTAGAATGTGTTCATTTTCGTTGTAGTCAGGTCATGTTTCGTATCGTTTGCTAGTATTTTTCGAAGCTGGTGAGACTGCGTCATGCTGGATAACTATGGAATTATCAGAAATGTTGGTTAAAACGTCAGGCCTTGTGTCGCATTCGATGTCATTGAATCGAATGAATCAAGTCTCAAAGGTGTACGTTGTTACCAGTGGATTCGCTGAAAATACATTTTGAAAACGCAAATCTTGTGTGATATCGTTTGGTACAATTTCTTCACTCTTCTTAAATGATATCGTTCAGTTATTTTTTGATCAGGAAGAATAATAAACTGTTTTGTTTTAATCTGCAGCGTTTTAATTATAATGTGGATGCGTTAATGTTTCAGCCCGAACCAAACCCATGTAGTAGTTCGTAATGAAAGAGACTATCAAGACCACGCCTTGATCGACCATAATGATCTTCACGTTCTTGATTTTAGTAAGTTCTGTTCCTTATTGTGCATCTAGTGATGGAATCATCGATATTGTTATGAGACATGTGAGCAAAGTACTAACATTATATTATCAGTCTCATGTGGGGAGACAGAAACGGTCGAGCACTTCTTATGTGAATGCTCAATACAGTTTAGAACCAGATAAGAAAGACTGGGGTGCCGTATTGTGGACAGGGACAACATATGAAATAAGGGATGGGGGGAAATCCTCAAACATGTGGGGTGCTGGAATCTTCCAGTGCCCATTCTAGGAGCGAAAAGCTTCGGTCATTGTTCCTTCGGCTTTGGCTGATGCCCTGCAGTCTTCTTCTTCTTCCTAGTCGTTGGTGGCTTATTTTTTTATAGCCCTTTAATCATTTCTTAGAGTGAGTGTGTTGCAGTTCGTAACTTTGAGACTCCGTGTTTAATAAGGAAATTGAACTATTAGAATAGTTCACAAAAATTAGATTAAACAAATTACCAAACTAAAAATACTAATACTAATCACAAGTGAGTAATTGATTCAAAAATGGCAACGACCCAGAGCTCTGTATTCGTATAAATCGTATAACTTTGGTTCGCACTTCAGAACATTTACTAGCATCACTGATACCGATGAGCTTAACAATAGCGGTAAATTTTATCAGTATTGTGGTAAAAACGAATGTAAACAATGTGCGTGAAAGTAACGGGGAGAATGTAATCAACGGGGATGCCTATGGAAGTCAATGTGAACGAAAAGCGTGCACGTAATGCAACAGACTGTTAATTCTCCCAAAACAATGGCTGCGAGTACATTTGCGAGGTTGTTCGGTTCACGATTCGGAACGTTTACTAGCGTCACTGATACTAGTTCTAGTTACAACTTTTATCACTGGCAACTCTCTAATACTAGTATTCTTCAAAATATGAATGAAATCGCTCAACTAACAGAATCATGGTCCTTCAGTTGTCGAGTTGCAGCCACTGTGACCATTTTTTCGCACCCATCCGGCTTCTCCTGCTTCAGTGCTTTCCCCACTGGCCTCTTCGCATTTATTTGTTTGTTATTATTCGACCAGCCATGGATAGGCCAATTAATACGACTTTGATTCATCGAAGTGTTGTGAATTGGTGTATGAGTGTCAGTTTCATCTCTGACGAGTATGCATTACGCGAGTGATATTTTTCAATTATTTTTCTGGTCGTCAATGTCTGACACATTAGACGCTCACTGTTTGTTCGCATTGACTCAGTTTCGCGTGCCTCCATTTTGTACACTCTTTCTATTTCTTTCTCACGAGTTGTTTACATTCACTTTTACGCCAAAACTTCGCTCAACTCTTACCACTACTGTTAAGCTCACCAGTATCAGTGAAGCTAGTAAACGTTCCAAATAGCGAAGATCCAGATCTGTTCTGGGATCTTACCCAACAGACATTGACGACCACAAAAATAACAAAAATATCACTCACCTCTCAAGTTATCCGAATTTTCGGGGAGCTTCTTTTGATGGCCTCAAATAACTCCATCATAATATTTGACGGCTTACGTTGTCGCCCCCTAATAAATTATAAATACGAATTAAATTCTTCTTACGTTCAAAACCATCAAAGGAGCCAGCCTTTTCACACAATTTCATCCACATGGCTACTTGTCTAAGATGAAACTGACACCAATCCACAATGCTCTGCAAGCCTTTCTTCTCTCAATCGATGACTCAAAGTCGTACTAATTCGCCTATCCATGGCTGGTCGAAAATCAAAAAAAAAAAAAAAAAAGAAAAAAGTGGTCAGTGGGGAAAGCACTAAAGAAGGAAAAGGCGGACGGGCACGATAAAAATTCGACCGAAGTAAGTTTACAGTGGCCACAGCTCGTCAACTAAAGGACGATGTTACAACGGAAAATGTACGAAGTGTAGGATTCATAGTTCAACGGTTAGTCGAGCGATTTAATTCGAATTAGATAGTTGCTGGTGATGAAAGTTGTAACTAGCACCAGTATCAGTGACCCTAGTAAACGTTCCGAATCACGACCCAAAGATCCCAGCAAATGTACCCGCGGCCATTTGGGAATTGACGCAAATTTCTATAGAAACGTATGATGTTTTTTGAGGGTGACTCTGGAGTGATCCACCAATGTTTTCTTTAGTGGAACTGCTTGGAATCAGTCTAGATTGTAACCATAACTTACTGTACTCACCGTCACAATTTTTTACAGGGCCTTCATTAAAGCTATTATGCATGCTGTGTGTTATCGACCATGGATTAGTTACAAGAGACACAAGTGTCCTCCCCGCTGATATAGTGTAAGTTACAATCTCTTTTTCAGTTGCTATTATTTATTTTGTTGGAAAATCGTTTGTTGGCTGTAGGCAATTGCTCGTCTTATCGCATCCTCGACTTTGTTTCTATTCCAATCTTCTTTTTATTTTCTTTCGCCCTACGTAGTCGGAAGGTCAGTTATGAAAAAGGCTGACAAAAGTTTCAAATTCTATTGAGTCTGAAAAAACACCATATGGTCAAATGGCCTGTATACTGTTAATTGGCTAAATCAAATCGACTCAAATTTCATAATATATTGACGACAAACTAAGGGGGTGAGAAAAATCGGTTCAAAACTAATTATAGTTATCACGGTGATCAAAACACCAATTTTGTTTCCAAATGGGCCTAACAATTAGGATTAAATTTTGTGTGTGCACAATCCCAAACAATCTAACAGTACTGTAAAACTTCCGTTCTTGAGAAAATGAGAGCTGTACAACAAATATCAGAAAGTTCGACCAAAATCTAGTTTAGCGCAGTTTTTCGCTTTTCCATCCTCACAACAATTAGAGTATTAGTCCGATGAATTATCGACACAATGAGAGGTTAATGACTTTCCTATGGTAATTAGACGCAATTTCTGGAATTCAAATCACTACCGTTTCACTTACTACCTTATTTCAGCGTTTACCCGATAATTCCAGAACAGGTATTAAAGCAATTGGGTTACGTCTGCCAGTATGCAAATTACTAAAGTTAACGTACCTGTTAGACGTTCCATTCAACTCTAGGGGGTTTCCCCCAGGGGTACATGACCTCCTCCCCCCTGCCCCTTCAACGACGCTCCATCATCCCGTTTTAACTTTCTATTCGTATGTAAAGACCACGACCAACTAACTAACCCCAGTACTCACTTAACGGCCAGACGATGATGTCTTTACATCGAAAGCGCTTGCCCACAGTAACTCACCAGCCAGAGACGGACCCACCAACAGGTATGTTAACTTTAGTAATTCCAGAACAGTTTGCAGGATCCTTGTTAAAAAAAATCGCATTTGTCAATCTCATCAGTTACACTTATGCACTAATCACTCAATAACAGTTGAGTGTAAGTAGGAGCAACTACCAGTTACAAGTACATATAAACTAAATGAGTGATAAAAAACAATGAATGCACGGGGAAAGCATCACGCTACAAATTTTTTGGTAAGATAGAATCGTCCGGGTAGTAACGTTTACGAATACATTTCATGGCAAGGAGTTCACTTTACAGTCCAAGGCGTTTGACCAAATGTAAAAAAACAATGGTGATACGCGAAATCGGAAAATATGTCCAAAATGCAACGAAACGAAAATATGTCATCACCCCAGAAAGAAACGTCAAATTAAAAATATCCCTCGCCTTTGCTTTTTGGGGTCCGAAATATGAGGATACGACTCGCACTCAGTACCTTCTCGGCAGAAGTTTTTCCAGTCTGTGACAGCGTTAGCGAACACGTTCACTCTCAAAGCAGACTCATAACCCAAAAAAAACGGTGACAAATATAATGTCGCGTATGACTGATGGTAAACCACAGCCCCCTGTGCATAGAATGTTTGAAGTTACGTTGAAGGCCACTCTTACGACACTCCCATAGAAACCTGTCTCGCGAACCACTTCTCTCACACAATTTCCTACATTCGGCCGCGTTCAGAGCATAAATGCTTGTCAGGGATCGCAGTAACATCCATACATCACTTACCAATAGATGTTGAAATGAGCGTCTTGGTGGCTTGTCGAAAAATCCGTTAAAAATAAAAAGTGCGAAGAGAGCAGTAGGGAAGGGAAAGGGGGCAAAATGTAGCACAAAAAACACACTACGTGTTAGCGCACAAATAGGGGTGATGAAATCGACACCAATTAATTTGGGCGAGCACGATAAACGAGAGCCTCATGTTGAAAGTGTGATATTGGGAAATGAAAATTAAAATAAAATGAATGCGGCTATACTGATAAAATAATATTTGAAAATTAATACTAGAAAATTGTTGTTCGTAAATAAATAAATTAAAATTCTTCTTCGGCACGGAACGTAAAATCAGGCAGTTCTGCCCTTGTTGGACGATAACAACGTAGGAGAGTCGGTTCAAATGTGCCGTGACTGCAGTAAGCGACGTGCAGAATTTGGAGGGTGTACCAAATGTAAATGTCTCTTCAGAGCACTATTATCACGGTCACGTTGAATACAGAAAAAAGGGCGATTTCGATCAATCTCTTACTGGTAGCTCAAGCGCACATGGCCGGAGATGCGAGCCCACCAGGCCAGCAAACGTCCTCGTGAGGAGGGGCGTCCGTCAGGTCTGGTCTGGTCAGAAGCTCTTCGATGCGCCGGCGATCATTGTGAAGCTCCGTGGTACCAGGAAACAAAATAAATAAATAAAGAAAGGAAACGAACAGCAAACAAAAGTAACAGACGCTCCTTAGATGTTAGACAATCTCTTGGCCGTAGCACTAGGGTTTTTCGCATTTTTCTCGACGGCTTTAACGATTTTGATTAAACATTCAAATTACTTTCTACTAATCAGTACCTAACTTTTCTTCTGAATAAATATCTCCAAGAAAATACGGTGAATGGAGATATAGGCCTAAACAGCCAAAACTAGTTTTTTACGTTTTTTGGCAAAATGACTTCGATTCACCAAACTCACAGAATGTTTTTAAGTAGTTAATACCCATATATTGTTCCCAATGACGTTCCTCGACGGTCCATTGAACGGAGATAACATGGAAATGTATCAAAAATAATTTTTTTTTACATTTTCTGTAATTTCCCGAGTCACTACGTCACTGGATTTCATCAATCTTAAGGTGTCTTCTAGCAACCTATACCCACATTTTGTTCACCGCAACTAGCCCAGTATCTAGTTGTCGTATTAACTTATCGGTTTTCCAATTTTCTCAAAAACGGCCCTAACGATTTCGATTATACGAGTACTCTTAGCTAACTAGTATCTACATTTGATTCTGTATAAATGCGTTGAACTGATATACAGCGCCCGCATACATAGCAGGTCGTCGAATTTACGGGGATTGCTGTGTGTTGCTACGCACCAGATATTTTTAGACGATGCTTTTTGTTTTTGGTGACGCCCTTACGAAAAAGGCCAAGTGTCTAGAGCGCAGGTTGCCTTTTTTTATCTCTTCATTACTTGATTTCAGAGAAGAGCTGCATACTCTCATCAAAAGGCTGAGACGCCCGTTGAACCAGCCGAAAAAAAATAGCGTATAAACAATGAAATTGGAGATTAACGAAGGTGCTTCACCCCTGCAATATGAACCGGTGAGATGTATGATGACATCTTAACAGTCTCTCGATAATGTGTACCTTACCATTGTGATTTTTAGATGTGAAAAAGAAAACCATTGTACACTTTGAAATGTATCTACAATTACTAACGTGTTCTCTTATTTGAAATGCAATGAAGGAACTGAGTCTACGTCCTAATTCAGGAATATAATTTTCATATTTCAAGCGCTTTTCTACCTTTACATCAAATAAGAATGAAATGTTCTCCCGTCTCATTGGAAAGGAGTTACCATCACTTTAGAAGATGTAGTTTTAATGGCAGTTTATAGTCCGTGAAATATTCTCATTATGACTGGGGACTGTACTGTGACATTGTCGTCGACATCTCACGATAGTTTTGGAAGAAGGGTTTGCGCCACCAGCCTTTTTTCTGGAACTCAAGCGACTGAGAAATGTTCGCTTACCCGCAATCATTGAAAATTGACGCGCGTAATGGAATTACTTGGGCGTCTGTATGAGAATGCGGCACCAACGCATATTTGGTGGCACAATGTCGAGTCTGCATTCGGTAATGAGGCAGTGGAACAGTGAGAAATAGAGTAAGGGTGATACCTTCGTGGAAGCGATTACGGGAAGGCAGTAAAGAAGAATTTCTCAACTTTTCTATCTGCGCGAAGCTAAAGTTACTGCTTTCCTTCCTCTTCCATCTGCTCTCCACATTCACTCTTTCCCTTTTTGCCACAACGTCGGCCGCACGCCTAAAACTTGAGCCTGTGCCATTTTCCAATCAGCTGACTTCGCACAGAGCTTCAAGGAGGGAAGCTAGGCTATTGCCATAATTAAACGTATTTTCCTTTCCAGCCAAGCATCTCGTGGCGAAGGAGAAGAAGCAGTTCATACACTCCACATGGTTTACACTCCTACACAACAAAACACTTTTTTACCTAAGTTTTATGAAAAGAATGATAGCGCCTAAAGTTCTCGAACTTATTGAGAGACTCCTAGTTATCTCACCACCTTCATTGAAAACCCACCATATAATATAGGTAATTGGTGGGAAAGTGAACACCCTAACGACGAAAACAAAAATCAAATCGCTGTCAGAAAGTGTGTCAAAAATCATTGACAGTTCTGTTTCCTTATTTGATGACTGTACCTAAACCCGGTTAAACGAGGGTTATATCAGTCATGGAAGTTGCGGTTTCGCTAATATGCAAGAGGCCTGCCTCTGCAGTATCCACCGAACTCAGACCTGTGGAGGTATGGCAGGTATTTGGTCGTTAACCAGTCTCCCGGTAGAGAGCTGTTGCCCGTGTGTTACCGCACGGAGGTGACCACCTGAGGAATCCCGTAATGTCAGGGAGGAGTTCTTAATCTGGTTTCCCATCTGATCTAACTATGTACTTGAGTGGCAAGTTTCAAAAGGACAGACCAACTATGACCACGTTTCTTAGCCATCACCTTCTTAGCAAACTCTGCAAAGTGGTTATTGCTTCGCTTTGTAGCAGTCAATGCTGCTAAGTTCGTTTGCCCTCCGAACAACCGTCACTCACTGTTGTAGAAACTGGAGGCGCAACACGTACATCAGGGAGAGTCATTGAGAGAAAAGAAGTGGAGCCACGCATTGAAGTCACCATGTCCCGTGAGGAACTGGCTTGTCCAATGGTCTGGCCCAACCCATTTTCTTGAAAGTCGTTCACGGATATTGGGGAAGAACTCATACGTATCACGCCCCTTTGACAAGGATTCCCATCTCTCTTGCCATTTCTCTAGCGCCCATTCGTCGATGACGGCAAGTTTCTGTTCTGTAGTGAGATCTGCTTGGAGTTCAGCCCAAAGCGGGGGAAGCTCCCGTTTCACTCTCCACTTGTCAACCATTCACTGAAACTTGCTGCCATTAGCGTATGAATGAGAAATGGCAAGCAAGATGGGAATCCTCGTTTGTCAAAGGGATTTGACAAATACGAGTTTTTCCCTTACATCTATGAACGCTTTAGGATGGTTGCGCCAGATCACTGGATGAGAGGATGATTTCAATGCACAGCTCCACATCTTTTCTCCCAAAGACTCTCCACCCCGTGTGTCTTGAGCCTTTACTGAGGAAATGAGAAACTACATGCTCCTCCACTGTAGTTTCTACAACAGGGAGGCGGTTGTTGGAAGTGCAGCCAAACCTACCAGCATTGCCAGCTAATAAGGGAGCCTATAACCATTTTGCCCAGTTTGTGAAGAAGGTCGTGGCAAGAGAAGTGGTCACAATTGATCTGCCCCCTGAAAACTTGCCACCCAAGTAAATAGTTAGATCAGGAGAGAACCCAGATTAAGAACTCCTCACAGATGGAATAGGGTTCCCCTGGGGTAATACTTGGGTAACAACTCTCCACAGGGAGAATGGCAAAGTGTCCAAACCTGCCGTACCAACACAGGATGCTGAGTGAGGGGCTGGACTCTTGCATTATAGTGAAACTGCAACCTCCATGACAATCGGCTGATCTTTCTCTCTCTCTCCCTCTGATGGCTCAGGAAAAGTCCTTTTGATTTAAAATTGTATCAAACACAAATACGTAATGCACTTAGAAACCATACTAACATACCAAAAGAACAGCATTATAAATACATAAACATGAACCCAAAACCACCACTACTCAAAGGACAACCAAAAATTCATAAAAAGGATACACCCATCAGACCAGTCATAAACTTCACATCTGCACCAGCATATAAACTCTCAAAATACTTGACCACAATGTTAAAAAGTACCATTACATTACCAAACAGATATACGATACGTAACACAGAAGAACTCACCACTAGATTAAAAGACGTAACTATAACTCCAAACACTAGATTGGTATCATTTGATATAAAAAACTTATATCCCTCCATACCAATAAAAGAAACCATTGATATACAACAAACCATACTAAGACAAATAGACACGACCACCACTAAAAACGTTACCAACCTCACCAAACTGACACTCGGACAAAACTACTTCCAATTCAACAACAGCATATACAAGCCAAAAGATTGATTAGGTATGGGAAACCCTACTTCGTTCATATTAACTGAAATATTTCTACAACATTACGAAGAAACTCACATCCAGACCTTAATGACAAAACACGATATCAAACACTACGCCAGATATGTAGATGATATCATCTGCATATTAGGCCGTGATAACACTGACGATATACTAAAGGACTTAAACAATATCCACCATAACATCCAATATGACATGGACAAAGAACAAAATAAAACCCTTAATTACTTGGACCTGAAAATCACACGGTTGGACAACGAACTACAATACGACATTTTCAGAAAACCCACTGCCACCGACACGACCATACACTTTACATCAAACCACCCACAACAACATAAACTAAGTGCATTTAGACACATGATACGGAGACTAAAAACTATCCCACTACCCGCACAAAATTACAAAAAGAACTTGATACTATCAATACTATCGCAGAAAATAACGGTTACTCCAAAAACAATAAACAAATTATTAAGACAATACGAATCCAAAACACACGACTCAAAAACACAGAATACACAGACCTTAACAAGACGCTGCACATTCACGTACACAGGACCAAAAACATACGGAATAACTAACATCCTCCGAAAGGAAGGTATACAAATCGCATTACGTACGGACAACACACTTAGAACCAAACTAACTACAAAGACTGAAAAGACAGACCCACTCGACCAAACTGGGGTATATAAAATAACTTGTACTTGTACAAACGCATACATAGGACAGACAGGACGAAAAATACGGACCAGATACTCAGAACACATTAAATCTCTTAGTAGGAACAAAGACGATTCAAACTTTGCTAACCATCTCAAAACAACTGGACATGAACCTACCAAAATACAGGACTGTACCACCTTACTACACAAACAATACAAAGGACGAAAACTGAACATATTAGAAAACATGGAAATTTACAAACAAAAAACTTCAATGGACAGATCATAAATGAACAAATCAACACAAAATGCGACACCATATTCACACCACTCAAAACACTACACAAACGAAAACAACCAACTGACGGATTTACAGACCACCCTACAGAAAAAAGACGGAAATTCCACAATTGACAGATCATTCAAGACGTTCCATTCACCTTAGGGGTTTTCCCCTGAGGTACATGACCTCCTCTCCCCGACCCTCCATCGTCCCGTTTTACCTTCCTTTCATATATAAAGACCACGACCAACTGACTGACTCCAGTACTGACTAACGGCCAGACAATTATGTCTTTACATCGAAAGCGCTTGCCACCAGCAACACACCAGCCAGAGGAGACGGACTCACCTAACAGATACGTAAACTTTAATAATTATGATTATCTTGGTTGGATTGATGAGGTGGAGCTGCAAAGGGTATTTGGGGAATGAGAGAGCGGATGAACTGACCAAGGCAGAACCGTTCTCGCCTATCACAATCCAACAACTGAAAAAGATAATAAATGAGAAAATGTGGAACGTCAGCGATGAAGTATACAATCATGAGGGCTGCCAATATGCCAAAACTGCAGGCATAACTAGCTATAACATGCAACGAACCAATTGGGTGCTGAGTTTGCGCTAGTACGCCACGAAGAATTATTGGTAAGTTATCTGGCAATATTAACGCTAAGTGCCGTGTGGGGAACTAGAAACCAGAATTAATAAATTAGGGGAGGGGATGCTAAATAACACTAGCTTGAGAGAGATCGATGGAAAAAGATCCTCGAATTTATGGAGGGGTCCGGTAGATTCCAGTATCCCCAACTTCCACAAACTCAGCGGAGTTGGGAAATGGGGCCAGAATGGCCACGACTTCGCCCAACGATAATATTCAATTGACGACAATTACCACTCGCAATAATGAACGGCGTCGACGCAGAAAACATTCCTTTGACTAATTAAAACTTAAAACGTTCTACAACAGTCGTCACGCCAAATTTGCATTAAAATATCAGTTCCGAGTTGTTTCTCCTTGAGTCATTACTCGTAATGTATCACATTAATGGCAGGGGTGATAATGCATTGTTATTACTGTAATGAACTCGGACAAGAAAGAAGGAATACTTGATTTTAATAATCAGACAAATCGTCTTACGGAACAAATCCAACTCGAAAACTCCTGTCTCCTTAGTGACCATACAACAATGCAATATCATATGACTAATGGAGTAACCACACAACACTTCTCCCTTCTCTTATTTTAAGTTTTCCCCACAGTACTGCGTTAATCTGTCTGCATGCGCCACTTTCAGTGCACCTCGGGAACTGCGAAGTCGGAAAACTACATCGTTGAGCCTCTTGATAATTGTGAACGGTCCATCCCACGAACACTGAAGTTTTGGATTTCGCCCTTTTTGTCTTCTTGGGTTATGTAGCCACACTCTATCTCCTTCCTGAAACTGAGGTCTCTGAGTATTGGCGTCATACCGGCGTTTCATGTTTTCCACGCGTATCTTCAAGGTAGCCCTTGCCAATTGATGCACGTCGTCTAGACGTATTCGCTAACCTCTTGCTCCTCAGGGTGGCGTCCAAACAATAGGTTTAGTGGTACCGTTAGCTCACGACCGAACAATAGGTAGGATGGTGAGTATCCCGTGACAGAGTGCTCTGAGGCCCTATATGCAAGAAGTGCAACCGGTAATTGAACATCCCAATCCCGTTGATGATCTTGCACCATTTTCGACAGCCAGTCGTACAGCGTTCGATGAAGCCTTTCAACCATACCATCACTCTGTGGATGCAATGCTGTTGTACGCGTTTTCTTTACCCCTAACTGTTTCAGGACATCCTGAAAAAGAAATGACTCAAAATTCGTCCCCTGATCAGAGTGGAGTTCTTCTGGGACGCTGAATCGGGTTATAACGTGGTCTATCAGTGCTTGTGTGACGGTTTCCGCTCGTTGATTTGCTAGGGGAATTGCTATTGGAAAATAAGAGAAGGGAGAAGTGTTGTAGGATCAGCACTGATAACTAGTTCTCTAACCCGTTGGCTTCGCAACCCATTCAAAAACTGTTCCACAGCTATCGCTTCTCTAGCATTCTCATTCGGCATGGCCCTTCGCGCCAAACCTTCTACATCTGCTGCAAACGTAGCGACATCTTCAGAGGCTTCTTGAACTCTTTGCCATAGACGAGCTTGTCCCTGAGTTCCAAACGCCGCGACTAGGCGTCTTCCATGGATGCAAGATGTCTACGATCTGAGGGCACATTGCAAACAGCTGCAAGGGCAGATCCCCGTAAGGCAGCTATTAAACGTACCGCTGCTGTACTAGAATTCCAGTTGTTTGCTGTGCTAATAGCTCTAAACTGAGTCCAATAATCGTCCCATGGCGTAGAACCATCATAAGTAGGAGGACGGATGGTATCAATTTGTTCTCTCCGAATCATCTCCTCGAGCCAGGGGGTTGCATACATGTTTCCCTCAATCTGCGAACTTCTCCCATTAGGTTGAATAATTGTTGGGTCAAGATATCTATCTGCTCTGTCGGATTTATTGCTGGCTCTTCAACCACTGGTACATCTAGCGGGTCAGTCTCAACATTTGTTAAGTCACCAAACTCACCTTCTTCACCGCGTCCCACAGGAAGACCTCGATTCCGCTGGCGAACACGTTCAGCGATGGAGTCCATTCTATCCCACTTCTGACACCAAATGTAATGAACTCGGACAAGGAAGAAGGAATACTTGATTTTAATAATCAGACAAATCCAACTCGAAAACTCCTGTCTCCTTAGTTACCATACAACAGCAACGCAATATCATATGACTAATGGAGTAACCACACAACATTACTCTCCACTTCTCAAAGGGTAAATGAAGTATTGCGCTCGTGTTAACAAAATATAGTGTGACGTATCTCACAGCTCTCAATTATTTGGCGAACGTTATTGTTATTGAATAGCCCTGACTTGCCTGGGATGCTAATATCGACATTCTTTGAAATGTAGGATAATTTATAGTGTTGGTCTCGTAATTTTACCACAGCTATAATTTATAGTGCAGTTGTGTTACTTGGCTCTGCCCAAACAAATTGTAATAAAAAATGTAAGAGCTGTATCAGAGGAAACAAATATATGGGGTTTTGATACTATGATATACTTATTGATACTTAGTTTTGAAACAATTTTTCTCATACCCTTATTTTGGCGTTCCATACTGATTTGTGGGCTAAGTATACCACACTCGCATACAGAGGATTTTCCAAACGTTCTTTTTCCGGCTCATAAGTCCCAATGTAAATACCTGAAGAAAATTTCTTTTTTTTTTCATGCAAAAATATAAGTTTCCGTCGCCCTGACAAAAACGTTAACTTTCACAAACATTTTCAAAAACTTTCAATATAAACACAAAAATCGCTTAATGTTTCGACGGTAATTCCTTGGGAGATTCATTGTTCACAATTCTACAGATAATTTCTAACCAGACCGTTCAGTGGATAAGTGACTGAACTTGATTTTGATGAACTAATTGTCATTTTCCACGTAGCCATAATACTGCGACAAACGAGAAGAGTACGAAGAGGAAGGTAATAAACGAACGAAAGGTTCTAACATACAGGTTATACGTTTCCCGCTGACAGTAAGATGATGAATCAACTATTTTGCCGTTTAATCGTCAATATGCCAATCAAAAGTTTCCAATGCCTTAGAAAGTCCTTGACGGTAACGATCATCCGTAAATCCTCATGTTGGGAGTTTCTCCAAAGCGAAGAGCATTCATTTATAAGTCACACTTCTCCGACTAAATGTACAAGGAAGTTGCCTTCGAAGAATTCAGAATCCCCGTGCCTTGGGGTTTCATAGCTGGTGAGTTATTTGGTTAACACGATAAAACTCGTCGTTTGCTCTCATCGTGTTCAAATAAAACAGCGTTTGTTAATAAATATCTATCGCACAGCTTCTTTAGCTCCATTTGTATTGTGCGATTTTCTTCTCTCAACCAACTAATCAAATATGTTTTTCTTTTAGTTTATAACAACATTCTACGTAAAAACTGGCATTTAAGGTTCCGGAATTTATTACGTTGCTCTTACTAGCAGAGTTGAGATGTAATCATTACTTTGAGGAATGATTACTTTTCCGATTACTTTCATCATATTTCACAAACATATGGCCAGTGAAACTTACTGTAATTACTTCAGGGGTAATCGCGATTACCATTCCAATTAATGTAATGGCAATCGAAATTACAATTACTTTTTCCGATTACAAGTAATGGTAATCGACAAAGATTACAATTACTTGTATTCGGAAAAAGTAATCGTCGTCCCGATTACCATTATAGGAATCGGAATGAAGTAATCGAAATTTGATTACTTTTTTGAATCCGATTACTCCATTCCAAGAACACGAATTTGGTGTATAGCTTCCGAAATGTACTGCCTCAAGTTTTTCACTAATAAAATCAGCCATTCAGCTTTATTCGAAAATAATCAACTAAATAAGCTCTTTTTCACCCAATTTTTTTTCAAGTGGAAGTAAACGTGTATATTGATTGATAAATGGAAAAACATTGTAGAATTCCGAGAAAAAGTTTTTTGTCTGAACAGGTTTAATGAGCCAAGTAGTAGTTAATAATGTCAATTTCATTTAATTTCAAGTAATTATTGGCAATAATAGAATAGTACAATCTGTTTGAATTTAGATTTTGGCCAATTTAGGTTTTAAAATTATTTTATTATTAGGTGACCCGGCAAACGTCGTTTTAACATAATAAATTAACGAAGAAATAGAATGTAAGAAACAGGTATTATCGGGCTTCGCACAAACTAATGGATAACACAAAGTTACGGAAAAAAACCAATAACCCTGTGGCAGACCTTCAAATTTGATTTTCTCAGAGCCTAAATAATTTTGGGCCAAGCCCTCCCCCACCCACAGTCATCCCCGCTATGAGTTGGGGTCAGGTTCGGAATCAGCCCACCCAGTAAGCCGTGAAAATTCGAATTTCCAGTATTCGGTATAATCGACCCCCCCCCTTCCTCCTCGGTTTAGTACCTATGCCAGAAACCTTCACGGGAGTGCACCCAACAACATTTCATATGAGTAGTGGCTGAACCCAAGATCGTACTTCGGGTAGATGCTATTTATTTATTTATTTGTATTATAATGACCTATATCTTTCCCAGGGCGACGACCAATCCAAAGCATCAAAAATTATCGAAATTGCCAAGCCATGAATGGCCATCCTCCATTTCGCAAGCTATAAACCAAATTCGTGTTCTTGGAATGGAGTAATCGGATTCAAAAAAGTAATCGACTTTCCATTACTTCATTCCGATTCTTATAATGGTAATCGGGATGACGATTACTTTTTCCGGCTACAAGTAATTGTAATCGTTTTTCGATTACCATCACTTGTAATCGGAAAAAGTAATTGTAATCTCGATTACCATTACAGTAATTGGAATGGTAATCGCCATTACCTTTCTTCAAAAGTAATTGGAATTTGTAATGGGTAGTCGAATTACTTTTCTAACAACTCTGCTTACTAGTGCCATGACCCCTGTTGAGTAAGCGTTGGAAAGCTGATTTATAAGACTGCCATCATGATGTTTGTTTGGGAAGGAGAATTCACTTCACTTCATTCAATTCATGTTGACTTTTTTGGAATTGTCGGGTATATAGACAACGATGGTTGGAATTCTGGAATTTATGGAGTTGCTCCTAATTATCTTACGATGGTTCGTAACCGCCCTAATACACCTACTTTATTGGTCTATTAAGAGAATGCTAGTATTGTTTGAGCGGAATTTATAAGGAAAAAAACTCCACCGAAATCGGGTTTCCTCGACGTCGATAATTTACCGTGCTGCGCTCGTCATTTTCCCGCCGTTAAAGTTGTGTCAATGTTAGCTGTCTGTACAATAAAGAAATATCTGGTGCGTTGCAACACACAACTTTCCTTAGCTCTACGTCAATTCACTTTGTACATGGCTAATTCTATTTAATCGATTCACTCATCACTCAGTTTCTTTGAACTTGGTCCAACAACACTGCACAGCAGCAGGAAGCTGTAGCGCCTACAGTTCTGGAATTTATTGTGCTGCTCGTACTCATTGCAGGACGATTATTGGGCAATTGGTACACAGATAATTATCGAGCCTGTAAACACGAATTTTTTGAGGAGGGATAGTAATCACTTTTGAAGAGTTTTTGGGTTATAACTGTTAGAACTGGTAGTAAGCGAAACGACAGTAGTTGAAATTCAGGAATTTTTGGAGTGAGCCCCATGTATCTCATGAGCGTTTTTAAACACTCACCCTTTAGGTATTGGATTGGACTACAATACCAATTTTCTTTAACATTCTACCAACATTCCAGTGGAGTTTATATGAATAAAATCGCGTTAAAAACGCTTTTCGCGGATAATTTTGATAATTTATTGTGCTGCTCTCGTCATTTTCCCACAAATGGGAATTCTATAGTAAAATTATCTTATTAAGAGCTACCAATATAAACAATTTAATCAAAATCGTTAGCCGTTTTTGAGAAAAAAAATTTGGTGTTTTGATCACTATGATAACTATAGTTAACTTTCGGTTGATTTTGTCCAAACCCTTATTTTGGCGTCCCATGGTAACCTGCGAGCGAGATATGAAGTTTGAGCTGATTTGCTACGGTGGTTGTCTCTAAAAATCGTTCACAGTCACACTTTAGTGACACAGACCATTTTCCCAAATAGTGTTTTCGGACTCAGGGGGGTCTGAAACGTAAAGATCTGAAGAGAACTCAAAATTTTTTTTTCAGCCGATTACATAACTTTCCTTTCTACTTCGTAGAGCCAAGGAAAGTAAAAAGTGGTGTCAGTGTTTTGATAACTATAGTTAGTTTTCGATCTATTTACTCATGATGATCAATGACGATGCCTGCAACCTGCATCAGACGAACCAATTAACAAAAAAAAATTGTTTTCAGCTGACTAGGTAACATCCTAGCTACGTCATTAGGCAAAATCGAGTATTATATATACGTACAATATTAATGAGAGAAAATTGGGTAAATCCGGATGCCGGAAAAGTTTATTTTTTTCATGTTTCACGTAGATTTTTATCGACGTAGACAACTTCAACACTTACGGATTATTTCCAGGCGATTTGTGCAATTACCTGCTTACGGTTGCTAATGATAATGTGATAAAACGCTTCCTCAACTACGTCTTTACATTCGTCAATTAATTCACCAGTCACTTAACCAAATTCATTCACTTATCAAGTCATTAGCCGCATTCGATGATTGAAGTCCCCAACCAAATCGCAGGTTTATTTGCTATGGGCTCCATGAATAACATTTGCTCTTTTATTTTAGTACAGCGCGACACTTCCTATTAAAAAGTAGAAAACCGAGTGCTGTGATTACCTACCCTGGTTTGGTGGTTAATGCCACACTAACAGAGAAAAATACGTTTGGGCCGCAATGGTCTGTACAGTAACAATCACAACAGTTCATAAAGAATTATGTACAAATAACTGTTGCAACGCTCAATGCAATATTCCTCTGCCACATACAATACAAAATTGTCATCGCTCTATCAAGTAACTGAATATGCTTTTCACAAAGTTTATATGAACTTGGAAAAATGGACTGTGTGTGTGGCTCCTTTGAAGCCACAGCAGAAGCTGCGCCTCTTTTGGACGTACTTGCTCCCAAAGCTGACCTACTGGCTGGTTTTTGGGAGGTTGGCCGTTTAAAGGCTGGTAAGCCTTGACAGAATGGTGCGCTTTACTGTTCGTGTTAGGCTAGGCCTTTCACATAGGGTCCCATGTGCGTACATTCAGGCTCTGGTGAACACCCTGCACAAGTAACACTCCGTTCGATGCATCTCCTCAGCACTTTACTTGCACCACAGTAAGCCAGGACACTGTCGATGCTGCAACCCTGATGTTACCTGCCACACATCTCTGGATTCACCCCCAATCCACACATGCCTAGCTGCCTCACAGACCTTCTAGGGCAGTCTGCAAGCCCTGCTTGGTACCTGCGAGTAGTACATCATCCGCAAAGGCCAATGCGCCCACCCGCATACGCGGGGGCGAGTTCACACCCTACTTCTTGAGGCAGCTTACCCAACGCAGTATCAATCACAAAATTGAAGAGTATAGTAGGACAGAGGGTCCCCCTGCCGAACACCATGCCCTATTACCATGTCCCCAGACATCTCTGCTCCAACCTGCAAGGCTGTCACACCGCAGTAAAAGAGACCATTTCTCGCAGTTTTTACTCAATACTTCCAAAACTTCCTTCTAATAAAAATCGTTTTGACAGTCTTATAAATCACCTGTGCACTGATTGATCAATAATGGTCGTTGCACAAGTAGAAGCGGCTCAATAAATTCTGGAACTTAGCACCACTAACAGAACGTTTTTATATATTGACTGAAAAACGTGGTTTGATGTGATTTGGTTAGTTGCTAGAGTGAAGAAAATCGCTGAATGCACGTGGGGGCCTTAAAAAGTTGTCTTGCATCACACAAGATTTTTAAGAGTTGGTGATACGATTAGGGACTTCAAATGATAACGAGTTTGTACTCAATCACGTCCCTCAGGTATGTTTCCATCAAGTGATGACACACTCAGTGACTATGAATGAGAAAATTCTTTTGAGTTCTTAGAATAAGGGCTATTCTTTTCTTGAAAGGACTGCCTACGAAATTCAGCGCTGCATTTTGTAGTATCCTACTAAATTATTATTATTTATCAGCTGAGATTAGTCAGCTGACATAAGGAAAGGGGACTTTTGTAAAAAAGATCATTATATTACAACATTTGCAACATAATACAACATTTGGCACAGTCGGTATTTCGAGTACAATCGGAGGCTGGTGGTCCAACTAGTCGGGTTGCGCCGGGACGCGAGTTAAATAGTACGTGGTAGGAAAAAAAAGTAGTTATTGTAAAGTTAACGTACCTGTTAGGTGAGTCCGTCTCCTCTGGCTTGTGAGTTACTGTGGGCAAGCGCTTTCGATGTAAAGACATCATCGTCTGGCCGTTTAGTCAGTACTGGAGTCAGTCAGTTGGTCGTGGTCTTTATATACAAAGAGAAAGGTGAAGGGAGTGATGGAGCGTTGGGGAAGGGGCGGGGAGAGGTCTTGTTGGTCAGTCTTGTTAGTAGTACCTTAGCCGGACTGGCTGTGTTAGGTATTAAAGAAATTGGGTTGTGTCCGCCAGTAGGCAAATACTAAAGTTAACGTACCTGTTAGGTGAGTCCGTCTCCTCTGGCTTGTGAGTTACTGTGGGCAAGCGCTTTCGATGTAAAGACATCATCGTCTGGCCGTTTAGTCAGGACTGGAGTCAGTCAGTTGGTCGTGGTCTTTATATACAAAGAGAAAGGTGAAGGGAGTGACGGAGCGTTGGGGAAGGGGCGGGGGGTCGGGGAGAGGTGTTAGTTGGTCAGTCTTGCGGACTGGACTGGCTGTGTTAGGTATTAAAGAAATTGGGTTGTGTCCGCCAGTAGGCAAATACTAAAGTTAACGTACCTGTTAGGTGAGTCCGTCTCCTCTGGCTTGTGAGTTGCTGTGGGTAAGCGCTTTCGATGTAAAGACATCATCGTCTTGCTGTTAAGTCAGTACTGGAGTCAGTCAGTTGGTCGTGTTCTTTATATACGAAAGGAAGGTAAACGGGATGATGGAGCGTCGGGGAAGTGGCAGGGAGAGTAGGTCATGTACCTCAGGGGGAAACCCCTAAAGGTGAATGGAATGGTGGATGGTTGAATGATCTGTCAATTGTGGAATTTCCGTCTTTTTACTTTCCGCTACCCAAAGGGAAGGAAAGTATAGTAATCGGCACAAAAAAAATTTGGGTTTTCTTCAGATCTTTACGTTTTGAAGTCTACTGAGTCTAAAAAACCTAATTTCGGCGCGTGGTCCGTGTGTGTCTGTAGTTCGATTTGGGGGAGGACGGCTGATCCGATTGAGCTGGTTCTTTTTTTGTTTTGTTCGTTATTTTTTGTAGACACCAAAATAAGGTTATGGACGATTTGGGCCGTTGGGAAGGGGGGGGGGGACGAAAATGTACCAAAAACTAGGGTTTTTCGCATTTTTCTCGAAAATGGCTCTAACGATTTTGATTAAATTATCTTTTACTAATCAATACCTAACTTGACTGACTCCAGTACTGACTAAACGGCCAGACGATGATGTCTTTACATCGAAAGCGCTTGCCCACAGTAACTCACAAGCCAGAGGAGACGGACTCACCTAACAGGTACGTTAACTTTAGTATTTGCCTACTGGCGGACACAACCCAATTTCTTTAAGTAGTTATTGTCTTGCCGTTTGCTGATTTGGTAAGTTTCGCCATTTTTGTCCTTTTTTTCATTTCGCAAAATGGAGTTCGTAGGGAAGCCATCAAGTTTTAATCCACGATTAGATGAAAACGCTGCATCTCGCTGGTTTGCGTGGGTGAATGAATTCGAGGTTTTTATCACAGCTGCAGATGTAACTAACGATTTGCGGAAAAGGGCTTTGCTTTTAAACTCCGCTGGTAGCGAAGTACAGGAAATATTTCGTAATTTACCGGATATTGGCCCTTCTTAAGAAGATGTGAAAACTGCATTGAGAAACTATTTTACCCCTAGGAAAAATATTCTATTTGAAAATTTTAAATTTCGTAAGACGGAGCAAGAACCATCCGAATCGATAAAAGAGTATTATGTGAGGTTAAGGAAAATGGCTTGTTCCTGCAACTTTCATTTGAATTTTGAGATCTGTGTCCAAATTCTTATGGGTACGTTATCTGATAGACTACGTAAAGAAATGTTGAAGAGAGGAAACATGGTCCTTGACGAAATTCTTGCATTTGGGCAAACTGAAGAGGTAGTGAAAGTACAGATTGACTCCTTTGCTAAACCTCATGAGTTCGTTCACAAATTGAATACACCAAAAGCGACTACATGTTTCTGTTGTGGCGGTAATTGGACAAAAAGGGGGAGGTTTGCCCGGCTAAAGGCAAAAAATGTTCCACATGTGGGGTTTTAGGCCATTTACCTAAATCACGGTATTGTTCTGGCGCTATGCTTAAAAGTAAATCTGTAACAAAAAACCCTGCAAATTATTACACAATGGTTTATTATTCTCATGAACAGCTTGACCTAGTATTAGTGATCCCCCATCCCATTGTCCTGGCTACAATGGAACTACGGAAACAAAACGTCTGATGATTTTGCCCCGTCAGGGAAATTGGACCAGGGGCGCTTGAAGCGAACCCGTTCCGAGGCAAGTGAGCGGGAGGCGCGCTTGCTCGCCTCGAGCGCGGTTGCTTTTTTAATGGAGACGGGCGAGGAGGGAGGGAGTTCAAACGACGAAACGCTGTAGCTCCCACGTTGTACTGCGTTTTGTTAATTGTTTTAACCGTTTTTTGCCCATTACAACCACGGGCTTCGTCCGATCGGATTGCCAAGATGGCGGGCACAACTAGATACCAAATGGGATTTTTGGGCGAAAGAACGAATTTTTTAAACCACGTTGAAGGCACAAAACGGCCCGGACGGGGGACGGCAGACGGACATTGCAAATTTGGAATCTCCATGTCTTGAAACGTAAAGTATCAAATTTTGAGGGGGAGTTGTAAAAAATTTTTCGTGACCGAAAACATAGGGTTATTATTCAGAATGAATAATAAACCAAAACGACTTATAGTCAATCAAACTACATCTAATGATAATGATCAAGAGTTGTCAGATGTTTCATTAAATTTAATCAGCTTGGCTAAATCAAAAGGAATTCCTGTGACCAAAGTAACAATGCTAGGTACAAAAATTGATTTTATTGTCGAGACTGGAAGCAGCGTAAATATCATGTCTGAAATATCTACAACTCATTAATTGACGCACCATTACTACGCCAAACAAGTTGTTCGTTACGAGCTTACCAGAACAACCCGTTAACCTATTGGGGGAATTTATCTGCCGATTCAAATTTAAGAATAAGTGTGCAAGAGGAAAAGTGGTCGTACTTAAGAAAGGGAACTCGTTGTTAAGCTGTGAAACTGCTAAAGAATTAGGAATCGTAGCTCTAGTCCTGACAATTGATGATGCATCCACATCTAAAACCAATCTCATGCCTCTTGCCAATGATTTTAAGCGCAAGTACCCCAAGGTGTTTAATGGAATTGGTAAGTTGGAAAATTTTCAAGTTAAATTGCATATTGACAAAGATGTTCCGCCTATTGCTGTAGTTTTTAGAAGAACACCATTTCATCTCAGAGAAAAATTGGAGACGGAGATCAACAAATTATTTGAGGATGACATTATAGAGAAAACGGTGGGGCCTACCACATGGGTTTCTCTTGCTATAGTCGTCCCGAAAAAAAGGGGGTGAAGTGCGGCTATGTGTAGACATGAGAAATGCGAATAAAGCTATTAAAAGAGAGCGCTATCCTACTCCAACATTCACTGAAATTGCTACTTTAATTAACGGATCAGTTAAATTTTCAAAATTGGATTTAAATAAGGGATTTCACCAGCTGGAGCTACATCCTGACTCGCGTTCCATAACATCATTTTCAACACATATGGGAATTTTTAATTATAAATGCCTAAGTTTTGGAGTAACTGTGTCAATGTGAGCGATGACATTTTGATATATGCTGAGTCATTAAAAAACACGATTCAGTTTTAGATAGTGTACTGCGACGATTGAACGATGTTGGATTGACATTAAATGAGGAAAAATGTTTATTTTGTCAAGATAGCGTACCTTATCTCGGGTTTGTCCTTTCTAAAGACGGTATCAGTCCTGACCCTTCTAAATTACGTGCAATTTTGGATTTAGAGCCACCCAAGGATGTTCAGGAAACAAGAAGTTCATTGGGAATGGTGAATTTCCTGATGAGATTCCTACCAGGCTTAGCCAGCAGCACTAAACCCTTACGCGACTTGATTAAAAAAGAGTCACTATGGAAATGGACTAACCTGGAACAAGAAGCCTTTGAGGAGATTAAGAAAAAGGTTACTGAAGCGGTAAGCAACAAGTATTTGGATACTACCAAAGAGCTTCATTTGTATACAGATGCAGGACCCGAAGGTCTTGGAGCCATACTAGCTCAACTGGGTAAAATGAAAGCTAACATAATATCATGCGCAAGTGTGAGCTTGTCTGATGTACAAAAGAGATATTCCCAAATTGAAAAAGAGATGTTAGGGATTTCATGGGGCGTTGCTCATTTTAACGATTTCCTAGTTGGGGCTCGTTTTGTAATACATACCGATCACAAACCATTAGTATCTCTTCTCTCTCGTACCAGTCCGAATACTTCACCTCGTTTAGACAGATTGTCTTTCAAATTGATGGGTTATAATTTTTCGGTTGTCCACATGTCTGGAAAAGAAAATCCATCTGACTACATGTCACGTCACCCTTGTAAACGAAGACTATGTGCTCCCAAAGATGATTTCATTAATCTCATAACTGATTCAGCATTACCATCAATGATTTCACGGGATACTTTATCAAAGGCAACGTTGAAAGATGAACAATTGTGTTTAGTAATGAAGGCTATTGAAACGGGAGATTGGTCAAATCCAGTTATTGAAAAGTTTAGAACTGTGAAAGAAGAACTGGCAGTAACTACAGATAAAATTATTCTCAGGGGCGTTCGTCTTGTTATTCCACAAAGCTTGCAGGCGACAGTCATAGCTCTGGCTCATCGTGGCCATCAAGGTATCACCAAATCGAAAGAGTTACTTCGAAGCAAGGTTTGGTTCCCTGCTATGAACGCTTTAGTGGAAAAGGTGGTGAAAAGTTGTATTCTAAGTACCTTATTCTAAATTCTGCCAGAATAGGACACCTTGCCACAAAGTGGAACGAGTCCTCCCTCTCCCGGAGGTTACAGAGTGCACAGTCGTCCCGAGTTCCTTCCAAATGTGGCCTGTAATTAAGGGGCAGCAACTCACCTCTGACCTTCAACACCCACCTGAGAGCTCCAATGTCAAGACCACCATCACCATTCACAAAACTGACACTTGGGGTTGCATGGTCAATTCGCACATACCACACTCGGGAAAGGGACCCCGAGGCCCGCTGCAAAAATTGATCCCGTTCCACCTGCATCATTTTATCTATTAAGGGGCCACGCCCACCAGCGATTAGTGAGCCGTTTGCACCAATAATTTGGCACCCGTACCGCTCTTGCAGCCCGATCCAGTCACGCACCCACGAGACCTTGACACGCATAACCTCACTGGCAACTATATGCGGAAATCTATAGCTTGGCATGCGGGACACCTTTATAATATAATCGAGATGCAATCGCAAGCAGTAAGAGTACAAAAGACAGGTTCCGGTTTCCAAATAAACAAAATAGTTAGGAGTTCCCTCTGGCAGCCAGAACAGCTTTTTTTTAAAGTATCGTTGGAATCTCTCTATTTCCTCAAACATTACTACACCCCAAACTTGGGCTCCATACGTTAATATAGCTCTGAAGACTGCTTCAAAAACCGCCCATTTAGCCTTCAAAGGCACATCATTTTGCCTCAATAAGCCCTGCCATAAGGTGTTAACCCCGTACTTCGCCACACTGACCCTTTTTTTGTGATGAGAGAGATACGAGAGCCTCGGAGTCAATACAATTCCCAAGTAGGTAAATTGAGAGACTACCTCCACTACTTCCCCTTTATAAGTCCACTCCTCTGCCCTCCCTAACCTTCCCCCTCTCCGAAAGACCATTATTTTGCACTTAGACAAGTTCACCTTGAGATCCCACCTATCGCAATAAACACCCAGCTTATTTATGCCTCGTTGCAGCTTGCCAGGCGAGTCTGTTATCAAGACCAAGTCATCTGCATACTTTAGCAGGCCAATTACTGTCTCTCCAACCCTGATACCTGTATCAATACAATCCCCCATATCGTTTATAAACAGAGAGAACAGCAGTGGGCTCAAGATACATCCCTGCTTCAACCCACCAGTCATCTCAAAGGACTCCGATAACTTTTCCCCCGCCCAAACTGCTGAGGCAGCCCCCCTGTACAACCCCCTCAGTGAATTAATAATTTTTGTAGAGAATCCCATGGCAAACAGCTTCTGGTACAGCGCATCCCTAATAATCGTATCAAATGCCTTATGAAAATCAACAAAGAAAGCATAAAGCTTCCGCTCTTTATGCCGTGTAACCAGGTGTACAAGATCTGTCAAAACATATATACAATCCACAGTTGAATATCCCTTCCGAAACCCCGCTTGATCCTCGCATAAAATCCCAGCAGTATCTATGTGGTTCGCGTGGAGAGATGGAAGAGTGGTAACGAGAAATTCATCTTTTTTTCAAAAATTACCACAAAAAACAGTAGCTCTATCAGATGATCCTTCTCAACATCTCCACCATGAAGAGGATATGTCTCCACCTTCCACAAACCAAGAATCATATGTACCTGAACCTGAATCATCCGTATCAACATCTGTGAATATGGATACGGGTATAGTCACAAGAAGAGGTAGAAGAGTGATACCACCATCAAAGTATAAGGATTTCGTTATGGGGAAATATTAATGATATTTGGGGAAGGGATGTAGTATCCTACTAAATTATTATTATTTATCTGAGATTACTAAAATTATTATCCTACTAAATTATTATTATTTATCTAGATTTAGCTGAGATTGGTCAGCTGATATAAGGAAAGGGGACTTTTGTAAAAAAAAGATCATTATATTCATTGAACCTCTTTAAATGAAGTGCCGTTTTATTATTTAATTATAATACACATGATACAACACATTTCAACAAACAAAAATCTCTAACACCCAGTCACTTCATACAAAGACAAAAATTAGGATTTTGGTAAAAGCTCTCACCTCACCGAAGGTTGCCATATCACGTGGTTTAGCTGACTCCCCGTGTTCATCATCATTCTACCTCATTGATTGATAAACATTTTTCTGCAATTTTCAGGAGTAGCGTGGGGAAATGACAGCGGGTTTCCTGTTCTCTGCCTTCACGGAATTCTAGACAACGCCAATTCATTCGCCCTTCTCGTACCACATCTTCCCAAGAGGTTCTTTTATGTTGCCATCGACTTACCCGGCCATGGACGCTCTTCTTCTTTTGTGGGAGGCTTTCCGATCGAGTTCAACCACTTGGTGTATGCAGTGACGGAGGTTGTGGAGCATTTCAAGTGGAATAAGATTTACATCATGGGGCATAGCATGGGAGCCCATGTTGCCTCCTTCTTTGCCGCCCTTTACCCCGAAATGGTGGTAAAAGCCATTTTTTTGGACGGCCTCTTCACTACCCCTGTAGCGAGCGAGGAGTACTTACCAGTAATGAACAGGCGGCTAAGGCAATCCTACCAGTTGATTAAGTCCACTTTGAACAAACAACCGCCTTCTTACTCTTACGATGATGCTCTCAATCGTTTAATCAACCACCGGCTGAGTCCCATCACAGTCGACGCGGGTAAAGCTTTGTCAGAACGATGTCTTATCTCTTCAAATGAAGGCTTCAGATATTCCACCGATCCGAGGTATAAAATGGTGCCGATCCCGACTTTACTGTTCGATCATTACGATCACATTCTGCGGGAAATCAAATGCCCTTGTTTTTTAATCGTCTCTTCAGAATCAATCAAAGCTATGAACGAAAATAAACTCCCATTTCCCATTTACACTAAGGAGATTTTGAAAATATTCAACGAATTACCAAACGCCAAATACACAATGATTTCAGGACATCACGACGTTTACATGAACGACCCTCGAGCTGTCGCTAAATTAATCACCCCGTTTTTGGGTGACACACAAAGCTCTCTGTAGAATGAAATCTGCATTAAAAATTTCTCATCTCTCATTTGAATTTTTGAAGAGGAGTCCCAATTCGTTGCAAAGCAAGACAACCTGCTGTTGCGGTCATGTATCATTTATCTCAGCTGTCATGAACCACTGCCATAAATAATAATAAATTATTATTAGAAGTAATAAATTAGCTACTACATTCATGAATCTTTATTTTCCTTTCCGTAGCCCTACGAGGTAGGGTGGAAGTTGTGATCGACTGAAAAAAGTTTGAGTTTAACAAGATCTCTAAGTTTCCAGAGCTACTGAGTTCGAAAAATGGTCTGTGTAAGCGATTGACAGAGAATGGCGTAACTGCAGCTTGCTATGGGACACCAAAATGGTTCCAAACTATAGTTATCATAGTAAACATTCCACTTTGAACAAACAACCGCCTTCTTACTCTAACGACGATACTCTCCATTAATCAACCACCGGCCGAGTCCCATCACGGTCGACGTGGGAAAAGCTTTGTCAGAACGCTATGTATGAACGTGAGCAACACAAGGAATTTTCATTGAACGATTTCAGAGCGGTTATGTGTAATGAAGTCCGTTCAAATAATACTAGGATTGTCAGAAAAATTGGGATAGTAGTTACGTAAACTACAGATGCGATGAGCATCAAGTAATGAGCAGCGGCCCCACAAATTCCAGAATTCCTACCACCCTTGTGTCACTTACTACCATTTCCTTAAGTTCGTACCCGATTAGTCCAAAACAGTGAACATAATTCTCCGATTTGATTAGTTGCTGGAGTCCAGAACTGAATTGACTCATCAGGCCGAGGGAAGTTGTGTGACGCGTCGCACCTGGAATTTTCCTTATAAATTTGACTTATACGTAGAGTCCAGCATTGCAAAAACAAACAGGGTGGCAGTCCAATGAACTACGCGAGTTAGATAATCAATGGTAATCAAACAATCAGCCACCACAGAAATTCTGGAATTGAAACTAACGTCTTTTCGCAGTTTTCCCCCCATAATCGTCAACACGAATCTTCTCCAAAAAAACATCATGCTGACGGTCCCATCAATTACCAACACGTAGGTCTTCAAATTAGGACCACAGCGTATGTGGCTGCTGCTTAATAAAATCTGGAACATCAAGCGCTACCCGAACGTTAATAGTACGAGTAAAAAATGCCTGAGGGCTGAGGAAAGTTGCGTGATGAGTTGCGCTTGATATTTCTGATTCAGGAAGTCCCCAAACACATCTGACGAAAACCCAACTTTTTTGTACAAGGTTACTCTTTGGGCAGTGAAATTTACTAGTCTCTCCCTCGCTGTGGAACAATCTATCAACTGTAAAACGTAGCATTATTAGCGAGTGGAGCCCACAGGTGGTTGATAGGGATTGAAACAGCTATGAATGTTTTTACCTTTATTTCGACTACAACAAATTAACAAAAATAAACAATAACGTTGAAATACGACAATTACTTCCATCAAAACGTCCAATAAGTGGAATGCTAAGGTGAGCATAATTCGTACATAAACAGCGAACCAAACTAATAAGTAAATAATGACTAAGTTTCCCTTAAGTGCTCCTTGTTCGTCTTCTATTCCTAACATAGCCATTACCTTGATTCAACTTAAATGCTAATCCATTAAGACGTTCTGTCCGAGATAAACTATCTATTTACGGTACCTGATATTTGGTCATAATTAAACTCGAGAATTGATTGAAAATAAATAACTAAATATTGCGTCCTTTTTATTTTTAGTAGCGAATTTCCTGAGAAAATGACGCTACTGCGACCGATGGGAGTGTTCGAGATGTTTCATTTTATAGTTTCAAAGCATACGAAATTATGTAAAACAACACAGGCTTTTACTACATCCATTGAGTGCTATATGTAGCCCTTTTCCTTCCCTTGATCCGCCTGTGCAGCACAAACAGCTATTACTCGCTTTCTGTCCATGGCGACAGTCTCATTGACGAACTGGTGAGGTTCGGATGGCCTATTGAAGGCAAACCTGATTGAAACTTGGTCAATGTGAAGACCTTTCGAGGTTTTCACTGGTGACCAAAACTGCAATGAATCTAAGCTGTGCCGAATGAAACTGCACAAGTGCGAAATGAACTCGAAGAAGGTAACCGCTCGAATCAGAATGGATGGGGGGGGGAAGGAGGTTTCGTTGTATAAAATCAAAATATCTGAACTAGGAACTGATAGCAGACACTAAATGATTTGACTCAAGAACAGTTTCTCAACGTGTCAAAAGAGCTACCCCGCTCAGCGATCAGTTGAGCTCAACAGATAACAGAGGCTGAATTATACAAAAACAATTGCTGACTAAGAACGTCAAAATCACAGGATTCGTTATACAGAGTTCAGAATCGATTTATTCCTAAAGAGAACTTTGTGTGTCACTCAAAAACGGGATGATCAATTTAGCGACAGCTTGGGGATCATTCATGTGAACGTCGTGATGACCTGAAATCGTCGTACACTTAAACTGAGGGAATTCGTCAAATATTTTGAGCACATTTGGAGTGTAAATGGCGAACGGTAGTTTACCTTCGTCCATCGCTTTAACTGATTCTTTACAAACTATTAATAAACAAGGGCATTTGATGGCCTGCAGTAAATGAACGTAATGTTCGAGCGTTAACATTGGATTCACCAACGTTTTATACCTCAAATCGGTGGAGAACCTAAATCCATTGCCTGAAGGGATAAGACATCGTTCTGACAAAGCTTTGGCTGCTTCGGCTGTAATGTGACTCGGTCGGTGGTGGACTAAACGATAGAGAGCTTCATCGTGAGAATAAGATGGCGGTAGTTTGTTTAAAGTGGAATTTACCAACTCTTTCGTTCTCTTAAACTTCTCTTTCAGAGATGAGACGTACTCGTCGGTTGGAACCTCATTGGGAAAGAGGCCGTCCAAGAAAACGGCTTTAACCACCGTTTGGGGGTTAAGAGCGACAAATAAGGAAGACACGTGGGCTCCCATGCTATGCCCGATGATGTAAAGCTTATTCCATTTGAAATGTTCCACGACCATCTTCACTGCAAACACTAAGTGATTGAACTCGATCGGAAAGCCTTCCGCCAAAGTTGAAGAGCGTCCATGGCCAGGAAAATCGATGGCGACATAAAAGAACCTCTTGGGGAGATGTGGCACGAGAAGGGCGAATGAATTGGCGTTGTCCTGAATTCCGTGAAGGCAGAGAACTGGAAACCCGCTTTCTTCTCCCCACGCAACTCCTGAAAATCGAACAATTATAATTAACACAGCGAAAACACATCATTTTTTCTTAAACTGAGGCTTTTGGATGTCAAACCAAACTCAGGATACTCTTTTTCTGATGGTATGGCGTGTATTAATTATAGTAGCCTTTTTTACTTCAATAAAAGTATGTCTTCAATATAATACCAGTGCATGAGATGAAACTTGGTATAACTTGAACCTATTGACTTTTCTCAGCCCCACGAAGTAATCGACTGAAAACATATTTGTCGGGCTTCGTATATCTCGTCACGTTTCATCATTTGACACCATTTGATAGAAAAGGGAGTCAGTATGTCTCTGAGCACGATTCAGCTGAACTTGATATTATTAGTTTTGATGTTTCCAAATAACGGTATGAGCTGAATTGGTTCTCAAATCAAACTAACTATAGTGATCATGACACCAAATTTTTTTCTTCGCAAATGGCTCTAACGAGTTTGATTACACATTGCATGTGGACAGTTCCAGCGAACTTAGCGGGAAAATGACGAGAGCAGCATCTCGACAAAATTCCTTATAAATACCGCTCATTTAAATCTAGCGTCAAATATTAATAAATTTATTCATGTTGGAAAGGATGCGTTCTGACATCATATGGATGTTTTAGTATCCGCCTGCTCAAGCATCGTGTGTGCCAAATACCACGTAGGATCGGCTAAATGTGAAGAGGGTATGAGGTAACATCAGTTCAGTGCTCGATTGGATGTCCTCACGGGACATGGTGACTTCAATGCGTGGCTCCACTTCTTTGCTCTCAAAGATTCTCCATCATGCCCCTCCAGTGCGGAGGAAACAAGAAACGACGTTCTGCTCCATTGTAGTTTCTACAACAGTGAGCGGTTGACTGCTACAAAGAGAGCCTATTACCGTTTAGCAGAAAGTGATGGCTAAGGGCTGCTTTCACCAACTGTGTTGATCCCGTTTAGAGTCGATTAACAGCACCTAACCCCTCCTGCCACAAAAACGGTCTTCACCAGATTGTGTTAAGCTTTAGCCCTGATCAAACGTTAACCGCAAAAAGTTGGGCAGTTAGGTCCAGTTAGCTCTTATATTTTTTAATCATATTTGTCCGCCATTACCGTGCTCTGTCGAGTATTCGCTTCTATTATTGTGAATAATTTACGTATATTTTGGAATAATGATAATAAACAAAGATACTGTTTACTAGTGTGCAGTTATTTCTGTTGCTATTCCATTACGATGATAATCTAATATGTTGGGTTATCGTCATCTCACCCGGCGCCTCAGATGGCTATGAGCGGGAGCGAGGTCCAACAACTTCTAGAAGTATGAATTAAAATTCTGTTGCGAACAAAAATATTACGATCGTCGAAAACAAGTTGTTGTTTGCGTAAAATGTGTACTGAGCAGTTTCTGAAAAAACCAGACGTTATATTGTCGGGTTAGAAAACCCAAACGCAAATGGCTTGCTTACCTGGGTGGATTTAGTAGCAGATAAGTAGGAAATATTAAATAATACCACGCTTTTACACACACATTAAACAACTTTTATTAAACACGACAATTCTCCCTTCCTCATTAAAGTTCCTTGCAAAAAGGACTTGTAAAAGTTGTAACTCATCATTTCGGTTTTTATTATTTCTTGCTCAGTTGAAATTTTCTTGTACCGCTTCCAATTTTTCCTAAACGCACAAAGCATTCTCCCGGACTAATTTGGCTTTTTCCCGCAGCTCTTGCAGTTGTAGTTCGCGTAATTTCACTTTATGCTCCTCACCAGTTTCAGCTTCGGCAGAGGTTAATCAGACACTTCTTAGCCCTGATCAGTTGGATCACATTTAGTGCTGTTTTGGTGAAAAGGGCCCTAAGAAACCGGTTCACAATTGAACTGCCCCTCTTGAAACTTGCCACTCAAGTAAATAGTTAGATCAAGTGTGAAACTTGATTAAGAACTCCAAAATGGTACGGGATTCCTCAGGTGGTCAACCTCTGAGGGATATCAGCAACAGCTCTTACACAACAATTATTTTTGTTTGGTGGGTAGTGTCTGTTGAATTAGGCATGCACTGTTTGTTCACATTCCTCGCCCATTATGACGACTCAGTTTCTCGCGCATTGTCATTGCTTACATTCTTCCCACTGCTTTCACAACGCGTTGTTCACATTCACTTTTACGACATAACTTTGCCCCACTGTTACCGCTACTGTTAAGCTCACCAGTACCAGTTCTGAATACTCAACCAAAGTTCCATGCAAATGTACCCATGGTCATTGTTCATAGTTTCCGAAAACGTCGATCAAGCTCAGGTTTTTTCTCCCACAATCGCTGTACTGCGGAAAAAGCACTTCGAGTTGTGGAAGAGCATGGGAGAACCGCCTACCTCAACGTCTCTGCTACCCAACAAGCACCCAAATCTGACATGGCATTGCACAAATTCCTGAATGACACCATTCTTGTATTCGATGGAGACTCAATTTCCCAATTTCTGTAGAATGTTTGACGACGCCCTACATAACATGAACACCCTTGCGCCCAAAAAGCTCACTGCCCTGAAGGACTGTCTCATGGGACGCTAATTACGACTCAGCTTACCAAGCCCTATGCGCTGAGTATGATAACCCACGTCAACACACTTATGCTATGATGGACCAGTAAATCCACACCACAGGGTTACCTAGGCATCCAAGCCACAAAATGAGGAAAACATAGCCACCCTCTGAATAGCAGCTGGCAACGCGCTACGAGGTTTGCTACCTAACGTCAACAGTTTTATGAATTGTATTGCTGCCTATCCCCTGAACTCATGGAAGACTTCCAAAAGGAGCTGCCTAATACTGACTACATTCCTGAGCTGCACGACATTGAAGAGTTCTTTCATCAAGCAAAAAATAAACTTCGAGCCAAGTTATCTTTGGCTCCCCAATACACCCCAGAACATGCTCAGTGGACAAGTGTATGCAATGAAGTATGCCCATCATCTCGTGTACTGACAGGCTTTCCAAGTTTGGCAAACTTTTACCCCACTCTTTATGAATACGAGGATACGGGCTAAATGGATGACCTGAAGGGTGCAGGCCACACGTAGGACAGGTAATTATACTCATGGACACCAACCTACCAACTATTGAGTGGTACCAAGGCCAGGTTGAAAGCCTCTCAGAAGATGGTGCAGGGATTGCACAAGTTACCACTGTCTGTACATCAATTGGTACACTCACCAGGCCTCTTCAGAAACTCTGTCCCCTCCTTAGCCAGTGACAGCTCCTGTCTTCACAATCTCATGATGCTACACCAGCGTTCCTCTCACCAAGGGCTCCTGCAATTCCATGATTCAACAACCTACTTCAAGAGATACTAAAGTTAACGTAGCTATTAGGTGAGTCCGTCTTGTCTGGCTGGTGAGATACTGAGGGCGAGCACTTTCGATGTAAGGGCATCATCATCTGATCGTTGATTCAGTACTAAAACTGCTACTGCTAAAGTACTCGTACTGACTTAGCAACCAGACGATGATGTCCTTACATTGAAAGCGCTCGCCCACAGTATCTCAGCAGCCTGGCGAGACAGACTCACCTAACAGGTACGTTAACTTTAGTAATTTACCGCCTGGCGGAACTAAACCAATTACTCTAATACTTCAAGATACTCGACTTCTCCTCCCGCAACTTGACACCTCAAGAATTTCGATCCTCCTGTACCATGCAGCAAATCTGCCATTGGCAGCGGCAGAGAGCGTGCTCATGGTTTCTGAAAACTTTGGTCAAAGCTCGGGTTTTTCTCCCTAAGCCGAACCGCTACCCAGCCGAGGTTTCTGGTGTTTCCCCACTGACCCCATTTACCCGTCGAACCCCAAATATATAAGAACTCTAATCACCGTCTCAAGTCATTCTGCGTAAATAGCTCTCTCTCGCTCAGTTTGGCGAACCAGAATCTCTCCCGAATTTACACGCGTGTATAAGCGCAGTGAAAAGTGTCACATCTCCGTTCTCAAGTGACTTCATTCAGAACTTTCTCCACTGTGATCTCAAGTGTATGTACGTGCTCATCTTATCAATCTGTGTAATCCCAAACATTACAGTCCTCTATAGTTCACGAACTAATTTTTGCGTTCCCTCAAAGGTCACCCCTTCCTATTTAGCAATTAGAGAGTCATTGTATTGGGGATTAATCTGCAGTAGGCGTTCACATACTCCGTCCATTATGACGACGACTCAATATTGAGCGCATTGCCATAGTTTACATTCTTCACGCTACTTTCGCGCGCGTCTACTGTTCAGCTCACTGTTACCCCTAACAAGTAGCAGCACCGACTCCTGACCCGAAGTTCTGGCCTTATCTACTTCAACTTAGCAGTAGCGGCAACAGTTTTGCGAAATTTTGAAGTAAAAGTGAATTTTTAAAAACTTAGCGCAAGAGTATCGGGAAGAATGTGAGAAATCACCATGCGCCTGAAATTGAGATGATGTAACGGACGGGGAACAGTTGAAAGTAGCAGCTATCGACGAGTGAACGCTACAGTCCAGGCAATGCAATTCATCCGAGGTAACTGAGATTTCCAAATTGCATACGGAACCATGTTTAGATGAAAAAAATGCTGCTAGAGGGCGCTCAAGGAAATCCAGTAATTTGACACAAATGTGTTCATGAAGATCAGGGTGTTTCATTAGGGCAAATTGCTATGCGGAAAACACTATACAACTACACAAGACAACTCGAAATAGAGGCTTCAAATTAATTTAATCGAGTAAGAAAATCAATTGACTCACCGGCTACGAAGCCCCAGGGCACGGGCACTTGGAATTCTTTGCGAGCAACTTCAGATTTCATTGCAATTGAGGAATAGTGGGCTGTTCTAACCAAGAAGAAGAAGCAACTCCTTAATGAATCTTTCGAGCTCCGAACACACTCCCAACATTACTATACTCGCACGGTCATTAAATTCGATGACTTACGACAGTACTTTAATCTTGTGAACGCTGAATTGTCAAATCACGAAGTAATCATTGAAAAGTATATAACCTGGATGTCAGAACCTTCCGTCCGTGTATTTCTTCTCTTTCTTCGCAGTTTAGGATCATAATGGCAAAATAGACATCGTCATGTTGGATGCTCAGATATATGTCACCTTCCTCAAGTAATACATTGACATCACTCGATTGATTCTAGATCCATCCTTACGACCTCCTGAGCATTGTGTCAATTTGTACGTTCAGCATTTGTTTAACCTGAATGGGATATTTACGTCGTGCGAAAAGGTTTCTGTTTTCTAGACCAGCTTTTGACGCTGCTGTGGTATTTGAGCGTATATTTTTATAATGTCAGAATATTCTCTGCAAACAATTTACATAAGCGAGAGACGGATTTCGAATCTAAACTCGCTTAATCATCACTCGATTTTGACATGCACTTCTGCGAGTTCAAGCGTGGTTCAATTTATTTGAAGTGCTAGTAATTCGTACCCAACTACCACTATATTATTGTAAGAGGTTGAGACGACTGGAAACATGGTCGTTATGATTTAACTTACATGTTTTGGTTGAAGCCAACCAACCGCGTATTTACTCATCATGTAGTATGATAGTTTGAGTTTTTACATCAGTTAGCTGTACAAAGTGTAAAGACTAAAACAAGTTACCTATTGGCTAAATAAGCGTTTTTTATTTTGTTAGTTTTTTGAGCATTATACGAAGATTTGAGCCAAATTTTAACTTTGAGTTGAAACATATTTGTTGGTTATGCAAAACAACCCTAAAAAAAGAAATTAAACTGAACAGTTTAATTTGGATTGTATTAAAACAACAAAACATCAGTTATTAATGTGCATTCGAATAAATAGAACAAGGAAAGGTTATCATAAAACTATTTTTACTACTTCGGTGGAGAACTCACTCCCATTTTGGATCTCTAGTGGCACAGCTGCATGGGTGGCTTTGCCAGTTCTCAATAATTAAAAAAAACAAACAAAAGTACAATTTAAACTGAAAGTAAAATAATAATGGAAGAGACAAGAAGGTGAAAGTAACACAAACCGCAACCATAAGTGCTGGGAGAGGGGACAAGAGTGAGAGAAGATGAAGCAAAGGAAAATTGACTTAACTGCAAGTAGCAAGTTTCACAATTCAGATTCTACAGGGAGTGAGTGAGGAGCCAGTGAGGAAACAGGCCTGATAAAATGCACTATTTACTGGCTACAATTACACGGTTGCAGAAGAACCAAAACGAAGAACAATGAGGGACAGACGTTAATTGGGAAGATGGTATAAGGGGATCTGTGCTCCGCCAGCAGCTGTGTCATTAATCCTAACAAACAACTTCAACGGTAAAAATATCTAGTGTGGCGCATCAAAAAACGTTCCTCAGTCCCATGTACGTACAGCTTTTATCGCCCCCATTTACTAATCCTTTCTCACTCGTTTCTTATGAGCTTGGTGAAACATAACATAACATTTTACGTGGAAACTAGCACACCTTGAAGTTTCAGAATTAGTTTGGCTGCTGCCAGTTATGCCACGACCTTCATTTAAGAACAAAGCAATACATAACTATGGGCACTTGCAAGAAAACACTAAAATTGAAGTCTGTTAACCCTTAGCGCATCGTTATTTTAAAAAAATATTCATAATAGTGACAATCATTACATTCATCATTATTCATTCTGAAGGAAGCCTATGGAACAGCGAAAGTCCTCAGTATTGGCCTCCAAATTTTATTAAGGTCTACGTGGACGGATCTAAAATCCCTGGAGGGTACTGGCTCTGGGGTGTGAATTAGTGGATCTAGGAGGAGTGGGGACGTACATTGCCCTGGGTCCAACTCCAACGGGGGTTACAATGCATGAAAAAGGCTAAAGCGATAAAACTACCAACATAATGACTGAGAGTCAAATGTCTTGCAAAGCGCTCAACGACTACTAGAAAATGGTAACACTGGTTAGGGAGTGCAGGATGCGTCTTTAGCAAACTCTAATAGAGTTACTGTCTCCTAGATTCCTGGATAAATCTCGTCGTACTGTAACTTGGTATGGTAATGAGGACAGTGAGAGAATATGCTAGGAGAATGCATCAGACTGTGTGGAAGGCTGTAGGAGTGAGGCACCAGAAACCCTTTATCAGGACCAACACACAAGATAAGACATGCTCCACTGGTGATGGAGAGGAAGGCAGATGGGAACCACCATGGGACACTGAAAAGTGAACAAACTGACTATAATCGTCCTCCCTCATTGAAAGTGGTATGGTACACACAATGAAACTCCTGATCATGTCCTCACTAAGCGCCAGAGGCTTCAAAGGGAGTAATTTTTGGTCTTTGGTACAGCTTTTCCACAGTCAGACATCAGGGGTTAACTGCCACTTTCCCCAAGGACTTGTCCATGGAAGTGTGGTAAAGGCTGAGCATCCCCATGTACTTGTAATTATTTAAAGCCCCGAACGTCGAATTTAAATAAACACTGCTGATCCAATATCGATTAATTTAATTGAAATTGAGCCTACTCGAGTTCAACATTCTACAAATATGTTTCAATCATTGGAAATCCCCTCTCATCAAGGCTATGTATTCTCCGAGTAAACGTCGTAATAACTCTAACGAATTACCTGTTTACCAAAAAAGCGTAGTGGCCACTCGAAGCCTGTCTGACCTTTAAAAACAGTGAGGTGAGCTCTAAATCTGTTTATCTTGTGCAAACATACTTGAGAGTTGGCATCTTCAACTCAAAATCTGCAAAACATTATTTACACAGGGGCAGGCCACCTCAATATATATCTCGCTCGACCTAATTTGTAATTAGTTGAACTTTTGAATAAAGTAAGGTGAGTTCTTCATCGACGTTTTTTTTTAACTTTACTAATTTAGTTAATAAAATGTTTCTAAATACGGTAAGCATCAAACTCAGTTTTGTAGTTACTAGAGTGTTTATAACATGGAATTATTGTTAGGCTTTAAAGATGAACCTCCCATTGCTGGGACTTATGATTGTGGCGGCGGCTCAGGCAGTCCCAGAGTTTGAAATTCTCGATGCTGCGAAAATCATTGAAGTGGTCAACAACGCGAATACAACTTGGACGGTGAGCTCACAAAATGCTAAATTTAATAATGTTAAAATTTAAGTGTACGTAAATGTTTTGTATACCTGGGGCTACTAATGGACAGTCGACCATGAGGTTTCATTGGCTGTTAGAGCCCCCTCACTTCCACTGGAGTGGTTGTCCGAAATTGAGGATACACTTTTCTCCTGGAATTCTCACTGTCCAGAGAGAGGCATCTTTTAAGGCCTGGACTTAAGCGGGTTTAGGTCTTGCCAAAATGTTCATCCGATGGAGGTAAATCGGGATTCACTCGAAGCTCCTCTGAACAGCAAGTGCCTCAAGAAACCCTTCCAGAATTACAGTTCAGAGCACACTCCACCAGCCCTGATACCAGTTTTAATGATGATCCTGGATAGAGGCCAAGGGAGGTTTTGCTACAACGCCAGTTGGACAAGATCAGACCGTCAGCATAGTCTTCCGGAGCGATTCTAGAAGCAATGATGGGCCTTGCAGTCATGAAGACAGTCTCGTCAGTTACAAGATGCACAGAACGCTGAAACCACCCGTATGACTTATACGCCCACATACTTTGACCATTTCCAACCATTTCTATTCATTAACCAATAACTTTATTCAACAGCATTTTACCACATTTCCCATAATTTATTTACAATTCGTAGCCATTCCTCAACAATTCGCAATAGGAATTGTTGGTTGTGTGGAATGAGATCACGAACACTTTGGTGTTGAGCATGGCAAAATAATCTGCTGTAAAATTAAATCGTTTTAGCGTTTTCAAATAAATAGTTACAATAATCGTACGATATGAACAACCACTTAATTTCTTCTTACAGGCAGGACATAATTTCGCTCCTGACACTCCCCTCAGCCACTTGAAAAGATTGATGGGCGTGAAAAAGAATCCGAACCCTCCAAAGCTCGCCGTCATGAAGTACGACGAAAAGGTGCATCTCCCCGGCTCCTTCGACGCCCGAAAACGCTGGCCGAAATGCCACACAATCCGTCAGATCTACGACCAAGGAGATTGCGGATCTTGTTGGGTGAGGCTCGAAATTAGTAACCATCAGTCGTCGTTCATTGACGATTTTAAAAGGATTGATTTGACGTTGGGTCGTTTCAGGCTGTCGGTGCATCAACTGCTTTCTCAGATCGTCTTTGCATCGAGAAGAAAGGAAAGTTTGATACGCCGCTTTCTGTCGAATTTCTGTTGTCGTGCTGCGACAGTTGTGGCAGTGGTTGCAATGGAGGATACCCTGAAGAAGCTTGGAACAACTTCGTAAGCGTCGGCCTTGTCACTGGAGGTGGCTATCATTCACACGTAGTAAGTTGACTGTTACTGCAGATTCTCGTTGTATTTATAGACAAAATACTGGTCGGTAGTTGTTGATTACGACTGAGGTGATGTTGACCTCGATATTTAAGGACTTATTGAACAAAATTCAGGCACACTACTGCATTTTGTTCTTCATGAGCCTTTCTGCGCATATTACAACAAGATACATTCCATGGAAGACTAAACTTTGCAGTCGTGATGTGACATGAAAATTAATTTCCAAGAAAACGAAGTAGGCAATGTAACCCACCACAGTTTGAGGTGCTAACCATTATTCTTCTCATTATTCAAATGCATAACTTTACTTGCGAGTTAGTAAATGCAGCGCACGTAATCTGCAAAAACCTTTTTCGCAGAAATGCTCAAATCTGAAACTGCTCTCCTTGTCAGACTCTGCAGTTGTCTCTCATATCCTTTCACATTACTCACTCGAGCCTTGGGCTCTCACTCCTCAAATGGGACGAGGAATCAGAGTTTGATGGGTTCGGCTAATATTCTGGAAGCCACTGACTAATGTTGGTAAGAGAAGAGCCTGATCGCTATTTGCGGATATTTAACCCCATCTACTGGACCTGATGCTGGACTACACTGTCCTTTGTTCCAGTATAAAACAGGGCCAAGGTTCCACTACTGGAGTGCTCCGCAATGCCTGGTTCCTGCACTCTGACTCCTGGACTCCACAGAGCGCTGGCTAACTGCTGCCTTGGATGCAGTTGTTGACTGGTGGCAGGTAGACAGGATGTGGCCCAACCTCCCAGCATCTAAGCAATATCCTTCCCTATGTGTGGAACAACATGCAGATTGGGAAGTCCCCCCCCCCTCCTTTGTGGTGGTGCCGCTGCTATCCAGGCATGCCACCTTTAGTATGTGGCTCCTCTTCATTAGGTGTCAGAACTTTGACTATTTCTCTTGTGGGGGTGGAGTAGTGGAGGATGCAACTCACTTCCTCTTCAACTGCCCTCTCACTACAGGAACCCTCGAGTGAGAGTGCGGTGTCCGGCCTTGGGGAGGGCTGTTGCGCTTCATGCTGGGAGATCTTCCATCCAGAGGGCCATGGTCTTCTTGTAGGCCTGAGCCACCACCGAGCAGCGAGCTGGAAACCAGGACCCCCACCACTAGGGAGAACTCCCAGGAACTGATCCACCCCTGTCAGTATAGGCACTACACTTCCGCACATTTGCTGGAAGGTAGAGCGGTACCCTACAGTTCAGTCTGAGTCACACACTTTACACTCCTCCGTTAAGCAACAAGCCAGCAGGCCAACCCTTGCCTAGCCTGCTTCCCCCTTTGGTGGTACTGGGACTTGCAGTTACATATTGGAGAAAAATGAAAATGACCAGTGCCTGGAGGATCAAGAGATCAAGTGTCTTCTATCCTTCTATACTTGTATACTATTTAACCTAGTCCCTGAGCTATGCATATTTTGTCTGTCTGATACAAACTACAGCACGTCGCTCTGCACGTGTTTTATTTACTTCATTAATCAAACTGATTTTTCCCATGTTTAGGGTTGCCAACCTTACACTCTACAACCCTGTGAGCACCATGTAAACGGCAGCAGACCTCAATGCAGTTCCCTTCCCACTCCATCAACTCCCACGTGCTATCACTCGTGTCAAAACAAGAAAGCTCACAAGATTTTCAATCACGATATTCACAAAGGTACCTTTTCGTTATACTGTCACTCTTTTCGTTGTTAAAGACAATTTGAATCACAATATCTTGGTGAAGAGAATTAGGGGTCCTCATATTTATAACATGGCCGCACAGATCAGTGATAAATGTCTAAACAAGTTGTGAAAGCTATGAGAGAGATTGTATGTTACTTTGTTATTAACCAGCTAAACTATCAGGGGTTAATGAATGGGAGGTGGCTCTTGATGGCAGGCTTCGCTTGTTGCTTGCCACCGAGTGAACCCAAAACCAAATATATAAGCTGCCCACGAGGTTTTGAGGCCAACAGTTCTAACCTCTAATCTGGTTTACTTTACAGCCAAAAGCTCATACACTTTCAACACCATCGAAGACACTCAAGTGAATCTTTTGAAGCATGGCCCCGTTGAGGCATCTTTCAGTGTCTACAGCGACTTCCTTTCGTACAAATCAGGTAATTTTGTTGATTTTATCGATCTAACCGGGGTATAGGTTACTCAGGAAAGGAAAGGAAATTACAATTGGGAATGAGTACAGGAACGACAGCGCATCTGTCCCGAATGGAAGAATTATGGGTTAGGAATCAAAGTGCAGCTGTCGGGAATCACAGAATCGCCAGAGGAACGACAGCACATCTGCCTGTACTGAATCACTGATTTAGGAATATGTCTCACATAAGTTGATGTTGAAACGTTGGTTTCTGGACTACATTGATTGGCATCTGTGACACTAAGCAACAGACCAACTTCCCCAGCATCGCCAGACCCAGTTTTGGGGGGGATGTAGGAAGAAGGGTCTACTCCTAGTGGCCCCATGAATCGAAAACTAACCAGGAACTGTTACACACACAATGCATCAGGTAACCCTCGCCACTCTGCGATGGCAGCTCTTCTTTCTCGTTCTTTTCACCCTCACGAGAATCTAGCAGCGTGCCACCATTTCCATACATCTTCCCACACTTTGGGCAGTTTAAAAGCGTTGTTTCCTCTATGTCTATGTTCTTAATCCCAGGTAGATACTGACCTCAGATCAGCAAGTACCCTTTAGCTCCTTCAATTTCGCCTCTAAGACTCAAGTCGGGTCTCTAGCAGTATGGTAGACACTAAAAACACAGGTGCCCAGGTCGTCCTTGAACCTGTGGGCTCCCTGGTTGTGGTGCTGCTTGCCCAATAGCTGCAGATTGAATTCCTTTCCCCGCTGAAATTGCTGCAGAAGATCCTGTGCCATTGTGCTCTGATGGAGGTTACCCTGGAGGATGCGAACCATCATCAGTCAAGACAACTAGCCTCCCCTCTCTAAGCACCCTGATGCCTTTATTTTAGTCATCGGAAGCTTTTTAGTGCATCCACTCTAGCGCAGACCCTACAGATTCTTACTTTGCTCATCCACAAGAGGAAAGCAGCTGCTTTCTGGCTTCTTCCGTACTCCCTCACATTAGTCTTTGTCAAGAACACCTCAGTTTCACCCCCACCCTCTCACTGAAAGTGCTGCTGCAGACCTTCCACGATATCCTGTCCAGTCATTGCGCTTTCAATGTCCCTAATCCCAATAGAAGCCTGTGGGATGGCAGTCGTGACCAGGCTATGATCACTGAGGGTCTCTTGGATCTTATCAGCAAACATTTTTGTGTCTGCAGTCTGGCGGCCTGACTCAATCAGAATGTCACACTTAATAGTTCTCCTAATAACCCTAAACTCTACAGCAACATCCTCTGGGCTGGCCTTGGCCCGCGCATGCTGCAGAGCTCTGGCGAATGTGGGCATTGGCTCGATAAGAATGGTATCAAAGCGCCTCCTTTAGGTAGTCATCGATAGGGACTGGTACGCTCACCCACCTGGCTTTTGCTCACTCTCATTCCCACAATCTTACTGGAATCTTACTTCGTGTACTTCCCTTCTGAGTAGAACCACTGTGGCCGTAGACTATTTTCTGCTTTAGGAGGTAAACTAGATATATTTACAGCAGAACAGCTTAAGAGCTGCCAATACGTTTTTCTTTGATAACAACTGTCGGGGCCTCCCTTTTCAAGAAGTTGCGCTGCTTGATTGTGTGTGTTGTCCTGAAAAGGGCCGACGAAATTATTGTTGTTGTGTGTGTTGGTTGTGTCTGTCGGTTGAGAGTGCGTGAGGTGGAGAGCGGATTTCTCGGGCGTCGTTAGGTCGAAGGGCTCGGTTGAGCGGTAGCTCCTCTCGGTGAGGGATCCGGTTGGATCGTCGCTCCTTCTGTCGTAGACGCGAGATGAGGGACTCGGGTTCTGTTTATCGGTTGAGAGTGTGTGAGGTGAAGAACAGATTTCTCGGGCGTCGTTAGGTCGAAGGGCTCGGTTGAGCGGTAGCTCCTCTCGGTGAGGGATCCGGTTGGATCGTCGCTCCTTCAGTCGAAGACGCGAGATGCAGGGTTCGGTTGAGTCAGTTTGTTCGGTCGAGCAGCGGGCGAGGGACGAGTTCCTCAGGCGTCGAAGCGTCGTTTGAAGGGCTCGGTTGAGCGTAGCTCCTCTCGGTGAGGGATCCGGTTGGATCGTCGCTCCTTCTTCTGACGCGAGAGGGACTCAGTTGTCCCCGCCGGAGCCGCTGAAGGTGGTCGGTTGTCGTCAGAGAGTGTGGACTGTGTAAGAGCGGAAGATGGAATGAAGTGAATGAATTGAATGAAGGTTTTTCGTTTAGGCAGGCCCTTATATACCTGCTCCTGGAGGGAGTCGCCTTCTCTGGTTGGCCGCCTGCTGTTCCCTCCAGGGGTGGTTTTCGGCTAGCGCCCTCTGTCGGAATGAGGCGGCTTTTGTTGTGGAGAGTGGCGGCTGGCCGCCACAACAACAACCCTTTTTTATGTTTATTTATTTTTTATGTTTTATTGTAGTTCCTCCACTCAACATGGGCATCTTTAGCCGATAAAGCTGCTATATTTTCATACTATTCAAGTTGAAAGTTCCTTTTATTTTCAAGCGAATGCATTGAGTTTTCACAGCAGTACACAAAACAGACCCACACCACTCACCTTTTTATCGCAGTCTGAGAAGTGAACCGTGTTGCATAGTAATGCCAATGACTAGTCTAACTCATCCCCGCAATGCTAATCTGAGCTTATCCTCGACAACACCCTGCTTTCCACAGTAACAGTAGCAAGACGGTGGTAGTCACGTGTCCCTTTCAGTACGTCCTGCAGCGAGTCCCTTGTCAACATTTCTACACCCACGTTAACATATGAATACTGAAACCTGATCCAATAACGAATGAAGGAACTCTGGAATAGAATTTTAATAAATTTCCAAAAAAGTATTTGACAGCTTATAATAACCTGCTTGCCACTATGTGCCAAATTATAAATAAAGCAGCACAGTAAGCCCCACTCTGATGACACATTATTTTGTAGGAGTCTACCACCATGTTACCGGCACGCTGCTTGGAGGTCACGCTGTCCGCGTTCTTGGATGGGGAACTGAAAATGGAACTCCTTACTGGCTGGTAGCCAACTCCTGGAACACCGATTGGGGTGACAAAGGAATATTCAAGATCCGCAGGGGAACCGATGAGTGTGGATTTGAAAGTGGTATGGTTGCTGGTAACGCTTAATTTGGAATTCGTTGGACTTCGAAGTAATACAGAGATTATGACTTGTAACCGCTTATTTTGAAATCCTACTCTCCTTTTGAAGAAGTGAGTGATTCAGGTGAAACTACATATTGCTATGTCCTCAAATTATTACGATATTTGCCAAAATTCATTCTTATTCTTTTTCTTTATGTTTACTCTCCCTACCCACAGCGTAAGAACCGTATAAAAAAGGGAGCTTTCTTCAGATTGTTACGTTTTGAGAAATACTAAGTTCGGAAAGCGTAATTTCGGCATGTGGTCCGTGTGTGTCTGTAGTTCGATTTGCGGGAGAATGGCTATAGCGATTGAGCTGGTTCTTTTTTTTTGTTCTGTTCGTTATCTATCGTAGACGCGAAAATGAGGTTATGGGCTATTAAGGTAAATGGGAAAGGGGAGTGGAGGAAAAAGATACCAAGAACAAGGGTTTTTCGAATTATTCTCGAAAATGACTCTTGTGCGACGACCAATATTGATTGACCAGTGCACATCAATCAGTCAACATGATTTGTATTAGAAGGACGTTTTGGAAGTATCGAGTAAAAGCTGTGAGAAATGGTAGTAAGTTAAACGACGGTAGTTGGAATTCAGTAATTTCAGGGGTTGCTGCTAATTACTTAATGGGCGTAAAAAGATGTCCGCCGTATAGGTGGTTTAATCGACTACTACCCTAAGAGTTCTGACAATCCTAGTATGATTTAAACGGAAATTAGAAGTAAAAGCTGCTCTGAAATCGTTCATCGAAATATTCGATAATTGTTGTGATCAAATCCAGTGAGGCAGTTACTCTACAAATTACAAAAATGATCACATTTTGCTCAGAGGAACATTTATTGAGAATAATATTTAGGTTGTTATTAACTATTTGAAAACATCCTGTGAGGTTGGTGAAAATCGTTGAAGCCATTTGGCCAAAAAGCGTAAAAACCCTACTTTCGCTTCATAGGCCTTTGTCGCTGTTCGCTGAAGTTGGTTTTTTTCCCAGATCTTATCGTTTTGAGGCCTACTGAATCTTTCGGCGCGTGTGCGTTGGTTAGTCGGGGCGCCCTTCCCATTTCCTTAATTTTATTTATTTAGTTTCTCCATTTTGGATACTGAGGTTGAGAAAAAAAGTGTGTGTGTGTGTGTATGAGTTGGATTTGCGGGAAAATGGCTGAATCGATTGAGTTATGGGTGATTTTGGTACATGCTAAAGGGGGTTGGGGCGCTAATGTACCAAAAACTAGGGTTTTCCCATTTTTCTGGAAAATGACTTTCAACTTATCTTCTACAAGTTAATACCTATCTTATCTTCTCTACAAATATCTACATGAAAATAAGGTGAACGGAAATATAGGCGTATTTTGCAAAAATAGGTTTTTTACGCTTTTAGGAAAACGGTTTGAACCAAACCTTCAAGTTGTTTGCGAATAGTTAATACCTACATACTGTTCTAAATAAATGTTCCTCGGGCAGTCCATCAAACAGAGATAAAAATCCACATGTGTCGAAAATAATGTTTTTTTGATAATAATTTTGATTAATTTTTTTGTTTAATGAAGTTAACGTATCTGTTAGGTGAGTCCGTCTCCTCTGGCTAGTGAGTTGCTGTGGGTAAGCGCTTTCGATGTAAAGACATCATCGTCTGGCTGTTAAGTCAGTACTGGAGTCAGTCAGTTGGTCGTGTTCTTTATATACGAAAGGAAGGTAAAACGGGATGATGGAGGGTCGGGGAGAGGAGGTCATGTACCTCATGGGGAAACCCCTAAAGGTGAATGGAACGTCTTGAATGATCTGTCAATTGTGGAATTTCCGTCTTTTTACTTTCCGCTACCTGAAGGGAAGGAAAGTATAGTAATCGGCACAAAAAAAAATTGGGTTTTCTTCAGATCTTTACATTTTGAAGTCTACTGAGTCTGAAAAACCTAAATTCGGCGCGTGGTCCGTGTATGTGTGTGTGTCTGTAGTTCGATCTGCGGGAGAACGGCTCATCCGATTGAGCTGGTTCTTTTTTTGTTTTGTTCGTTATTTTTTGTAGACACTAAAATAAGGTTATGGCTACGCACCAGATATTTTGTGTAGGGTGGTCTGTAAATCCGTCATTTGGTTGTTTTCGTTTGTGTAGTGTTTTGAGTGGTGTGAATATGGTGTCGCATTTTGTGTTGATTTGTTCATTTATCCATTGAAGTTGTTTGTTTATAAATTTCCATGTTTTCTAATATGCTCAGTTTTCGTCCTTTGTATTGTTTGTGCAGTAAGGTGGTACAGTCCTGTATTTTGGTAGGTTCATGTCCAGTTGTCTTGAGTTGGTTGGCAAAGTTTGAATCGTCTTTGTTCCTATTAAGAGATTTAATGTGTTCTGAATATCTGGTCCGTATTTTTCGTCCTGTCTGTCCTATGTATGCGTTTGTACAAGTACAAGTTATTTTATATACCCCAGTTTGGTCGAGTGGGTCTGTCTTTTCAGTTAGTTTGGTTCTAAGTGTGTTGTCCGTACGTAATGCGATTTGTATGCCTTCCTTTCGGAGGATATTAGTTATTCCGTATATTTTTGGTCCTGTGTACGTGAATGTGCAGCGTCTTGTTAAAGTCTGTGTATTTTGTGTTTTTGAGTCGTATGTTTTGCATTCATATTGTCTTAATAATTTGTTTATTGTTTTTTTTTGGAGTAACCGTTATTTTCTGCGATGGTATTGATAGTATCAAGTTCTTTTGTGTAATTTTGTGCGGGTAGTGGGATAGTTTTTAGTCTCCGTATCATGTGTCTAAATGCACATAGTTTATGTTGTTGTGGGTGGTTTGATGTAAAGTGAATGGTTGTGTCGGTAGCAGTGGGTTTTCTGAAAATGTCGTATTGTAGTTCGTTGTCCAACCGTGTGATTTTCAGGTCCATGTAATTAAGAGTTTTATTTTGTTCTTTGTCCATGTCATATTGGATGTTATGGTGGATATTGTTTAAGTCCTTTAGTATATCGTCAGTGTTATCATGGCCTAATATGCAGATGATATCATCTACATATCTGGCGTAGTGTTTGATATCGTGTTTTGTCATTAAGGTCTGGATGTGAGTTTCTTCGTAATGTTGTAGAAATATTTCAGTTAATATGGACGAAGTAGGGTTTCCCATACCTAATCCATCTTTTGGCTTGTATATGCTGTTGTTGAATTGAAAGTAGTTTTGTCCGAGCGTCAGTTTGGTGAGGTTGGTAACGTTTCTAGTGGTTGTCGTGTCTATTTGTCTTAGTTTGGTTTGTAGTATGTCAATGGTTTCTATTATTGGTATGGAGGGATATAAGTTTTTTTATATCAAATGATACCAATCTAGTGTTTGGAGTTATAGTTACGTCTTTTAAATCTAGTGGTGAGTTCTTCTGTGTTACGTATCGTATATCTATTTGGTAATGTAATGGTACTTTTTAGCATTTGTGGTCAAATATTTTGAGAGTTTTAATAATTTCCCTTGATCGAACCAGAGCGTGATTGTACACAAATGGGATGCTATGTGGAATGCCTAGCCATGCACGTGCAGCATAGCGCACCATTCTATTGACACTTATGAGCCTTGGTATGGTGAACCTCGCATAAACCAGCTTGTAGGTCAGCTTTGGGAACAAGTACGTCCAAAGGAGGTGCACCTTTTTCTGCGTCTTCAGTGGAGCTTTGGCAACTTTCCAAAGATAATTCCCAAGTCGAAGTGGCTTACAGCTGAGGAGGTAACACCGAGAAACTCGATCCTAAGGTACTGCCACATCTCAGGGACGCCTCTAGCCAGAACCCAGGATTCGCCAATGATAAAACCCACACCCACGACAATCAAACTTTCTTTCCATAACTTTCCTTTCTACTGTGATAAGCGATGAGGAGGTGCCTCGATTGGAGTAGAAAGTTGGACAATTTATAATCAGTCAGTCTGAATTTTACGAAAAACAAAAAATTTCTCCCATTCAAATATTTTGAAACACTTTTAGTTCCAATAGAAAAGCGAGGAAGGAATGAGTTACAAACCCTATTATTCATGTAACCAACCGTTTATAAAGGCATGTTATCGTTTAAAATATAACAAACAAGTTATAATTCAATATCACATTGCAAAAGAAGAGTCTTTATCAATGTTTATCTTCTCTTTTCATTTAACAAGGCAACAATGGGATATTTCAGTGGTTTTTGATTTCATCATCGACGATAATCGCCATGAGGAATGTTAAATCGTTTTTCACTAAAAATCAACGCTCAAAAACGGACTTGATATGTCAGACAGACCCAAAGATATATTTCCGACTAAGTTTTCCCTTTGCGGAATTTAAACCGTGCCTGCGCTTTGGAGTAACGCTGATGAGATGGTTTATCGTGAACTGCAGAGTTTTCCTTCTGATTTGCTTCAGTGCTTTCTGTAACAACAAAAATGGTAAATAGTTCGTTTTAATATGTATTCAAAATATACACAAGTTGAGGAACGATGAAATGAACGACGGAATAGTTGATTCACAAATTCATTTCACTCGATCGTTTGACTGTTGGATATGTAACTGTGGCGGTTGTGGTTTGGCGAAAGACAGGTCCAATAGGTTTTCCTTCCCCTCTTCAACTCTTTACCTCCTTTTTTCTCCAGTTCAACACGCTTTGTCATTTCCTAGCCGCTCGTAGGTCTTTCCTGATTCGATTGTGGTCTACTCTTGCAGATACCGCTTTCTCCTTTGTGCTCGCTGTTGTGTGCCAACTCCTCAGTTCCTTACTGGATATGGCAACTTTTCTTTAAAGACTCTCCATCCTCCACATCTAGCGCATCTAGGGCAGAGGAACTGGAAACCACGTACTGCTCCACTACAACAGACCAAACCATGTACTTCCTATAACAGTGAGGAATGGTTGTTGGATAATCAGCCAAACCTTCCAGCTTTGACTGCTATTAAACAAGCTTATAACCGCTTTCCCCAGTTTGCAAAGAAGGTTATGACAAAAAAACACGACCATCGTTGATCTCTCCTTTTGAAACTTACCACCCACGGAAGGAGTTATATCGGGTGAGAAACCAGACTAGAACTTTTCCCAGATATGTTCCTCTACTGTGAGACTGGCTAAATAACAAACTGCCGTACGTCCACAGGTCTAATTTCTGTGGATGCTGATTGAATGCCCGGTCTTTTGCACAAAAGTGAATCCACAACCTCCATGACTTTCGACTGACACATTGATAAAGCTCTCTAATGACTGTTAAGAAGGGAAGTCATTTTGATAAGTTAACCATTATTAGTACACATGGTTGTCACCACACAACACATTCAAATTCGTGTCATGTCCTCACCAAAACAACGGCATGACGCACACTCGAGTCATCGTTCTCTCTCTTCCAAAGATGGCACTGAAAACTGACAGGTGGCCAGATTGTCTCACCACTTTCGAAATGCCTTCCTTGGATGGGTCGCTTTCACAAGGCAAATTTTGTTTTTGAGTTGCCCCTCACAAGTTTACGAGTTATTGTTATGTGAACGTTAGTCTGCGTCGGAACCTCCCTCAAGCATTCTGAATGAGTAGTCATGGTTGTGTGCGGTGTTTTTGTTGTTGTTAGTTTGGTTCCGTCATCCTGAAATGGAATGATCTAGAAGGGTAAGTTTGACTTCGTACTTCATTCTTCTCATGGATTATTTTTCCTACGTGTTATTGACCTGCAATGTTGCTTGCATCATTTGTTACTTGCAGGTGTTCACGAACGAAGAGATTCGTTCTCTCCCGGACGATTTGTGTTTGGACAATGAGCAAAAGATTATATATGTGGACGATATGGAGATTTCTGGAGTACAATTTATTATTGCCCTAATTGTACCGAGCAACCTGTCCAACGCCTAGAGTGTTTCAGGGAGTACCATTCATATTAACTAATAATAAATGACGTTGTATTTGATTCTTGCGAGTATATTTTTCTTATTTTGTAACAATTTTTTCCTTCAACTTTGTAGTTCATGCGTATAACTTAGTCATTTCTTTCAGTTTTCTTTGTAATTACTTACTTCGTAATTCTTACTGTGTTATGAAGCATTTATCTTTATCAAATGTTGTTAAATAAATGACTTGTGTTTTGCTAAAAAAGACTAGCCAAAAAATCTGCATGATGCAGATTCGTGTCATTACTTGCCAAAGCAATGGCATGACTCGAATGCGCGTCATTTATTAATTGATATTTAATTACCTTTCTATGGATCGGAACCCCACTTTTTCACATTTTACACATTCTCCCGCCTTCCCCTGTCTGAAAACAGAAAAAGTCGATTCCGTTTTCCTGGTACTTTCTGGGTGCAATGCTGCGTACTGAATGTGTTAAATGTTTTACCGTTTCCTTTTTTTCCTTAGCTTCTACATTATTAAGAGGAAAAACCCTGTAAATTATTACACAATGGTATAGTTTTCTTGACCTAGTATTAGTGCTCCCCCATCCCATTCGATTCAGCATCGAATACTAGTAAACCATACGAAACATGCCCTGGCTACAATGGAACTACGGAAACAAAAGTCTGATGAAGTCTGGTCGAGCGAACCCGTTGCAAGGCGAAAGGGGAGTTGAGCCGCCCGCCCGGCAGCGTTGCGAGGCGAGGACGGTTGTTTTTTTTTGGTAGTTTTGAGTTTGCCTACTGGCGGATATAACCCAATTTCTTTAATACCGGGTTGTTTTTTATTGAGACGGGCGGGAGGGAGGGAGTTCAAACGACGAAACGTTGACTTCCGCTGTAGTTTCTGCGTTGTACTGCGTTTTGTTAATTTTTTTAACCGTTTTTTGCACATTACAACCACGGGCTTCGTCCGATCGGATTGCCGAGATGGCAGGCACAACTAGATACCAAATCGGATTTTTGTGTGAAAGAACGAATTTTTTAGACCCCGTTAAAGGCACAAAACGGCCCGGACGACGGACGGACATTGCAAATTTGGAATCTCCAAGTCTTGAAACGTAAAGTATCAAAATTTTGAGAGGGGGGGGGGGGGGGTTGTAAAACATTTTTGTGACCTAAAACATAGGGTTATTATTCAGAATGAATGATAAACCAAAACATCAACTGTCTGCTTGGGTATGAACTGACAACAAAATGCTTACCATTGAGTAGATCAGGGGGAGGGTCCATGAGCCCTTTTCTTTGGCAGTCAATGTAGTACCTGTACCCTTTTGCCATAGCAAAACCAATTAACGCAATAGCAATTGTGGTTATTGCCATCATGATAGGGTGCTGCAAAATAATGACATCATATAAATTGTCAATGAACACATATATTCTTTAATGAAACTAAGCCAGCATAAACCTTATCACGTGTTCTACAGAGAGCTGTCCATATTGATCATCAGCCCATTCAATGACGCAAATTAGCGAATAATGTAATGTGTATTTCGTAGTTTATATGAACCTAGTTGAACTTAACATGGTCTACATGGTAACTGATGGAGCTTAGCACTCCAGAATTTGTAGGGTTGCTCCTACTTATGTCACTGCCTTTATTGAGTAACCAGTGCATATTCAACAAAAACAATTTCGTAAAACTACACTGGAAATGGAGTAGAATGGCGCTAACCGCCATCATTTTACCCAAACTACGTTTAAGGATTCAGTACAATTTAAAACAGTGAACGACGGTTGTTGGAAGAGCAGCTAGAATTTCCAGTTTTGACTGCTACTAACCAAGCTTTTAACTGCTTCGGCCCAGTTTGCAAAAAAAGGCTTGTGGCAAAGAAATGTTCCCAGGGTCACAACACAAGAGCAACAGAGCTCCACCAGGAAACAGATCTCAGGTCGATGGATGCTGAGTGAGTGACTGGCTCTTGCATTTTAGGGAAACTGTTACCTTCCATGATATGCGCATGGGAGAGATCAACTGTGGCCTATGAAGCAAAAATAGATACTTCAACGATTTCACCAAAGCCACAGGGATGTCTTCAAATAGTTGATACTTATATTGTTCTCAATAAATGACCCTCTTACAGTCCATTACATAGAAATAACCGAAATGTGTACAAAATAATGTTTTTTTGAACATTTTCATAATTCCCAGAGTAACTACTTCACTGGATTTGATCAATCTAACAGAATGTCTTCTAGCAATCTATTCCCATATTTTATTCGCCGCAATTATTTCTGCATTTATCTGGGGAACGGAAATATAAGCCAAATCGATGAAAACGAGATTTGTCGAACATTAATTGATCATTTTTCCAATCGTCTCAAAAATGGTTATAACAATTCTGATCAAACTTACAGGGTACTCTCAACTAACTAATACCTACATATTGTTCTCCATAAATGTTTGCGTAGGAATCTACCAAACAAAGATACAGCGCATGTACACACAGCAAGTCGTCGAATTTACAGGGGTTGCAGAAAGTTGTGTGTCGCTACGCAGATATTTTTGAAAAGGTTCGTGTTCACTGTTCAGGAACTACGAGGGAAAAGCTTAGTAAACAAATGTTTTTTCAAAGAAACAACAGCAGTTTGAACTCCGGGAATTTTGTTTTTGGAATGCCCCTAATTATTTTGTGACCTTTATTAAACTACCACTAGGTAACTTATTGTACTAACAAGGCGATTTTTATGAGAACTAAGCTTGGAGTACTAAAATCGATTTGCGTCAAAATGTACAACAACCCACAATACTGCACCCGTCATTTTCAAATTTATAAAAGTGTTCACATTACGTTCCACTAGTTTGAAACTGTTCTCATTCCAAATTTAATCAAAACCGACACAGCTGTTTTTTGAGGAAAGAAGTTTGGACGTTTTGATCACTATGATAACTGTAGTTAGTTTTCTGTCAATTTTACTTACACGCTTATTCAGGCGTCCCATTTTGAGTTTCTGTCTAAATATCAAAGTTTTGGTTAAATCATCTCAACTCAATCGTGTTCGCCAACGCACAGACCCTTTTTCCAAATGACAGAGACAATAAGTTTTTCATACAGAAGCCCTTGACACGTAAATATCTGAAGAAAAATCAGGTGTTCAGCTGATTACACATGCCTTCCTTCTTTGAGAGGCTAAGGAAACTAATTATCAGTGGATTTGTTAGTAAAAAAGTGCTGGGCCTGGCTCAGATGATAGACTTATGGTACCAGTACACTCTCGCCGAGGCGCCTCGCCAGGATGTTCAGACCCACGAAATTGTACAGCGAGGTACAGTTTCGCCGAGGGGCCACGGGGGCTCGGGCCATTTGACTCGTGCCATAACCGCTCCCAGACCGAGCGCACGTGAGGTCGAGACATGGACTCGCGAGGCAGAGCGAGACATGACGAGCACACTGTGTACACTCTTGCCCTCGCCTGCTCTCGTCTCGGCGAGAGTGTACTGGTACCATTAAAGTACGGAGTAGTGTGGCATTGGCATAACTCAACTCCTAACCTTATGTCTCTTTCATGCCCCGAGAAAAGAGAAGTTACCCATTTAAAATCGACCGTAAGAGAGTGGACACGTGATGTGTAGGTGCTCTAAATTGATTAAATGAACGAACCATTGAAATTGAATAATGTGGCCAGAAGAAAAAAAGGTTGACTGCCAATAAGGCTGGAACTTCGATTCAGAATCAGAACTACTACTTGATAGTGGTAACAGAAAGCCTAATAGTAGTAGTAACGGCGAGCTTAAAAAATAATTATAAATATCACTCGCATAATTCAACCGATATTGCTAACCACAATTATAATTAAAATATCACTCACCCCTCAACTTATGGGTCTGAATTTTTGGGAGCATCCAGGACAAGCATACTTCTATGAAATGAAACTGAAACCCATGCACTATTCCACTACACTCTGTGAGACTTTTACACTTAATCGTTGAATCGAAGCTGTCTTACTTTGGCCATCCATGCCTAATCGACATTTTGTTTTAATCACAAATAGGGTAGTGGTGAAAGCAATGAAATCGGAAAAGGCAGACAGGAGCGAAGGAAGTGTGGAAATGTGCGTTTCGAATAACACAGACAAAAATGTGGTCGATCACTTTGGTAGCTACACGTGAACGTAACGTTTGGTTGACATTAGAAAGTTGATGAAGAATGGTATTCACAGTTGGATTCCATAGATCAATTGTTAGTTGAGTGATTCAATTCCAATTGTAAAGAACTCAAGCTCTAGGCTGTTCACAGCGATAACAGTAGCAACTATCAAATAACAGTTCTGAATTCTGAACCCAAGTTCCACCCTTATCTACTCGAGTCTCTGACACTTTGAATCAATCGAAGAAAAAGTACTTACCGAAATAGAAGGAGTCCCAGTCAAGACTTGGTCTGCGAGTACTATGGATACTCCAACAACGATCCCCACGCCTGCACCTAACCAAGGCACTTGCTCGTTTGCTGCACGTAAATAATATGAATTCATGAGGAGTCACAAGAAGAACAAAAGTTGGCATAAGGCGCCGTCAGAAATAAATGAATTCGTGAATAGTCGTAAGAAATAAGTGTTTTCAAGCAAAGCTTCAACTTCACTTAATAAGCCCCGAGTCTAAGTAATAAAACAACCATTTTCAGGCCTAATTCGATTTTATTCGTAGCCTCCTTCTAGGGTGGTACATTGATCCCAACGCTTTTCTAACAATCCGATGCCTTTTTTGTAAAATGATTTGTCCTTGGCCTCAAAATGCGCCTCAGTTTCCGCACCTGTCGAAATCTCTTTCCTTCGAGTATTGTTTTGAGGTCTGAAAACACCCATAGGTCGCTGGGAGCCATATCTGGAGAATACGGTGGATGGGGAAGCAATTTGAAATTCAATGTGTACTTCAGCCATCGAGATTTGTGACACAGTGCATTTTCTTGGTGAAAGAAAGAGCACGCACCAATAACTTGAGGTAATATTCGCTATAGATGGTTCTTCCTTTCTCAAGGTAATTAATAAACAAAACACCTAGAGAATCCCAAAATACGGAAGCCAAAACCTTGCCAGCTGATGTTTGCATCTTTGGGCACTTTGGACAGCTTTCTTCTGCTGCAGTCCCCTCAGCTGAGTGCTGCCTTGACTCCAGAGTGAAGTGGTGGAACCAGGTTTCATCCATTGTCACATATCGACGCAATAACTCCTGTTTATCCCGCTTGAAAAATATCAAACACTGCTCTGAACTGTCGAGGCGTTGTTGTTTTCGATAAGACTGGGAGCAAAGTGACACCCACTTTGAACACAGCTTTCTCCCTCTTTTTGCAGTGTTCATGAAAAATGGTGAATACGCTGCCTTCCGATATCTTTAACTCCTTCACTACCTCACTCAACTTCACTTTACGATCAACCAAAATGATTTTGTGAACTTTTACGTTTTCCAGAAAAACTCCCGAATTTGGTCGTTCAGTCATTTGTGTCTGTACGACCGTGTTTAAACTCAGCATAACACAGCTATAAAGCATAAAGGGACAGTATAGGAATAACATTTGTCAATACAATGCTTTGCTCGAACAGTATTTTTCCCCATCAGAAAGCAATTTTTTATCAATACCCAAAATTTAGATTTGTCAATTTTTTAATAAATTACAAAAGGAAGATCACCCGAATTCGTGAATGAATCATGCGATTGAGCTCATATTCGTGTTGAAGTTTTTTTTAAGCATCATATAGATTTGTCACTAGTGGCACAATCTATGTGTTCAGGCCTGGGACTTATTGAGTGATGTGTTAAATACGTAAGGAGCAACAAGGAATGAATACGAGCTCAAAGGGAGTCCCAAGGAAATGAAAGAAATATACCAGATTTCACAAATAACGAAAATGAGCAACTACGATTTCATGAAGAGTTGCATTAAATGTTACTTGATAACGGTCTTCAAGGAATAATAATGTTTTGTAGAAGCCCCAGAATATTTAAGAATTAGTCGTGTTGTGCATTAAGAAATATATACGTTTTTGTGAAAGGACAAATGGGATAAATCTGTTTTTTACTAATAACTAAGGTGTTTTCATCGCAGAACAAACGAGGAGTGCCGAGTAGAGTAAGGGTACGATGTATAAATGATATATAAAAATAAAATGATTTCGTAAGCCGCCAGCACAAATAACTGCATTTTATGCATTGCGAAGGATATTATTGTTCTCATGAGCACCTGAAAAGACGGTTGGTCGAGGAATTGGCATGCTTTAATGAATGCCAGTTTTCAGGAGAAGAGAAAAGGTACCAATTACGTTTTCACGATGGGACCCTGAGAAGTGGAGGTCTCGGGAGTGACAAGAAATAGACCTTTTTCACCCGGAATTACAAGAACCAATGTGTTCGTGAAGGGAAAGAAAGTTGTTCGAGCCTGGTTTGTCGTGGGACTGTGTCGTTTCGATCAGTGTCTAATCCTGTTCTCCTCTCCTGCCTAACCCCCTCCTTGTTTCATTCGTGTTCCGAACGCTGCTCGATCACTTCGTGTTCGCCTGTTTTTTCTCCCCTTGTTAGGAATTTTTTCACCTGTCGAAATACCTTACCCTGTGTACCGATTTGGAAATCTGCCTCCAATTAACTATTACAACGTGGCTCGGCATCATAATTGGCTGGAAGAAGGAAGAGATCGAGCTGGGGCCCCCCTGTCAACGAATCGCCGCCATAGGAAAAAGGTAGGATCTTCATTCCTTTCCTTAAACCTCCTTACACTCCTCATAAATCACCTGAACCAGTGACATATGTCACTACAGATACAGTCCGCGGGGGGGGGGGAGAGAGAAGGGGGAGGAGTCAGAGAGATTGGAAAAGTGTTTTCACGAGGAGTCACTTTTTTTATGGCCACACGAAATGAACATGTTTTCCTCAACAGCCAAAACAAAAAAACCATGGTCCCACGAGTGGCCACAGTAAATAATCATGTTATCCTGCACAGCCAAAAATCATGTTTTCATGAGAGAGCGAAGAGAGGGGCCATCAAGAATAAACATTTTGTCAAGAGGAGGCCTTAAGATGATATACATTTTCATAAAGACGCACAACGAATAGCTGCGATTTCGAGCTAAGCTCCAGGAAAAAAAAATCAATTACGAACCTTTTTGCTCTTTATTCATGCAGGATGTAGTTCGTGAAACAGCCTCAGCTATTGTGGAGTCCCCGGGCTGAAGTTCAAAAGCGCATCTGTAAGAAAGAAGAGCTTCTGGGAAATTGAAAGTAGCGGACTCGACCTCCCCTTTTCTGAAGTAGCCCTGCGAAAAACGAATACTAATTACACAACCTGACAAGAAGGAACAGAGAACACACGCAATCATTTCCTCCTCCCATTACTTTGCAACGATTTCTCACCCATAAATGCACTCAACGTTAAACCTCAAGCAAAATGACAGCGTGCCCTCGGCCTTACGAAGATAAACTGCCGCAACTGAGACGACGCTGCCACCACTCGAGACGTTAAAGAGCTACCCTGGGTCGTTTAATCTTTTCGAATTGTCGGCTAAAAACTGTGGGAAAAGCTAATAAGTGAAACTAATGCGTTTCTAACTCCGGCATTTCTGGGAGTGCTCCAGATCATTTTATGAACGTTATTAAGTCGCCATCGTTTACTGAACTACCACCCTGGTTTTTCGGAGAACGCAAGTAGTGTATGAGCGGGATTTATGAAGAAAAAAAAAACTACAATAAAGATAAATTTTCTTCGTAATTTTTTATAATTTATTGTGCTGCTTCCGTCATTTCACTGCGAGTGAGAATTGCATCGTAACGTCCCGTTATTTGGAACTGTCCAAACACGTAGTTTACTCAAAATCATTCATACCGTTTTTGAGAAAAAAAAAATTTCGCGTTTTGATCATTATGCTAACTATAATAAGTTTTGTACCGTTTTTGATCATATTTTGGGGTCCTATGGTGATTTCCACGCGAATCATCAAACCTGAGCCGATTTGATTAACCCACTTTCCTTCAACTGTGAGCTCACACTCAGGCCATCTATTCAAATAGTGTTTGTCAAATGTAAAACTCGAAGATCTGAAGAAAAATCACAATTTTTTTTCTTTAGCCGAAAATAACTTTCCATCGTACTCCGCAGTGCTCGGGAAAATAATAAACCTGATTTATAGGAAAAACAAATTGTGCTTCATACTGGAAGAAAATTGATTAGCAAAGAAATTTTGTAGCATTTCGGGGGGAGAAGAAAGTCACATTTGAATGACTCATCCTGTACGTTTAGTAATACAGTTATCTTTAATAATAAACTACGAAGAGAAATAATTGAATATCTCCATTAACTCATGGATCCTAAAGTAAACGTATTAGTTGGAGACAAACCTTCGCCCAAGTCGGCATAAGTCTGATGGTCTCAAGTGCGTCTTCGTGAGCGTGAAAGTACTGCTGCATCTTCAAAAACGCCGCAGATCTGTTGCTGTACAATGAGTGGTTTTTAGGGTCCAATTTGATAGACTGGGTGTAATAGAGAACGGCCTCCATGTATTTTCCTTCTTTGAATGCAGCGTTGCCCTGTTCTTTCAGCTGCAGAGCCTGATAGTAACAAACGTAGGATTTAATGTAACGTTATTATTCCCCCTCCCCACCGTTGTCCTTTCATGATTCAGTTTTCAACTTAGCACTTAACGCTTCAATTGTTGGTGAATAGTTCCACAATATCTGACAGTAGACAACTCTTTGCAATCAAGATCCATTCAACTGATACAGAAATGAAACCCTTTCAAGGGTGTGCTGTCCCAGGTGCACTTTCCTGCTCCTTATATAGCGTCAGTTATGAAGCTTCACGACAGACAACAAAGTGCTGTACAACTGGTCGCTGGTATACCCATTTTTCGCGAAATTTGTGCTGTTCTCTTTAGTTATTTTAACCTCTTCAATCAAAACAAACCCTTCTTACACAGGTAAACATGTCATTCCTCTAGGACCTACTCTCCTAGTATTTAAAATGTTCTCGTATATCTTAAGGCATTTACAACCCTTTTTTCCATCGCATTTCTTACTGCCTGAGCATCTCCCAACTTTTTCTGTTTCATGGAGCTGATATAAGTGGGAACCCAATGCAGACGATAAGGAGACTCAAACCAGTAAACTCCTCATCTCCCATTTCGCCACTATTTTTATTACTTCCCACTACCCAAAGGGTAAGTATTGCTATCGTTCCAAAACAAAGTGGGGTTTTCTTTAAATCTTAACGTTTTGAGGCTTATTGAATCCAGGTTATCGGGCGTATCACACTTTCTGGACCCAGCCACTTTCTTCTCTATAGCAACTAATCAAATCCCTTTTTCATTCTGTTTATCCGTTCAACATGAAAACTGCAGGCGCATTAGGTTGTGGAACTTATTGTGCTGCTTCTATTTGTGCCACGACCATTATTTTACATCAGTGCACAGGTGATTTAAAAGACTGTCTACATGATTTTTTTGAGAAGACTGGTGTTCGCCGTTCTGGAATAATAGTAATAGGGTACAAACTTATAGAAATGGTAGTAAGAGAAACGGCAGTGGTTGGAATTCCAGAATCTCTTGAGTAGCTCCTATATATCTAATGAGCGCCATTAAACGTTCATCGTATAGGTACTTTATTCGCCTACTATCTCAATTTTTCTGAAGATTCTAGTAACATCTAGTAACAGCGGAGTTTATACGACCAAATTGCTCTAAAATCAATTTTTTTCGTCAATGGTAATTTATTGTTCTGCTCTCGTCATGTGCATTGTATTTACACAAGGCTAACAGGTCTTATTTAATTAGAGGAAAATAATATTCTCAAAGTTCAGCAGAGCAACGTACCTCACTGCTACTGGTTGCGCTGTTGGAGCTCATCCTGAAATTAAAGTTTCCAAAGATTAGAAAAAACTAATTCCTGCGATCTAAAACTTTACAACCCTCAACTTCACACAACTTTAAAGATTAACACATGTGTAAGTTACGTTAAAAAATAGCGGTTTTTAAAAAGTACGCTGAGGAAAGTTGTGTGATATTTAAAGTTAGAACAACCTACTTTTTGAAGTATTTAGGCCTATACCTCCGTCCAACAGATTGTTAGGAGATCAGTTATGTAGAATAAAACAAACAGATCGAGAGGTGGCACTCAGTTTCAGTAAAACTACTCTGATTGAAAATACAGAAGACTCTAAAAACGCTTCTTTTGGACATCTGAGCTTTTATCCATTGTCTGAAGTGTTTGTAATTGACAAATTGAAGACACAGCAAGTTTTATTTGAACATGTTTACCCATTTTTGCCTAAATTTAAAAATAAGCTTTCATTTCTTATATCTATGCTTATATCTCACTGTGCGACATTTTGAACTTTTCACTTTTATATGCATGGTATATTCATACATTTTTTATTTTTCCTTAATCATTTTTACTATTTCATTAATTTATGATCGATTTTACTCAACAAGTCGTCAATACAAAATGCCACACAGACGTGACCAATTGTTTAGTGTTCAAGACGCGTGGAGAGAAGTGGGAGATAATTTGTGGACAAAGCATTGAATATCGAAGCCTCACAACTTCAACACCGAAGCCACAAAACTTTCCTAGTTTTGCATCTAATGCAGTTCTAGTATTACTCAATTGTGACGCCCGGCAGCAAAATAGAAGCTAATTAACGTTATAGCGAGATAATTGTACCTTTCCACTTCCTAAATCGGTTCCTTCCAGAGAAACTGTGTCATTCTAGGGTCAAAAACTGAACATGCTCAACTAAGAACTTTGTTGACTAGCGACTTACCTACTTTAGTCTTTTACAGCATTAAACGAAGATGTTCGAATGACAATTGGGAGTTACAATGAACGCTGAAACAGTAAAATGTGGCTTGAAATTAAACAAATCAGGCTTCAATAATGATAAAACGAGTAATATTCAATTGTTAACGTCTAATTGTGAATTTGCAAACCAACGTTGATTAAAATAAACTCGACAACGACTAGTTTTATAGTTTATTGACGATATTCACAATATTTCGTTGCTCATAAAATCCAACCAAAGTTCACGAGGTTTAAATTAACACAAAACTTGACCTTTGGATCGCATTTCGATTCCGTCAAATAATTTATATAATTTAACGGTGCCTTTTATTAATTCGAAAATGATAAACACACAAAATAAGCTATTTACCTCCAAATATACGTGTTGCATGACATTCTACAAACGAGAGAGCCAGTGTACTGAGCAGGTTACATCATTTTACAGGTTATCCTAGTCCCAATCGATGGAAGAAAGCGACCAATTTTTCAATTAAACAGCAACATCTCCAAGATTAACATGTTATACTCGTATTCTAATGAAGTTTTTTACCAACGCGTTGTTTAGTACTTTTATTTTTATCAAATCTTGGAGTGTTTTACTTTCTGGTAGCTAAAGGATAATCGTGTAAAAAAATATAATAAATAAATTTAGTTTTTTCAGGTCATCGCGTGTTGTTCATTTCGTGTTTTTGAATCGACAAAACCTAATTTCAATGCATGGTCTGAGCCTGTCTGTCTTTAGATTTGCTCGAGAGTGGCTGAACCGATTGAGCTGTTTCTTCGTTTCGTACTTATTTGTTAAAGGAAGGTTTATCTGTGGGGGGGGGGGGGGGGGGGCAAAATGTACATATAACCAGGGTTTCTCGCATTTTCCTCGGAAACGGCTTTAATCATTTTGATTAAACTTCCAAAGTGTTTGCTACTAATTAGTGCTTTAACATTTGTTTTCAATAAATATCTCGTTGAAAATTTGGTAATGGAGGCAATGCCAATTGAAGTATTATCATAAATGTTCCTTTGGCAGCCCTTAGATCAGAGATAACCAAAATATTTCCAAAATTGCTTTTTTTAAGCTTCTGAAATTTCTGCAGTAACAGGAGAACCAAACATGAACAACCTGACAAATAGTCTGCTAGCATGCTATACACATTTTGTTCCCCTCAACTATTTCAGTGACTATTTGTTGAACGGAGACACGAGATAAATTGGTAAATAATTTATTTATTTTTCTTGAAATTCGTAGAGATTTCTATCAAACCTACACGCATCAAGTTCAAAGGAAAGAACTGGACTAAGAATCACCGGAGTTAGTGGATATATCCTTACTCTTCGATCGCTAATTGATAACGAGGTGATAAATCACCAGTTACCGCAGTGCATTCGGCTTTGAAATGTAAAGAGGACTAGGTTTCGTCAATTGGAAAGGGTTGATTGTTTTTCGTTTTTTGTTTAGATGAGAAGTAACTTCTTTTATAATGTACATTAGTTTTACAGCTTCTAGTGAGGGTTTTGAGATTTGAATTTGTCTCCGAACTGCTCTAAGATACAGATATGACGACGATGAAACTACTATTTTTGTATCCAATCCTTTTTCAACTCTTCATCCTCACTACTAGTAAGTGTCCGACTTGATATAATGATACTTTTCTTGTAGTTTTGAAAGGTGATGATTTCATTCGTTGCGATTTAACGATTTATTTGATTCGTACGTTACGAAGACAGCAGGTTAGACATTAGCTTCGCACTTACGAGGGAGTATTGCGCCAGATCGTGATATCTGTGAGAATTTCATAGTTCTGGTTGGTTAGGGCGGAAAACTGAAAAACATAGGTCTGTAAAAGAATCGGGTGAGTTACTTTCGCTCTACACTCTAACTTGACTTGGACTTGGAGAAAATATATTTAGGAAGGAATTAAATCGGTATTAATCTTTCAGGTGTATTTTATTCAAGCCGTCAAAAAAAGAATCGCCGGCGAATCTGGTAGGATGGTACGGGACTTTTTGCCATTGATCAAATCACTATTTGCTGATTACTAGAGTTACCACTGTTATCACTAGCGGCTGTCGGAACTTGTATCTCTTGTGAAAATCGAAATTGACTTCAATTATTTGTTTGTAATTCGTATCAGCAGTTTGCCAAGCAACAGAAGACAAACTAAAGAACCACCAATTCATTGTATACTTCTCTTGGCATATCCAATTAGCTGTGAGACTCTGAGACTTTCATCTCCTGGGTAAACCACAACAATGCGTCAATAGCTTGTCAGACTCAGTATGTGCTTACCGAAACAATATTGGTCAGAGTTTGGGACATCAAAGTACTGTGGTGTGTGATCGTCTCGTGTTTTTGTGGTCTCTGTCAGTGCAAGGGAGTTACAGTCGTAAGGAAATCAGTACCCGCAGTTAATGTGTTTCATGTCGCAGCCCATTGTGCTTTCACACGATATCCCTCTGATGAGCGATCAGAGTGGTTCTGTAACTTCAACTCCATGGAACTTTGTGTGAGAGGGAAGGCAGCTGTGCCAGTAAGAGGAACATTTATGGCGAAATATTTATAGGTATTGACTAAATGAAGGCCCCCTGTGAGTTCGATATGGATCGTAGATGTACTATTTTAAAGTTAAAAACTCACATATTTCTTCATAGACCTAAATCTCCATTCTCTTCTAAATAGATGTCCACATTTCCCTTCCAGCTGTTGGTGTTTTTCGATTCAAATTTTATATTCTTCTTCGTCAACTTCCTTGCCTGTCACTGTGTTCTAGATGAGTGGTACAATAAATTTAGTCACGAGGATACTGTAGTTATTGGAAGGTTCGTGTGAGGAGCCCCCTCTAATGGTGGGTGGACTGTGCTATTGATGCAGCCGAGGCACTGGGCAGAGGAGGGTGGACATTAGATGCAAGCGCATTGGGATGGATGTTCTCGAGGAACCATTATTTTTCTTGCAAATTGTATAAACTGTTAGATGTGTTTGCTTCTGCATTTTATTAAAATGTTGCGTTGCTTGACATTTTAGGCTTTTATTCCAATGACTGTACGACCCATGTCACTACATATATCATGCAATAACAATGAATAACCCCCTTAAAAAGCCATCTCTTCGATGTGTTTTTTTTTACTATTACATTGATATGACAGACCACTAATAATGTGTTGAGTAGTATGAGTGTAAAACAGTCATTACTTCGATGTAGATGGTGAAGAAGAAAATTGCACAGACTTCCAAGGTAACACAATAGCTCACGGCCTGCTGTATGTACCAGGGCCGAATGTCTGTTCTCGTTGTGTTTGCTACCACAAGAATCCCATGTGGTGCAAGACCATCTTTTGTGGTGGCCCACCAGTATGTTATTCATCTTATTAGACTCGCACTCTACTATGTTTCTTCTTAATTTGACTTTTTATTTTGTTTACTCAATACAAAATGCTTGTACAATTAGCTTATTTGGGCTCCTGGGGGTGTGTTCAGAAGTAACATTGACTTTTTTTACCACCCTAATTTAGAGGCATACTTAGATTGGGCGCCCACACTCCAAACTGTAATTATGTAACAAGTGCTGATACACTTACTAAGTTGGTTGAGGGCTTTTTAGTACAATGAAGCGTTCTAGCCTACTCTTCCAAGTTGAGTTAGTTGCTCTAGTTTCCCAACAATGAAGTGAAAGGCAATGACTTGTTGCCCAGGGTGTCCTGATTACAAGCTCAGACGTCACAATTTTGGCACAAGTGCGAAATGAACTACTATGTTTTTCTGATATCCCTATATGGCACTAGCCTAGGCGAGTCTTATTTCGAGGAAGTAATGGCCACTGATCCTGAACTCTTCTTTCTGGTTCTTTCATTGCCTAAATTAAGAGACCGATAAACACTAAGAAAAAGAAAAAGAAATGAGGTTATGTCTAGATCAGACTGGATAGTGAAGTCTATGTCCAAGTGCTGCTTATGTTGGAAACCGATCAACGAACCGTTTAAACGTCTTATTAAAGTTACTTTAGTGAACTAATCTTGTGGTAGTCGCCTGGCCACTCGAAATAAATCGTTAATTACAGCTTTAACTGGTATCAACAAAACTATCGTATTTTGGGGATTGTTTTTGAACTGAAAGTACCTTCTATGATTCAGTATCTGAATAAGGGAATGATTTTTAGGGGCACTGAGTCATTGAATCGCCTGAAGACATTGCGACAGTCTGGATCTGATCGTTTAGGGCAAGATCACCTTAAGGCAGGCAGCCTGGCTGTCGGATAATATATTCATCCGCTTACCCTGAAGTCCTTTTGCCAGGATCTCTTGTGTGCAGATATTTATAGCTAGAATTTCTGCTTGTTACACCATGGCGTACTCTCCTGGCGGCTTGGCAAGGCTGAAGTGGGGTCATGCAATGCCTCCAGTGTACCATAACTGCGAGCCCACCTCAGTTAGAAACGACCATCTCTCCCACTGTTCCCGTGAGTGCATGCAGATGCAGAAGGGCAACTGAAAATTCTCCCACTCTGTCATAACGTCAGTAGCAAGGACCGCTGCTTCTTCTATTTTGAACTGTTTCACAGTTGGTTTGAGGCTTGCCTTTGCCCTGGTAGCATAATCGATCATGGTTCAGAGCCTGGTGTCTCTGTAGTTTGTGCCAATGCCGACTTATTGAAAATGCAAGTCCCTTGTGGCTTCATGGTGTCAGGAGTGGCTTGAGCCCAACTCTTCCGTCCAAAAAAGAAAAAGACAGGAGGAAACATTATGAACAATAAAACAGCGATTACCGCTCAGATGTTCCAACAACAACTTATCGCTGTGTGAGATCACAGCGTAGAGACCGATTGATCGGTATCAGAATGAGCATCTGATTAAAGTGGACTGGTTAATCGACAGATTCGTATTTTTTTAAAAATAATAATGCCTCAGTGACCATACCAGCAATTATCCCCATGCCCTTTGTGTTCATTCCATGAAGAGTGCCCAATTGGACTTCCGGTTGCTGAGGTATTCTTTCACTGCTCTCTTTGCACGCTATTGATTCACACGTTTCCGATTTACTTTTTTTCCCCCGGGAGCCTGAAGTATAGCCAACGTTGATATTTTTTTTTAAACAAAAATAGTAGTTTCTTTTAGGATCTTAGAAGCTATCACACGTTTTGTAAGTCAGAACCGATTACTTTCCTAATAATTGTTGATAATTTGTTGTTGTTGAAAACTGTCCCACTACACGCTTAAATGCAATATCCTATACACAAGTAATTCACTATTTACCTGTAGAGCTCACTTTCTCCTTCGTTCGGTATGGTATCTTCTGTCTGCTTGCAGAACTGAGCTGATCATTTTACGTTTATTCTAGATTTATAGCTCTGCGATTGTTGGTGATTCAATGGTAAAAGTAAATGCTGTCAAGAATGCCTTTCGTATTGTTGGTTTTTATCAAAAGTTTGGTGTGCTGTGTGGAGAGAAGATAAATTCATGAGCGTGCCAGAGCACCCAAACTTATGATTTACGTTCCGGGTAGCCTAAGTGCTCGCATTCCCATGTGAGAGACGAGATCTAATGCTGTGGCGTAAGACGTGTGCTTCTTTTTAGTGAACAAAGACATGGCTCCATAAACACAGTGCTACTAGCTCATACCAACTCCCTGGGTCTCAATCTATGTTGACATCGTCAGACCTCTACCGGTTGCTCAAGGATTCTGTTATCTCATGGACACCTTTGTCAGTGGGCCTCTTGCACACATGTTTGGTAGCTGCACTTTCAGCTAACTGGGCCTCAAGGTTTTGGTTCCTTGCTGCCTGACAACTGGCACCATGGCGAGCAATTCGACTTGGTGCTGTTAGCTTGCCTCACAAGAATGCTTGAGACGAACTACATGATCATTGCCTCATATCCTTAGCTAATGGTAGCACTGGCCCTTTAACACTCCACTCGAGGCACTGCTTGCAAAAAAGGATTGCTTCTTCTGCTTATGTCATTTCAGACACTGCCAAAACTCATAGAAAACTAGTCTTTGTTTGCCTGTTGATTGCCCCAACGTTGGTCCAGCAACTTTGAGAGTTCGTTAAAAGTCTGTGTTCTGTCAGCTAATCAAATTGGTACATCGAACAGGAGAAATTATATATATGAAACGAGATGTTGCGATAGATTGTGATATCATTCAGGATGTAAGAAATCGAAAGAGAGAAATACAGGAGAGGTGGTTTTTGTTTTTAAATATAATATTTCTACTACTCTGAATTTCCCTTATGCGGGATGAGTGCCACAGCCTAGCGTCCAAAGGAATACCAGGTGTTACCTGACAAAATATCGGGCCCCTTGTGGCGAGCCTCAGCCCATGCTCACCACCTCTATTACAGAGCTGTTTCCTTGCCTATAGTGTGGTACGCTGCAGGAACATGGTGGGTGACCCCCATAGCCCGGGACAGGCAGCAAGCTCTCACCATTCAGTGGGCTCTCACCACCGCACCATCTCTCAATTAGCCCTCCAAGTGCTCGCCAGTGCCATGCCCCTGGATCTGGTCCTCGATCTCGCGGTACTTCAGGCTTACATCAAGAGAGATGGCCTGGCAGAGTACCGGGGCACAGTACAGGAACTTCTCCCTGTGCTCCTCCGTGAAGAGTCTATTGAACGGTGGCTAACAGTGGCATTGGATGGGCTCACAGAGCTGTGACAGGCTTGATGGGATGAGGGCACCACAGCACGGCACCTCCACAGCATCATCTCCCTGGTGCATGATTGCCTGGACAAGGGGTGGTGGCAGCCGTCCTTTCCAGAGGTACAACTCCTCTCTGGACATGGAGCATTCATCGAACGGCTCCATTTCTTCCAGCAGCGGTCCTTTCAGGACTGTCCGTGCAGCATAGGAGTCAATGAGAACGTGGCCCACGTCCTCTTCTCGTGTCCCATCTACGGAGACAGCGGGAGAGGGTGCAGCTTCCCCTCCCTCAGAGCACTGCCCTCCTCATCGCTACCAAAGCAGCGGCTCGCCGGTTTCGCGCATTTGCACAGGCGTGGGCCATTCATTGCTCACTTTGTATGCCAACGAGCCTATAGGTCCTCTCGGGCCTGGCTCGTTTCCCCATTTGGTGTTACCTGCAAGAATATTATTTGATGTCCACCCTTGGAGAAGTTATACCAAAAGTCGCTCCTTTTCAAGTCTCTGGCATTGAGGGGTGTGCCACACTGTGCCCATACCGTACATGTGGTTGTTCATTTTGCAATGTCCTGGCATGATTCCCACTATCTACCTCAAATCCTTCCTCTCCATCATCAGAAGGCTACGTCTTATCTCGTGTGTTCGGTCTGAGATAAAGCATTTGGAGTGCCACCACACTCCCGCAGTGTCCCAGACAGTCTGATGCATTCTCCTGGAATATTCTCTTACATTCCTCTTGAATAGCGACAGAGATGCTCCACAGTGGGGAAGTGGCCATACAGATACAGTAGACGAACTGAGTCTGGCCAGATGGTCTGCCCTCTCGTTTCCAGTGATCCCCTTAAACCCTGGAATCCAATAAACCTCAACTGTACTAGAATTTGCTAAAAAGTTGAGCTGCATCATGCACTTCATCACCAGATTTGACGTTGTTCAGTTGTTTTTCAGCCCCTTGCAAGACGCTTGACCATCAGTCATGTTGATAGCTTTAGTCATATTCCCTTTATCCTGCATTATGACGGCTCCAGCGATGAAAAACCGTTGGAGTGGAACCCCACTATTAGTAAGCCTTGCACTTTGGCTAAGCTGCTACGGTTCTCTCTGTTGACAGTTGTCCCGTATTAGATGATGACCATTTGGATACTGTCAAATCTGAGAGGAGAGTGAGTGAGAGGTGACAGGGACAGTAAGAAGGAAAAAGAAGAAGCAAGAAAATGATTTTGTAGAGGATTATAATCTCCGATGGTAAAAATAAACTACTTTTGCCTATCATAAGGGATTCTCAACTAAACAGATTGTGACTGTTCAACTGCCTTCAGCCGAAGGCAACACATCAGTCTACATTCACCCAGAACTGATGTCTTCGTCCATTATCTCGTGCGTCACGACGTAGTGAGGTGGACCTTACAGCCAACTTATGATGGTCCCTACACTGTGATCTCACTCATCACAGTGGACTGCCTAAAAATTGGCCTGATTTTCTGTTCTCAACATTTTCGTTTTTTTAAAAGTATACTCTACAGTGGTCCTCCAAGCCTCAAGTCAGGTTTGCATCGACCACTACCCACACTCTCTTGATGCATCTCCCCTGGAATATTTTTTATTTCCATAACCAAAATTGAAGATGAACAGGCAGTAGAGGTCCATGAAGAGGGTCGATAGCGAACTGAACATGATTGAAGTGGAGGCGTTTCAGAAGGTGTTTCTGGACCTTTGAACCAGCCCTGTTTTCATGCGTTCATGTTTTCTGTGGTATGTGCTATCAACCTAGTATACGGTACCGTACGCAGTGTACAGTGTCTGCTGAGATGTACATTTTATTTTCGTTAACGAATTTCTTTTGAATGAACTGTATGACCGTTGCATCACCATCGGTCGCTTAATCATATTCCGTGCGCAGCTGAACTCGTATTAATAGTTACCATAAAGCGCCTGGCTGTTACAAATAAGAACACAACATTATGTCACAAAGAAGCATGAGATCATTATTCTTAACTCTTTACTGAACTACAAATTATCTCTTAGGAAATCGCCTCATCATAGTGATATGTATTCATTGGGCAGCAATGCCTCGTGAACGTACTATATTTCATAAAACAGTTCTGTACATAAATATTTTAGAAATAGTGCAGTTTTAGTGACATTGGCGTAGATCTTCAGGCATGCGAATGGAATCTTCTTTTAGTAGCAACACTTTTTCTTAGAAGCAACAATTTATTCAAGTTGTAAAATAAAATCTGAAATACTCACATATTTTTTATTGTTCTTTATTTCAATTAGATTTGAGATTCCGGTCTATTTAAATGGCTTCACGTTGTTAAAAATGGAATTGTTGCACGCTAATTGTCCAAAGGTGTATACAATTATTCCATGGTCTCTTTGGGTACAGTTTTTTTAATTGGTGAAGAGTATTGCACAGAGAAATGGTAAATGGAGGACGAAGAGAACCAATTTGTCGAAGCACCTAGAACCGATGGGAATGAAACAGCACAATGACGCTTGACGCTTTGCATAAGCCGCCTGGAGCTTGTGTGAACAACCTGATAACATGCTTTCAGTGTTTTACTTTTCTTAGTCCTACGTAGTAGGAAAGAATGTTACCTAATTGGCTGATAACTAATTTTGAGTTTTCTAATCTTCACGTTTCGAGGGCTACCGAGTCCGAAAAACGCCATTTAATAAAATTGTCTGAGATGCTGCTCAAATTTGATATCTAGCCATAACTATGAGTCGAATAATAAGTGTATGAGCAAAATCAATAAAATCAAAGTACAATAAAATTCTCAACTGTGGTAAAATGGCGAGAGAAGCACAATGAATTATCGAAACACTTAAATACAATCGATTTAAGATCAGACTGGTAGTCAAATAAACTAACTATAAGGTGATGGTTTTATTTATTCATAAGGCGACTAGGAATAATCCCAGAAATGCCTGAACTCACGCCATATGAAGGTCCAGTGTAGGAATCCCCTACTTGTCATATCCTCCTATACTCGTCTTACCTATCCTCCTTCAGATATTGTGCAGACACTACTCTGTGGGAAAACAGTTATAACAGGACGGGTGCTTTGTCGAAGCTTTGATCCTTTCCGGCAGGAATAAACAAGACGGCAATTCGTCTCAGATGTTTCGTTAGTAAAAGCCAAGGCAAACTTTCTCGGTTTCACAAGTTGGGAGAATCTGCTCAACTATGCGTTGCAATAGCACTGGGCAGGAATTATTTGTTCTTAAGCCGAATAGGGTATAGTAACAAGAGAGAAGTTATGGTAACAAGAGACGCTCGAACATCTCAGGTAGAGCTGGCAACAATCTTCAAAGTTTGCGACTATAAGGACCAGCTAGTGGGCTGTTATTGTAAAATTGAACTAAGAAGTTAATCGAATTTAAAACGAGAAGTACAGCGACTGTTCACGAGTTGTAACTACCAATTTGCGAATTGATTAAATAAGAATATCCTGTGTGACGCATCGCTCTACTTTCCTCGGCCCCGCCGAGAATTTATTGGGTAGCCTGTAATTACGTCTCCACCTTCATGCATAACCAATTTTTAGAGACATTCATGTTTATATTTCTGGAACTACTCGGAAAACAATGAAAAATATGCGAGCGCAATATCTTCGTTCAACGCATTTTTACAGGAACACTTATACAGAACAAAATGTAGGGACAAGTTAGTAAGAGACATTGAGAGTCATTGTTTGATCGACATTGTCTGAGCCGTTTTTTGAGAAAAGTGGAACACCGATAAATGAATATTCGACAAATCTACTTTTCCGAGTTAACTTGGCTTATATCTCCGTTCAACAGATGGATACAGAGATAGTTGTGGAGAAAAAAAATGTGGGTTTAAGAATGCTAGAAGACACGCTATAAGATTTATCACATCTGGTGAAGCAGTTACCCTTGAATTTACGGAAATGTTCGAAAAAACGTTATTTTCGATACATTTTAATTTTTATCTCTGCTCAGTGGACTTTCAGAGGAACATTTATTCAGAACAATATGTAGGTATTAACTATTCAAAAACACCCTGAGAGTATGGTGAAAATCGTTGAAGCGGTTTTGCCAAAAATTGAAAGAACCGATTGTTGCTTCATAGGCCAACATCTACGTTCACCGTATGTTAATGGAGATATGTATAGAGAATAAAGGTTAGGTATTGATTGGTAGAAGATAATTGGCAAGTTTAATCAAAATCGTTAAAGCCATTTTCGAGAAAAATGCGTAAAACTCTAGTTTTTGGTACATTTTCGTCCCCCCAACCCCTCCCGTAGTCCGAAATCGCCCATAACCTTATTTTGGTGTCTACAAAAAATAACAAACAAAACAAAACAAAAAGAACCAGCTCAATCGGATCAGCCATTCTGCAAATCGAACTACAGACCACGCGCCGAAATTAGGTTTTTTAGACTCAGTAGACTTCAAAACGTAAAGATCTGAAGAAAACCCAAATTTTTTGTTGACACTATTACTATACTTTCCTTTTCCTTTGGGGTAGCGGAAAGTAAAAACCCTGCAAATTATTACACAATGGTTTATTATTCTCATGAACAGCTTGACCTAGTATTAGTGCTCCCCCATCCCATTCGATTCAGCATTGAATACTAGTAAACCATACGAAACATGTCCTAGCTACAATGGAACTACGGAAACAAAACGTCCGATGATTTTGCCGCGTCGGGCCGGGGAAAGCGAACCCGTTGCGAGGCGAAAGGGGAGTTGAGCCGCCCGCCTCCGGTTGTTTTTTATTTAGACGGGAGGGAGGGAGGGACGCTGTAGTTCCCGCGTTGTACTGCGTTTCGTTAATTTTTTTTAACCATTTTTTGCCCATTACAACCACGGGCTTCGTCCGATCGGATTGCCGAGATGGCGGGCACAACTAGACACCAAATCGAATTTTTGTGCGAAAGAACGAATTTTTTAGACCACGTTAAAGGCACAAAACGGCCCGGACGACGGACGGACATTGCAAATTTGGAATCTCCAAGTCTTGAAACGTAAAGTATCAAATTTTGAGGGGGGGGTAGTAAAAAATTTTTCGTGACCGAATACATAGGGTTATTATTCAGAATGAATAATAAACCAAAATCAGAAGAAACGACAATAATTTGAGTTCTGAAGGTCCGTGGGATGTTCCTAATTATTTTATAAACGTTATTAAACTACCGTTGTGTAGACAACTTATTAAGCTACCAACACGATTTTTTTATCACGCAAACTGGATTCATAAGAAAAAACCCTGCAAATTATTACACAATGGTTAATTATTCTCATTAACAGCTTGACCTAGTATTACTGTCCTGAGAAACATTCCATTCGATTCAGCATCGAAAAATACTAGTAAACCATACGAAACATGACCTGACTACAACGGATCTATGGAAACTAAATATTCCCCCAGTGCCAGGCGCCTGTAAATGTCTGTAGACATTTATGATCCGATGTAGGGATGTGCAGAGGAAGTGCCGGTCTCATGGGATGAGATGGGAAAGAGGGAGGGAGTACTAACGACGAAACGTCGACTTCCACTGTAGTTCCCGCGAGTTCTTTCAATTAGTTGACTAATAATTACTGTAATTTCCCTGCACGCAGCTGTACACGTCTGATACTCATTCCATTCGACCCAGTATGTAAAAATACCTTGAAAACGATACGCAACACGGCGTATTTGCGATTATACTGCGTTTTGTTAATTTTTTTAACCATTTTTTGTCCATAACAACCAAGGGCTTGTCCGATCGGATTGCCGAGATGGCGGGCACAGCTAGATACCAAATGGGATTTTTGTGCGAAAGAACGGATTTTTTGGACCACGTTAAAGGCACAAAACGGCCTGGCCGGGGGACGGCGGCCGGACATTGCAGATTTGGAATCCCCATGTCTTGAAACGTAAAGTATCAAATTTTGAGGGGGGGGTTGTAAAAAATTTTTCGTGACCGAAAACATAGGGTTATTATTCAGAATGAATAGCAAATCAAAAACTGCCCAAAAAGTCGGAAATTAGCTGAAATTTTTAATAATCTATTGGGCCGCTCTCGTCATTTTTTCGTTGCCGTTCTGTTATTTGTTGCTCACTTCACAAAAAATGTAATTAGAACCATCGTAGTCATTTCTAAGGAGATCAAAAATTGGCGTTATGATAACTATAGTTAGTTTGGGGCTAAAAAACAGCCCCAGCTCATGATGTAACTTTTCTTCCTGTTTTGTAGTGACAAGGAAAGTAAAAATCACTAAAAATACTCTACAATTCAAGCGTGGATTAGTACTGCGGTGGACAAAGGAAGAAAAAACGTTACTGCTTAAACACTGCACGTAACGTACGCCTTCAATTTCGCATTGAATGTATCGACAAAACATACAATAAGACGCAGCGTGTAAACTGACGTTAAGAACAATTGTGTGAAGGTGTTAATTCGAATAACGTGTAATTAAATGTTTAGTCGTTATATACAGCTCACTCTTTTCATATGTGCTCCCTTGTTCCTCTATTCCAGTAAAGCCGCCCAATTGAATTTTATTTGTGCATTTTTGACTTGTAAATTACTTTTCTTTTAACCTCAGTACCCCCCCCCCCTTTTTTTCGGTTAGCAACTTTTATCAAGTTATATTGCGAGTCGTCGTGCTTGGCATGATTGCATTGCATATGCCATTTTGATAGTAATTTTTGGCTTTGTTCGTAATGTCGCTTTTGAGTGCATTTGTTTCACGAATTCGATTCTCACAATTTCCTTGCTATGGAATGAACAAGTGATTGGTCAATATGTAAGAAATTTATGTAGGGAAATTGTGTTGCTTTTTTTATTGTGTGTGTTTTCCCTCTCACAAAGGGGAAAAACGTAGCTCAATATGAAAGGGACACTTCTACGCGTTTTACATGGCGTTTTTGCTACTGCGAGAGTGCGCCAGTTGGTGTCAGTAGAAATATACCCAGCTTTCCAAAATCCCCGTAAATTCGGCGATCCGCTAGATATACGAGCGCTGTCTTCGTTCAACGCATTTCTACGAAAACGTTTATCGAGAACAAAATGTAGGTTAGGTGTGTACTGTGTTATACTCTGGAAATTTCGAGAGAAAAAAACACGACTTTCGGTGCATTTTGGTCCCCTATCGTCGATCGAAATAGCTCATAAACTCATTTTCGCGCTTTCAAATGATCACTTACAAAACTAAATATCTGGTGCGTTGCAACACACAACTTTCCTTAGCTCTACGTCAATTCACTTTGTACATGGCTAATTCTATTTAATCAATTCATTTATCAGTCAGTTAATTTGAACTTGGTCAAACAACACTTCACGGCAGCAGGAAGCGGTAGCGCGGACAGTTCCAGATTTTATTGTGCTGCTCGTACTCATTTCAGAACCATTATTGAGCAATTGGTACACAGAAAATTAATGGGGCTGTAAACAAGAATTTTTTGAAGAAGGATATTAATTACTTTTGCACAGTTATTGGAAAATAACTGTTAGAACTGGTAGTAAGCGAAACGGCAGTAGTTGAAATTCAGGAATTTCTGGAGTGAGCCCCATGTATCTCATGAGCGTTTTTAAACACTCACCCTTTAGGTATTGGATTGGACTACAATACCAATTTTTTTTAAACATTCTACAAGAGTTCCAGCGGAGTTTATAAGGAAAAAACTGCGCGAAAAAAGCTTTTGGTCGAAAATTTTGATAATTTATTGTGCTGCTCTCGTCATTTTCCCACGAATGAGAATTTTATAGTATCATTGCCTTATTGAGAGCTATCAATATAAAAAATGTAATTAAAATCGTTAGAGCCGTTTTTGAGAAAACAAATTTGGTGTTTTGATCACTATGATGACTATAGCCAACTTTCGGTGGATTTTGCCCATACCCTCATTATTGCGTCCCATGGTAACCTGTATGCTGGACATCAAGTTTCAGCTGATTTGGTACGGTGGTTTTCTCTAAAAACCGCGCTAAAATCGATTTCGTCGAAAGTTTTGGTAATTTATTGTGCTGCTCTCGTCATTTTCCCACAAATGAGAATTTTATGGTACAATTGCCTTATTGAGACCTATCAAAATAAAAAATTTAATCAAAATCGTTTGAGCCGTTTTTGAGAAAAAAAATATTTGGTGTTTTGATCACTATGATAACTATAGTTAACTTTCGGTGGATTTTGTTCAAACCCTTATTTTGGCGTCCCATGGTGACCTGCGGGCGAGATATGAAGTTTGAGCTGATTTGGTACGGTGGTTTTCTCTAAAAATCGTTCACAGACACACATACACACACACAGACTGACACACACACAGACACACAGACCATTTTGCCAAATAGTGTTTTTCGGACTCAGGGGGGTCTGAAACGTAAAGATCTGAAGAGAACTCAAATTTTTTTTTCAGCCGATTACATAACTTTCCTTTCTACTTCGTAGAGCAAGGAAAGTAAAAAGGAATCAGCTCAGCCGTTCTTCCGCAACTACAGACACACACTGAGACCATGGTTTTGTGATTCAGTTGACCTGTAACTTGAAGATCTGAAGAAAACTCGACTATTTTCCTTTATGCTACCCAAAGGGTAAGGAATGTATTGCAAACGTGCAAAAGAAAATTTGTGTTTTCTTCAGACCTTAATGTTTCGAGGCCCACTGAATCGAAAAAACCTCTTTTCTGTTCGTGATCTCTGTTAGTAGAGTGTGTGTCTCGTGAGAATGGCAGGGACGTCACACAATGGGGCCTCTGAGTCTGCAGTGAGAGTTTTCTCGGGGGGAGGGGCAAAATGCGCCGAAAATGACCGTTTTAGCATTTTTCTCCAAAACGGCCCCAATGATTTTGCTTAATCTTTGAAATAATGGCTCACATGTGTCTAACTCGTCGAACAGAGATAAAGTCTCCATAGTAAATGTAGAATTGAATTTGATCAACCCAAACCTATATTTGGTTCTTCACAACTATTTCTGTGGCTATCTATTCAAATGCTGCGAACATTAAACCAAGTACATCAGAAGATGAGATGATTATCGTTTATCTGGTGTTCTCAAAAATGACTAATATTTTATCCAACTTATGTAACTTATGCAGTAATTTTCAGATAGCTAGTACCTACATTTTGTCCTGCCTGTGTATTTCCGTAGAAATCCGTTGAACGAAGATACAAAACTAATATATATAGCAGGTCGTTAAATTTATCCTGAAAGTTGTGTGTTGCTTCACACCAGATATTTGTATCAGGAATTTATGATTAAAATATTTAACTGATGTCACCTAATACTTTCCATACTCTTTGGGTAGTGGAAAGTGATAAGTTCAGGCTTAACCCTGTAGTGCTTTGTGCTCTGGATTAGTCAGAAGAAAGTGCGAAAACTTTGACGCATCCTACTCAATCCACCGGTGTTTGAGTGTTTAACAAATATCTCGTTAAAAGCCGCCAGCTGTAATTAATTAATGAGCTATGCTGACATCGTTTGTGTTTCATGATGGGAGGGGGGTGGAAATATTTTTCACGATTAGCTTCCCGTATCAGTTAATTGTTCATTCCTGCTAATGTTTTGTCATCACCACACTCACCCGCAGTAACGTGCTTTTCGAGTTTTGTCGTTTTCAATCATGAAACGGGCGTTTCACTCATGCATTGTTTGTTTCTTTCTTTTTTTAGAAAAAATGCAAGAGGTTTCAAATGGGTGAGCATTGTTGCCAGTTCATGTGCCTTCCTGATGATGACGACCGAGTCGGAGCCAATTTCTTTTACATCGTACCTTCGAGTTCCACGTCATCTTTTACAGCAACGCGCACCTTCAAATTTTGCCTCGTCGGACTGGTTTGGTACCAATTGAGAGCCTTATTTGCTCTCGTTTAGTCCTTCCCATCGCATAATTCACACTATATTTCATTCCAACGTACGCACACACTTGACACTCATAAACCTTTCAGTTAGCTTAGAGACTTTTTGCAAAACTTGACAACTCCTCTAGTTGCAAAGCATAATTATGTTTATTTTTATTAACTGGTTAATCAAAAGAGGCGAGTCTATTTGTAAACTGTGAGTAAAAATCAAACTGCAAACTTCATTTGAAGGCTGCAACTGGTTCTCAATAGCTTTTATTTTGTACAGTGATGTCAATGGAGATTGGATGACTTTAAATTGAAACAATCTGTAACCCGATTGAATAATTTCAAACCAATAGTGAAGAGCTACGTACCACAATAGGCTACTGAGCACATAGATATTCTTAGATAACTGGTGTGGTAAGTGAGGCCTTTGCTCGTTATTCAAAACCGATACAGTCACTAATCACAAAAACCTCTTTTCTTCTCGTTCTATTACGAATTTGGGTTTCAGTATTTTGACAGCAAGGAAGCTGAATTGAAATGGAGCCGAATGGAACTAGTTTAGGTAAATAGCTCAACGCTTGTGGATCCATATGTTGCGATTGGGAAGAGTTTGAACAAGTAATTATGTGAGGAATGGTGAACGTAGTGCCTTACGGTACGTTGTCTCGAATCTAGCGATTGACCCGTGTTTTCCTGGGAGTTCAACAACTTCGCTTTTCGTTGCTCAAAAGCAGATGTTATTTTTATGATACGCTTGTTTTAGTAAAGAACAGTGTGTTCTTTACGGCGAGATTTTTAGCTTTGTTCATTGGTGCGATGGCCAAGCGCATTATGCCATGACTGGCAGAATAGGGTCTGGTATAAGAACTGAAAATAGAATAAAAACCTGCATTATTTGAATTGTTCTTAACAGTGAACGCAGGTAACGTTACAAGAGGTGGTAAATGTGAAAGAGTAGGCTGATGTCCTCCTGTTCAGTTGCAGGGATTTGGTTTACTTCAACCAATCAGCAGTTAGTACTTCATTGCATATGGACAAAAACTGGGTAGAGGGGGGTGTTTTCGTGTTTTGGAAAGGAATAATTGCCCCTGAAAACCATACGCATGGTCTTTTGGTTGTATGCGAGGCCACTATAGTCCCCTACTTCAAACAGTCTTTGAGTACCAGGAGCACTCCCAGCTAACTATTCGAGAGGGGCTTAGTGATTATGAAAAGGGTGGGGGGGGGGGAGATAGAGGGAGAGCATTCAACGAGCATTGCCTGGTTTTGTATCATGGCATCTGACTAGATTAACAGTCTGGAACTCTCCATATTGTATCTTGTCTACTTGATTACACCATGAGATCGTTATTGTTACAGTATTGTCCTGCCCTTAGTTGCTTATACCCACTCCCTTCTGTGATGCCAAGTGAAGCAAACGTATTACCCACTGTCTCAGGTCGTGTGTCAGAAAACTGCACTGCCCTTAAACAGCTGTCCCTTGACAATCAACTCTTGAATCAGGGGTAGTATATTGTTTTCAAAGAATTTTAAATTTAACCTATGCCTGCCAGGCGTCTTACGACCATCTTCTGAGCAGTCTAACATTAGTTACTCTTAAATCCTCGATTCAGCAACTTCATCAGTGCGGAGGATCCAATACGAAGGTGTAACAGACAAGTAATATTGTGGCCAACTATTGTGAACTGTGTCTCAGTTCTCCGCAGTTGATTTGAGTTATCAATCTTGTGAGCTATGAATGAAGAATTGGCCGCACCTTAGCCCTATCCTTCATCGTTTAACAAGTTGACTTTAGATACTTATGTTGGTCATGACACAGGAATAATGTATTTGTCTTGACAGGCTATCGTGGCCTGTTGTCATTGTACTCCAGAAACATGTTCCTGGTTGCACACACCACACATTCGAGTCTGTTAACGGGGACTTCTTTCAGTTGTTAATTGTTTCTGTCAAGACCTGTAAGCGGTAGCAGCTTCTTTGCACGTTTACATACACATTTTCAAAATCCAGTAGATTTTCCCAACCACGCTCAAGAACATTATCTCATAAGGTTGGCTCTAATCTAAGATATAATCACGGAGGGGGCAGCAAAGACCATTAGCAGTTTTCTACATCGCTGCTCGTAGCACCTGAACTAAGCCAACTTAAAGCGCAAAGCCCCTTAGATCTGAGCGCTCCCTCCGTATCAGGCTACACTAATATTTCTGCAATTTTTCTTCATAACGAGGCTTCGTTCAGAAATTGAGAACGGACGGTCCAATAAGGTTCCAAATTTCATAGTCTCGGACTTAATAGGCAAACTAGTTCATAACTACTCACCAATTAATGACGCTACTATTTTTTAGGGTGAATATACCGTGCTCATAAAACTGGAGTGCTGTGTATCCTTGAATTGAAAGGATGTGTATTATATATCTTTGTATTTTCATTTAACGCTCATCTGTCTTTGTAACTTGACTATCTACATACCAACTTCACAATTTTCTTGGTAGATTTTATACGAATACACTTTTTTTCTTACTGACAAACGAACAAAAATATTCTGAACCGACAAATTGGTCCCCTGTTATTTCTGTCTAGTTGAATATTCTGCAACTCGCTACTTAATTGCTGTGATAGCTTGACATTTTTCCCTCCAACTGCTGAAATGTAATCAATTTTAGTTGATATCCGTCATTTATTTCGTCATGTAAGAAACAAAATAAATATTTATTGTCAATATTCAGGTTATCGTTCAAACTAGTATATTATAGGAGAGCAGGATGAAATGTGCACGAACTGAATGGCCTTCAGAAATGGGCGGGGGTAAATGGTAGTGCAGAGGAGGTGACGATTCTGTTCAGACTCATGACATCGACGTTACTCGGAACATTAGGTAGTACGAAGTGCCCCATTGGCTAAATTTCTGAAGACCGCTGTTTGCTGAATTGGGGAATGATTTGTCGTGGTACAAAGTCTATGAAGTCGGAACATATCTATTTACGTACGTACGAGTGTGTGAGGTAAAGTTCAGTCTCTATACCCATCCATCAGGAACGTCCCAAATGGATATTTCGAAGGACCAGTGGGCGCCTGCAGAGCACAAGCCCCTGAAAATTTGCGTGCATAAAGGATCGGAAAAAGGTACCTGTACGATGACACAGCACTGACAAGGACTTCTGTTTCGGCGGCACAACTTTCAGTCTCTGTGTTGGGCGATGTTGGGGAGGGTTTGTGGAACAATTAATAAAATTGAAATGTACGATCTTATATCGGAAGGAGAAATGGAAGAGGTGGTAGAGGGAAGTGTCAACCAATTAACGAGCCCAGGGCTGACCCACCCTCGACCCAACTGGTGCGTCAGAAGACGCTCCATTCTGATTGACGCCAAACAACGAGGATTAGGTTCGTTCAGAGTGCACATTAAAAGCATCGTATAGGAAATGGAATTAAGTAGGAAATCTGTGTAACTACATTTCCAAACTATTTTTTTGCCCCTCAAAACCAAACCAATGGTTTCTAGTATTGTATTCCATTCGCAATGAACCAAACATTGAGGTGATATGAATATTTTCAAGGGAAAAATGAAACAAAGATGGAGAACGTACCAAGAACTTAACTGGCAATTGCCCTAGCTTTTGAAGTCGCTGAACTCGGATCACAGATTACATATATATGTGTCCCTCAATTTGAATTTGGGGATCATAGCGATTATGCACATATTACCACACACAGTGGGAACTAGAAAAGGGGTAGTACATGCAAAGACGTGCTTACTGTCATTTGGGCGGAACAATTTTTCTGTGCTCTAGTTTATGTTGTGAGCGGAGCAGACTGAAGTCAGAGTCTCTCTGTTAAGTGAGTCTTCCCTGGCTTGTGGTGTACTTTGAAGGTGCGCTTCGACGTAGAGACATTATCTTTGGGTTGTCAGTCATGAGGTTTGTTTTTTAGAAAGGATAGGTTGTATGTGAAAAGAAGCTGGAAGGAAAAAGAGGTTTTGGTGAATTGGACATGCACTACTGTGAATAATCCGCTTTGAACGAAGGGATTAGAGGCTGTTCAATTGGTTTCTTTGTCTTTCGAGGTTGAGTTGGTTCTTTTATGAAATGTCTTTAACAGTGGTTGACTTGAACATCTACTGGCAGACCCAATCTCTTTAAGACCGAGAATACTTGAAAATCTAAACTACTAATTTTTCATTAGGAAAGGTTGAATGAACTCCTATGAATTTCCAAACAAACTTTCAAGGCCAGAAAGACAATTTAGAATAGGCAGAAGGGCTTCTTTTCTTCTTCTCTCGTGTTTTGGTTGTCTTCTGGCGTAATCTCCATCCTCACTAGCTCTGTTCCCAGCAAGTTGGAACTTCACACCTTATCTCCTGAAACTCGCACCAGCTCATGACCCATCTGAACAAGAGGCCCGAGGGTAGCGATTCAGTACTACAATAGCGAGTGAGACATGTTACCAAAGACTCTTAAACCAGCAACGATTTCTCAAATTGAGCACGTGCTCAACTCGTCATTGATTGCCAAATTGGTCATGTGGGGAACTTGCAGCTTGAGGTCAGCCACTCGACGACGACATATACCAAGAAAGGCCAGATCCCCCGATTTTTGATTCCCCGGTGCAGAACATTTTGATTCCCCTTCTTTATTTATTTTTGTTTCAACGTGAGTTAATTGGAAATGTGTTTTTATTTTTTCGCCCATGTAGAAATGTTTCGTATTTCCTTTCTTTTGGTCGCCTTTTTCGTTTCCGTTATATTTCGTTTTCTCATTGGTGTCTCAGTCGGTTTTCTCACATATCACGCAACACGAAGATTGAAAGGCGTTAGCCTTGAATATTTGAGTGAACACAAGTAGGACTACTTGGTGCTAACAGACACACAAGGGTGTTGCTGCTTATCGATTTCATACTGGAGGCAAACTCGTCAGCAACCAGGAAACCCCTTCGCTATTGCCTCCTCTGCTCACAGCACCAAAATGAGCGGGTTGCAACACTCCAAAACTTTTGAGCGGATCCGAGTAAATCCTTGCTTGGCCCCCTGTCAAGTGAAACTTGGCTACAGGGAAGTATCGCTAGGGCATGGTGACGAAGGTGGACTTAGTAACATAATTCAGAATGTGCTTCAATTGCCCCCGTCTCCACAAATAACCCTGACGTCCACGTCGGTAAATGCGCCTAGTGCCTCAGCTACGGCCTCTGTCTAACAACGAAGTGCGCTCTGATCCACATTTGTGCAGACCAGACCTCCCTTAGAGACATACTAAGTGCGTGCACATCGTTTTACATCCTGCTCTCATACTTGAGACGAAAGTAGTGAACAATTACTCCTGCTCATTCACCTATCTGGATAATTCGTATTCTGTCTAATCAATCAGCTCATTCAATGTTGACATTGAATAAGTCAAGTTTTGTGAGTCTAGAAACATAACGAAGTTATTCCCCTCCTTCTAATCATACATTTTAAAAATATGTATTCAACGAACAACTTTTGTTCTCAATCCTTCTTTCAGCTTGACCCATTTACCCGGGATCGTTGCATAATGAAAATTTGACGTTAAATGAATTAACGTAAATTATTCTATTGTAGCGTAGAATTATAATCGACTAAAGAAGAAATATCCTGTAATGTCAACAGTGAAGAAGAAATCGTGTTGTGCCTCACAGTTTCGTCTCGTAAGAATTTAAGCGCCTCAGTAGTTTGTATTGGAAATATAGTGAGCATAGAGAAGGACAATAATACTGTAGAGTACTCTAATTTGTATGGTGCCAATTGTCGATTCTTGTGTCACATTGAAGCGTATCTACGAACCAATTATGAATGTGGATGGAAATATTTTGAAAGTAGATGACTATATAAAAAAAGTAATTGATATATTTATATAATTATTGTAATTTTGAAGGTAGAACACGAACGTTTATTTATTCACGTAATCACTAAAGTGAGTTTTAGAGCTCCTTCTAGTTTTAACGTATTATATGAATGTAATCGGGTTACTTACCAATCAAAGCAGCTGTGTGGCTCTTGTATAGTTACCTCTCTTTCGCGAATGTTGATTCAACAACTGCGTGCGTTCATTTTATAGGCTCAACAACCAGGAGTTCCTTTCATCACTCGTGTGAAACCGTGTTTAGACTTTCTCGTATAAGGATAGAAATGCCGCAACTCAAAATTCAGTCCTCTTAGAATGATCAGCAGTATTTACAGGTTGTGATAACTAGCGCTGAAAGGTGAGTGACACTCGATCATTTCTCCATCGTCCCCTATTCGTGGAGTTTGCTCAGAGTCAGAGGACTTCACTTAGGTTCCCTGAACGAAGGTGTACGCAAAACATGACACCAGGGGATGCTTAGTTTATATTCCTCACTCCTCCACCTTGTGAAAGATGCTCTTACCTCTTTCTAGCCTAAAATAATCTACAAGACATAAGTCAAACTGGTGGTCAGTTTTCAATTTGTGCATTCTAGTAGCAAAAATGAGAACCCCTTTAGTTTAATCAATTCTTGTGCAGGCATGTCTACATAGGAAGTTTCCAGATATAAATTTCTTAAAGGTCGACAGCGCCAACTCTGTTTTCAATCACTGGTCCTCAGGTTGGGGGGAGATTGGAACAGGAGCTCGTGAGCTCATTTAGTTTACATTTGCTTTCTATCGGTGAAAGTGAAAACTACTCGAGTTCACTTGACACTCGCTTCCCTAAGTGGCAATAACCTACCCTGTCCTAGGTCAAATGTTCCTGTCCATACGCACACGTTACACTCAATTTCTCAACAACCATTCTTGCAACTGGCCATTTCTTAAGCCATCATGTCAGATCGCAGGCAGCTGTACTGTGCCTGCCTCCTATGAGTGCAACTCTACTGTTATTGTGGCAATTTACCAACTCTGTGGGGGGTGGTGGGCTGACGAATAATTGCGACCAACATAAAAAGGAAACTTTACGACGTTCGCTTTATGGCATGTCTTAACATATTTGTGTGGGTTGTGGCATAAAAAGCACAAATAGGGTTAAATATCAACATTCTACTCCAGCTACTACCATTGTCACCAGTTACTATAATCCTTCATGATGAGCCTTGTGCGCCTAACCTTACTTAATAAATCCTCTTAATCACAGTCCTCATTAACTTAGTGTTACATTACGTACTGCCGAATTAATTCGAAAGTACGAAGTTCACTTTGACTTGGAGCTATCGCACAAAATACACGCTAACCCGCAAAAGGTATCTCAATATGTTTTCATCCACCTTAGCGTCACGAATAATTATCACTTACTTGAAGATAATTTGAGAGCTTAGGCACAATCTTATTGTTAGCTCCTGTGGACGTGTTTTCCAAGTTGAATTGCTGATCGACTGCTCCGAATTGAGAATTTGAAACAGGTTGCGGGCTGATACTACAAACCCCTCATTCTCACCACCGAACTTTTCTCATTTTGGTTGAAAGTAAATGTTGCGGTTGTTCCAGTTTGTTGGAGTGGAAGGTTAACAATGAATATTCCTATTATGTTCTTGACTCTTAAAAATCTGTATTCGAAGAGTAAACAAAACTACTGAAAATTAAATAAAAAACTACTAGTTTACCTCTCGCTTGGTCAACAAATTAAGTTGAATGGAACAATTGATGAATTAAATGCCCACTGTTTAGATGACGTGTGAGTAGAAACAGATTTAACTAGATAGGGAGTGAATTAACTGAATGATGTTGCGTTGAAATTGTGGTTGAGGCTGGAACTCAGTATGTAAGTGGCATGTAAGCGAATGAGGGTTTCATATCCTCAATGTAAACTATTATTGCAAATGTATTATGAATCCTTTGCTAGTTCAGTAGAAGGCTACTTACAATTGCAGGCAGTTGAAGCGTAAAAAGAAGCACTGTGAAAGAGTTGATTAGAGAATTGAAAAACTTGGCAAAAGAAGAGCAGGTGGAGCAGCGCGTTACTGGCAATGGACGTTGCAGGAATGAATTGTCCACTAGGACATGTGCACAGTAGTAGGATTTGACATCGAGCAGGCATTGTAGCTTCATCAGAAACAAGTGTCTTTTGCTTGTGACCAATTTCCTTTCACCTTTTTGACCGGGTTGAAGGACGTCTTGTTGCCTCAGCACGGCCGAAACTGACGACAATTTAAACTGGCTCCATTGTGCTCAGCGTGTTTCGAGTCTAGCCCAGTTCACACAATTCGTTCCACATATAATTCGTATACAGGTTGACTAACAGGGAACTTGCCTGATAGAAGTTGGCACTTAAATAGAAAGTTGTTGGAGGCGAATTGTGCTATCTGGTGTGTCATGTCCCTCAGCAAGTACTGGGCGAACGCCTTTTGACTATCGCAGTGAACCGTACTCGAAGAAAATGAATATCACTCGTGTGGCACTAGCATTCTCAGAAAAATCAGAGCGGCAGTTCGATAAACTACTTGTACGAAGACAATTTATTAACGTTCACAAGATAATTAGCATCAACCCTATAAATTCCTAAATTCGAATCACAAGAAAAACAGAATTATTTAGTTGCTAGTGATATAGATCGCTGGATGTTTGATGAGTTGCACTAGATATTTCAGTCACAAAAGCCATAGGGAATCGTAAAAATCTAGAGAAAAATCATTTCAACTGTCATGAATCGCCTATACAATTTTTCATTTGGCTTAAGTAGCGGCAGCTGAAGAAATCTGGAACTTTAGGCGCTACTTTGTTCTGTTTGAACAAGTTTCTAGGAACTGGAATGGAAATAGATTGGATTAGTTAGTAGGGCGGTATAAACCATTGAATTATGAGTGATTTCGAGATACCTGCTGGTCAGTTTTCGATTTGTGCCTTCTAGTAGCGCAGGTGAGACCCCCCCGAGGGCATGCGGGACATAGTCCCTTTGCCACTGCGGCCACGCATGGGCCTATTGTGGCACAGGCAGACTGAGAACCACTTTAGTTTACTCAATTCTCGTGCAGGCATGTCAACATTGGAAGTTTCCAGACATAAATTTCTTGAAGGTCAACAGCGCCAAGTCTGTTTTCAATCACCGGACCTTGGGTTGGGGAGAGATTAGAACAGCAGATCATACTCTGCACGGAGCTCATGAACTCCTTTAATACACATCTGCTTTCTAGCCCTTCTTAGTTGGCGAAATTTGATTTCATGTAATCACTTTCTGAGTGAAGACCCCCGCGTAGTTATTGTTAACATTTTCGAATTACTCAAAAATTGTCTAAACGAACATTGTACTTGTTGGTGAGTGGCAATCACACGCTCCCTTGCCTTGTCAGTGTTCTCAATATCAATCATTTAACTGCGTAGTTCGGCACCTTTCCCGCATTTTGGATGACCAAGTTGTTCTGGCACGGCAGGGCAATTCTCTACATCAGTCACCTTTCCCAGACGGCTAATTTCAACACACTCCTTACAAATATCTGTAACAATTTGATCTTCAGACCACGCCCCAATACGTGTTTTTTTTTCTCTTGTTAACTAGGTCTCATAACGTAATGAGACAACTAATAAAATGTATTTTATTACTTGATGGCAATACTTTCCTCATCCTTTGGGGAATGGAAAGTAACAAAAAATACCACTTTCTGCAAAACTGCAATCGTAAAACGTCGAAATGTGTGTGTGCGCGTCTATGAATGCAATTGAAAATCAGCTCAAACTCAAAATCAGCTGCCAATCATCTTGTAAACTACTCTAAGCCATCGTCGTATAAATGGTTTATTTGACTACCACCTTGATTTTCTAATAATGCTTGTACCGTACAAGAGCGATTGATAAAGGAATAACTGTTAAACAAGATTTTCTTCAGAACTTTTGCTAATTTGACAAAACTTGTTGTGTGGTGAGACGAGGAAGTTATCAACAGAAGAGACTAGTGCGTTCTGTAGGTTGATTGAGGGAGTAACAATCTTACAGAATCCCTTCAAAATTCCACTTAATTACAAAGATCTTGAGTATTTGCAGCACAGAGCATTTTTGGCAACTATAAGAGCTGTATCGTTTGAAATGAGTTCTTAATTCGATTCAGAGAAGTCTCAATTTGACTTGGAAAATATTTATGATAATATAGTTTGATCGACGTTGACCTTTGGTCAGCGTACTTTCTCCGGTAGTTGATTATTACCCGAAGTCGTGAGAATTTGCATCCCTGTGTATTTGTAATTCACTTGTCATTCACAATACTTCTGTAGAGAAGTAGTTTTCGGAATATTCCTATTTACCCTGTCGTTTACCCTATTGTTGAATAGTAATAAAGTTGAACTACTCCACAAATCTTGCAAAAACTCTTCATTCATTAAAATGTTACTGTCTCGATTGTGTTTTTTTTTTAAATAACCTTTCACCTTCTTATCATGTCTTCACTGTTTAGTGCAGCACGTGACACGAGAATATTTGCATTTGATTTGAAATACAGAGGAGCTATGAGTAGAAATGTCTGGCTGCGATTGTTTTGCTGGAAGCGGTAAAGTAAAGTCTGTAACAACCAGTCTTGACATGATGAGCTACAAGGCAGAAAAATCCCTCGCCCCTGTAACACTACTAGTTGTTCCAAACCTGACACTGCAACCAATACAATTTTCACAAAGGCAGCTCTTAAACTTACCACTGATGGGCGTCCAATATAAATTGCACGATAGCGCACCCATGAAACAACGGGAATGGCGGAACTGATCGTGATTGATGGAATTCCAACCGATTCCAAAGGTATCGTGCCACGCCACCTCTCGTCAATGGGAACATCTGATCAGGGTGACTAGCAGATGACGCAGTAGACTGCTCATGAACGTGCTAATCAGGCGTGTTTTGATGGGGATTACTAAGAGTTGTAAACAAACAGTTCTCGCCTTTTGCTTTTTGGTTACTTCACTTTTCTCCAGTCGGATGGTTCCAACTGCAGCTCTTGAATTGAATTCTGTTTAGAAACATACAGCTGTATGCGACTCCATTCGAAAAGTTCATTAGTGGCCCGCTTTGCATGGGGATAGTCTGACCCCTTGGAGGCACTAGGTATCACGCTACTTGACTCAGTTCACAAGACTTGCGACTAAAGCTTTTTCGAACCGCGTCTGATAGCAACAAGGGGAGGGGTTTGGAGAGAAATGGCTCTCAGTAACTGCTAGAAAAGGTGGTGGTCTGTGTCCAAGACAACTTCCCACAACGTGGCCTGCATAATTAATAATGAATCTGGTGAAACTAATCTACAAGTACGTGCTATAGTTATACACTGAGGGACGAAACTAGTATGATCGTGAGGGCCCTCCTTAAGATGATATGAAAATAATTAATTAATAAATCTTTCAACTATTACGCGTCTCTAAAGGTGGCAGTTAGTGCCATGACCAGAGCCTAGTGTCTCAGTCTTATCTGTATCGACTGTGGGTCGAGACTACAACCAAAAATACGATTCATCCAGTGAAGAATTTTGTTGATGATGTCAGTTGTGTAATTGTGTTAAACGGGTCATTAATTAAAATTGTAACGAAAAGCCAAGAGGAGTTACGATTGGAGGAAGAACAAGAGTACATTGTGCTTTTCGCAGTTCGTGTCAGGAAAAGCTGCCATTTTTAAATGATAAACTCGTGATTTAAGTGCGACACGAGGCACTCCTGATCTAGGGGAGCAATAGTCTCTCAGTTGTACGAGCCAACTGGCGACAATGCAAACTCCAGTGACAAGTGAGTAGCAGCAGTCTCTGCCACAGCACGAACCACCGCCTTTTGACTGAGAGAATATGATGAACTGCATATGGCAGGGTGTTGGAAAAATGACGATAGGAAAATTGGCGAGTGAGAATCTGAGATAAATTGTTGATTGTGCACTGTACCCAGCGAATTTAACGAAATATTATTATGGCTTGGAGGTAGTAAAAAACGCTGCAAAATGGCAGGAAGAACGGATTGCAGAAAAAATAGAAGAGACGAAAATATAATGACGAGACAGGTCTAACAATAAATGTTGACAAGATCCTGTGTGACATGGAGCTGCGTGTCGGAGCAAGAACTTTAAAGCTGAAATCAGAGGGAAAGAGGCTGGCTCCAAGGTCAGTGCAGTCGATTGTGTCATTGTACCGCAACATTGGTGCAGTAACTGTTGAAATACCTTTGAGGTTTAAGCGAAGTTGGCAACATCAGGGGACACATGTTTACCAAAAAGGAGGTTATTCAACAAACCCCCCTTGCTCTGTATTGAACAATGATTGCTTTAGGACGGCTGTGGAATCGGAAATTGTCAAATCCGAGCACAGAAACTTCCAATGCAACTCTAGCAGCAAACTACATTAGTTCCCTCAACGTTCGACAGATCGCAAATTGCCTCGAGTAAAAGGGAAGGGAAGTTCGACAATGAGCCGCCAAATAGGAATAGTCAACTCACCAGAAGTTTCAGTTCGGGGGAAGATATTTGAATAGATCATAAACAGCAAGGAGCTCACAACTATTTTACTTCATTCAACATTCGATAGATCACGAGGGTATGTCCAAATTGGGAATTTCTGAGTTCAGATTGTTCAAATCTGAGCACGACTCAACTTTCCATTGCGCCCCTAGCGGCAAACATGGAAACCACTTTAGTTCGGCCTATGTCGTATAGATCGTGCGTCTGAGACGAAATGTAACCTTTCTCAGTGAAACCAGTTAGTGAGCTGTTACTGTCAATTTTTTGTGAATCGACGGGGCAACTTGTTTTTAGGTTTCTCAAAAATTGCATAACGTTGTACATGAATGGGAGGCAATCACACACTCTCTTTCCTCGTTTGCTAACGATCTGGGCTCTCCACGTCATTCGTGTTGTATATTATCAGCCAACACCGGTAAAAGCAAAGAATATGGACCGCTTCCTCTGATAAGGCAATCACACTGTCTCCACACATATATCACAACCGAAGTCAGGTTATCGATATGCCCGACATCGTAGGCTTGACTCGCCATGTTTGAAATTAGAAATAACGACAGCTGTACGATTATGCCAATTATTTAATGTTCATTATGTAATACACTGTTATATAATTATTTTAAATGTACAAAAACTATGAAAAGGAGTTAATTCAATGAAATTAAGAATGGGTATATGAAATAAATATGAGATAACTAACGGATTGATATCGATACATGCAGTCGTAGCGTTATCAAGCGACCCTCAATTGCCTGCTCTTACAGAATGGTATGAGACATTCTCCCGTTTGGCGCTTGGTGGCCACTGCTGTTCTCTGGTTGAAGGTTTGCTGTGCAAATAGAACTCCGTACGAGTCCTCGGTTCACGTTCAAACTTCATCTGTTTGGATTCTAGGCCTGTCTGAACAAATTCTCTGCAACCATTCAGTTTTCCATTTTTGTTTCGCCTTTAAGTAAACCATTTATTGTTATTCTCCTGCCTTACATACACTCACTGTTGTTCATTTGCTGTGCACCCTTTGTGAAATTTGCATGGGTTAAATGTCCAGATGCTCGGAATCAGAGCGCACAAGTCTACATTTCCCCACACAACCAGCTGGCCCCTCCACGACATCTACCTCCTATGGCTTCTGTTGCTAAACTACAGCCATTTTCTCTCACAATACGTCGAAGAAGGTACATATCATTTCTGTCTACAGTTTTACTAACCACACAACCGCTTCAAACACCCCTTACGAACACACTCATCCTTGGTAGGGTAAAATTAATCAACTAGAACTAACGAATTTCCAAAAATGAAATCATTTTTATTAATGACAACTCAGTAACCCGTGCCGCTATCGGAATTCAAGTGAGCGAACACAACAACGTACAAAGTAAACATAACGAGATAAACATGAGAAAGAGCCCAAAGTGTACACCAAAACGGACTACACTGGGCAGATAAAAAGGGACTTTCAACTTGATAGTGGAAGAAGTAGAAAATTGCGTACAGTCCACTAAGTAATTCACAGCTCAATCGTTAGTACAATTACAGTTTGCGCTTCTTAAAACAAATAACGTCACGTACAACTTAAAAATGACCCCATACAAATAGAAGCTCAAAAGTCGATTGAAGTTCAAAGAGAAGTAATACAAAAAGAACCTTTTTTTCTTCTTAATGTGCCCCGCGCAACAAAATTGGAATATTCCTCTTCAACAATTCAAGGGACAAATTAAAATTAAACGACGCATTTAAACGTAAAGTAAACAAAACTATACGACGAAAACAGGTGAAGACTAAAACGTTTAAAATTAAAATAATGTACATTAATCCAGTCAAGCAACGTTTCGCAGTTCCACTTCGAAGGTGAGAGTGCTGTTACCAGGAATCGTGGGAGGGCAACCCTTTTGGCCGTAGCTGCAAAGAAATAAAAAGCCCTCACGTTAACTTGGATACCTTAATACAGTGTAAATCTCATAGTTGAAATAGACACTTCGTAGTCAGAGAAGGAAGTGAAGAAGTGTCGCTTTTACAGGGACAATCAGACAATGGGTGAGTTAGGCATAGTCTCGCGAGGACGAGGGGAAAATGTAAAGGCCCTTCTGGACTCTCGTGTAATAGCCTGAGGAGTGATAATGTGGAAGAGTCTTGGCCGCTGGGGCAAGAGACATATTAGACGAGCAGGCACCACGAGGATAGTCGGTGAGTCGGTGAACGATACATTATTGAAATAAATAAATCATCGTACCTAATATGACACAAATAAGGTACGCATCAAGAACAAAACCATTTAGAAGTTTCTTTCCTCGTTTTCCCGCTTTAAATCAGTCATATATTACAATTACGCTCCCCAAAAGAAAGAGTGTGGCCATGAAACTTACCTCAATCAACTTTACTTTCTTGGACATTTATTGAGACGATAGCAATAGTTTCATCATTTACGTTAATTTACGCCAAATAAATCAATTCAATTTAATCTTTTGTTCGACATATAGTGAGACGATAGCAATAGTGTACTTTTTAGACGTCACAGCGTCTATTCTTAATCAATTTAATTTTTTTTTGTTCGCAACGTTTTTGCAATGACAGAAAGTCGTATTTTTGTACAATAAATTGTTACAACGAAACGAACTTTCAAATTCTGAGATTAGTTTATCGATCACAATGTTTTTTAAAAATTTATTAATTTACTTTAATTGGTTTCGTGAGACGACAGCAATAGTATGATTTTTACGTTAATTTGCCAATGCAAAAGTAACTTCTGAGTTTGAATTTCCCTGTTAATTTTAATTTTTTTTTTTTTGAAACTGTAGTGATTGTTATTTTATAGAATAATTTCCCGATACAATAACAACTTGTAACTTACGTGGTCTGATCAAAAAGTTCCAGGACTTTTTGAATTGCGCGCCTTCACGTGCTTTGGCGCTCAAGTTTTAGCGTGAACGTTCCCAGATCAGCGTTTTTCGAGTTTGTTGTTATGGATGCGAGGAAAGAGCAGTACGTTTGTGTGAAATTGGACAAATCATTCACGGAAACTTTTGAAATGCTCCGGAAAGCATATGGAGGTGATGTGATGAGTCGTTCACGGCGTCATGAGTGGTTTCAGGGGTTCAGAGAAGGCAGAACATCAACTGAAGACTCACAAGTGGCCAAAGTGAATGCCCTTGTGCGTTCCAATCGTCATTTGACTATACGAGAGATGGCGGGGGAGTGCAACATCTCATTTGGGTCGTGTCAGGAGATTTCGACCAAACAATTGGAAATGAGAAGGGTTGCAGCCAAGTTCGTTCCACGACTGATGACAGCGGATGAAACCCATCATCACATGTGACGAGACATGTGTTTTACAGCTACGACGTGGAAACCAAGATTCTATTGTCTCAGTGGAAGTCGAAAACCTCTCCACGACCCAAAAAAGCTCGCCAGGTGAGATCGAGTGTCAAAGTCATGCTCTATGTTTTCTTTTATGCAAAGGGCGAATTCCTCCAACAAGGTGAAACAATTAATCGTTTTTGTTACCTTCAAACCCTGCGCAATTTGCGCCCAAAGATTCGGCAGAAGAGGCCGGAATTGTGGGCGACAGGAGAGGGGTTTTTCCACCAAGACTGTCACACCGCGCTCTTCGTTTGCGAATTTTTCGCCAAAACTCCATGAAACCCTTCCCCAGCCCCCTACTCCCCTGACCTGGCTCCCTGTGACTTCTGGCTGTTCCCCACACTCAAATACCCTATGAAAGGACAGCGATTTTAGACGGTTGAGGAGATCAAGCAAAAAACGCAGAAGCAGCTATACTGCATCCCAGGAGATGAGTTTTTCCGGTGTATGGACCAATGGCAACACCACTGGGAGAAGTGTTTGCGTAGCCACGGGGAGTACTTTGAAGGGAATAATTATAAGATAATTTAATAAAGTGTTTTTGAGAAAGTCCTGGAACTTTTTGATCAGACCTCGAACTACCACAGTTTTTTAAAATCAATTTCATTTAATTTGTTCTTTTTTTGAGACTTCATGCAACCCCTGTAAATTCGACAAGCTGCCACATATACGGATGTATCTTCGTTCAACGCGTTTCTACGGAAACACGGGTGTAGCTTCGTTCAACGCGTTTCTACAGAAAGACGTATGCAGAACGATACGTAGGTACTAGTTGGAAGTAACTTCGTAAGTTTGATCGACATAGTCAGACCCGTTTTTGAGAAAATTGGAAAAACGATAAATTAATATTCTACAAATATCGTTTTCAAAGCTAACACGGTCTTATATCCCGTTCAACAGATAGATACAGAAACAGTTGTGAAGAACAAAATACGGGTAAAGGTTGCTAGAAGACTCTCCACAAGATTGATCAAATCCAACGAAGCAGTTACTATGGAATTTATATATTTTTTAAAAACATTATTTTTGACACATTTTGAGTTTTATCTGCTGGTTTTTGGTACATTCCCCAACCCCTTTTCAATCGATGGAAATGGCTCATAACCTTATTATCGCGTCCTCAAAATATTACGAACATAATTTTTTTTTTAAAACTGACAATCGATTCAACCATTCTCTTGCTGATCGAACTACAAACTCACGGGCCACGCACCGAAATTAGGTTTTTTGGAATCAACAAGTAAAGATCTGAAAAAATCTCAACTTTTTTGGACAACGACGATTGGCAATGCGTTCCTTCAACTTTGGGTAGCGAAAAATAAAAGAACTTTCAAGTTCTCAGAATAGTTTATCCCCCACAATTAATTTTTTAAATTAATCAATTCAATTTAAGTTTATTTTTACGCAAACTTTCGAGAAGACAGCAATTTATAGTTTTATTTATTATGTTATTTAGTTTTATATTTACTTTCCTTGGCTCTACGTACAAAGGAAAGTTGTGCAATCCTTTCTGTGGGACAATAACGAGAGAAGCACAATAAATTACCAAACACATCGACCGAAATCGACGTTAGCTCAGTTTTTTCCATATAAACGTCGTTTTGCCACTGTCAAGTGATGTTTTACCAAGTTCAAATGAACTGAGCAAAAAATAAATTGAGTTAGTAGAAAAGACCGAGCACACGAACGAATGTAGAGCTAAGGAAAGTTGTGTGATGCGGTGCACCTGATTTTTCTCAACGAATGTCAAGCTAGTCTAACTTTGATAATTAAGAAGAAAAAAAAACTACGTACGCCATGTTAGGAGGGCAGGTGATAGTTCTCTTTCCACCGACTTTCATGCCGACTACACCGACGTCCCAACCTTTGATGACATCTCCCTTTCCGACGGTGAAAGAGAAGCCGTTTCCTTTTCTCGACGAATCGAACACTTTGTTATTGTCCTTGAACCGTCCGATGTAGTATACGGTGGCCTGGAAAGCAGATTGAAATATAAATCGAATGAATAAACCGAGAGGGGCAGATTACGCATCACGAAATGTTTCTTTCAACATTCTGCAATTCACTAGAAATGCTCCTACTTATGTCACGATTTTTCGTGTTCTAGGATTACATGGGAAGCACTGAATCATCTGATGTAATTTTCCTCAGCTCTAAAAGCATTCAGCTAGTTAAAAAATGAACCTTTATATGCAAACTGGTGGCACTTGACGCTTTAAAATTTATTACTTTGCTCCTATGTAATGGCGTTTATTGAGACACCAGCACGTAGGGATTTTATGAGATCAACATAATTGTTTTGTTGGGAATGTTTGGTTCTAAAATTATAAGGAAAACTCACCATACTAACTAAAAAAGGTCGAAGAGACAATGGTTTGAATTCTGTATTTTCGTGTGGTCTTAATTACTGCAGCAGTCATTAAACTATCATAGTGTAGGTAGAATATTCGATTAGCAGCACGATTTTCGTAGAAAAATGTGTTCTGCTGCCCTTGTCATTCTTCCACGCATGAAAATTTAATCAAATTCGTTAGGGACATATACGAGAAAAGATACCTGGTGCAACGCAGCTCACAACTTTCCTCAGCCATGTGTGCCCACTTCCAGCTGCTAAGTGAAGGTGCTAATGGGACCGTTATAAGAGAAGTACAGGCTGGAGAGTGACACTGCCGTGAAAAAATGGCTGTGCCACAATGCATCAGCCCATGTTAGATCTGGGTCACATGGCTAATGTGCCTAAGGGGTCGGTGTACCACAAGTGCGCATCAGAGGAGTGTTGGCGGGCCTCGTAGCCTTTCTCCCAAACTACATCCTAATTCTGCAGTAGACTCATCATCCACACTTTTTCTAGTCTACTCCCTGTTCACTCTGAAGACAGCGCAGTTTTTGCTGCCAGAGGCCGGCCAAGACTCCTCTTTTTTCAGCTGTACGTCTCTGCAGTCTTCCATTGATCGTTCCAATCCTTAATAACTTGGTTCTTCTTTGTTCCCCCCCACGACGTGTAATTGGTGATAGCTCAGACTGACCTTTCACTTATTGGAGATGTTTTGTCTCTGTGATCTATTCAGTAGCGTTATTGCTACGGACCAGTTAACCATCAAAATCAGTGGTGTAGTTAATCGTGAACCATTATATGTCAATTAAACTCAAATGTAGTTTAAATACACTCAACTGTGTTATTTTTGAAATGTGTTACTACAATATCATCGTGAATGATTTAGTTCTTAGGGAGCCAAGAGACTGTGGCATTAATTGTGCAGCTCGTGTCTGGGCTATGCACAATCTGACGCCAGTTGATAAAAGAAAGAGAGAGTGAGAAATACAACTGAAAATTGAGAGAAAAATAAACGACAAAGTTAGAGGTGAAGTGGACTGTATTTATTTAAGTTTGCAGTGGTATCATGGACACTAAAGAAATAGGGAAACTAAAAGCTCTGCTCGATGCAAAAAGCCGAATCAGTATCGGGTTTTTTGAGTGTGAGAATTCCCACACATGCCCTAATGGGACTCCCTGGCCCTTAATGGCGAAGTCATCGTTTCCCCATAAACCTTTGTCCACAACCGCTTATTGTTATCTACGGAAATACCACTTTCGCAATTATTCTTAACGGTAACGAGTTTCTCCTTTGTTCTCCCTCCTCAATTTCACATTCCTCTCACAGACAGCTTCCGATTTCAGTCACCTACGAACTTTCGCGAAAGACTCATCTCCCTGTGCTCACTCAGACACATTCCTCTATTCTCAGCCCATACAGCTACCTGCCAGATCACGCGTATAACGAGTCGTCCTCTTGTGTCGCCCTTTTGTGCATTTCATTGCACACAATACAGTCCTCCTCACACTCACAGAGTTTCTTTTATTTCGATCTTCACCTCTAGCCCTCTCGTGTGCCCAACAAGCTCTGTACAGCAAAACTTAATAAAGGGATAATGCTGTCGCTTAAATATTACATATGGAGTAAAATAAATTATTCTGAAGATAAAAGAAAACAGCCAGAATGATCTGACCAGGCCTTCAGATAGGAGACGACTGAAGCCAAGGGAAATCCTGATTTCCTCACTTTTGGCTGTTCCTTGTCCAGAAATGTCGTAGTAACGACTATGTTGAGAAGCCTTCGGATCCAGAGACCGTAAAATAGAAACGAATAGATGTCAGTTGAGGCACCGACGACGTTGCCGATCGCAGGCACAATGAATGCAGCAATGAGGCTGAGATTATTGTGGCCAACGGGTTTGTGCGAGTGGGATTGGAGACATTGAGGGGTTTAGTTAGGGTCGCCAAACGATCGAGCAACCGTGCCGAGATCCATTGGCATTGGATATGCAAAGACATACTTTCCTTTTACTAAAACTGTGCACTGAAGTTGACGACTTGAAACGTTAGGTTTTTTTCAGGGGGAAACGAGACGTGAACTTGACATTTGAAAACGCTATCATAGGAAAAAGAGTTATTCCAAAGAATTGCTGTATGTAGGGTGGATCAATTAATGAGAGTGTCTCATGAGACGAGACGATGTGTTCAAATAATCATGAGTCTATTGTACACACCAGAGCTGCCATTCTGTATTACTATTAGCTTACACAAGTCCCATTCCAAAAGGACACTTTGGCAATGAATCAAAGGCATTAGAAAAAACGTAAATTGAAAGAAACGTACCTTTTGACCGGGTTTACACACAGCACCATTTCCAATTCTCGTGTCTTTGATGTTAACTCCACCTTCGATGGTCTTCTTTTGCAATTGTTGCGAAGCCGCTTGGTTCTTTTGTTGTTTCTGTTGAGGCGAGGTGACACCTTCTTTGGTCGCTCCTTGCGCCTTGGCGTCGCCTTTCTTTTTGTCTTTTTTGCTGACTTGGGCGTTAGCAGCGGGGAGGCCCTGCATCACAAATGACGGAATTTATTTATAATTTTCCAATTATTATTCACGAAAATTAACTACGGATGATAAACACTAATATACATAAATACGAACGTTAAGAGAAAATCTGTCAATAAATAGTAGAGTTTGGGGCTTGCAAATTGCACTGTCCTGACTGTGCAGTTCACTCTCAACTGTTCTCTGACTAACACATCCTACCGTTGAAATGAACCGTAAAACGTTTGGACTGTGGAATCAAAACGCGTTTTAACCTTCAGCTTCATTTCAACTGGTTTGATGTATCTATTGCGAATGCAACGCAAACGTGAAGTTACACAGCGGTGTATGGATGTTGATTTGACCCCTGATAAGTATTCATGTTCACAAGACCATTTTGAATGGAGGGGTCATAAGGGTGGCCACAACTTCAAACGTTCTGTGCATATGGGGTCGTGGTTTTGCCATAGTCGCCTGAGTATTCAAGACATTCTACTCGTCACTGTTCATAGTGAGTGTCCATTCACACCATCACAGACTGGATGGGCTTCTGCTAAGACGTATTCACAGCTGTTATTACGAGTGCGGATTGTATGATTAAGGGTGGAAATTGACGAATCAAAATTTGGCCAACGAAAACTCAATAGGGCTAGAAGAATCAAGGGAGAAATGGTGTTTGGGAGAAATGAAAGAGGATCCGATACTGCTTTTTCAGCATTGATACTGCATGCATATTTTAGGAAGGGTTTGGAAATGTTTCGAGAGCAGGCAAAAATCACAGCAATCCCGAGCTCCAATCCAATGCCCGAATTTCCTCAGAACATGAATCTCCATCTTCGAAAGCTAGACTACAATCACTGAAGATCTCCTCTCTCCCCCTCCCCTCCCCTAGGAGTGGAGGGTCTGTTCGTCGTATGTATTCCAGCACTGAGATTTGAGAACACCTGAATAGGTATAATCTCGCTCAATTCTGTCGTCGTATTTCAGTTGCCGTCTTAAACTTGAAGCTGATGCAAGAACTCGTATAATACGTGTTATATGTTAGGAGCCTTCAAACAAGACATTCAATATCATCATGAGAGGCTAACACTGAGGGGGGAAATATACAGCCTCACTCCAATAGTAGGCACCTTCAGTGATTGTAGTCTAGCGTTCAAAGACGAAGATTACGAGAAAATTTGGGCATTGGATCGGAGCTCAAGACCGCTGTAATTTTTGCCTGAGCAGCTCTCCAAACATTTCCAAACCCCTCGTACACACTGATGGCAATCATACAGGCACATATCTGACCCGGAACCATTATTGTGTGGTTCTTGCATGTTAACCACTCCTTGCATTTCAAGGAGCCTGATAGTGGAGCGTGCACTAACAGTATAGAGGATACATGGGTGTAGGGGTAAGGAAGCAAATCAAGTCGATGCCAAATATTAATAAAGGCTTTTGGAAGCCTTAAAAACGTTCTACCCCCTCAATTTTCAGAAGCATAGAAACACAGATGAGTGCTATTTTCAGTTTAACGCATCTGTTTACATTTGAGGGAACAGAATACTTTCGTTACACTTGGTACGCATTTCACCTTCCCTTTATTTATTTGGTTTTACCCATCGCCATTGCTTACATTTGGTCCAAAGCCTTCAACTGTTATGTGAACTGTTATCGTAAACTCTTTTTGAACCTTCCAGTCTAGACAATGCAATTTAACCCACTTTGGAGGAGGACATTCAGATTGAAATCCATTATTTGGCGAGTAAACGAAACGAGGTCACGTTTTTATGGCCTACTGGCTCGTAAAGAAAATAACACCGTAGCCCTACTTATAGTTAGAAAAACCTAATTTTTTTTTCTCTTCTCTACAATAGAGAACAAGGCAAATAGTCCACATTCTGCTTTCATTACATTGCAGCAATACCATTTCTTGATAGTGAACACAGTAGTTAAGCACGAGAATATCACTGCAAGGCTGAATGGAATTCATAAACATCCCTGAAGAAACCTTCGTAGAAGAGTTTTTCAGACTCCTCAGGGTGTGAGTGGATGAGTGCCATTTCACTTGGTCCTACAGATCGGACCGTGAATGGCTGGCTTTAATGCAGCACAATGAAGCAGAACGTTTTACATCCAGTCCCAGTGGAGGAGGTGTACGCTACTATCATGGCCCTTAAGAACAGTAATGCCGCCGATTTCCTGGACATCAATTCTCGAGTTGTGAAATCGATAGCCAGTCTCATTATTGAGCCGTTGGGCTTTATTATTAATAGGTGCTTTGAGGATGGCAAGTTCCCTGATGATTGAAGCCGTTATAACACCTATTCCAAAAAAGGGAACTTCGAGGATTACAACGGCTTTCGTCCTGTCTCCAAACTGCCTGTTTTTGTTAAGGTAATTGAGCAAGCAGTGCTACAAAGGATAAGCGGCCATCTGGAGGGTCTCAATTTACTCCACCACCAGCAGTTTGGTTTCCGGAGGGGGACAAGTACTGGTTTTGCAGCATGCTCTCTTGTTTCTCAGCTCTTTTCAGCCTGGAGAATGGCCAGCGCACCTCTCTTCGTCTCCTCAGGAAATTGGAACACTATGGCTTTGGTCCTCGCATGGTTCTATTTCTACAGAGCTATCTTGAGGGTTGGTCCCAGATTGTTTCTTTCAATGGGACAACCTCTACTGAGGTTGCAATCCCCTGTGGTGTCAAACAGGGGAGTATCCTCGGCCCTTACCTCTTCCTCTTGTATATCAATGACCTACCTAGCAAGTTGAGGATTCAAACAACATTTTCCTGTTTGCTGACGTCTTCACTTGCCTAGCAACAGGCTGTTCCTGTGAAGCAATGCAATTCAATCTACAACATAAGTCCGAGATAGTGGAAAGGTGGTGTCAGGCAAATGCTTCGGTATTGAACGAAACTAAAATCCAGACCCTCGTAGTGGGTCTCAACAGAAGTTTAGACCAGGCAGTTAATTTCCTGGGTTTGACTGTGGATAACCGACCTTCCTGGAAGGCCCATGTTGAGGCGTTGTCCCCTAAATTATCATCTCCTATTTTCATGCTTAGCAGGTTGAAGAGCGTCGTTTCTGATGAAGTCCAGCGTTCTGTTTACCATGCTTGCTTTGCCAGCAGAGCAATTGACATATTTAAAAAACAAAAACGTACCATCAGAATCTTGGCTAATCTCTCAGGAAATGAGAGTTGTAGGGGCTCGTTTGCTCGCCATGGCGTTCTTACATTGCCTAGTGCATATGTCTTGGCAGTTTTGAATCTGATTAATGTAAACATGTCGCTCCTTGCCATGGCTTCCGATGTTCACCGACAAGACACCTGATCCCGTGGGAACCAAGCGATTCCTTTTACTCGTATAGCTCAGTGATTCGTTTTACTGAGTATAGCTCAGAAAAATAACCCAATCCAAGTAGGCTCTCGTCTGTATCACGCCCTACCCCATACTATTCAGCAGCTGCCTATTAAGTCATTCACTAAGTGGTCATTACTTGCCTATGTGGTGTAATTATTGCCCGTTTCCCGACGTTTGTATTGTCTATTCTTAGGCCACTGCAAATAAAAAATTCTTGATTCTTGAATGAACTGTCTACAAAGGATCACAACTTCAATTTGTGAATGGCAACTTAACCAAAATATTCGTTTTAGCAGCGTACACTTAATAAATCGCCACCCACACTAACTTTTTACTACTTTCCCCCAACCAAAATTTGGACAATTGACAGCTCCTTGTTAAAAATCCGCTCAACCCAAAACTTACATAGTAACATACGAGGTTTGCCCCTAAAGTATCCGACGTAACTCGATTTCTCAGTGCTTGATTTATTCTTCATCATCCAAGGGGGTGGCATCCTTTAAAGTAGTCCCCATTTGATTGAACAAGACGCTCATATCGATGTTTCTACTTGAAGCACTCTTGAAATTCAAACTTCGGAATTCGCCTTTATTGCATTCGTCGCATTAGATTCAACAGTCCCTTTATCGTCGAATCAATGTCCCAACAGCATTTTCAATCGAGGAAACAGCCATAAGTCGCAGGGAGCTAAATCTAAACTGTGTGAAGGCTGACGGAGCTGAGAAACACCGTGCTTCAATAAATACAACTGCACAAGGTTCGATGTGTGCGTGGAGCATTGCCACCAGGTCTCCCAAAATTGCGATCGTTTTCTTGTGATAGCGTCACGCAATCTGTTCACAAAACTAACGAAGTAGTCTTCATTGATTGTCTGGCCTTTAGGAGCATATTCGTGGTGCTCAACGCCCTCACAATAAAACTAAACTGTCAACCTTGACTAGATATTCTTCGTCTTTGATGAGCTTTTTTCGGTCGGGGCTCAGATAGAAGCTTCCACTCCAAAGATTGTATTTTTTAAGGATCATAACCATAAACCCATGATACATCACCAGTATAAACTTTTTAAAGAAAGTTTTCATCAAGTTGATCGTTTCCAGATTGTCCTGAGCGATTTCTAATTTAAGGTTTTTTGTCAGTCTGAGAGCAGTTTTGGGATGAATTTTGCACACGCACACACAAGTTACATTCCCAAATTATCAGTTAAAATTCGCCAAACAGTAGTTTTTGATATACCAAGCTCATTTTCCAGGTCTCTCGCAGTCGAACGAGGATCTTGTTCAACTGTGACAAGCACACAGTCCGATCCAATATCCGACGATGTTCCCATTGACGATTGACCGGAATGAGGACTCTCAACAGATGTGCAGCCACTTTTGAACCGCTGATTCTACTCCTCTTTCATTTGTGTTTTGCCCAGACAATGGTCCTGCAAGACCTTTTGCAACATTTCAATAGTTCCCACATAACTTCTACTGAGATTAAAGCAAAATTGTATGCCAATTAGCTGCTCAGTTCGTTCTGCTACGTCTAGCAATAAACAAATTGCAACAAACGCAGAAACGATGTAAACAAATACACGCTGTGCGAGAACTAAGGTATTTTATAGTTATCTTGGGCTACTGACGAGGTTAGGAGTTGCTGGTGACATTTCCATCCACTCAAGGTCGCCTGAGTCACTGAGGTTGGATACTTTTGGGACAGAGCTCGTATTTTCTATTAATGTACGTTCCGTCCCCCTTTTATTAAATTCATGTAGCTTCGCTATACTCACATTTACTTTAGATTTCTTTTCGTTCTGTTGTTTCTTGGGCTTTTCTTTTTGGGGTGAAGACTTGGGCGTTTCTTCTTCTTCCACGTCATCGCTGTCGTCTTCATCTTCGCTTTCTTCATCATCGACGCTGGATTCTGAAGAAAAGAATCGTGATTTAATAACTCAGAAGTTGAAACAATGAACAGAATATGTGTGTGAACACGTGTTTTTTTTACCAAATAACAAGCCAACAATCACGCCCTTGTAAAACTTCCCATTTTTTACTCAATTTCCCAACAATTTGTCCTTTTCCGAAAAATATGTCACTTCAATATACATTTTTTTTTTACAACCCACTCCACTCCATTACTCAACTATTGATTCATAACATTTCAACGCAATGCTCAACAATATTTACTAGAATTCCCCATCCTTATAACACAATTCTGAGAATGTGGAGATACCATCCAAACCCTTATAATTGAGATGTTAGGCACTTGGTTGGTGGTAAAGAGGAACAGCGGATAAGTGTATGAGTGACCTTTTGAACACTAAAATAGGTAGAGCTCGAACTAAGTAAATGAATAAGCACAGCATACGTAAACTGCAAAACGCTGTTCATCGCTGGATGAGTTTTGTTCATTTTAGCATGGAACATGCTTTAGCCGCTGTCAGAAACTGTCACATGTCAATCCAATAGTTATGATTCCTTTCTCAACTGGCACCCGCCCACCAATGAAATGCCAACAATGCTAAAAACGAGAAAAAGATGCTTCTATAAAAAAATCATACTTCACAATGACGTAAAACTCCTGCCAAAAGAAAGAATGGAAATTGAAAATCTCTTGACAAAAGAGGTTGCACCTAAAGGATGGGGAATAAGTTGAGTCTGGCGACGATAAAAAATGGAGCTAAAGCATATTCCATGTTTTCGAATTTTAGCTGCAGTCTCTAAGCAGCATGTCTCGGGAGCATGTAGCAGCAGAACCTCTTGTGAGGCCCAAAGGGCCGAGCTGGTTTTTTTTCTAACTCTGACTGCCCCTTATGGGATAAGATGGGATAAGTACCACAGCTTCAAGTCTAATTGTGCCAGTCTTAGTTTCACAGGCAGGTTTCATGAAAGATTCTTCTTTGATGTTAACCCTTGGAGAGGTTCTACCAAAGACCAAAAGACCATTTACTCTATTGGAGTTTGATGAAGAGTTGAGCGCCACATTCTGCACTCCCTCGCTAGTTTTAACATTGGGCAGTAGTTCATCAGTGCGCATTGACCATCAGTTATTATGTTGATAGTTTTATTGAGATATCCTTTTTCACGCATCACAATAGCCCAAGCGATGACAGCATAAATCTCTGCTTGAAAAACCATTCGAGTGGGACCCAGGGAAATGTCCCACTACTCCCAGAGCCACAGAGTTTTAGATCAGCCAGTCACAAACGGGAATACAGCGAGCTTTGCTGGTATTCTGGTCTGGTAATTCTACTTTCTGTTAACCTCTCCTTCGACTCTACCAAAGCCAGTCGCTCCATTTCACCTTACAACCCCCCATACTCTCGACTTTTCTGAACCCGACAGGCCGTCCTGTGTCCATAGCATAATTCAAAACTCAACAGTGACTACTTCCTCTGTGTTAACCCAATAATCCCCAGCTTAGCGCATTTCTCAATCCAAGCAAAGGCATTTAAACTAACACTATAGACTCACCCTCGCCCAAATTTTCAAGCTCATCTTCATCAAAGTCTTCATCATCGAGATCTTCATCTGAGTCTAAAGAACACGACATTGAAAACAAATTATAAGTTTAAAATGATAAAAGTTCACAAGATTCATGAGGTTAATACCTCTTATAAATATGATGCAAAGTATCACACAACCTTCCCCACCCTCATGTAAATCCGCTGATGCTGATTCGTCTCTCTGTCTGATTGAACCAACTCTTAGCCATTTACTGTGAAAAATTTTAAAAGATAGGAAAGAAAACACTGGTTTTTATCTTTACTTAACAGAATGTCTTAAGAACATTTATGGATAACAATCTACGGATATTGATTAGTTTGTAAAACCGTTTTTGCAAATATTAAAATCAAAATCTCTCTTGCATCTTTCACCTGTAGCTCTACTCACAAAGAACAAAGTTAGGTATCGATTAGCAGAACATACTAAGTAAATTCAATAAAAGTGGACAGTCATTTTGGAGAAAAAGGAGAAAATGTGTCGTTTTCAGTGTATTTGTGTAAAACGCCTGTTGACACATTCAGTCAACCCATCTCCCCAGCACGTTTTTTGCCCGAGAAGGCACGCCAGGGGATGATGGTCAATGTTGAAACCCTGATGTTACCTGCTTCCACTCCAAGATCTTACGATAAAGCCTTACGAAGATCCATCCTTTCATATTTGTGCTCCTGGGCTTGCCAAGTTAGCGCAAGATCCTGGCTGCCAGATACTACCTGAACCACGATAACAGCAGACTGGTCAGGACAAATGGCGGCGAAGTCAGCCCTCAGTCCTTCTCCATAGACAATCCAGTAGTGCCCATTTCTCTCTCCACTTCGCTGCCCTCAGATGACAACGCACCACTAACCTGTTTGCAAACCGCATTATGAGGCTTGACGCGGCTCCCATAAGTATGCGAACACACCTGCACAACATGATTCAGCAACTTGAACAAGTTACCACAGGCACGTCAGTGAGCATCCACGTTACATTCTATGCCTCTTGCACATCATCACTATAGGTAGCGACGCCACACGAATGGCATGATAGTTCCCATAATCCCTTCCATGGATGCCCCCTGAAGCCCACTCTGCACTCTGAAGAGTAGGGGTGACTACCTGAGTTCCCATCTCCCAATTCTACCGTGCAAATCTGCCACAAACTCTAACGACTTACTGAGCTCAGGGGCAAATGGTGCCACCATACCTCACCACTGCAGCTGGTTCTCAAGAGTTACGGATACAGACTACGCGCCGAAACGAGGTTTTTTGGATTCAGCAGTCCTCAAAACGTAAAGATCCGAAGAAAACTTAATTTGACACAACCACACTATTTCCAGACCCTTTGCCCTTTGGGTAGCGGAAAGTGATAATGGACAAAACAGAATCTGTTTCTCACAGAACGTGTATGACCAACACGAGCCAAAATTAGGGGTTTCTTCGTTTAAAAAGCCTCTAAAGATCAGCCGAAAACTCACCCAGGGAGGGGATTACATTATGGGTGTAACAACAGCATACTTTCGTTGCTTTCAAGGGCTCTTATAGTAAACATGATTTGATTATGTTTGTACCTCCTTCAGGTTGAGCCAGTTTCAGTTTCTTCGATTTGCTCCCAGCTGATTCCCCCAACGTTCTCTTCGCCTTTAAACCGTTGGCCAACGTTTTTATTTTACCTAAAATAAGAAAAAATTGGCATGTAGTTTGAATTGCATGAGAAAAGTCAAAAGTAGTGCAAAATTGTACAACTGAAAACAAAAGTAGTGCCAGCTCTACACCTCCATGCTCACAGTGTTAGGGAATTAGAGTTGTTAACCTTGGTTTATTGCAACTGCACAGGTTACATGATTTAATACTATTTTATTTAATAATACTGACCGCAGAGAAAAAAATAGGATCCCAACAAATTTATGCTATAAAAGAACTTGAAATGTAGGTTTTGCACTGTAACTGACACAACAAATATCACTTCACGGCAGCAGACAATAGTAGCTCTTACAGATCGTACTCATGCCCGGGCCATTTTTGAGCAATAGGTGGAAAGAGAATTAATGAGGGTGCAACCCCAATTTTTTTTGAGAAGGATAATAATCACTTTTCCAGAGTTATCGGGTAAAAACGTTTAGAAATGGCCTTGTATGAACTAAATCATTCGCGAGGACATTGTGGAAACCCATTTCATTAAAAACAGGATGAACAATAAATTGTCTATATTTCCACAGAAATAATAAGCACAATTGTTAAATCGATTTCGACGGGTAGGTCATCATCAGTAACAAACATGAAGACCGTAACAGTACATTTGTGCTTGATAGGTCACTGATCCTCCAAGTTTTCCAAAACGTTGAGCCACTCCAAGTTCTCATGCTCATGATTCGTTTTGAATAGCTTACTATAATTTGTTCACGTCATTTGTTCATTCCCCTGCTTTGGGCTGAACTCTGTGCAGGTCTCACCACAGAACGAAAACTTGCCGCTATCCATGAATGGGCGTTAGAGAAATGGCAAGCGAGATGGGAATTCTCGTCAAAGGGACGTGACATGTATGAGTTCTTCCCCATCTTCAGTGAATGTCTTGGGAAAAGGTGGGTTGTGCCAGACCACTGGACGAGCCAGTTCCTCAAGGAACATGGTGACTTCAATGCGTGGCTCCACTTCTTTTCTCTGAAAGACTCTTCATCATGCACATCTTGCGCCTCCAGTGCAGGGGAAACAAGAAACCACATGCTGCTACAACCGTGAGCAACGGTTGTTGGCAGGCCAGACGAACTTGGCAGTATTGACTGCTACAAAGCAAGCCTATAACTATTTCGCTGAGTTCGCAAAGAAAGTGATGGCTAAGAAACATGGTCACAGTTGATCTGTCCTTTTGAAATTTGCCACCAAAGTAAATAGTTAGATCAGGTGAGAAAAAACATTAGGAACTCCCCCCTTGATCACAGACGGGCAACAGCTCTCTACCGGGAGACTGGCTAATGACCAATTACCTGCCGTTCCTCTTCAGGTCAGAGTTCAGTGGCCTCTTGCGTATTAGCGAAACTGCAACTTCCATGACTGATATAACCCTCATTGAGGGTTTAGGAACGGTTATTTAATAAAGAAACAGACTTCCAAACTAATAATACATATTAGCCAGAGCACGTACCTAATAAAGCTTCATCATCTTGTTCTTCTATTCCTTCCTCAGCATCTTCATCCTCCTCCTCTTCTTCTTCTTCTTCTTCACCGAGAAGATTGTCAAATTCGTCATCTTCGTGAACATAACCTGAAAGTAGGACATACATGTTATGAGGATGAGATGAAATAAAAGTAGGGCATACCTACAGATACGAGATGAAATAAAATCGGAACTATACAAAATAAAACCCTAGTTTCACTTTGAAGATAACAGTACATATCTGGAGCGTGCCAACACACAATGCCCCCCCCCCTTCCAAAATTCAATTACAGGTACGTATTCTATGTATCTACATTACTATACTACACTTATTGTGGTTTCCCTGATTTTTTGTCTTGATGTAGTCTTACACCTCTGAAACCCATCCTACTCGACTCCCCATCAAAAATAACTAATAAAACTGCCAAAATTTAGTTTACGGCAAATTTTTGATACCATGTTGTGCACATACATCACTGTTTGAGAATATTTACCAGAGGTGACAAGCCAAATTAACAGGCGTTTTAATAAATGTAGAAGTGAGAATAGAAATATAGGAGGCGGTAACGCAAAGTTAGTAATTTCCACTGTGTTTTCCCTTTCGTACACGGTTCTATTACAGCATTTTCTGATCTCAAGACCTGCTTGTCGATTTTTAAAAACATTCGAAACTTGTGACATGGAAATTGTTACACAGTCTCGGATAAGGAGCTGCCTTTCAAATGCCACCTCATGACTGTCTTCAGAAGCTCCCAGTCGTCTGTGTTCCAAGAGCAAGATAACCTAAAATTGCCGAACCCTTTTCCGGACTATGTGCACCTTTGTCGATTCGTGACACACCTCAGAGCCCCCCTTTTCTGACAAGTCTTTCCAAAGTCAAGTCCTCGATCCTCTAGTCTTCTTACTTGATCTTCCAATGTCATCATTGCCACTGCTCGCTGGAACACTAACTTCTCCCTTTTAGATAGGTTTGATAATCTTCATTTCCTTCTTCCTAATTAATTGTCCCATTTAAGTTTTTGAAGATACAACTTATTTTGCTAGTTTATTGTTGTATATTCCATGGGAAGATTAATCCTTCCCCGAAGTATTCCCCTACCAAACTTTAATTTTATTTTTATAATTACATTCTCTTCAAATACCAAGTTTTAGAATTCATTTGGACTTTTTAAAATTTTTGTGTCTACTGGTTTAACACGTTCACTGCGGCGATTATTGTTCAAAACCGATTTTCTACGCGGCAACTTTGAGGTTGATCTAAATAAGGGATGGGAGATGTCGACAGGTAGTCGACGTCCGCCGGGGGGAAGGGGTCTCATTTGTCGACTACGTGTCGACATCCGCAGTGAACGTGTTAAGTAAAGTATTTTATGATTTTCACAAACTTAAAAGAAAGATTCCTTTCACACACAGGTGACAGACAATCGACCCTTGTATATACGGCCTAAGACAACAGTTGCCGAACATTTAATAAAATATTTTGTGAAAAGTGGCCGCATGACCAGGCAATAAATTCGTTTTCATCCGTTTACCTGAAAGATGAATCGTGCCAGTTCCTTTGCAAAAAAAGGTGATGCGATCGCCTGTGGCAAAATTCAAATCAAGAGGGCACTGCATGTTCTTCTGTTTAGACAGATTACAGAGGATGAATGGAACCAAAGTTTCACCTTCCTCCAGCATCACGCTGCTCACTTCAACATCTGAAATTCAAATGACCAGTTTTTCAGCTCAACCAAAAAAAAAAGAAGAGATCAGCTATATATGATAGACGAGCCAAACATTTCATTTAAAGGTAAGCACGAGTTTTTCACAAACCCCAAATTGCGATTCTAAGGGCCGGCCTTATATATGTCATTTGCAGACCCTAATATAAGTCGAATAAGTCAAATCTAAGGCTAACTCCTAACGACCCGAGGATCCAATGCCCGAATTTCCTCAAATTTGAATCTTCATGTTTGACCACTAGACTACGATAGCTGGAATGTCTACAATGGGAGTCAGGAGATGCAGATGTATTTGTTTATTTACAGGGTAAATGCCTCCATGATAACATTAAACCATTCGAACGCAACTTAACCATTTTATGAAAAGGGTTGAGTAACTTTCAGGTTAAGCCTCAATTGCTAGACAAGGGGTTAAAAGAAAAAGAATATTCGCATTGATAGAACTATTAGTCACACATTCGTCTGCTAAAACAGTACTTGACTAGAACATACTCGAGATTATAATGATGTAAAAAGTACATACCATTGGAAGGAGAACTGCAGTCCAATGCTGCCATCGAAACGTGGAAAGAACGGCCGACAGTAGTGCTGTACCTTTTCCCCGGCTCAAGCCTCAAACCTAAAAACATGACTTAATGACGAGACTGCCTCCAAGTTAACGAATCACAAATACAAATTGTACAACTACAGGAGTTTGGTCATTCAGTTATATCTCCCCCACGCCAATCCCTCAAACAGAGCCCCTGCCACTTACCAAACTTACTTCCCCTTCCTGAGGCTGAAATGTAGTGTCAGGACCACGACGTGACCGGTACATAAGGCCAAATTCCAAATTGTTATCTGATAAGACTACTGCTTAGCGATAGAGTTCTAAGAAATGAGTTTCATTCCGTCACACTTGACAGACCTGTTGGTTGAGTCTATCTTCCCTAGCAGGTCAGTCATGCGGCAGAGGAGTGATGGTCCATCTTTCCACCAAAAGCGTTCACACACAGCACACCACCATCCAGAGAAAAATAGCTCGACCGAAAGTACAGTGAATTTGACTTTACTCCTTTTGGCAGACTTAATACAATTTCTTTAATGAATGTTCACTTCGCTAATAATGTAAAGTAATCCTTTCGCCCCCTCAGGTAGTACTCATGAACATTCCCGTTCCATTAATTTTCTCCAACGTCTTGATCTCTCATTACATACTGCATCACTTTTTTTCGGTTAGGCTAATTACTGGCAGAATCTCGTGGGGCCTGTTCGCCAAAGCGAGGCCAGTTAAGAACGCGCATCCACACACTCCCGGAGCGTGACCCGCCGCAAAGTCGGACGAGGTGAAAACACACTCTCACGTATGCTGATAGAGTGAGTCTCATACATCCGTTCCTTATGGTGCAAAAACCGCCCCTGAGCGAAGTGGATGAACGAGGAACTCTGACCAACCTCTTCCACACTCTCGCTCCAAAGCACGTAGCGAAGTCAGACAAAGTCAAGTGAGAATGAACAGGTTGGGCCAAGGAACGTCATCACATTCTCGCCACTCAAACTACTCTATCTTACCTTTCAATTTGATCTCTAACTAGTGTTCAAGTCCAGAATGACAAAATAGGTTGCCGATCGTTAAACGACCTGAATATTTTCATACATAACTTCAAACGTGTGCAATATGTTTAATTATTCGTCATTTTATTTAGTTTCACATCACACCTCTTTAATTCCTCAGATTTCTCGATTAAATCAATTTTTTGTTGCATTTCGCGCTCATACTTTGTTCATTTTCGCTTCCCGTTATTTACTTAATTTCGCGCGTCGCTATTGTTTACATGCACTTTTACCACCAACCTTCGCTTTCAATTGTTACCGCTACTGCCAATGTAACTGGTGTTGCCTTAACTCCGTCCCATAACCAAGTCAATCTTCTCCCCTCATCAGTAACCCCTTACTTTTATCGAAGCTGCTCTCAACAATCCCTGTAAACTTCATCAAGACCCTCAACTTCTCCACGAGCCCGACTCTGACATGGGCATATCCAACACTCCGCGGGCTACCAAGTTGCCATCAATCCACCCGCATGAACTGGAGTCAAAGAAAGGTAAGCAAGGGTTGAACTTTCTGGATACCATAATTCTGAAGCATTTTCCAAACCATTTGATACCGAAGAGATTTCATGTTAAGTGACTAAAACACAACATGGTGCTATGAACTGGACGTGCGTAGTAGTTTCATCAGCGCCTCTGAAATCACGCTATTCGGCATGAGTTAGTTGAAGGCCCACTATTAGTTGACAAATATAATTGAGCCATTAACAAGCTCTGAAGTTGAGCGTCCCAAATCTCAACAGCCACCCGGAACGTGACTTACGCGCAGGTTAGTTGGGGATTAAATGTACATGGAGAAAGAAGTCATTGGAGTGTTTTTAGACACTTCCACATTATTGCCATTAAAAGTAGTTCAAGTGCAGCCTAATTAAAATGAAACTGAGCCAAATGTACTTTTATTAATGTTCAACCTCAAGTAAGGAATGCCACGCCAAAATAATACCGGCAAAATCGAGTATTTTCGTGGCTATTCCCCACATGGTGCAACATCACACGAACCAATCAACACGTGCGTTCTACAGAAATTTCTTCGCTCTTACCCCAAAACATGGTAGTCATCTTTCCGAATAAAGCTCAAACTGCCCTTCTTGAAAACGAGTAAATCCTGGCGAGGAGAAGAACTTATCTGTCGAAGTCAACCGATTATCCAACCGAATTTGCGCCAACGAACGAATCAGCTCGTTCAACCTCGACGGGACACAAGCACGCTGGCAGAGTGAGCCGCCTAGGGAAAGAATACGGGCGGAATGCGATCAGAATCAAAACAGAGAAACTAGTTGGCCGCTTGACCGCCAGTCGAAGGGAATCCGTGAGTCCATCGTCTTTACATTTTATCTACTAAAGTCCGTAATAACCAATTATCTCCAACTTTGCACGAACCTAAGATTTACATAATCGGATTCAAAGAGGGCAACTTTTGTTTTCCCTTGGGGTGCAGAGTGGTGAGGGAAGTTATATCATCGAATGAAATAAAATATTGGTAAAACCAAAGAATATGGACCGCTCCCTCTGGTAAGGCAATATATCGATATATCACGACCGAGGTAAGGTTATCGATATGCCAGACATCGCTCATAGGCTCTCCCCCACCAACTGCGCCGGTGACGCATATCGATACTTGCAGTCGTAGCGTTCAAGCGAACTATCGATACATGCAGTCGTAGCGTTATCAAGCGGTCGGTCTATGTTCTTTAGTTCACCCAAAATATTGAATTTTTTCGGATCTCATACGTATATTTGGAAGAGTTTTGAGAGCCGCTGACTATGGTAAAAATTGCAGCGATCCCGAGTTTCGTTCCAATACCCGACTTTTGTCGGAATATGAATCTTCTCTGACCACTGAAAGTGATTACAATGAGAGTCAGGCGGTACATCTCCTTGTCACTGTTAGCCGCTGCTCATGGAGCGGACAACTTCGATGAATGGATTTTTGAGAATTGGAGCGAATCTTCTGATGCGAAAACCTGATCAAAGATTCGAAGAACAACACGTAGCAAAGCTTTTAGCCACGTCAAAGAGGGCGACAAAGAAATGCGCCTATTTTTCTTTCATATTGTAGTAGGTCTGTCACTACTTCACTCTTCCCTGGAACGAGGGGTTTCAGATGTTTGAAGAGCAGCTGACTCTGGCAAAAATTACAGCAATCCCGAGCTCCGATATAATGCCTGACTTTCGTTGGCAGATGAATTTTCTTTAAGACAACTAGACTTCATTCACTGGAAGTGCGTACAATGACCAGGCGGTATCATAGTAATCAGAACTACGCACTTTTCCCCCCGATAACGGCTCTAACTGCAACTTTTTTCTAGATAGCTCCAAAAACGTTGAAGGAAACTCTTTTCTTAGAACAGTTCTTAGTTGATAAATTTTGATCAACTTATCGAAGATTGTCATCAAATAAGTTACAGAACATTGAGTAATACCAACTTCTATGGATACCTAAAAGAATTAATAGATATTTTTTCAATAACAGCTGTTTTGGGGAAAGGGATTTCAACTTCCAAAAATATCAATCGAAGTGTGGTTGTTACACCCTCAAATGTTGGAACGTGAAAATGAAGATGTTTGTGACTACTAAAACTTGAATATGTATCATATTTTGCTAAGTGTTCCTATTCACTTCTTCAGATGTAGCCTGTTGGACTCTGACGATGAAGAAACTGTGAACGTGTCAACATAATTCAAATTTTTTCAGCACGAAAATTACCTTCTAGCTATGTAAGCAATAAATTCGGTTTATGGTTTTTTCGTCAATAGAGCAGTAATTGTCGAAAATCTGAAATTGGCGCGTCTGCACCTATCATGTGTAGTGTGGCCACTAGGTGAAAGTTAAAAATTAATTGCTGAGAAGATTTTGTTCTGTGGATAAGGATTGGAATGTACAGCGCTTCGAAACCTCTTATCCTTAAATTTTGCTCCAAATCCACTTGCTTCTGTCTAATGACAACAGTGGAGCACTCTCCTCCTACTCTTTTGTTGTCCAACAGGGATTTAATTTCTTGGTGGAAGTTATCAGTGCGTGAGGGTGTAAATTGGGGTGTATTCGATATTCTCACATTCACCGAATCGTATTTAACTCAAAGTTTTCTCACTATAGACTGTTCACGCGCTCGGTCTTCTTCCAATTTCGGAAATCGATTGGAGCGCGTTTTAAGGGCCGCAGGGTCCGATGTGTCAGTTGATTCCTCGCTGTGTCGAACTGTAGCGGTGGATTTGTTCGAGCTTTTCTTTAAATATTCGTAGTTCGTTTTGTGAGTTTTTTATTTGTCAGCTATGGCTGAATTCATACGCGCAGGCGTTGGAACTGGGATCGTACTTCCGAAAGAAAAATTGCACGGCTCTCCTAGCACTGGGAGCGACGAAGGGCACGATCCAGGCATCGTGGACGATTTCGACCCTTTTCTGGTCGACCAGGAAGAAGTCGTCACCAACGAAACTGTTCCGAATGCTCCTCCAGAAAATCAGTACGTTTCCCATTTAGTTTGTTACCGTTTGCTAGTCGCCATCTCTTTTCTTTTTAATCTTTTCTTTCGATCTGTTAACTGTTGCGTGTCCTCCTGTCTTCCCGTCTATTTCCTCTCTAGGAAATTTCTCAGAGAAAAAAATTCTTTCCCACGTCCGCGTAGTAATTACGCTCTTTAGGTCTCCAAAGCCATCCGCCGCGGCTCCTGCCCAAAATGGTGTGGGGGATCCCCCGTTAGATTTGATGACTAAGTTTCCAGGAGTCTTTACTAGCGTTTCAAAACTGTTGCAAGTTTCTACACTCTCTCTTGAAATGTAAAATTCTTTGTGTTTGATGACGTGTTTGGCTTCGTCCAGAGCGCCGAGAGATGAGATTTACGAAAGGTACTGCATTTTTCGACCGAACGATTTTCATTTTGGTCGGTAATTTTTACAACTAGGTTGGAAAATATTGAATTATTTCGAAATGCTTACATCCTTTAACCCTCTGAATCAGGGACGATGACAGTGTCAGTGATCAAAATGAAGAGAAAACGCTTTGCTCAAATTTGACTTGTCAACATCTAACGTCAAAATAGCGATTAACCACAAATCCACTATAGTTTTTACAGAAGCCTATCCTTTCAAGGGCTTCTGAGTATAAAAAAAACAATTTGACAAAGTGGTGTATCTCTGGTCGCTATTTAGAGAAAACGGAGAAACCAAATCGGTTCAAATTTGACATTTAGCTTTCAGATCAATGTGGGACTAATATGAGAGTATGAGCAAAATCGGCACAGTTATCATAGTCATCAAAACACCAAATTTTTTTTCTGGAAAGTGGCTACAGATTTTGATTAAATTTTGCCTGTGGGCAGTTCCAAACGGCATAAAACTACAATACAATTTTCATTATTGGGATAAATTCGAGAGCAGCGCAGGTTTCTACATAATTTACGATGGAAGTTTAACAATGATCGTAAGATGTTTAGTAGCGACTCTATAAATTCCCGTATTTGGTCGACAACTAACTTTTTCAGAGGGTTTACTGTCTAACTTTTGAATAATAAACACCCCTCAAAAAAATATATATCGCGCTTAATGTTTAATAAATTACCTGTACGTTGATCACTCTGTGAATGTTGGGGTGTAAGTTTGAGCAACGCAATAAATTCTGGAACGTTAAGCGCTACCAATTTATCGCTCTAAAACGTTGAATACTCATAGGCTGATGTAAAATGAGTGATAAACATACTGAATTACTCGCTAGAGTAGACCAAATCGTTAGCTGCATGTGGGGCTAGTAGAAAGTTATGTGATGAGTCGTACCAGATATTTTCAAAACGTGAAGATCTGAATAAAATATAAGGAACATTTTTCTCAGTTTGAACATCAACGCGGAACGCCAAAATAAGGGTTTGAACGAAATCTATGCTTTTATTGAGTGGGTTTAGCATATGAGCGACAGTTTTAGACGAGGTGTGTAACAGAGTTTGTTGTCAGTAATTCAGTAGATAAATTTTTCAACTCACGTAGTGATTTGTGTAACATATAATTAAGGCTTGCGGTGTTTATTCAGAATTTACACAGTACACAGCTTGATGGTCCTTATTTGTATCAGTTACAGTGTTCAAAATTGTGAGAATTGTGAGAAGCCCGCAGGACAAAACGTTTTCATTTGTAGCTTAGATTTGTAATAAAGTTATGCTATTATTCTCTTTACAGATGGTACCATGGAAGATTGGACCGCTACACAGCAGAAGAGAGGTTGTGGAGTGCGTCCAAAATGGGGAGTTACTTGGTTCGTGAGAGCGACAGAAAACCAGGTTCCTACGTTCTCTCGTATTTGGGAAAAACGGGAATTAACCATTTCAGGTAAATTACAATCTTTTCACGCTGTTTTTAAAATCCTTCGTTCACTGCCGATTCACTAGTGTGTGTCAGCCTACGCTACATCTCTATTTTGTCTATAACAAGTGTTGGTTAGTCATAGTAGCACACTGCTACAGGGGGTTTTGTTAACCAGGCACACAGGAGTATGGCGCTTTGTCACTGCAGCCACACTTATCGAGACGACATTGCACATACCAGCCCCTCTTATGAACCTGTATGTCTTTCTCTGCTCCATTAGACTCCATTAGGGTTTGGGTTCAATGAGCCCCTGGAAGAAGTGTTTGAAGTGTCTGGCTGCTAGGTGTGGGCACGAGGAAAGCATGTGCTTTGCTGTTTTGTCCTCGTCGCCGCACAATCTGCATACAACTGCCTCAGATTAATTGATCTTATTCAGTTGGTATCTAAGCGGGTAGTGCCCAGTGACAAAGCTTGTAACGACTCTTAGTTCCCATCTAGCGAGTGTAAGCATTGCCTTTTTCCTTGAACAAGAAGGCGCAATGAGCCTTTTCGCCTTGGCTGGCCGTGGCAATAGGCGTGTTCTTTGTGTCTCCCGCCAGGCCCCCTTCTAATCTAGGTTACTTTCTGTCTCTCCTATGTGGGGTTCTAGCTAGATGGGTACGGATTCTGTGCCCCTTTTCCTTGCCATTGTGCCGTCAGTGAGCCAGTATCCAAATAAGGGATAGCCTATTGTGGGCACTCAGTCGTCAAAGCGTCTGTCATGTCAGCCTGGATATGAAGGTGTGGATCGAGATGGCCTTTAAGACAGCTTGGCTGTCCAAGAATATATTAATCCGCTTCTCCTTGAGTCCTTTGGCTAAGATCTCTTGTGCGCAGATATTCATGGCTAGAATTTGTGCTTGGTATATCCTGGCATACTCTTCCAGTGGCTTGGCAGGGCTGAAATTGGGTCCTGTAATTCCCAGGTCAGCCTTGCACCTCATCATGGAACCATCAATGTACCGTATCAGTGTGGTCTCCTCAGTTGGGATGCTGAATTCTTCCAGTCTGGCACAATGTCAGTAGCAAAGACTGCTGCCTCTTCTATTTTGAACTGTTTAACAGTTCCTTGGCTTGCCGTTTCTTTGGTAGGAATAGTACTGGTTTGCCTTACTGCTTTGAACGCGTATGTGGAGGTATGAGGAGATATTCAATGGGACTTCTTTTGGAGGAAAGTGAGTGGGGGAAGTGTTCATGGCCCCTGTGGTTGCAAGGCAAGAAACCTGTCTACAGTTACATTCCAGAACTTGCACAATGGCTTGTCGCCTTCCATCATACAGTGGAGGCGTATGAAACACGGGGTCTTATTATCCCCTTGTAGAACCAATTCATAATTTTTGGGGTGACACCCCATACTTTACTGCATATCCTCTTGTGTGCCGACAGAGCTGTGGTTGCCTTGTGCAACTCATTTTCAACCCGTGAGTTGCTTGTTTAGTATCATCCTGAGACATGTTACTGCTCTCATCAGCTGGAGTCTCGCTCCTTGCATAGTGAGTGGCACTATTTCCAAGTTTCTTCATTTATCCAACAGAACCATGGTGGTCTTGGCTTGGTTGATATTAAGTCTTTCCTTGTCGTCCCTGGGGAGGTTTCACTGTGAATCATGTTGTTGGGTTTGCTGTTTATTCAGTTGCTGCCAAAAAGCAAAATATATAAAACGTGTTGTTTCTGATTGCGCTCATGTACAAAGCAGGTTGTCAGCACTTGCTGTAAACCAGAAATTGTTCATTTCCAACAGACTTGATGCACCTTCACATCGTCCTTGCTGTTCTAACCAATCTCTTTTCTCCATTTCAGAATCACAGCTGTGTGTGGAGATTTTTACATTGGCGGTCGACAATTCTATTCGTTGTCAGATCTTATAGGTTACTATACGAACTGCTCTGATTTATTGAAGAGGGAGCATCTAGTACATCCAGTGCCTCCTCCAGAGCCTGTTAACGATAAAAAGAGAGTAGTTGCCATTCTTCCTTATACTAAGATGCCAGACACAGATGAGCTCAGGTTGGTGTTTCAATTCAGATCATTTGTTGTTGCGTACATTGATATTTCAGGTTGTGAATGTCATGTACTCGGCTTGTGGGTCTCAGACGCGTTCGTTGAAGGAGGAGCTGCACAGTCTGATAGGCGTACCAAGCTCCCTCTCATACTTTGACTGCATGCCAATCTGGATTTCGGTTTTCCTCCCTCTTTCATAGGTTCCCCCGTGATCACGTTCTCCCATGATTTTGGGAGTGATTAGAGCGAATTCTCATAGAATATTTTTCAAAATTATTTTGAAAAGAATTCTCATAGAATATTTTTCAAAATTATTTTGATTTTCGTTTTATTCAACGAACTCTTGGTGAAACGAATTGGCGGCTGATGAAGATATTGGTGCTCAGCTTTCAGAAAGGAGATATTTTTTTCGTTCACAACGACATGGGCGATGGTTGGTTGTGGGTCACTGCACATCGAACTGGGGAACAAGGGATGATTTTTCGCGACCTCGTCGACGATCTTGACGAAAACATCGACCCCAACACGGTGTTCAATTGGTTTCATCCCAACGTCACTAAAAGCGAAGCAGTCGACCTGTTAGTCAAGTGTAAGTTTATATTGCCCTTAAACTTCTTTATTTTTTTGTTCATTATTGTATTGTGGCTCATTTTCATTCTACGCGTCATGAATTACAGGTGGGCCCGGTAGTTTTTTGGTCAGGCCGAGCGATAATTCTCCTGGAGATTATTCGCTGTTTTTTCACATCAACAATCAAATACAACGATTTCGTATTGAGAAAAAAGGAGTTCGCTATTTGATGGGCGGGCGGACGTTCGAATGTTTGGACGCAGTGATAAATCGATACAGAAAAGAGCAAATCGTCGAAGGGCACACGTTGATTCAACCAGTTTGTCGGGTAAATCTTAAATGGTGTTGTGAAATAGCGCTGTTTAATTTTGTGTCCAGATCGTAATGTGTGATTCATGTGTGGTAGACGATGTCCGAGACTGATGGGCCAGTAAAATCCAAAGAGGTGCAGCACGCTGAGAAGATATATGCAACGTTGAGAGAATGCCGAGAGCAAGTTGGACTCAAAAAGATGAAAGGTAGAGTACTCCATTTGTTGGACGTATATTTATTAGTCTAATTTTCACTGTACTCAAATTGTATTATTTCTTACCAAAAGAATAAGGAAACCAGCAATCAAAAATACCTTTCATGACCAATCACACAATTTTCCTTGGTATATTCTGGTTAACTAGATGGATACTGCCGTTCAACGCATTTTAAAGCCCTCTCTAGAATATCGCTTTGGCTGAAGTGGGGCAAGCAAAGAACGAGCACGTCCGCCAAAGTTGCATGAGGCGAAAATCCACGCATCCACACTCACGAAGCATCCAGGCATCCGTTCCTCGCGATCCCTTGACTTGTGGTACAAAAGCGCTCTTGAGCGAAGTCAGGCGGAGCGAGGAGAGGATCAAAAGGAACCCCGAGCCACTGCTTCCTCATTCTCACTCCTCGGGGTGTTGTGCAGTTGGACGGAGTGAACATAAAGGGCCGAGGAAGCACCCCCCACGTTTCGCTCTGCAAATTACGCCCGATAGTATGGAAGGGACTTTACAGGCGTGCTTATGGGGTGTACCCATTACCCAATGTACCCAGTAAGTTGAATCAAACTTATTTGAGCCTCCTACGAGAAAAATGAGACGCAACTCATTTGTGGCCCATTGTTCCCTGCTCCTACTGATAGGAACTGCTCATTGATTTATTTTCATGCCGCCAAAACACAAATGACGTAACAAAATATCTAGTGAAACGCATCACGCAACTTTCCTCTGCCCACAGGCATTCTAGCTACTTACCCAATCTATGTTTTACTGTGTTCAGATGAGCTTGTTGAACGTGAAATTCTGTGTAGAAAAGGCGCGCAAAGGTCCAAAATTTATTAGGTCTCTGCTACTTCTGCTCCGACTTTCGTTGAGTGGCCAACGTCTAGGTAATTGATGTGACTGTCATCATTATTTCTTTGGGAAGGTTTGTGTTTTGAGTTCTGGAATCGCGGTGGAAACACTCCGAAAATAGTAGGGAAAAAAATTCCTAGTTTGAATTACAGAATATTTGTGACTGCTCCTGATAATTTTATGACTATTATTAAAGTAAAGGCAGCTAATTGGACTACAGTTATGATTTTTTTGACGGCGCTAGAGTCAAAGCGTTGGTTGTATCAGTTGCTAGAGTGGTAAAAATAGAATGAGACCACCCCGAGTCATTCTGGAGAACCGAGGCTTTCACGTTTTTTGTATATTTCCCACAATTATTAAATACCATGTTAAATCTATTTAAGATGAGTATTATTGGGGGTATTGTGTATTTTCTGTAGCTGATCCTCGGTGTTGGAAGAAAATTCTGATATAATAAGGGATGCTTTTCTGGAGGATTATTTTTCTATCAGTTATCTTTTTCGCGTGCTTTTACGGAGAAAATATGTACTAATCCCGAATATTTATCATCTGCAACTTTTCTTTGCACGATATCTTAATTGATTATACTGTTGTCTTATTGTGGTATTACATGTTAGCTGGAATGTTTTCAGGTATCAAAATGCAGGGCTACATGTGCAAGAAGAGTGAGAAGAACAAGAAATGGAAGTCGATGTACTTCGTCCTTATTGTCGAAGGAACAGATACTCATCTATGCTTCTACGACAACCCTAAGGTGACTCATAGCGTTCTGGAGTAGTATAAGGGTGTTGGGATTTTGGGAAACATTTGTATGTTCTAAGGCCACACCTCCTGCGCAGGGGGTTGAAACGAAAAAAGATATACAATGGGAAAGGAGAACACCTTAAAACCTTGTTGGGTGCGAGTTCATAGAGAATAGAAGGGAATGAAGAAGCCGACAAACTGGGACGAATCTGTACTTCTCAAAGTTGTATCTGAGCCTTTCGTAGGGACCTGAATAAGGAGTTTGGCAAGTGGGAGGTGAAGTGCAGGGCTTATTGCTGGATGTGTCGGGCCAAAGGCAGTCATGGTTATTTACTAAACTCACCAGGGAGCGACTAAGAAAGACCTCAGTCTAGAGAGAGAAAGTATACGGATATGTGGCCTGTTCACTTTTCGGGCCACCACCGCGTGAAGCTACCAATTGAGAAACTACCGAATTGTTATATATCTGGTGGATTTACCTGTTTTCTGCGATTTCTGAGGATAACGGTGTGTATTCATCGCAAAATTTCCTAGCGTTCCATGGCTGGGAGGCAGTTTTCGCCAGAAGGACGAACGTGAGTCTCGATTGAATTTTTTAATTCTGTTACTGTTTGTACTCGTTTCCTGGAGAATTCTCTCAGGTTGGAAAGGTCTCGATGTTTGTAGTGCCACTGCTTTCCTAAGGGAAGAAGGAGACCCTTAGCAAAAATCCTTGGGTGTTAACGCGAAATACAGCCAGCCAGATTAATGTGTGCTTAGGGCAAGTTACCTCGGTGTGTTTTTAACAAGATTATTTCGATATAACGTGGTCTATTACCACCATTTTGTGCTTTAGCACTTAATGGACATTCGTTTAATTCTGCCATTCTTTTTGGTTTTTAGCGCACTAAACCGAAAGGCCTAATTGATCTGAGTTGTGCTTACCTTTATCAAGTGCACGACAGCGTCTTCGACAGGGCTAATTGTTTTCAACTCGTCGAAAGAGCCTTGCCATGTCTTGCCACTACCACGTATTTATCCGCCTCATCGGCTGACTCTGCTCAGGTAATCATGTGCATACAAATCGAATACGAAGGTTTGAAAATTGAGCGTAAATTTTGGTGCCTTATTTATTTTCTCAAACTGTTGCATCTAGGATATCTAGGAGTTATGTAGCTTTATTTACTTGGTGTATAACTCTTAAGTATGTTCCCTCAGGACTGGATTGGAGCAATAAAACCTCTGTGTGTTTCCCAACTAACTCGATCTACCAAGGTTCAAAGATTGCGTGAGTTGAGATGCCTTCAGCTGCATCTCCTTGATGCCCACAGGTACATCTGTTCCTTTCTCATTTTTACTTGCCTTCGCCCCCCCCCTCCTCCTTTTTCATGTTTTGTTTGAAGTAACAATTACGTTTGTAATATTCCTTTACAACACCTACTTCTCGCATTGGGGGGGGGGGAGGGCAGCCAGACATGGTGGACAACCTGTAGACTTAAGGAAATTTAAGGAGACACTAATGCGTCATACCTGAGCATAAGTAAAGTGTGTTACACAAATGTGAAATAACGCAAAACGCAGTTTGCTTATTGTTCGTAGAGCCAGTTGGTCAGTGGTATGCCTCGGATGAGTTAGTTGACGTTGTGACAGGGGGTTGAAGCCTTTAATTGATTAGAAGAATCGGATGTTATTGGTTACTGATGACAAAGTTGGTGAGGGGTTTACGTAGGAATATGTATGGTGGATCAAGTTGGAGATAATGAAGGGTCTCGTCACAAATTGGCGGTGGAGAGCGAACTTTTATTTTTTGCAAGGTGTTGCTTTGCTGTTGTTCTATGCCATGAACTGTGATCGAGGGAAAGTACTTATGTCGTGCAGAGGGTGGATGAAGGTTTAGTATATGACTCTAATTTGAAGCGATGTATATATAGGTATCGCTGGAACACAATAACGACTCTGTTTGTCTTCTAAAGCACGATAAAGCCTTTGAAAAGAATTCTGAGGCGGAAGTCATAATGTGAAGATTCTACAACACAATAACAAAAAATACTAACTATTCAATTGACTTAGGTTCCTTTAGTTTCCTTTCTTTTCAAAGGCTTTATCGTGCTTTAGAAGACAAACAGAGTCGTTATTGTGTTCCAGCGATACCTATATATACATCGCTTCAAATTAGAGTCATATACTAAACCTTCATCCACCCTCTGCACGACATAAGTACTTTCCCTCGATCACAGTTCCATGGCATAGAACAACAGCAAAGCAACACCTTGCAAAAAATAAAAGTTCACTCTCCACCGCCAATTTGCGACGAGACCCTTCATTATCTCCAACTTGATCCACCGTATATATTCCTGCGTAAACCCCCCCATCAGCTTTGTCATCAGTAACCAATAACATCAGATTCTTCCAATCAATTAAAGGCTTCAACCCCTTGTCACAATGTCAACTAACTCTTCTGAGGCTTACCTATATGATACCCTAGTGATACCTATATATAATAAGTACGCTTTTCGCTGACTAGTTCTGATATGTAGGCGGTTGAGTAAGAGTAATGCGGGTGTTGAAAGGTATGCGGTGGTCCAATATGGCACCTAGATATTTGTAGGATTGCATAGTAGGTATCGTATGCATTATGCGACTAATCTAACCCTCGTCAAGGGTTTAGGAACAGTCATTTAATAAGGAAACCGACCTGATGGTATGTGTCTGGTAGTATAGTGGTGGTTCATATATTGGTCTATATTAGGTGTAGGTTACAATACAGGATTTAGATGGATTCACTTTTATCCGCCATTTATTGCACCACTGTCCGAATGTTGTCAAAATCTGCTGCAGGCTGCCTGTTACTGTTGCCAAGCCTGGCGCTTGGTTAGAGTAGAGTAAATCATCAATGGATGTGCTGAGGATTGTGTTGAGGAGGATAGTGTTAAGTCGCGGCTGTAAATGGAGTGTTACAATATTGTACTAAGTGTGGGAGAGTATGCGCGATAACGACTGAATGTAATTGGAATGCGGGGTTTTATTTTTATTGAGCACGGGCGACAGACGACACGTCGACAGACATCTCTGGTCAAATCCCAACATCCAAGTTTCGAGTTAATCGAGAAGTTTGGGGTGCCTAGTCAGCACAAATGGTTCTGGGACAATGGCAATACCTGATAGGTGGGAGAAAATAAAGGCATAGGCATGTCAGTTGGACAGAATACAACTCAACTAAGATGGGGGCAAGCCATACACTATATATGTAGCACAATGGAGGCAATTAGAAGGCTTGCAGTGATGGAGAAATGGAGTGAGCAGAGCCAATGAAAATAAACAGAAGTTGTCTAGGTTAAAACGAGTGTACCTGTTTTCCTGCAATGCATTCCTAAAAGATATTTATTTGAATATTTGCTATTATTAAAATATTTTCTAATAATTTATTTGTGGCCATAATTGATTTGTTCAGGATCCCGTTCAAGTTGGTACCGAACCCTTTCTGCATAATTTCGCTGAATCAGGTGAAAGTAGCACGAACGAAAGTCAAGTCTGGTCCAGATCCCGTTTGGGATGAAGAATTCATGCTTGAGTTAGTAACTATACATTTCCAGTACTGTCTTTCATTATTGATGTGCAAATTCGATTCATCAGCTGAAGTTTACCTGACACTTCATTTCTATTATTCTACCAATGTTTTTAAACAATTTTATTGATATTGGTTCCTGGTTTTCAGTGATGTCCCCTCTGACGTTATTAGCTTCACGATAACTCTCTATAATAAAGGGAAAAGATCTAAGGATGTTGAAATGGCCGAAGTGACAGTCGAGTTGTCCAGTTTGACAAACGGCGATGAGGTGAGTGTTGTTCAAATGCGTGTAACGCCATGATTCCGAAAAATACAAGGGCCGCAAACAATCCTTCTGATATTGAATAAATAATCATCGGTTTTATCATTTATGATCGTGGCTATATCAATTAGGGCGTTTTACAGCGCCATCAATGGGTTAGTGTTATGTTCAATAAAGAGCTTTCTGTGAGGGGGTCTACCTGAACCCCATCGGGAGAAAATCTTCCTGAATTGTAGTGTATGATACTGTTAGGTATTGCCCATGAAACTGTCCTTTCGACACCCAACGTTTATTTTTTCAGACACAGCATTTACACAGTTTTAGTTGGTTTCTTTATAAGTTATTCTTCCCTCACTTCCTCTCCTTTTCTTTCGTCCTCTAACTAAACACAGAGAGTGCCCTTGACGATTGGGATGAGTTTAATAATTTCAGTCTAATAATAAATCGATGTGCAGTTTTCATCAAAAGGAGCAGGGAACAATGGGCCACAAATGAGTTGCGTCTCATTTATCTCGTAGACAGCTCAAATAAGTTTTATTCAACTTACTGGGTAAATTTTATTCCCCATAAGCGCACCTGTATTGTTCTTTCTCACTCTGGAGTAGTCCGAAGAGTGAGAATATGGAAAGCTTTTCGGCCCTCTCTATTCGTCCTCTACTTTGCTTCGCCTGATTTTGCTCCAGTGTACTGTGAGTCAAAGGATAACGAGGAGCAAATGCATGAGACTGGTTCTAACAGGATACTTCAGGAGAGTGGATGCGCGTGTTCTCGCCTTATCCAACTTTGGCAAGTGTGCTCCATGAGAATGCTCCGGGGAGTGTAGATGCACGTTCTTCCACGTGAGGATACTCTGTGAAAGTCTGGTGGGAGTTATAGAGCTGCTCTATTCATAATTGGATCACACGATCATTTCTGCCACCGTCTTACAGTTCTGGGATGGTGAGTTTGAACCATCGATTGAATTGCAAAATGAAGCTCTTTACGGAGGCCTAAATGCAGTAGATTGAGACGCGCAGAAAGACCATCAGTCACCTCATTGATAGTCTGAGTTCGTGTGATCACTTGTGAGAGCTGTTGGAGTATGTTGGGGCTAGGAGGCGGAGCAGAAATCTAAGGAATGGATGATACGGGGGATTCAACTGAGTAATTCTACCTGCGTAGTAACTGAGGGCGCTCCTGTTACCACCACAGTCTGTTAAAAGTTCCACTTGTACGTTTGATATAATTTTGCAATGTCGCTTGCCTGCCATTTCATTTCCAGGGTACCCTCATGATGTACCTCTTGTTCTATCATGAAAACGTGTGTCATTAAACGTTGTGCTAATTTTTCGGCAGAATGTCTGTTGAGTCCAAGACTTCAAATCAATACTTCCCTTATCCTTAAGACGGAGAAAAGTGAAAATTAATTCTGTTCAACTAAACAGAGTCCATTGGACTTTTTAAAACTGTTTAACTTCATGGTGGAGTTTCCCATCTTTTTCTAGCTCAGCATGATGCTAGTACTCACCTGACTTTTCTATTATTTTTTGAGAGAGTACAGTCCCAACGAATTCATCCGCAGCCCTTTGCTCTCCATATTTGCGAGCATCTTGTTCACAGTCCGTGGAATGGCTTGAGCTCCCCTGCAGCCTCCTGGAACATGCGAGGAAAACATTTTCCGTGCTGTCCACTGTGGGTACCAGATTATGAAAATTTACTTCACTGTGATTCCTCTTGGTGTGGACCTGGGCAATAAGGGTGGTGGTCAACCTTCCTTGCGTTTCCGCCTTCCATTAACCCTGCCATGCTTGGAACGTTCGAGGCACTACTTCCTCCTTGCTACGGCATCCAGCCTCTCATGGCCTCCTTAGGTACATCAGGTCGATCGCTCACAATCGCCATCACAGTTGGCTCTGAGACCGTACAGTAGGAGCACTCTCCTCTCCTCTGCACTGCCACCATTTGCTTGTGATACTGAGTATTTGTAGTCCCGGGTCCATAGGAATGTGAGCGCAACAACAACACATGTGGGAGAAAAGTTTTACTATACTTCAAAACGGATCTTAAATCGTAAATTAGTTAATAGCAGTATTATAAGCAATTCATAATATTACTGACACCGGCTATCATTTCACCATTCAAAAATTATAGGTTGAAGACTGGTACCATCTAACTGGAGTCACTCCGCTTGGTGAGTGGGGTGCTCTCAGGCTGCGACTAAGGTATCTCCACGACTTGATTATGCCACAAGAAGAGTACTCCCCCATGCAACAATTGATTTTGGATCCGTCTCTTGAAGTGGTTCGAGCGCTCGCTGACATTTGCCATCTTGACCGAATGCCTCTGGCCAATTCTTTACTGAGAATCTTCAGGTTTGTGAACTATTCGTTTTAAATTGGATTGAACATGCTTAGTGCGGGAATCGGTAAATAATACGCTTTTTTTTGTTTTACCAAATCCATTCTATAGTGCTACCACCTAACTAGGCGGCGTGTAATTAAAACTAGTTCTCTATGTGGGGTGTTGATGCCCTCCAGCTTCACGCTGTTGGTGAATGTGGATCGAATTTACTGTTTCAGATATCCTGTTCGATGTACATTTTTGCTTTCATATTGCAGACTAAATAGTCTTCATGGTAGGAATGCGATGTTGTACCCACAGCATGTCCTAGTTTGATTAATGTGGACTGACCTGAGATCTCAATTCAAAATGTAAAACCATTACCCGGCACATATTTACAACCTTAACCACCATGTTCATACAGAGTTTAACTTCACTAACGTTCAAAACTCAGATTGCACATTATTCAAACTTATTTTAGAAAATTGACTAAAAAAATGTAACGATTTCAGCGTTTTGGTTTATTATTCATTCTGAATAATAACTCTATGTTTTCGGTCACGAACAATTTTTTACAACCCCCCCCCCCCATATGTTATACTTTCGTTTCAAGACATGGTGATTCCAAATTTGCAATGTCTGTCCGCCATCCACTGTCCACCGTCCCCCGTCCGCGCCGTTTTGTGCCTTTAACGTGGTTTAAAAAATTCGTTCTTTCGCAAAAAAATCCCATTTGGTATCTAGTTGTGCCCGCCATCTCGGCAATCCGATCGGACGAAGCCCATGGTTGGTTAAAAAAATTAACGAAACGCAGTATAATCGCAAATAAGCCGTGTTTCGTATCGTTTTCAAGGCCCGCTCGACTCGCAACGCCCTTTAGACTCACAAAATCCTGCCAATTGCCGAGGGAGGGTTCGCTGGAAGCCCCCCGAAGGTTAAGGCCACTTCCTCCGCACGTTTACGGGCGCCAGGAGAATATTTAGTTTCTATAGTTCCATTGCAGCCAGGTCATTCACTGTACACACAACATTTGTACAACAAACCAGCGCTTCTCAGGAGTGTACGAAAAGGGAAAGGAGTAGTGTGAGACGTGTATATTTTTCACATAAATCAAGAGCTTTCCAATGAGTGACAACTTTTTTCTTTTTCTTTTTTTTTTTACTTTCTTCGGTGAGTGAGAAAGGAAAGTTATATAATCGGCTCTTCAGATCTTCATTTTTTAAGATATACTATTTGGGAAAAGGGCCTGTGTGTGTCTATGAACGCGATTGATCGAAAATTGCTGAACTAAATCATCTCAAACTTGATAGCTAGCCTGCAGGTCAGCGTAAGACGCGAAAATAAGGGTATGAGCAAAATCCCTCCGAAACTATAGTTATCATAGTGATCAACAATTTTTTCTCAACCGAATTTGATTGAATTTTTCGTATCGACAGTTGCAAATAACACAATGTGGCGAAATCTCAAAAGTCTCATTCGTTGGAAAATGACGAGAGCAGCGCAATAAATTACCAAACATTTCGACGAAAATTTTATCGATTTTAGCGCATTTTTTTCTGCTCAAATGTTACCAGAATCTCTAGAAAAATTGTTGGTTGTCCAATCAAGTGCCTGTGTGGTGATAATTTGATAATATAGCTAGCCTATCACATAACATTGCTTTTTACCTCGTTGAACCATGGAAAGTAAAGAACGGTAGAGCTTTAGAATAAGCATTATTTTTGGTGCGTTCATTCCTCAATCAACTGAATATTTGATGTAGCCGCTGTGCAGATATGCATACTAGTGCTTTTATGCTTCTGCTGAATCCCAATTGTGTATACATTTAAACGTAATTGAAACCAAAACAATTGGTTACATTTAATTCAGTATGAAGCAGGGTGTGGGACATTGAGGTCTTTCTAAGGATAATTTTTAGAATAAAATTTTGCGCTACCTACACAGATCGAAGCAACGATTTACTAGCACTACCCCATGCTAGGATATTTTAATAAAGAAAAAAGTAAACCAAAGCAAATAGGTGCCAACTGCCGAGTAGGCAAAAAACGTCGAATTTCCTCAAAAACGCAAAATAACTTTCTCAAAAGAAAGTAGAAAGTATAGAATAAATACGGAAATTTAATGTCAACTTATCAAATGTGACCTCGAGATGTTTACGTTTTCCGACCGAAGGGAAGAAAGTGGCGGTTCAAAAAGGACAGAACTGCCGCTGCCGCTGTTGGAAAAAAACTTGATTGGCGAGGTTTCATCTTATTTCAAGGCTAAACAATTTGGCCTCAATTTTGTATTAATACCTTCCCGTTTACTATTTTGTATTAACTTCCGTCATTCATACGTTGTCAATTGTTTCACTTCCTTAAGGCACGAGAAAAAGGAGGCTGATTTACTGCGGACACTGAATGACGCGGAAATCGAAAAAGAAGACGAAACGTCCACGCTTTTTCGAGCTGCTTCCCTCACAACCACCCTCATGGACCTTTACATGAAGTCCATTTGCCACGGGTTCCTTCAATTAGCGGTTCAAGGTGTCGTCAATAAACTTCTAACTGCTAAGCAGTCTTGTGAGGTAGGCAAACATGCTAGTTCTCAATCTGTCTTTGCATCGTGTGTTTATTAGCCAATGATTAGGTAGAAAACAGCTGAAAACATGTGCTCCTCACAACTTTCCCCTTGAATTATGTAATTGTTCAAGTCTAGTGGGATAATTTTTTATTTGTTGGACTTTTATAACCTCGTTGGACAGATCACACTTTTCTTCAGCTGTTCAGATTTTATTTGTACGTGGTGATTTGGAATAACGAAAGATACTTTCCTAATTTTAATTTTCTAATAGTGCAAAAAATAGGGAACATTGACTGCGAAAACTGTATTGTTGGAGAGCACTTCAAAATTCGTTAAGTTGTCCCATTATTTACCAGGTGTAACAAGCTCTAGTTTCTTAACATAGATTCTTAGTCTTGGGAAAAATGTACGCGTCAGAATTATGATGTTTGAAAACTGGGGCTGTCTTATTTGATACGAAAAGAAAGTCTCTAGTACGTTTCTAGTTGATGAGCGCTGCCAAGAAAACTTGCCAGTGCACCTAATGTTATCGCTGCCTGGGTTCCTAACCCATAAACCTGCACCCACTTGACCCCACCTCCCTCTGATCTGTCTGTGATACCATGACCCCAGTATCAAGGGTGGGACCAGCCCTTTCTCATCTGGATCTTTCAGTATAATAGGGAGTATCTTGAAGGATAGTTCGTAGTCGTAGTTCATCTGTACTGAGTCCCTAACATGCAAAGCAGCCCCACTGTCCCACCCCTAAACACCCTGTGCATTGTCAGGTGCTGTGGCACCCTTCTATCCCGCCTGACAAATCCCTGTACTAACATAGTGTCTGCAATCAAGTTTTACATGTATGTGGAGAGGTGCAAAGCCCAACAGGACCTTCAGTGCAGTTGAGGGAGTCAGCATACAACCCATCACAGCTATGCAGGCCGTGCGCTGCACAGTATTCCTTCCTGTCCTGATCCACCAGACTGAGGCATCAAAGGTAACCACTGGCCTATCAATCGCCTTGTACATCCACAAGACCATCCTTGGCCACAACCTACCAGTCTTCCCAACCATCTTCAGGACTGTCCTCATAGTTGTAGCCTATTAGGATATTTCATCGATAGTTTAACATTCCCATTTGTTGTCGTTGTTTGTGTTATTGTCGATGAATGTTTCTTGCTGTAACTATGCCTTCCATGATTATGTTTCATCACTCCGGGGCATGGCGACTATGGCGATAGACTTCTTTACTGAACAAAACTTGCTACGCTAGATGTGAATGGGCGTTAGATAAATAGCAAGCAAGATGGGAATCCTTGTCAAAAGGGGCGTGCCACATATGAGTTTTTTTGCCAACATTCGTGAACGCCTTAGGAGAAATTGGGTTGATCTTGCACATCTTGCCTCCAGTCCGGAGGAAACAAGAAATCACGTGCTGCTCCACTGTAGTTCCTACAACAGTGAGGAATGGTTGTAGGAAAAGCAGCCAAACCTTCCAGCTTTGATTGCTACGCAACCTTATAACTGTTTCGTTCAGTTTGCAAAAAACGGTATGACAAAAAAAAACGTGGCCACAATTGATATCTCCCTTTGAAACTTTCCACCCAAGTAAATTGTTGGTTAGCCTGGTAGGGAGCTACATTAAGAGCTCTGCCTGGATGCTAAGGATTCTCACGGGTCATACCTTCCTGTGATAACATATGGGCAACTGGTGTACAGACCTCACTGCCCTTGAACCACCTCACATGCCAGAACAGTCTACTATAGAGCAGTTGTGCTAATAGTTCAGTACGCGGTGGTAACATGGTGGATTGCCCTATTTCTGCGAGACGGGCAGAGGGTTTGCATTCTTTAGTGAGACAATATCTTGGCAGCCCTGGACATCATACAATAGCTTGCAGCCCTCCCCTTCTCCCCCATCCATCAGTGCGGATCTTCTGCTGGACCTTGGACAGGTTCACCACAATCCTGCAAGCATGAACGAACTAGCGATGAGGCCTGGAGGCGTGGCAGCGTTGGAGGTGCGGGACAGTATCACCCGCCCTCAATAGAGGTGTTTTAATGAACCTCATTACTGAGTAGCAGTACACGACTCCTAGGGGCTCACTGGCGAGCCAGTACGTAAAAAATACCTGGGGTAAATAACCCATTGCGTGTAGAATCAGTAATTGATAAGGTAAGAGGCAGCGACACAAATGTTGACAATAGGCATAAATATAACGGATCAAAGGGAGGGACTTGGTGAAGGGAGAGGGGGAGTTGTGTGTTGTGACGGCTTTGATGTCAACATTTAACTTGGTGAAGTTTGAAGAAATTGAAATGGATGGAAAATGAACTGTGAAATAGTTGTAGCATAGTGTATTCGAATATTTCATATGCACGGTTGTTAATTTGCCTATTTATTAACGTATTTTGTACTATTCTCAGCTAAACCCAACAAAAATGGAAAGCCCTGACGATGCATGTGCGAATGCAGAGTTTCTCCTTCAAATTCTCGACGAAGTTACTTTCTCAATCTTCAGTTCGTCCGAAGCTTGCCCTAAGTACGTTTTAATTACGATTCACTCGCTCATAATTATTTTTTTTTTCTCTCTCTCTCCCCCCCCCCGCTCTTCGATTGACGATCTCATCTTAAATCTCGCAGGACCTTGCGGTATATTTGTGGTTGCCTCCAAAAATCCGCCAGAAGCAAGTGGCCTCACGAACGATTTGTAAGAACGCGGGTCGTCAGCGGCTTCATATTTCTGAGGTTGTTGTGCCCAGCCATTCTCAATCCTCGGCTGTTCAACTTGATTTCAGGTGAATGGTTTATAATTAGTTTCGTTAAACGCGTTTATGCGAATTTTGAGGATCCTTACGAGAGGAAAAATAAGATTTAAGGCAACGTTTCGATTATGTTATTAACTTTCATCAGGACTGTAAAAACAGCAACAAGAAAAACCTAACCCGCTAACACATACACTTTAAGTATGAATTGCTGATCTTTTGCCTGGTGGAGTCATTTTCCGTGTTTACAAATATTCTTCTTCCTATGTCCACTCTCTATTTCATGTCTGCCGTTCGGCAGCATCTTCCTTGAGTCTTCAATTTCTGCAATTTAGATAATTTACCGACAAATTATGAAGACATAAAAACATTGAGAATTGATCTTTTCCACATTTTTGTTGAGGGTTAAGGGTTCTTCCTTTTCTTAGTTTTTGTGGTTTTAAGCTCGACAACGAATGAAGTTGCTCTCTACTGAATTTTTAAGTACGTTTTGGGAAAATATTTTTTATTCAGACAAATAGCGCAAGACTTTCAATTCCCTCAGCTTTTACGCCGCGTTCTTCACAATCAAATAACTATGACCTTATTCTTTTCCTCGTCGTTGGAAACCAGTAATTAGGGTCAATGTCAGCTTAGTTCTCAAGTCTTGGCGAGTCTACTACTGCTTTGTATTATTACTTTTGATGTCTCCCACAGAGCCAGCGTCGCCTATGGCGTCTCGATCCCTCATCATGGTAGCTAAATGCTTACAAAATTTGGCAAATTTGGTCGAATTCGGGGGAAAGGAGCCTTACATGGAAGTGGTCAACCCGTTTATATTGAAAAACAAGGAGCGAATGGTCGTATTTCTCGATCTACTGTCGGTAAGACCATGTGGTTTGAAATTATAATGACTATTTTCGTAGTCTTCAGCGTATAACTTTTGTTATCTGCGCTTAGAACGTTCCTGAAAAACCTGAAAGTGAAGGAGAAAGAAACAAAGGCGACCCTGCCAGAGACCTCGGTACGATACACCACATATGCGTTGCTCATCTTAAAGAACTTCAAGTTCTCAGTCGATCTCAGGTAAGCTAATATTTCACTTTTGTTTTGGAATTCCACGATTAAACATGCCGCAAAAAGTGACGGAATGAAGATAACCCACAGGATTTTGTCAGCAGTTTGTACACAAACAGTTCCGAAATTGTAAAAAAGGAAAGAGATCAAAAGCAGAGCCACAAACTTTTGGAGGAAGAACCGTCGGCTACTTGCCCAGAAACGCGTATCCGCTATTCAAATACCAAATAATTGGAGTTGGGCGACCGTTGTAAGTGACAACTGCCTACGATATCCACGTTGACTAAACTGTACTACAGTCCTATCTAATCTTACAAAACACCTCAAATAACAATCAAACGAATTTTAATTATGACAACGGGGATTTTAATTAACAGTATCGTACAAACTTAATAGAACATGAATTTTATTCAAAGGAATACGATTTATATTTACGAAAATGAGAATTTCGATAAAATTGGAAATAGGAATCCCGTTTATGATACAAAAAGTAACAATCTTAATCCTACAAGCGTAATTTGAAGGGCTAGAACTTAAACATGCCAACACATAAGCAGGCCAGAAATGTAAGTCGCCAAAAGCATCAGAAAATGAGTGCAGTTCTTCTATTACATGAAGTAGTGATTTTAAATCTGACATTAAGAGCATTGAAGGAAAGCTAATTTACAACCTTTGTACTGTAATGACAAAGATACTGTTATAGTGTAGTCAAGACGATAGGTGTGGAGAACAGATGTTTTCCCTTCACAGGCTTCGTCAAATGGACAACAATATGGAGGGACAATGTAGTAACGTGATAAATTGGGGTTAGTAAGCAAACAATCAACAAATTTGTCAATTGAAAACGTTGAGGTACCAGGCTGGTGCGTTGCTGTTGAGACTGGTTTCAAACAATGTGGCCTGTAATAAATAGAGAACTTTGACTTAGGACCGATGTATTTACGTTTGCTCATCCGATCGACATCATACCAAGGCTTAGTATGAACATCTCTAAAATCCAGACGCAAAGTGCTTAGATCAAAATAAGATGAGCAGATAAGACCTAGTGGTTGAGGAGCATCTAACATGCTAAATGTTGAGGGCAGTGAGTATGTTGAAGATAACTGTTGACAAATAAATCGTGTAATGAAATCATTGATTGATGGCGTATCTGATTCCTTTGACATGACAGTTTAGACCATCGAAAGTTACTGAAGGTAAACTTCGCTTGCAACGGCAAAAAGTCTTGGAACACATTATGATAAATGAAAGAAGCCTTAGAAATTGTTGAGACATTCTCAAAAGTTGTTAACTCTTGGAAATCCCAATAGAATTGACCAAATCCCGTAAACCAGACAAGTGAAGTTTGAGCCTGGTAAAAACTGGTAAACCTCTAATGTGGGATGAGATCGTAAGGCTCCTTCTATAACATCGACGATATCAAAGTATAAGTTGGCGATAACGTCTAACTCGTCTGAATCTATTCTGTCGACAGCGAGAAGGAAGTGGTTTCTTGTTACGGAGTCTATGGCCTCGAGAGGGAACCCTCCGCTTACTGCCAAATCGTAGGGACCGCATGTATCGAGGGATGAATGGGTTCTACTTAATTCGAGCTCTTGAACAGTTCCACTCTGGAAAGAAAAGTCTGTAGGCTCGTAGTTAGACGCGAAAATGATCAAACCACTCAAGATTATGGACACGGGATCTTGGTGTAACCGCTTGACAAATACAGGTTTACCTGCAAGAAGGTTAAGCATAAATGAACGACGCATGGTGGATGGGTCAAAGTAATTTACAATGATAACTTTGTGAGTCACTGATGGTGGGAAAGTTGTTACCATCACAGTATAAGGTAACAGACAAAGCATCCCTAACTAAGTTGCTCGCAAAGACAGTTTTGCCAGTATCAGGGGGACCCCGAAGGTACATATGTTTCTTTTTGTGATACCACGACGTACTAACGTGCTAACTATACATTTCAAAAGCGGACAGCGACCAAGTACCATAAATGGACAGATCAAAACAAGGTAAGATGAAATAAGTAACTGGTGGTTCCTTGTTCTCCTCCTTATAAAATTCGATCGTAAATCGAATCGTCCCCAGAAACGCGCGAAGGCTTTTTTGAGAAAGGAAAGAAGGGGTCGTGAAAGAAAAAAATGGTGGAACAACATAGTTTTCAATCAATTTGGCCACTTTTTTGAGCTTTACCTCCTGTAAGGTGACGTTACGGAGTGGGTGAGGAAGGTCTTACATTCCCTTAGACAAACCTATAGAACACTCCAACACCTATGTAGTGATTGCAGTTGATGGTTGTGTGTCTTAGTTCTGTTCATATTATCATCAAATGCCTAGTTTTCCATCTAGCTAGAGGTTGGGTTTATAAAGTGCGCTGGCGTTTTTCAGAATTGATTGTCGATGTATCTAGCTCATTTTAAATTTATTGCGGACAACATTTTTCCCTGAAGAATGATGTATTTAGTGTCACAGTAAACTGTTGAAGAAAAAGTGCTACTATGACTTCATCAGTGCATTGTGAACGAGATGACTGAATGTCTGAAGTGTAGCGCAGTAGGTGTTGAGGAAGTAAGCACGTTACACCGAGGATGCATAAGATTGACTACTGCTGATGATGTAGTACCGGGTGCTCACTAAAACGCAATTCAGAAAACTCCAAACATGAAGGAGGGTGCAATACAGAAACAAGAAGCCACAGTATGAATCAACAGTAGAGACACCAGAATATTAGCTGGAATTCATTGTAACGCAGTGACGATGTCACAGAGAAAGATCTTAATTATAGGCTGCGTCATCTAGGAAATGTTAAAGTCAACGTGTCTGTGTGGTGGGTCCGTCTTCTCTGGCTGATGAGATACTGTGAGCGAGCGTTTTCGATGTAAAGACATCATCGTCTGGCCGTTAAGTCAGTACTGAAGTCAGTTGGTTGGTCGTAGTCTTTATATAAGAAGAGAAAGGTGGACGGTGTTGCATCGCGATGGAGGGGGGGGGGAGGTTCGAAGGGAAAGGAGCCTGGTCATCCTGGGAAATACGTTGGAAGTGAAAGGAAAGGAGTGTAATGCCAGTTTTGTATGTCTTGGATAGTCGCCCACGGTTACTCACCAGCCAGCGAAGATGGATCCACCTAACAGGCACGTTAACTTTAATAATTGACCTACTGGTGGAATTAACCCAATCACTTCAATACCAAGGAAATACTTTGACGTTAGAGGTGCCCTATCAACTAACATCTTCTAACTCAGGGCGTTTGGTTAGCCACGGCATGTTCTGACTCGACTCGAATGGTTTAGTTCTGGCGACCATGAGTGTTGGGTGTGCAAAGTATCTCGTAGGATCAGCTGAATATGAAGAGGGGCCTTCAACACACGCTGAACTGTACACCATATCTGTGTTTGATTACACGTACAACCCACACGCCAAGATAAGGTGTAATGCCTCCTGTCCTTCCTTCGACCAATTCTCCTGCGAATAACCGACGCAGACGGCATGAACAATCCGTTTGCAAATGGAACACAACACCGCTTCCGCATGTGTAGTGATCTGTTCTTTCATATTTCGCGCGGATCATGACAGACAAAGGAAACAGCAAGGGGGGGGGGTACTGGTGTACAGGAATCCCACTGTGTTAGCCTGGAGAAATGTACTAGGCAGCTACCAAATACGTATGTGTGACAATAGCATGTTATATGGAAATGGTCGGGCGGGTTTAAGAAGATCGTACAAATTTCTCCTCGAAAGGTGTTAAAAATAAAGATTATAAAAGAAAGTGACTTTTTTGGATTAAATAAAAGGGGCAATAGAATATGAAAGTAAATAGGAACAAATAATTTTCCTCCCGACGTACATATGATTCAGACACTCACCAAGTTCGCTAATGCTCGGTCGGCGCATAAACACAGACTGAGCTCTCCAGCTCAGGGCTCTCTTCGTTTGATAAGACAGCCTGGCTTGCGGAGTCCAGAAGTCGTGACTCTGTCACATGGTACAGTACAGTGGCATCTTTTACGATGCTCCTCGTATGCTGAATACCGAATATTATGCTACAATTCTGAATATTGTTTCATGTGGATCAAACCCTGAAGAGCAACTGCAATTCCTGGGACAAAACGCTTGATTTGGTTTCAACTTAGCTTCCCATAGGAGTGGAGAGTATAACTCGATAATATAATTTTTTTGGAGTAAAAATAATCAGCCTAATGTGAACTGGGAATATCACCTGCAAACAGTGGTTCTTATTTTTAATGGCAAGGTCGTTTATATGGCGTCATGCCACCCACTCCCCATCGATAATGGGGATTTCTAGGCTCTTCGCTCCACCCATGGCTTCTAGGGTGAGGGAGTGTTCCCTCATCTTTCCTCGAGCGTACTACGGCTTTTGCTCGGGCACATCAACAAGACCTGTTGTCTGCTACATTCCACTTTTAATCAGCCTTACTTCGTATGTTATTAATTTGCGCGTATTTCTTTCACAGGTAACCCTTAAGAAACTGGTCACTGTCACGGAAATGCTGAGTAAACACAAACAGAAGTACTTGGAAATGATAAGGTAGTTCCAAGGTGTGCCAGTGAACAATGTGCTGTGAATTCGACGTTGGTTAGGCCTCTAGTGCGATTCATGCGTGGGGAGAAACGAAAGAAGACAAAAAAAAAGGATAACTGCGTGGAGCCTTTCGATTAGCTAAGTAAGGTTATAATATTTGATCGAAAGTGTAGGTTCAAAGTTGACGTCACTCCTTGCAGAGGCTTTTCAAGGATTAGGAGATAAATGTACGGTGTAAACCCCTCTCCCACCCTTCCACTTGGAACCTTCAATTTAAAAATCGTATTTAGAGCCATTAGATCGACACCATCATTTAACGTCATACATTGAAAATAAATGTGTGAATGTTACAAACAAGTGCCAACCCTTCTTAGTTTAGCACCTCTACCTCCTCCCACGAATTCCTCATTTCTTCAATATTTATTGTAGAATTAAGTACAGTAAAAAAAAAAAAAGCATATCCATGTTTGGAAAATTCCCCGATATTCCGCTCGCCCGTTTTTCTTTTCTGACTGGATAACAGGGTATGTACACTACTGTGTTATTTATGGGTGTGAAATACGTACTTAACCCTCATTCCACACTCCCTAAGGCATGTTAGCACCTTCGCATTTAAAGTCTGCACTTGCATCGAATTTACTTGGTACAAATTGTCGCTGTTATATTTTGATTCCCTTGTGAAAGTAACTCAACTGATACGGCGATTAGCGTGCAGAGGGTTTCAACCAATAGCTATCCCGTTGGTGGTAGTAGGAAGATCGCAAGTGAACGTACAATGCCTACACGGGATAAGCGACTGGATGGCACTGCAGCAGATCTAACGTTGAAACCCGTTTGCATGGCATGTCGTAAAAAAAAACTTGGGATCCTCGTTCAAGTGTTCAGTTTCATATTCACTCTAATCATTTCCAGTTTACACTTTACTGCGATAGCCAAACATAATTTGCTTATTACGTCGAATTCTTTCCATCCTCCGTGTATTTTCTTTCGTAGTAACGTTCATATTTACCTATCTAAATTGAGTACTTCACCTGGCGTGAACTGGTTGCTGGTATGAATAGGTGGAGGTAGTTGTCGACTAAGAGTAGCGCAGTGATTGTAGTAGAAAAAAGATAATAGTTCAACAACCAACAAGCACGAGAGATACGGTGGATCCCTGTTAAAAACTGCTTTTACGTTTATGATAAAAAGTCGTGATCCTCAATAAAATAATTCGTTCCGTTTTATCTTCGTCGAAAACTCGATTTTTCCGAAATGGAAAAGCGTTTTCTTTTTCTAAAAAACGCCAATGTTTTTTTTAAACGCGAATATTTTGCTTTTTAGAAATGTGTATAAATGTTAGGGGGAAGAGTAAAATATAGAAGGACGTGCAACATAACAAAACAAAAATCCACATATCCAGGTAAGCGTCCGTTATGTCTCCAGACATTTTGGTTAACATCAGGAGTGAACCCCTGATGGTCGAGATGAGGGAAACTCGTCGTTTTAATAAGGCCGCACTGAGATCTTCTATTGTCTTGATCAGATGTACTCGACCTCCCTCGCTTTTCCTTAAAAAACGTTTCCATCCTTGATCCAAACAAACTTATAATGATTTTCTCTCCTGAAACTCTTTGCGGCGTTGAGCGACTTTCGCTTGCTGAACGTGAGACTATGGTTGATGAAAATTTTCGTTTCTTCGCCTTCAATGAATCCTAAATGACGACAGGTTAAGTTCCTGCGCTGCCGTAAGACCCCCATCAGCTTATCCTTATCTAATTTGCTTACAAAGCTCACAAAAACCGAGCCCCATCGATCATCCCGAACAGTCAAGGACCGTCTAAAACAATTGTTTAGTTTCTCGACTGAAATGTCAACGCTCAGCACACTCGTGTTTGACCAGATCAACTTCAGGTCTTTCATTTCTTGTATGTATTCATTCCCATGATGGGCAAATGGCTCCGCCAACCGCTTAATCTCTTTCATTACCCCACTCATGTCGACGCTCTCTCCTAAGCTTTGTTTGCTTATAACAACTGGCTACGAATCAAGCGATGACGAACCCCTCCTTCCACTGGTACAGGTAGCACAATAAAATGGCTTTTCACTTTCTTTGATGAACAAGTAATCTTCTTTCTTCAGATTTTCACTGTCCAAGTGAAAAGTACAATTGCAAATATGACACTGTAGGCGATAAGCATTGTGCCCAAAACCTTTGGTACACGAACCACAACCACAATGTTTTGCGCTCATAATTCCGTTAATAACTCCCGACAAAACTAAGCGACCACAGAAAGGTGTTCACGCCACGACAACTAGAAGCCTTTCTTGACAAACTTCATTACTATCCCACCCGCAAAACCACTTTAAGGATAAGGGCGCGTGCGAAAATGGCAAACAACCAAATCTCTCTTTGCGACTGTTCGATCTCGCCCACCTTCATCTGCATTTCGACCAATCGACGTGTAGGTCAGAGGTGCTGAGTAGCGGATTCTGCAAGGCAAGTCTGGAATTATCCGAGATTATGTACTTATGAGGGGGTGGCTGTGGTGCAACTCAGAGCGCTTGGGGTGCCTTAGCTGTGGCCAGATGAGTTTGTAGGGATGGATCTCAAGGCCGTCTTGCATTTTGTGCGAGAATGGCGAGGTTGAATTGGGGACGTCCCATCAGGGGGATCCATGGTAACTTGGTGTGGAACTGAGAGGACTGCATGGTATCTAATGTACACCATAGGCTCATCTGAGGCTGCACTGGGGGTTTTCTTAGTTGCCACTAGTATATAGGGGGAGCAAAGTGAAGTCTGGAGCTTTTGCGCTTTGTAAGAGGGGGGGGGGGAGAGAGAGAGAGAGAACGCTGGCTCGCTTTGAATCCAAGGACTGTGTGAATGTCCCCGCTCAATGATTCACACGTTTTGGTTGCTGCAACCTCACAGGCAATGAGTGTACTAAAGGAAAGTTCATGCAGGTGTCATTGTCGAAGTTCCTTGCAGGCACCGTTTAAGTATGTCGTAGCAGTTCTCATTAACATTAGAGGATCACTTAAGAACCTACAGTAGCAAGCGCTCATCAATGAGCTTGAAGGTTGGGGAATTCGTCGTAACCTGTACTTGCTCGTCAGAAGTTACCTTACAAATAAAACTACTACGAACGAATGCAGACGGGGCTCAGTCTTCGAAGGCTCTCTCAAAAGTCTTTTGATAGTTGTAAGGCATACGCCTATGTGGATGACCTGGCTATGCTGATCTGTGCACAGTCGATGCACCAACTCCAGCCGAAAACCCATCAAGTACTCCGAACTATCACTAAATAGGGCGATCACGTCAAGCTACAAGTGACTGAGAAAAAATCAGCTCATCCTTTTAAAGGAGAAACTAATAGCCAGCTGCCAATGCGGTATAGTGGCCACAGGCTCCTTGTTGAGAATCAAGTCAAGTACTTGGGAATCACTATAATTGAGAGGTGGCGTTTTAGCCCACCCCTCCAGTCCCTCATAGGCAATCTCATAGGAAATTTCACAAGCAATTGGCAAGGCCACTTGGGGCGTGAAACTATCACTATTTACTTAGGGGTGATATTGGTTGCTGCTCCATTGTCTGGAGTAGCAAAGGAGAGTACAAGTCCAATCCTAGAGAGATACGCCCTGTTGACCACCAAAGCCAACATGCGAGTATCCTCTGAAGCACTCCAAGTGATCACTGGACTAGGCTGTGGAGTGCATGGCAGACTGGAGAGTGAAAAGGGAATGTGGGCTGATCTCTGTATAGAACTCTCAACTGAACAAAAATTTGCCACGCGAGATGGGCATTAGATAAATGGCAAGCGAGATAGAAATCCTCATCATAAGGGGCGTGACACACACGAGTTCTTTCCCAACATCCATGAACATCTTGGAAGAAAGTAGGTTGAACCTTTACAGGACAGGTGACTTCAATACGCAGCTCCACTTCTTTTCTTTCACGTCTTACGCCTCCATTTCGGAGCAAACAAGAAACCACATGGTGCTCCACCGATTTCCTATGACAGTGAACGATAGTGGATAGAAGAGCATCCAAACCTACCATCCTTGACTGCTACCCAATTTTGCCGGTAATCTCTCCCCTTGAAACTTGCCACCTAAGTGAATAGTTAGGTCAGGTGAGAAACGAGATGAAGAGTACTCCCAAGATGATACAGAATCCCCATCGGGTAAAACAGCAGCAACCCCCCGTTTGGAAACTGGCTGAATAACAACCTGTCAGGTCTGGGTGTGTTGGATGCTGAGTAAGTACCCAGGCTCTTGCACAATATGGGAAAACATACCCAATATTTTCATAATTGTTCATGTCGAGCCAGATACACTCACAAGGGGCAAATGAATAGTAAAAGGAGAGATGGGGAACTTAAAAAAGATGTGCATGTTGCCATTGATGCTGTTTTTGGTCGTTACTGTCTTCAAAGACGCTTTTTTACGTTTGTCAATTACGTACAAACATCTCTTCAAGTGCTTCCCCTTTTCCATTTCAATTTATTTCATATACTCTTCAGTTTTTACTTTCCTTTGCCCTGGTATAAAATTAACTATAGTTATCACAGTGAACAAAACACTTTTTTCTCAAAAACGGCTCTTTTGATTAAATTGTTAGTTCGGCAGCTCAAAGTTGCATAAAATTCTCATTTATGAGAAAATTACAGCACAAATAAATTATAAAACATTTCGTAGGAACCCCATTCATACTACACTCGAATTCTCTGAAACATAAACGATGGGAATTTAATAACTCTCATGAAAAGATAAGGAGCGACCCCAGAAATTTCGAATTCCAACCACTGCCATTTCAATTACTATTTCTCACAGTTTTCGCCCGATGATACAAAAATTCGTCTTTATCTTTCACTAAAAAAAATCTTGTTGAGTGTCATGAATCCCCTTTGCAGCTCAATAACGGCCGTTGTGTAAGTAGGAGCAACTCAATAAATTCGAGTGCAGTGCTAGGCCGGTGCTGTGGGGGCTGTCTGACTAGTGCTGAGTTAGGATGAGCCGTGCACTTTCCAAAGGTCGGGCACCCAATTCTAGTACCAGTCGCGGTGATGGGTTTCGTCGTGACGGAAAAATTCTCTCTCGGTTCGATTAAATGCGTCAAGTACGCTAATGCATCGCTTAATTTTTTTCGTTTCTATTCTCGGAGCAACGAATCAAAATATTAGTCATCGCGCAACTTTCTTCGTCTTTTCAGGAAGTGAATTGCCTATGCGGTGGATCGTGAGGGCCTACGTTGTAAATACGATTATGTAGAAAATAGTTAAAGTTGATTTGGTGTTGTAGTATCTCGGAATTTAGGCCGAAATCTCCTATGTTCCCAACTGTTAGACTTCCACTTGAAATTATCAAAAATGCGTCACGAGCCAATTTATTTTTTTTTAACAGTTTTCGATAATTTACAGAACCAGTCGAAACGATTTGCATTTCCCTCGCATCTGGTCGTTCCAAAACCGTTCATAGTGTGCATGTAGACGATAGTTATATTCCATCCAAAAGACCAAGTCACAAAGAGCTATTCAGCCAAAATATCACTCACGTGCAACTTGTTTTGTTCCTCTTTTCATTACCCTGTTTCCACCACCGATGTAAATGTGTTTTACATAAAGTCAACTCATTAATTTAAAACGACGTACTTTTTAACTATTAGGAGAAACAAATAAAAATAAAGGAGGAATCGCAGGCAGACTGTTTCACTTCGCTTTTTCAGCTGACGTCAATGAGTCTCCATTTATACGTTAATCCTGTTTTTATTTGTCTCCCTTAATGATTTATAAAGTATAGTTCGCAACGAAACGCTATGTTAAGAATGATGTATATAAATGCACGAAACTAGAATTCATTGGTGAACGGCAACATTGTCGAAATTTAGTAGCTGAAACTTTTAACTATTCACAGAAACGAAAAATCTGTGATTTTGCAATGAACTACAGGCAACATTACCCACTGCAGTATTTACTCAACCTGCTGCGGGCATACGTATGCGTTATGCTACCGAAAAATGATTGTTTTGTATTTCTTTCTTGACATCATCTTGCTCCATCCCTCTTTTACGCTCAAGTTGTCTCTTTGATTCATTTTAAACCTAACCTAACTCATTTGTAAACAGAAGAACGTGTCTATGTGAAAAGTGTATCACACTGAACTACAACCCTTTTTAATTCTACAATATTACATCGAAATAATCCGCACAGTGTCCTTTTTACTTCACTGAGACTGAGTGACCTTGAAGCAAGATTGCCGAAACTGACGTAAATCGTCGCTTCTCTTGCAGAAATGCAGGATTTGGGTTCATGGGTAGCTGGATCAAGTCGTAGGCAGGTCAAGTCGTCAGGCAATTAACTTCTAAATGCGTACTTTGAGTGATTTGAGCTCAAACTCGCGTTGTACGACTTTTCCAAAGTTTCTTGTCTGGAACATCTCAGGGCCGATGTGGGTGCCGAATTAAATAATACCCTTCGAGACCTCTTATATCCCGACAAACCCGAAAAGGAGACATTCGAGGAAATGGTTAATATTCTAATCGCACACTTCAGGCCACTAAAAATAAATACTGCGACGCAATTCGATTATGTAAACTCCTTCAAGAACCAAACGAGCCAGTCGCGGCCTGCGCTAAGAGACGACTTGAGCGTAAAAGAGGGATGGAGCAAGATGACGTCAAGAAAGAAGTAAATACACAACAATTATAACCTGCAAAGGTTGTCAAAGCTAGAACGCAGTTTGTCGAACCAATATTTTCTTCCAGAGTACACACACCCTTCCAGAAATAATAATAAGTCTTCCTGCAGAACCAAGAAATTGTCGAATTCCATTCATCGAGCTAACGCTTGGTCTTACTGACTTTAAAGTGCTAATCCATGTAACTAGCGACCCCCATTGTTGTTGTTCCCTCATATTTAATTGTGATCTCAGATTAACTTTGACTTGAACACATTCCATTATCAAGTTTCAAATTTGAATGTTAAATGTTTAATGTTCCTAGTTCAGGTCCCAATTTTACTTTTGTTTTTTTAAATTTTAGTCTCACGATGGCCGCAAGGATAACGATCAATAGGTTTTAAAATTGTAGATCAACGCGAAATTCTTGTGAGCGGTTCGTGAATAGTATTCTTGTTTTCTGTGCGTACAAAAAAAAAATTTTTTTTTTTATTCACGAAAGGTGCCAAAAAAGTGAATTTCTTTAGTGTTAACGTATTTTTTTAAAAAGTGCCGCGTCATTCTTTTTCAAAATTGATGCCAACGAGCGAATGTTTTTAATTGTTTAAATGTAACTAAACAGCTGTATCTTCCAATTAACGGAAGCACTTGTTTCGGCTCTTATAACATTACGACGCCTATTACCTGCAGCGCAAAGCTTAATGAGCCTGTGATAAGATTTTATTTTTGACGCATCTCTCGAATGCGTCGTATTTTTGTTGTCTGTTGTTTTAAAAGTGTTCAGTCTGCATTTATTCGTTCTTTTTTTGTCCCTCCCCTAGTCAAAATTTATAGAATTACTACTGTAATCTTGTGAATTACGGAGCTAGACCCGAAGGTTCAGATTTCAGGAAGAACGCCGAAGCGCACTCTAATTGTAAACTACGCGATTTTCAAACTTGTTAGTTCTCAACGTTGTTCTACTTATTGTACATTTATTGTATCGCTGTTTGTTGGTGTTTACACTTAGAAAACAAATGGTGTCCCTCACTTTAAAAAAAAAACAACCCTGCATGTAGTTTTTATTTTTTATTCGACGAAAAATGAGTAAAAAAAAGAAGATTTTGTGCAATTGAAGAAAGTTCAATTGGCTGAGAACTCTAAAACCCCTCACACAGAAAAAAAAAAATTTGGTGTTAATAAAATTAAAAAGTCTGCCGATTTTTACTATTTCCTATTAGTATTGCTACTTGAGTAAAGACCTTTGTTGTTACTGTCTTTTGGGCTGTTTTTATTGTGATGACCTCCTTCCCATTATATCAGTAGCAGAATCAGGTGATTAATTGCTTTGTGAGAGAGAGTAAGATGGGGAGGAGAGATTGGTGTATAGTAAATTTGTGTATTTAATCAACCAGAGGCAGTTAGTGAGACCTTCTACTGTCCCTGGTAGAACACTGAAGTTACTGAACAATTTACGAGCTTCTGACAGTTATATACTACACAGTAGTAGTTGAGTTCAGCTGTAAGTGAAAAATAAAAACGAAGAAAAACAAAATAAATCAAAAACAGATCAGCATATTTGAGAATGGAATTTAAAACGTTCCCATGCTTTGAGTGAGTTTGAAGAGGTCACGATTGCTGTGGCTGTGAAGGATCTGTTGAAAAGTGTTGTTTCGATGTTGTGGATTTGTATGAGATTCTTTCGGTCGTGATGCTGGTGACGACCTTCCAGGAATGCGAATTTCTTAGCAAGGTACTGCGGTGACCCAAAATTAGCGTTTTGAACAGCATCGTCCCAATAACCAGTTGCAGCTGCTCTTCGATCTTCAGCCATGCGAGCTTGAGTATGAGGTAACATGCTCATCCCATTTGAGTCGATAGGTGAACCATACTGGCATGTCAATGAGGGCTAGACTATATCCAAAATTGTGCGTAACCATGGACTGGACAAGCTGAAGTCTTGCACTATACACTACGTGGGAAGTCCACTGCAAACTGATGGAGCTGGAAAGTAGTCTCAAGTACTCCATTACCATAGCCTAGCAGTTGAAAGAGTTGATTACCACCATAGTATCCAATGTATTAGACGTTGAGTGAATTAAAATACTTGTGAAATATTTTGATACTGAATGCTCTAAACCCACAATACAGTTTTTTTTCCATGGCTCCCCGAAGTAAAAAGGGATGTTATGTAATTGGCGGAGGAAAAATGTTTGAGTTCTCATCAGATCTTCACATTTTAAAGCCTACTGAGTCCGAGAAACACTAGTTGGGGAAATAGTACGTGTATGAGTGTCTGTTTACACGATTGAGCAAAAAACGGCTTAATCAAATCAGCTCAAACTTGATACCTACTCCGCAGGTTGCCTTGGGATGCCAAAATAAGGATGTGAGCCAAATCCACAAAAAACTAACTATAGTTATCAAAACACAAAATTTATTTAATAAAAAACGGTAAGAAAGATTTTGATTAAAATTTTTATATGCACAGCTCCAAATGGCACAAAAGCACTATACAATTTTTATTTGTGGGAAAATGACGAGAGTAGCACAATAAATTACCAAACATTTCGAAGAAAATCGATTTAAGGTCAGGTTTTTTCCCCTTTCAAACCCCACTCGCATGTTACTGGGATCCTCAGAAAAATTGAAGTGGTATCAAGGCTCCAGGTGCCTATACCTATATCCTATTAAATACTTATAGGATGAGCATTTAGTAACGCTAATAAGATATATTTAAGAGACACTCCAAAACTTCCAGAACTTCAACCCCCTCCGTTTCACTAACATTTCTCACAGTTTTAATCCGATAATCCTGGGATGATGGTCATCGCCCTTCTCGAAACATCACATTGAAAGCCTTCTCTGTGTACTAATTGCTTGATAATGGTAGCAGGAAAGGGTTTGAAATTTTTTTGGAGAGCATGAAAATTGCAAATTTTTCGCTATTGAGCCAGGAGATGTTGTGGTGGGAACCGAGACAATGAAACTGGCCGCTGGGACTTGTGCTCGACATTAAGATCGGAGCTGACAGACATAGTCCGACCTCTTCAGCGTTATTTCCGTTAGAAGTTGCTGCAGACGACGAGCCTTGGCTGAGGCAGAAGACAACGGAAGAGAAACAGAAGAATCAGGAAGATTCTACAGAAGCACGGAGTTTGAAGACTGGAATTGGAAGAGTTCTCCGAAAGCCACACTGTTTTCAGTGTTAATTTTTTGGCAGGGGGAGAATGTCGAAAATATTATTGTCTCCTCCAGTTGAATATAAAATCTAGATCTATTAATTCCCATATGGCACGCAAATTAAATTCAGTTGTTCACTAGAGTTCGAGGACGAATATTTGCGTTTAATTAATTTCTATTAATTTAGGCCACGGCTCGCCTTATTTAAGGTATTCCCGACAATAATTATTTCTGTATATATATGTTGAACGGATATATAAGCCAAGTTAACTTAGAAAAGGAGATTTATCGAATATTAATTTATCGGTTTTCTAATTTTCCAGAATTTATTGTGCTGCTCGTACTTACGCCCTGACCACTATTAAGCAACTGGTACACAGAATTAGTGAGGCTGTAAACTTCTTTTTTTTAAAGGGATAATAATCACTTCCCCAGAGTTATCTGGTGAAAACTTTAAAAAATTATAGTAAGTGAAACAGCGTTCATTTGAAATTCCGGAATTTCTGGAGTAGGCCCTGTACATCTTATGAGTGTTATTAAAATCTCGTCGTATGTGTACTTGGTTGGACTACCACCTAAAGTTTTCTGTTGATCCTAATAACATTTTAAAGGAGTTTATTCGTGATTCGTAACCTGATTTGTGCGAGAATAGTTCTAGATGACAGTTCAATGCCGTACAATGCAGTGAGAAAATGACGGGAGCAGCACTAAGTTATCAAAACTTTCAACGAAACACGATTTTAGTGCTGCTCTATCTTTATAAAACTCATGTGACATTAACGTCTCAAAAAACATAGTGGTTAGCTGCCCATACTATGAAACTTTAATAACAGCCAAAAGACAATCAAGAGCAATCTCAGCAATTCCGGAATTCTAACTAACAGTGTTGTTTGGCTAACTGTTCAGCACTGTTGGTACTGTGGTTATTATGATGCTAACTAAGTAGCTGTTCTCTTCCTCTGTGTTAAGTCCTTCGAGCACCATATTCCAGTGTGACACCTAGGCATGGCTGCGGATATCAAGTTCTCCTTTAGCAGTTGCAACCAATGTGGAAGATAGGACTGCCACACAAATTACACTGCTCTCAGTGCTTGTTACTTTAGCCTGAGGTTGATGCTCATAAGATAAGGAGATCTTCCCCTATATGATCCTGTATTGAGCAAAAATTTGGGCCGACACGCTTATTAGTCCATCACAAATAGCAACCTGCTGCAGGACAAAGAAAGTACTGACGACGGCTTGATCAACGAATTCGTCATTCTCTCAACAAAAGTACGGAAAAGATCATCTCTCTGAGTTTTTATCACTTGACCTTTTGCAAGCATAGTTTCGATTGAACTTGTTTACATAATTGAAAGAGCTGACCCATTAAGAGGCCAGATACAGAGCATCGAGATGAAACAAGAGTCGCAGCCCTCCAGAGGTGACAAAAACAATGAGAGATTACCATTGCCCCCCTCCTTAAACAGTTTCAGACTGCTTGCATCTGTTACAATACGAGCAGGGACCTCTCAAAGCGTCTTAAAATAATAGTGACTACGAGGTTTAAGAAGACCAATTAAGAGCTGAATTCCTTACACAGAAGAGCAAGGGAATGGAATAAGAACGGGCGCACCGATTTAAATAAATATATGTATTAACTGAGAAACAATATACTAAACGCCATCATGAGGCAACAAAACGCAACATATGGACTCTTCCTCTCCCCAATTCTGGCACATTTCCAGAAAATCCCCCGAAGCCTGCAAAGAAATAAAAAAATAAATGTAAGCTACCATTGAAATTCTAAGTTTAGGAACACAGATATTTTGAATTGATTCGAGAATGAACTACAATTGACACACATGTGTATGATAAGGGCTACAGTTGTAAACCACCAGGATCAAGATGTTTCTTCCCTGGTGAGTGCGAAGAAAATCCAAAATTGAAAATTTTGTTAACCAGGTGAAAATAGACAAAATGTGAGTGCTGAACTTCAAGCGCAACAGTGATTATTTATAAAAATGAAAAGAAGTAAACAGAAGTGAAAGTAAAGCTATCCTACCTAACAGGCCCAGCAAAATAAATAGCTCATCTGGATGATGTGAAAGAAGAATTGGAGTGGACAGCTTCTTTTCGTAGATGAGTTTGGGACGTACCACGTTGAAGTTGTATGAGGACTGTGACCAACTGACCAAGGAACTTCTTCAATTAATAAAATAAACTCCTGTAGAGTCGCTGTTGGCACTAATGGGAAATTCTTCGAGCTTCTTCACCTGAGGCTGTCCAAACTACCCCTTAAAGCAGCGTCTCCTGGTGACAAAAGGCTTGAGAATTGTTTCCGAGGCGAACAACGGATTTTTCCCTTTAGGGTTTCCAAATTGTTAACTTCCTACCAAGCTCCGCACTACCACTTCTTAGGCATTCCAACTCTCAGCTATTCCCCAGGCTCAACTCTAAAACTCACTCACTTTCGATACTGAGTTCTGACACCAGTTCACATATCCAGAGAACTCCCGCGTGGTGCGAATTCTGTATCTCTCAGGCTTTGCACCGTTCGTTACCTATCTCATTCAGAAGTGTAATAGCGTCACAGCTCACCATTCTCTCGTGCCCAACATCATGATCGGCAACAAAATACTCGACCTTTCATCACACCTTGACGTTTATAGGCCTTCTGAAATGGGAAAATGAATTTCAGTCAACGTTGCCGGGGATTGGGGGACCGGACCAATTAAATTTGTTTTTCTTGAGACTGTAAAGCGAGGTTTTGCTGGACCGAATAAGCTCAAATTTGTATATCAAGGCGGAACGCCACAATAAAGTTGTGGAAAAAACTCTTTAGCTGATTGCGTAAGTAGGAAAGTAAAAGTCTCGCCACTTGTTGACAATGACGTCAACACCACAGCACAGGTTTAGTTCACACATAATAAAATATGCTATCTCGTTAACTTACCCTGTTTTATTGCGATCAAGGAGGGCAGGCACGATTGCTCGCAGGTACGCACATGTACAGATGAGGAGAAGAATTACGCTCAGAAGGCTTTGAAAATTGAAGATGGCAGACTATACAAGAAAAAAAACTCGGATACAATGACTGAAGACAGATAGAAGCACAAGTAACAATTATTGTATACTGTATACTACAACCGAATGGGTAAGCATGTGTTTTTAAAGATTTACCATTTTCGAAATTTGGTGAGTCCTTTCGTGCGTTATTAATATGCTGCGGAAATAACCATCACACACAGTTCCTGAGTGTCTTGAGAGTCGAGACAAATTACGAACCAAGCCCAACTATTTTCAGCGACTCATTCGAACAATAAATACACGTAACACCACAAATCCTTCCATCACAAAACGTTAGTATCACACGTTATCAAAACATCGACGTTGTAGTTGTAGCTTCTGATAACAACACGAAGCCGATAGCAACCGAGAGCCTTCGGTCATTTCCGCCTCGCCACGCCCGGCGCGTTTAATCAAACTTCCAACGACTATACGACCAGAAGGCTACAAATACACGCCATTCTCTACGATCTTTTGTACCACCACGAGAGGGCAATGACCAAAGAGGCAATTTCGTTATTTTGAGAAGATAAACGCAGCGGAAAGATAGCCTGTAGACTAACAGGGGAGAAATACCGGCCTCAAGAATTATTATTATTATTTTTTTTGGTGACCTGAGGGCGTGCGGCCGCATATGGGCCTATTGTGACGCTGGCCCTTTCTTAGTAGAAGGCGTCGTACAAACCCGCCCCCCTTAGGAAGCCGAGTATGTCCTTCACTGCAGAGTCCGCTACAGTTTGGGGTTCAGTGGTCCCCTGACTGAAGTATTCAAGGCGTTTTGCTGCCAAGGCAGGGCACTCACATAGGATATGATCTGCTGTCTCGTCCTCCTCACCGCAGAGTCTGCATTCCACCGCCTCTGAGATGCCCATCTTGTTGAGGTGATATCTGAGTAGGCAGTGCCCGGTGAGGAAGCTTATCAGTACTCTCAGATCTTGTCTAGAGAGTGTCAGCATCGCCTTCGCCCTTTGACAGGAAGTCGTGACAAGCCTTTTCGCCTGTCTTAGTCGTGGCTGGCGATGCCAATGGGCGCCATTTTCCAGTATCTCCCATCGAGCAACCAGACGGTTCAGGTGACTTTTTGTCAGACCCACGTGTGGTTCAGGCCCGATGGGTAGGAATTCTTTACCCCTTTTCGCTAGGCGGTCAGCCTTTTCATTGCCCTCATGCCCCCTGTGAGCTGGCACCCAAATGAGGGAGAGCCTGTTACGGGCGCCAAGCTGCTTGAGCGCATGGAGGCATTCCCATGCCAGGTTAGACCTAAAACTATAGGCTGCGATGGCCTTTAAGGCAGTCTTGCTGTCTGAGAAAATGTAGATCCGCTTGCCCTTGAGCCCGTTGTTCAGGATCTCTTCTGCGATCTCTTGGGTTTTGCCCATTGTTCGCGGCTGCTTATTCAGTCAGCATGCTGACCTTATTCACAGCTGGCCGCAGACATGCCCCTGGGGACAATGCCGTGGCCGTTCTACTATCCACAACCCGTGGTCGCGCCTGGTAGCATGGGCATGCTCCTGGGAAGATAACCCAGAGCCAGGGGCCTCAAGAATTACAAAGAATTCTAGAGTGCAACAAGGTACTCCAAACCCTGTTAAACCTGGCTATAATGCTGGAAACCCCTGACTTGGTAATTATGCCAGAGGGCTGACTGACATGACAACTAAAAACTTGACAACAATTTTCACATCAACTTTGATAGATAATGTTGCAAACACAGTTTTAGTATATTGTAGTCTCCTATTCTTCGATGACCTGTTGTTCTTTGGAAATTCTGTCGTGTCTTTCATAAGCTTTTCTGATGTGTATAAAGATATCACTCGTGGATCTACAATGGAAGATGAATGTTTATTGTAATTATTATTCATTTCCAGTTTTCATTTATCTTTATGGATACAACCAGGAAAGAAAATATTAAAATTGCAAAAATGGGTAACATTCAAAAAATGTTTTTATTTTTCAATATACGAAAGGAAATAGCTGACTTCAACACTTTTAGTGAAAATCGTTGAGGAGCTTTAAAGATAACATATTAAAAAATCAATGCAGGGTTCATACGTAAAATGTGGTTGTGGAGTACAGAATTGCTTATAAACAGGTAGTAGATCCAAAACCATGAGCGCTGGAACTTGAAGTAAGAGCCTCTACGGTGTCCTGGATTTTGAAACACCTACAACAACACCTTGTGTTATCACATTAATGTAGTTAACTCACACTAAGTTAGAGCCAATGGTAATTCATAGTCATTTCGAAGACCGGAAGAAGTAAAGTAACGAAACAATTAGTTTGCTGCAGTAGCTCTGATACGATTCGAGAAGTCTGGTTTAGTGTTGTTGAAATCTCGAGATAAGCCCTCAAGCAACCAAACAAGGTAAGAATGCTCTGAGTTTATCTCCAACCAAATTTCTTAGCGTATGTCTTTAAAATGTTTACTGCTATCAAAATTGAATGAGCGGAACAGTAATGGCTGTTCAAAAGCCAAATTAAGAGGCTGAGCTTTTTTATCGTAATATCTGGAAAATCATTAACTCGTCTGATGCAATGATTCGATCCGCCCTTCCCAATTATTTATGCGTGAATACGCGAATGCTTCAATGTCAACGTTACGTGTTGGTGGAGTCGTCTTCTCTGGCTCGTAATGTACTGGGGTTGAGCGTTTTTTTAAGGTAAAGCTTCATCTGTGCGTCGTTAGTTATGAAAAATTATGGGCGGTGTTTACAGTCCACACTTGGTGCACTGAAGTGAACCGTGAGCGCCATTTAAGATCATTTTTGAGTAAACAATTGGCCATATAACAGAAGAGCAGTGTAAACAAACAATGAGCACGAAATGCCCCAGGCTACAGGTATGAGCTCTGTGTGAGTGTGAGTCGAAATAGTTTATAATATCGATCACCTCAATTTACGACACTTAGTCGAATCTACGAACCTGTATCAATTGATCGTATGATGTTGTGGCCATCCTTAAACCCTTCCATCTTGCGAACCAGCTTCGCCCGCCAGGTCATCCGTGCATCACATTCAGGTAAAGGATACTTGTTTGAGTGGAAACCGACATGGAATAGGGCATTGAGTTCAGCACTGTAGTTTGGAGGAGGTGGGCAGGCGCAAAGGAAATGTGGGAATCCGGGAGGTCAAAAACGTGTGACGATGCGAAATGGTGACATTTAGTCAACCACTGTGTCTGCAACTCGTGACCTGCGGGACGAATGGTTACAACCGAAAATTGATGAACAGTTTGAGGTAAAAGCAAAGAATAGTGACCGCTCCCTCTGATAAGGCAATATATCGATATATCACGATCAAGGTCAGGTTATCGATATGCCCGATATCGTAGGCTCTGGCGCCATGTTTGAAATTAGAAATAACGACAGCTGTACGATTATGCCAGTTATTTAATGTTCATTATGTAATACCCCATTATATAATTATTTTAAATGTACAAAGACTATGAAAAGGAGTTAATTCAATGAAATTAAGAATGGGTATATGAAATAAATATGAGATAACTAACGGACGAATATCGATACATGCAGTTATAGCATTATCAAGCAGTCGGTCCATATTCTCACCCCAGTTTGATTCCCTAGTTCAATTGTTAGTCAAGTGACCCAATTAAATTATGAAGGACTATAACACTAGGCACTGGCCAGCAATAAATGTTGTAACTAGCAGCAATCAACCAATAGTTCTAAATTATCAAAGCCAGAGACATTGATATTCAACTGAAGGGTCTATGAAATTATTATGAAGGAAAATGAAGCACTGGAGGTGGAGCAATTTAACGCTGAGCATTTGTTGAGAGTTGAAGGGGTTACAACACGTAACTGACTGAGTGAGACACAAACAGTTAGCAAAGTGCTCAAATTTGAAATTTAGCTTGCAGACCATCATGGGACGCTAGTTTTGCCACCAAATGCAAAACTTTCTTCATTTTAAGTGGTTAGCGTCTTCACTAACATCGATGTAGCTCATTGCAACCATATGGTTAATAGGCTAATTCAAAATTCTAATATTGTTTTTGAAAAAGATTGATTAAGTAAATTAATGACTCTCTGCATAGATCAAATTTATTATTTATTTGACAGGGTTGCCGGGGGTAGCCATAGGTTCTCCGTTATCACGAACAAACAGATTTTTAACCAATACAATTCTAATAACCTTTGTTGATATAGATATGTAGATGACATTATAATAATCTGGTTAGGGACAGAGAGACAGCTGCATTATTTTTCCGACAGTATCAATCAGTTAAGTAGGTCTGTTAAATTCACACATGAGTTAGGCGGTAAGTCTCTTAACTTTCTCGATTTTCCTGTTTTTCGGCAGAGACAAAAAGCATGAATTTACTATTTATAGAAAAGATACTTATTGTGATGTTACTATTCTTAACTCGTCAAACCATCCACGAGGTCACAAACATGCTGCTTTGCATAGTATGGTCAATCCAGCGTTGTCTATATCTACTACTAAGGAAAAACCGTAATAGTGGCCAGCAATGGTTATAATGAAGAGCTCGTTGATTTTATTTGGGATAGGGTTCTTAGAAAGAAGATTAGCACTGGGAGGGGGTGTCAAATGTAGACAGGTTGTAATTGATAAGTGAAATTGGATTAGCGTTGTGGGGCAGGTTCCGAAAAATCTCTAAAATGTTATCATTGTATAAGCTGGGGGTTAACAAATCAAAACAAACCTTAAATCTTCATTAGGCTCATTAAAGATAAAATACAAATTTAGGATAAACGTGGCGTTTATGTAACTTTTCTTGAGGGTTAGAGAGAGTTGGCCAATGGGGCGGATATTTAGGGAAGAATTGGGTGCACGATAAGGATTATAGAGATAGCAAGGGTTGTTCTGGTTTTGAAAATCACATGAACGAATCCCATCATTCCTTCAATTTTGATCTGACTGATAAGCAATACATTGAATATCTCTATTTTTTCACCAAGGGACGTATGTTGGATGTAAAATTTGAATTTATTAAAAGTAAAGGTTCAGATAAATGTTTAAATGATGTGGTACCTGAATGTGTTTCTAAAAGTGTTGCCCTCTACTGGTTGTTCCGTTATAACTCGGTTCACCTGGCAGACAGACCCTCCATAGACCTTTCGCTTTTTGATGTGTAAGATGTTCTCCGTCGGTGACCTATTCAGTTTTGTTACTGCTGATGACCTTACCGTCGAAATCGATTTAACATTGTAACTCAAATTAAGAGAAAATAGACAATCGTCCTTTTTCCGTTTTATTATTGAAATGAGTTTCCACAACGTAGTACGCCATAATAAATAGTATGAGCAAAATATGCCCAACACTGACTATAGTTATCAAAGTGATCAAAACACCAAATATTTTTGTATCGACATCTTCAAATGACATGACTGTCCGTACAATTCTTATTTGTGGGACTATATGAGAAGAGCACAATAAATGATCAAAAGGAGGACTGTATTGTAAGTGCTGGGGATGGAAAACCGGATGCGAAGGCTTGGGGGCCTTCTATCACAGCTTACTGGACTTCTCCCAAACCCTATTGAGGTCAGCAACTCCAAACTGTCCCACCCTGGCATAAGGAAAAGCCGTAATCGCCATCGAATGATGGGGGCAGACCTGTGACCATTCTGGCCTTTAGGGTTGTTTGATACAAAATTGTACCACAGAAATGCAGAGCCAGTGGCCTTGTGCCAGTGCATTATGAGTTTGGGCGACGACAGGTGGCTGCCTCCACAGGTAAGCAGGTAGAACGGAGCAAGCCAACTCCTACCCAGGGCAAGGCCTGATGATGCTGGAAAGTGCGCCCAGATACCTTGGTGGTAGTGGTGTTGCTGGAGAGTAGTCATCCCATCCCTTTCTTTATTTTTAAACTGGGGGGTCTGAGGGAGGTAGAGGCCACCCAGTTGGAACTCCCACAAACATCCCCAAATGTAGAACTGTAACTGTATTGTGTGTGCAATGAATTGAGTAGAGTTTGTTTTCAAAAGAGGGACACAAGGGGACGACTCGTAATATGCGTGAACTGGCGGGAAGCTGTATTGGAAGTAGGGAGCAAGCTCTATGGGCTGAGAGTAGATTGTGGAATATGTCTGAGTGAGCACTGGGAGACGAGTGACTTTCATGAGAATTCATAGGTGAAAAAGTTTGAAAGGAGCTGTCTGTTGTGGAGAGGAATCTGAAATTGAGGTTGGGAAAATAAAAATGCGAAAACCACTTCAGGGAAATGCGTAGCTGTTGGAAATAACTGCAGAGGTAGAATTTCCGCAGGTAACAAGGGGGGTTCGGGGAAACGATGACTTAGCCGTTAGGGCAGGTGAGGACATTCCGAGGTCAAATGACCCAGACTGATTTGGCTTGCGTCAAACACCCTTTATAAATCTCCCTCATTGGGTATTAGCGTTCCCAAAAAACGTCAGGGTGGGAGCTCAATAAGTTATCTATACAATGGACGTGTGATAATGTTCATTAGATAGTCAGGTGCAATCCCAGAAATTTCGGAACTGTAACTAACACCGATTTGTTGATCTGTGTTTCTTCTATATTTCCAGAACTGTTTGTACGAACCATTCCAAAAAATCTTGTTGGCAGTCCCAGTAAATGTGGTTCCATCGAAGATTGCCACGACGCCACGTACGTGGGAGCTGCTGAGTAATTTCGAGAGCTTATAGCGCTAAGTTACATATGAACCGAGTTAAAAATATAATGGATACGTTCTGGGGCTGTACAAAGGGCTGAGGAACATTGTATGGTGCGTTGCACTAGAAAATTCGCATATTGGGAGAGCTTTTCATAATGTAAATGTGCACAGTACCCTTGGGAATTATTAAGTAAATAAATTGATCTCGATGTTTCACTGGTTCTTTTTTTCCTTCTTTTTGCAGCAACAATGGTGTGCATTCCTTGCTATTTGATGCCTGTTCTTCTGATCCTCTGGAAGTTCCTTCAGCCTTTCATTTCTGTGTTGTGGTCCCCCAAAAAACCCGTGGAAGGCTCGAAAGCTGGCACTGGCGATCCTAGCGACGAATCACCTCCCAAATCTCAGGAAGGAACCAATGAATCTACTTCTGCGCCATCTTGCCCTTTGTCTTCGGCCAAACCAATTGCCGCTACCGGGGATTCACCTGCTTCTAAAAAGGACGATTAATCGTTCGTACCGGGTTTTCTATGGATTATCGTTAGAAAGAATTTTTTCTCTCAAATGATTTGAGCACATCACTATTTGATATCTTACTTTTTGCGCAGTTAAAGAATCACACGTATTTCTATAGGCGTCAGTTTGTACGTAATGTGCCCTTTGCAGTTTTTGAGATACGATTCTAATTTTGGTTATCACATTCCTCTTTGTACTCACCTTAAGGCCACTCGAATGGCAGCATACTGTTTGTGTAAATGAGTGGGGCGTTAGTTGCTAAATTCGCCTCAATTATCCGTTGTTCCTATTCACCAATACATTTATTGAATCCATCCGTTGTGTTTGTTTTTAATATATTTTATTAATGTTCTAAGAGGCATATTACTTCAACCCCCTTCCACACGGTGGGCCAGTGGATAGTAGAGGTGTTGGGCATAGTTGGAGGATCGTCCTGACCGCTATTCTACAATTGAGAGATCAAGGGGACTTCTAACGGACTTAAGAAGGATGAAGGGTAAGGGTAAAGTACACCCAGATGTGGGGGATGAAGACTGATGTGCAAAGGAAACGGCATTAGCGATATTCCGGTTTTGTTTTGCCTGACACCGAGGTCAAAGGTAAAGATGGAATGCTGAGGCAGAAGTATTCAGCAGTGAGCCTAGATATGGCGGTTCACAACAAGCAGTCGGGGAAGGAGTGGGACATTATCACCAAAACAGCACTAATTGTGATATATCGAATCAAGGCTAGATAACTACCTCAAGGCCAACCTATTTCATTCTAAGCACAAGGCTGTGGCTGAATGAGGTTACAGTAACGTAAGGTAGTTGATGGTTCCACTTCCAGCTCCCATGGAGCCAGTAATCCCTGATGTCCCTGCCATTCTCGCTCAAAACACAAGACAGACTTGAGATCTTACAGCTGCAAACGCACACCAAGCACTCTGAGGCACGCCACAACCAACTCTCACAAGTATATAGTACATGCTCTACTGACACCAGCCCCATCTTGCCGAGTCTGCTACTCTGTACCTTTGACTCACCAATCTTGGCCAGGTGGTACCTTAGTGGATCGTGCCCCTGAACAGGCCACATACCAGGGGCACAGGTAAGTCAATGTTAATTAGTTGACTTCAGGGAGCGATATCAAGAGAGGTCCTCAGTCTGGAGAGAGAAACTATATGAAGGGCATGTGGCCTGTTTATAGGAAACTGTTCATTAAGGTAAATGGAGTAAACCTGGCCATGATTGGTAAGTCAGAGGTGAAGAGTAACAGATTCTACAAGGCAGGGCTGTAGTCAGCCGAGATGTACTGTATACTTGTGAGGGGGTGCCTGTGGTGCACTTCAGAGCGCTTGGGGTGCCTTAGCTGTGGCCAGGTGAGTTTGTAGGGATGAATGTCAAGGCCTTCTTGCGTTTTGTGTTTGAATGGCGGGGATCCTTGGTAACTGGGGGTAGAACTGAGAGAGAGAGATTTCGAAGCTTGTGATACCAGGCATCCGGCAATTCGAACCACTGCTGTTCCACTGACTAGCGTTTCTCACAATTTCTACCCGATAATAAACTGAATGAAAAACAGATTTAATTAGCAGCTGACGTCATAAAAATCGCTGAATACACGCGAAGCTGAGGACAGTAGTGCGACACGCCACAACAGATTTTTTTCCTTTCATCGACGTTCTACATTTGCTTATATTTAGTCCAAATTCATTCATCGTGTTAGCACAAACTATTATTTAATCTCTGGGACTACAAATTGTACTAAAGTTAACGTACCTGTTAGGTGAGTCCGTCTCCTCTGGCTTGTGAGTTACTGTGGGCAAGCGCTTTCGATGTAAAGACATCATCGTCTGGCCGTTTAGTCAGTACTGGAGTCAGTCAGTTGGTCGTGGTCTTTATATACAAAGAGAAAGGTGAAGGGAGTGATGGAGCGTTGGGGAAGGGGCGGGGAGAGGTCTTGTTGGTCAGTCTTGTTAGTAGTACCTTAGCCGGAGTTGCCTACTGGCGGACACAACCCAATTTCTTTAATACCTAACACAGCCAGTCCGGCTTTAATACCTAACAAGACTGACCAACAAGACCTCTCCTCTCCCTTCCCCAACGCTCCATCACTCCCTTCTTCACCTTTCTCTTTGTATATAAAGACCACGACCAACTGACTGACTCAGTACTGACTAAACGGATGATGATGTGATTCTTTACATCAGCCAGTAACTCACAAGCCAGAGGAGACGGACTCACCTAACAGGTACGTTAACTTTAGTATTTGCCTACTGGCGGACACAACCCAATTTCTTTAATACTACAAATTGTGTACGGGTTTTGTAAGGGGTAGTTCTGTGCAGATTTCAAAAAAAGTAATGTTATCGAAACTAGCGATTTTTTTAGTTCAACACCTTTCAATAAAACTTGTGTTATCCAACTTCTCCATCGCATCGGCCCTACGCTGTTGTTAACAGGAAGTTCGAATAGGGCTCCGTTCTCATTTAGTTCCACTAGTTAATAGGGCGAAGATAGAATCTAGATTGTGTGAATTCTGAAAGGGGCACATCATGGCAGATGGTGACGAGTAATAGTGCTTGGGGGGGGGGGGGGGAGGACAGCGAAACTTGGAATAGCGGCGGTATAAGATTATTGTGCGTGGTGTGAACTTCAAACATTTAAACCAAACGAATTTAGCTACCAAAAACGCGATTTTTTTCGCTCTCCAATTTGCAGTTCACGAAACCTTTTGTGTGGCTTCACACGTCGTAACAAAACATCAGGTGTGGCGCATCACATCACGTTTCTTCACTCTCCGTAAATTTGCTAGTTTTCATGGATTTTGCAACAAATTCAATTTATTGTTCACTTGGTTCGTTTAAACTTGGTAAAACACTACTTCACGGTAGTAGAAAGTGATAGCGCTTTTAGATCCTGACGGGGGGTTGAAGTGGGACTGAAGGCAGTGAGACAAAATGAGCGCAAGCCGAGAAGAAAAGATAACTTTCCAGAATTTCGTTTTCGGATAATTTTGTAAACCATTTTTTGCCCGTAATAACCGTGGGTTTCGTCCGATCGCACTGCCGCATAGGCGGGCATAACGAGTTCTAAATGGAATTTTCATGCGAAAGAACGGAATTTCTTAGACCACTCGGACTGGACGGCGGACGGACCTTGTAGATTTGGAATCCCTGTGCCTGAAACCTAAAGTATCAAACTTAACAAATTTATCAACCGAAAACATTGTCGGAGTGAATAATTAGCCCAAAACTGCGCTAAAGTAGATTTTCGTCGAAATGTTTGGTAGTTTATCGTGCTGCTCTCGTCATTTTCCCAAAGATGGTGATTTTATGGTATTGTTGATTTATTAGGAGCTGTCTATACAAAAAATTTAATCAAAATCGTTCTAGCTGTTTTTGAGAAAAAAAACAAAACAATTTGGGGATTTTGATCACAATGATAACTATAGTTTTCGATGGGTTTTGCTTATAACCATATTTTGGCGTCTGATGGTGATCTATATCAAGTTTGAGCTGATTTGGTTCAGCAGTTTTTGCTCAATCGCCTTCACAGACCATTATCTCAAAATAGCGTTTTTTGGAATCAGTAGACCTCACAACGTGAAGATCTTGAAAGAAAACTCACTTTTCCCTTTCTTGGCTCTACGAAGTAGACAGGAAAGTTATGTAGAGCTGGGAGAAAAAAATTGACTTATAAACTTCGCTCAAATCTCATTAGAATCTTCAGAAAAATTCAGGTGGTGGTTCAATCAAGTACTAGTACGATGAATCTTTAATAACGCTCGTAAAAATCCCCAGAAATGCTGGGATTTTATACCACCGTTTCACTTACTACCATTTCTAAAGGTTTTTACCCGATAACTCATGAAAAGTTCAAACTTCTCCAAAAACATAATGGTCAAGGCATGAGTACGAGCAGTACAATAAATTCCGGAACTGTACGCACTACCGCTTTCTGCTACTGTGAAGTAATCTTCGACCTAGTTCAAATGAGTGATAAATAGATCGAATTAGTAACAAAAGTGAAGCTAAGAAAAGTTGCAACTTGATATTTTTTGTTTTATCTGTTTTTACGATTTCGATACGTTTGAAACTAGTTCCACTATTACATCTGAAGTGCTTGAGTTTTTCAGGTTAGGCGTATAACCGCCTTCTGAGGGCAGCAGCGCCAATGGGATGCTGGTATGCATTGCTGACAACGTGGCTCAGGAGAGGTCCTGCATCACCTGGACAGTCCTCCAACGTAAATAATGGAACTCAGCTTCGCAATTCAGAAGATCACAAAGCGGCGGATCCTCTGGTATTCGCAAATCGGCAGACCCTGAACATTATTTTGATTAACGTAGGGGAAACCAGGATCACCACAGATGGGGAACACCCCCCAATCACTTGCACCTGCCTTCGACACCTCTTAGCCTCATTGCACTCACTTCTAAGGTGAATAGAGGCGGAGGCTAGTTGGCACCTCTGAAGAAAGTGGTAGGCAGCCTAACACCCTGAGAGGTCCTCCCCTCAGGCAATGTTAGAACGCCGAGGCTTACCAGAAGGTTGCTTTCCCTCGTCTACGACGTGGGGACGGGTTAAGAGCCCTCAGGCTGGCAGAACTCGGACCGAAAGGTCGGCAGTAGAATCTCTCGAACCCCCCAATCCTCGACATCAAAGGGGCCTTTGATAACGTTTTGTGGCTGTTTGTCCTGGCGAAACTGCTGGAGAGGAACATTCAACGCGATCTCTTCCAAATGATCACCTCCTACCTCACGGATAGGGTAGTGCTAATGCGGGAGGGTCGTTGAAGGTCTCAAAGAATGTCACGAAGGGCTGTCTGCAGGGCTCGGTGCTGGGACCGCTGCTATGGAACCTTCTGTTCGACGGTCTCTTGGAGCAACTCGCTGCCGGCGGATTCGGTGTACTTGCGTACGCTGATGATGCGGTAATGGTTCTCCTGGGGTGGAGCAGAGCTGCCCTGGAGGTATGTGGAGCCTGAGTGGCGAGCACCCTGGAAGCCTGGAGTGGGACCAGCAAGCTGGAGCTTGCCCCGACAAAATGCGAAATAATGATGTTACGGGGCAAAACCGTTAAGGGCTGCCTAGTGCAGAACTTAGAAGCGGCGTGCCTGCCCGTAATAAGGCTCGGTGCGAACTGTGGCCGCCTCGAGCATTGTGGTCGCGTGCGGAGTTCTCCCGGTTGATCTGGAGGCCGCCAGACGATTTGCAAATTGGAAGGTAAGGAAAAAGTTTGGCTTTTCCTGCCCGGAAATATCGTTACCCCTGAATGAAGGGGACACGCACTCGTCCAGGCGAAGGGCGATAATGACCAACCTAATAAGTGTATGGCAAGAAAGGTGGACAGAGCCTGAAACTGGGCGATGGACGTTTGCCCTATTCCCGTCTGTGGAGGGCAGATTGAAAATGAGGTGGTTTAGCCCTGGCTTCTCTGTGTCTCAACTCTTGTTGGGCCAAGGGGACTTCAGGGCGAAGCTCCACCGACTCAGTCTCTGTGACGAAGAGACGTGTAGCTGTGGAATTGCCCGTGAAACACGTACTCACTGAATGTTCCAGATGGACAAGTCAGCGCGAACGTCTGAGGGAGACGGTGTTTGAGGATGAGCTCCCAATTGACCTGACCCGTTACGTGTCAGCAACTGGCTTCCCGGGGCTGGAGGACTTGGCGAGGAGCGTCCTCGCATAGTCTATGTCTGAATGGGTACCGTATCCTCCTCAGTATTGCACCCGCCTTCAACCCCTCTTAGCCTCATCGCACTCACTTCTAAGGTGAAACGAGGCGGAGGCTAGTTGGCACCACTGAGGGAAGCAGTAGGAGGCCTAACACCTTGAGAGGCTCTCCCCTCAGGCAATGTTAGAACGCCGAGGCATACCAGAAGGCCGCCAGTGGGAAACTGCTTAGCAACTGGTAGCACGAGCTGCTAGAGCCCCGCTGATCCCCTGAGAAGGGGGCCCACTGGCAGAATGAGGAAGGACTTATGCTGGTCTGGTTCACAATGTGCTGGAGGGTGGGCTCCTGAAGCCGTTAGGCCAAGGAGTTGCTTTCCCTCGTCTACGACGTGGGGACGGGTGAAGAACTCTCGGGCTGGGAGAACTCGAACCGAAAGGTCGGCAGTAGAATCTCTCGAACCCCCCAATCTCAAAATCATGCATCTGCAGGTTGCTTCTTAGGGCGGCAAAAGGAGTGCCACTGAAACCAAGCATGGACCAAGACGCTCTTGAAGCAGCATATCTGTGGATACTGTGTCCAAAAGAATAGGGTGGGAGGATGTTAGCCCCTATTGCACAGTCTCAGAGCAGTCCATTAACCTGGTGTCTCCAGAGTAGTTTTTTTGTGAGTCCTGCAGTTAAAAAAGCTACATGGCTCGACAGGGTTCGTGGGAGATGGAAGTTTGGCCTTAGCAGAGAGTTTCTGACGGGGAACGGGAGCTCCCTAAAATTGAGGAGACAGTGGGAGTCCTTATGCAGGTACTGCAGTCAAGATGCTGTGGGCAGTGCTGAAATTCCTCGTCCACGAATTCCAACGGACGGAAATCTTCATCTGCCTGCAGGTAACCACTGGAGCTCCGTCCGTCCACAGTCGTCAACAAGATACTTACGAGCGAGAGCTGTGGATGGATTTGCCCAAGGGCGTATGCCGTAGTGTGTAGGAAACCATGTCTTTCAGAATATGATACTTTAGTTACCAAGTTGCACAAGTCGCTAACAAAGTTGCATTCTGTGTAACTACACTTTGTATCTTATTAAAGCCGAAGATTGTTTAAATTTCACCGTATTCACCAAATCCTTAAAAATGGCAAAAATGCGAAAAATTGAATTAAGTTTTTACAATACTCGTGACAAGTTCGTACAAGACGGAGTTCTATTTGAGGACTGCGAATTCGCAGTTGACACCACTCAACTTTCTTGCGTTTGGCGACGCCCTCGCGAAACGCACGACTTTCCCGTTTTCAACGACAGCGCTAAAAGCACTGAGCAAGGTTCGATCGTTAAAGGTAAAATGACTTCCGACGCATTCGTCTTTGCTGTGGACATTTTACGTGAAAGCGAACTAATCAACTACGTCGTCGCTCAAAATCAGTCGTTTTCTTCCGACTACGCCGGCATGTTTTTATTCCGCTTTTGGAGATCTGGACGTCCCGTCGGAGTCGTTATCGACGATCAACTTCCTTACGACTCTTCTACCCAAAAACCTTTGTCGTCCTATTTATCCAATTCTCAAAACATTTGGTGCCCTTTGCTCGAAAAAGCTTACGCAAAATTTCTCGGAGGCTACGCCCAACTTGAACAAGTTTGTATACGAAGAGCGATGACGGACATTGTCGGTTGCTGCGTGACGGCGTTCCCTTTAAACCCGATTAACAAGCCGTTTTTCGCGTTATTTGACGTTATTAATAGAGACGCCATTGCGTTGGCCGAATTACCCAAAAATCATTCGCTTCCGACGAGGTTCGGAGTGCCGCGTGAGCAAAAGATAGTCAGACTGAAGTCAATGACGAGGTCTTCGAACGAGAAGAGGAAATGCGAATGGGTTTTGAAACTGTCGAATATAAACGACAATGAGTCTGGAAATAGCAAAAGTGATCTAGACTCCGACGTCCCTTTGCAAGATTTTGTTAAAGTTTGCAGCGTGTTGTACATTTGTTTAATTAGGTTCGCAGGGTTGCTCTCCAGCCCTCCTTCGTCTCGATGGGAAACACAAATCATCACCGGGAGCTACGATCAATGCCAATTGAGAAAAACCAAAGCTCATCATCACCCCATCATCAGAATATTGATAACGAAAGACGACAAAGGTGGGACAAGTGGGTTGTGTTCCGTGATACTCTCTTTGTTGCAGAGCAAACATTTCGTTTCTTCCGCCGAACAAATAAAAATAGGAGTGACGATAATGGGATTGAAAGGCAACGAAAACTCTATGAACAAAATCTCCAAAAAAGCCTTGGCACTCTCACCCCCAGTGTTCACAACGCCATTATCCGCACAACCTGAAATATCTGTTTACTTGTTGTTGAGCGTAGGTCAGTATTTGATAATTCCAGAAATCGAAGGGCCCTCGGTTTCATCTCCGTACGCGTACTTCATAACCCTGTTTTCCTTATCGACGATTTCAATTTTGAACGGCGGCTTTCAGAATTACGGCCGCGGGTTTTTGGCTCCAGTTCAGTTCGAAGTGTCGGCTCCGAACCACGTCGTTATAGGGGACCCGATCGAAATAGTGTGTAAAATCGCCGAATTCCCGCCGCAGACCAGATTTACGATAACGTTGAAGTTGAGTTTCGGCCGAAGCTCGTCTGTAACACCGATTAAGGTCAGAATCGAGTATATTGAGGTGTGCCACAGGCTGTTGGACAAGACGTTAATTATGACTGTGTGGTGTCACGAATACATCAAATTTCCGCTGAAGAGTGAACTTTTCATGATTCGCTGTTCAGCTTTCATCCACGAGCTCAACCTCGAAGTCAACTGCCATCGGGAAATTCGTACGATTTTGCCGAAAATCTACATGACCATTGACAGTAAAGTGTACACGAATCGCATGTGCTTGTTGACGGCTAAACTCTTCAATTCATTACCGTTCTCACTTCAATCCTCTTCGTTCGAGGTTAGCTGCGCTACTAATTGGGGGTCACTCATCAGCCCCACCGTTGACATTCCCCCTTACGCTCTATTTTGGTATTTTTGTTTGCTGAAATCGCCCAAATCTGGGACGCGTTCGGTAAAATTACTTTTCTCGTCGTCCCTTTTCAAACGCTCGGTTGCCGCTGATATTTCGATAGTCGACTCCACTTCGATTACAACGATTCCATCCTTGACGCAAACGAAAGGTTCGTCGTTTAGCTTCCCGGAGCTTTTCGCGTCTTGTTGCTCCAACCACAAAGCGGTCTTCGGGAGGAACTCTCAAGCTGACAAGCTCTGGCTAGAGGTTGCGGGTAAAAATGAAGTAAAGCGCGAGTCTTCAAGTTGTATGATGTACTGCACTCCTACGCGAGATTCTAGTCCAGAAATATCTGAAGAGACAACTGAATATAATGATTGACGCTCTTCGTTCATTATAAAATACAAATTGGAAACTATTATTTATATTTTTCTCAAGTCCGTATTTATATATACATTACACCTTAGAGAGAGCACCCTCGGCCTTCCTCAAGAGAATACACCCATTCTTCGACAATAAAAAACGGTAATTATACTTCCTTTTGAACTTCTTGGCAGCATTCAAAAGCTTGCGACTGTTGAAGGCCTAGGAGTTATTAACAAAAACTCTCAATTTCTCCCCTCCATAAAGCCTATAGGGCGATTTGAGAGGTCCTTTTTTTCTGGTCAGCTTCATAAAAATTTCTTGTATCGCTTTTCCTGACAAACTCCATTACTATCACACCACTTTGAGGATTAGGACGCGTGCGAAAATGGCATACAACCAAATGTCTATCTTTGCGACTGTAATATCTCATTGACCTTCATTTACATTTCATCCAATCGACGTGTAAGTCAGAGGTGCAGAGTAGCAGATTCTGCAAGGCAAGTCTGGAATTATCCGAGATGCATTATGTACTTATGAGGGAGTGGCTTTTGTGCACCGCAGAGCGCTTGGGGTGCCTTAGCTGTGGGTAGATGAGTTTGTAGGGATGGATCTCAGGGCCATCTTGCGTTTTGTGCGAGAATGGCGGGGATGAATTGGTGACGTCCCATCAGGGGGATCCATGGTAACTGGGTGTGGAACTGAGAGGACTGCATGGTATCTAATGTACACCATAGGCTCATCTGAGGCTGCACTGGGGGTTTTCTCAGTTTCCACTAGTATATAGGGAGAGCAAAGAGAAGTCTTTGTGCTTTGTAAGAGGGAGGGGGAGAGAGAGAGAGAGAGAGAGAGAGAGAGAGAGAGAGAGAGAGAGAGATTTCGAAGCTTGAGATACCAGACATCCAGCAATTCAAACCACTGCAGTTCCACTTACTAGCATTGTTAGCTTATATGCTCAAGGGTGAAGCTCAATACAATTCAGCAACAGCTTTGTGCAGGCAACACCTTGCACCTTCGAGGCGGGGCATTGAAGCGTGAGGCTGCAGCGACCAGCCTAGTCTAGCTTTATTTACCGCTTTCCTTTTTAAACAGTCTTAATCGGGTTTGTGACCGATATTTTCCAAAGAGCGATGCGACAAAGAAGTGTTGTGCGCAGTGGAATTCATTCAACTGCAAGTGGTTGAGGGTTGCCGAAAAACATTCAACAATGTGTAGGGCACATTAGTACGAATACAGTTTGTCAAAAGTTGCATGCGTTGCGTGTTTCCTTCCTCTCAGGAACGAGCCTTACAGGGTTAGAGGAAAACTCGCCGATTGAGACAGCGTGTATTTGAGAAAGTACGTTGTCGCCCTCTGGATATACTAATCCTTGTGTTCGGCCAGGCTTTGAATGTAGTAAGAAAGAAGTTGACAGGGTTGACAGAAGTCAGAGCAATTTGACGTCGGGTACGCCATTCAGATTGAGCATGAGCTGAGGTTTCTTATTATTTACATTCAAGCTTTTATTACTAACGTGAAGACGTACGTAGTTATTACATATTCTTATTTATATACTGATAAGGCCTCATCAAGCGTCATGTTACAGTTTGCAGGTTGTTGAAATAGTACTGGTGTGAGCATGTCAAGATGCAGGTGGCTGAGGAAAAAACCCTGCAAATTATTACATAATGGAAGTGTGTAAATTTTTACTAATCGAATACTAGTAAACAATACGGAACATGTCCTGGCTACAATGGAACTACGGAAACAAAACGTCTGATGATTTTGCCGCATCGGGTCGGGGAAAGCGAACCCGTTGCGAGGCGAAAGGGGAGTTGAGCCGCCCGCCCGGCAGCCTTGCGACGCAAGGACGAGGCCGGTTGTTTTTTATTGAGACGGGAGGGAGGGACGCTGTAGTTCCCGCGTTGTACTGCGTTTCGTTAATTTTGTTAACCATTTTTTGCCCATTACAACCACGGGCTTCGTCCGATCGGATTGCCGAGATGGCGGGCACAACTAGATACCAAATCGGATTTTTGTGCGAAAGAACGAATTTTTTAGACCGGACGGCAGACGGACATTGCAAATTTGGAATCTCCAAGTCTTGAAACGTAAAGTATCAAATTTTGAGGGGGGGTTGTAAAAAATTTTTCGTGACCGAAAACATAGGGTTATTATTCAGAATGAATAATAAACCAAAAACCAAGCTAGTCCTCTTGAAAGGAAAAGTAACCAGCTAACCCTCAATATTTTGGTGGCCACAGGGTCCTTCTTGAAAAGCATATCCATCAAAGCAGCCTCTAGTCCCTTAAAGGCACTACCAGTGCAAGATTTGTCTCACTGCGTGCAATTAATATGGCCACTTGGGGTGTGTGTTACCACGACACTATCCTCATGTACAAGGCGATATATCTAGGCGTGATTGGCTACTGCCCCGTTGTCTGGGGTAGCAAACTAACAGTCAACCAAAAGAGAGTATTGGCCCAATCCCAGAGAGCTGCGCTCTCGTGGATCACAAAAGCCTATAAGACTGTATCAACAGATGAACTCTAGGTGATCACTGGTCAGTTGACTTGGCCGTTGAGTGCATGGTGGATAAGAGGAGAGTGAAAAGGGATCTTCCCCCACTGTGGGCCAAACTCCATATAGAACTCTCAACTGTACAAAAATTTGCCGCGCAAGGTGCATGGGCATTAGATAAATGGCAAGCGAGATGGGAATCCTCGTCAAAGGGACGTGACACGTAAGAGTTCTTCCCCAACAGCCATGAACGTTTTGGAAGAAAAAGAGTTGACCCAGACCACTGGGCGAGCCAGTTCCTTACGGAACACGGTGACTTCAATGCGGGGCTCCCCTTCTTTTCTCTCAAAGACTCTCTATCATGGACGTTTTGCACATCTGAATTCGCAAAGAAGGGATTGGCTAACAAACGTTGTCAAATTTGGTCTGTCCCTTTGAAACTTACCACCCTAGTAAATAGGGATCATGTGGGAAACCAGGTTAAGAACTGCTCACAGATGGTAATGGGTTCCTCAGGTAGTCACCTCCGCATGGTAACACTCAGGTAACAGCCCTCTACCGGGAGACTGGCTAACGACGAAATACCTGTCGTCCATGACTGATATAACCCTTGTCGAGGATCTGTTTCATCAAATAAACAAACTGTTGTTGGTATATGTCATAAGAGGGCTGAGAAGTGGAGAAAGAGCAGTGTTACTGGGCTGTCGCTCGAGTAGGACTGAGGGCTTACATCGTCGCCTGTCTCCAATGATCCTGCATGTTCAGGTTGTCTCTGAAAGCCAAGAGACGCGAATTGGCGTGGTACTGGTGTTGAAAGCACATGAGGTGGAGGCAGATTACTCCAGGGTTGCAGCATTCACCGTGTCCTGGCCCGGTGGGGACCAAGAAGTGTTGTGTCAGCAGGCGTACTTCACTTGCTCGGATCGTAGCGTTTTGTTGCCAATACTTTAAGCTGTTGTAGGATAGTCAGGGCTATCTCTCCCTCTTTTGTAATCTTTTATATATTTTTGGGTCTTTCAAGCCGTGCATTGTTTAAAACAAGGGGGGTCCTAGATCGAAATAGGTTGATTCTTTTTCCACCAAATCAGACCGTGGGCACATAGGTACACTGACGAAGTGCCGAAATTAAGGGGTTTTTCGATTCAGTGGGCTTCAAAGCGTACATATCTGACGGAAACTCCAAATTTTCTTTCACAATTTCAATACTTCCCTTACCATTTGGCTAGTGGAAAGTAAAAACAAATACTCAGCAAAGTATAACGCTTAGAAGAAAGAACTTTGCCCGGTTCGTTATTACGTCTCGATGATGGAATCTCCATAGCTCGAATCATATGTAGCCTCGTTGACGGTCCAACAATTTCACGTCGATGCTCACCGGTAGTTTTACACAACTTCAAGAATAACGTCAACACAGACACAGCTAGAGGAGGGCCTGCCAACAACACGGAATCCTACGAGAAGATAATTTCGCTTCGAAAATGACTAAAAGCAAGAAAGAGGGTTCTCGCAAAGTGAGTTTGTCTGTTTTCTTTGCCCGAGAACTGCCCGCATTTTTACCTCTTTCCGTTTTTATTATCGTCCCTAAGAAAAGTTACGTAATTGCTGATTTTTTCGTCGAGCTTTCTTCAGATCTTTACATTTCAAAAGATTCTCAGGCTGAAAAACACCATTCCAGGAAATGTTTTGAGAATGTGAACGTGATTGGAATTAAATGAGTAGAATCATCTCCAATTTGATATTTAGTCTGCAGATCATCTTGAACGCCGAACTAAGACTACGGGCAAAATTGATTAAAAACATCAAATTTTGCTTCTCAAAAAATGGCTTTAGATATTATGATTAAATGTTGATGGGCATCATTCACAATAACATGAAACTAACGATACGAAGTAAGATCGTCAATAAGCTCGCTTAAACCCTTCAAGACACTGGGTGGCGGATAGGGTTGTGCCTGTGATGCTACAGCATGGCCAGGGGACCCTCGCGCCACTGCTGGTGAAGGTGTTCAGGGCAAGCTATGTCCTTAGATACATACTCCCTATGTGAAGGATGGCAAACGTGGTCTAGGACGAGGCGAAGGCCTGCCATCCTATCAGTGTCAACATAAAGGGTAACTGTCTTGCTCAAACGCTTATCCTCTGTTTCCAGCAGTGGAGGAAATGTACAGAAACGGCTCTGAATGAACTGATGGCTCTGCTGGACTACACATTGGAAGTGAGGGGAAGGGGTTGGCTGTGACAGGTTGCCCCCACAGCTGTCCTAGAGGTCCTGCTGAGTTATGCACCTTTCCACAGACATGTGGAGTGAGCTGCCTACTTACTTAATGGGTCTTCTCAGGCGTGGTATAAGGGGGTCCCACCACCTGATATTGCACTAGGCACAGTTTTGCAGGCAGAGCTACTTGCAGTGATGGTGTGCGTGTAGCAACTCCTGCGCAGAGGTATGAAACGTAAAAGGATATACAATATTTCAAACAGTCAGACTGGAGTTAAGGCCATGCCTTCCTGTACAATCTCATCAGGGCTGGTTTAGGAATGCCTGACTAGCCTGACGACATTGGAAAAGGGAAACGCGTAACAACTGTGTTGGGTGCCATGTTATACAGGGATAGATGGATGTGCCAGGCCAAAGGCTGTCAACGATTTTTATTCTCTCCCGGGAGCGGAGCAAACATGATGGGTCTGAAGAGAGAAAGTATACGGATGGTATGGGGCCTGTTCACACGTCTCCGTCCACTGAGGTACCACCTGGCCAAGATTGGGAAGTCACAAGTATAGAGTTGTAGATTCTGCGAGACGGAAAGGGAGGGAGCATTTACTGTGTACATGTGAGGGGCTTCCTCAGCTGCAGCCAGCTGGAGGAAGTTGCAGGGATGGATCTCAAGGTCACATGGCGTTTAGTGTGAGAATAGTGGGGACGTATTGGAGACGTCGTCGCAGCATGGGAGCTGCGGGTGGAACTTGGAAGACATGAGAGGTGGCTCATGTATGCCCACACAGTAGGCCCACTTTGCAGTTGGAGGTTTCCTCAGTCGTATCAAATTTAAAAGGAAAGAAAAGTCTAAGGTTTTTCGTTCAAGGAAAAGTGACGAGAGCGGCAAAATAAATAACACTTAATCGAATTAGGTGTTTTTTCATCCAATCCCTAGCGCGTATCGCGCAAGCGCACTGAAAAAATAAAAAGCTGGTACTTCCTCAAACGATTTTTGCGGACTCAGAAACCCTTGACACGTAACAATCTGAAGGAAACTCAAACGTTAATTTTCAGCTACTTTAACATTCCTTAGCCTTACGGAGTAGAAAGCGAAATTCGGTACTCCTGAGTGATGTGCCTGATGAAACCGTCTCAAGGTTGAAGGTGTGAGGCCGAGCGATCCGTGTTTCACGCGTCATTTCTGTTGCAGGGTGGACGCAAAGGAGAAGCGGTCAAATGTCCTCACTTGCATTTCAAAGAGGATGTCATCGACAGAAACGTCATTTCCAGGCAGCAATACCTCGATCTTCTGTGCACGCCTAAAGGGTAAACTACGAAAATTTTACTTTTGAGCCCTGAGTAATTTCACGTTAGGGGAAATATTGAGGGGAACGTTACGAACTCTCAAAACTATTTAGACGCAATTTGCTAGCCGACAAGTGTAGATAAAGTTTCCCAAAAACGTTAAGGCCACGCATTAAATTGACTGAATTACAACTTTTACTGAGAGCGTGTTGTCCCTCACGCGAAACAACTGCCAAATAAAAATCCGACAATTTTTGAACCAGTTATTTACTCAAGTTCCAACAGCTTATACCGCATTTTTCACTCATCACGTTCAATAAATTTTCCAGCGGAGTTTGCTATTACGTAATGTTTATACTTATCCTATTATCTAACATAGTTTCACACGCGAATTCCCAACAATTTTGACGCAATTCACCTCTCAATTTTTACTACAGCTTCCGATTATTTCTTATCATTTTACCAAACTTAGCTCTTTCAGTAAGTTTTCTTACATCTTGTACACGGTTCCTTAACTATAGTTATCCCAGTGATCAAAACATCAAACTTTTTTACTCACAAACGGCCACAAAGATATTGATTGAACATTCGGTATGTCCAGCTCCAAGTGATATAACGGAAGCGTAAAATTCTCGTTTGTACCTCAACAATTTTAGCTTTATCCAAGCCTCTACGAATTCCTGAATAACTCTTGATGTGGCGAAATTGTGAAAATGGACTATAAAACAGACATTTTGAAAGAAGTACTGTTGTTTCACAGGGATTTTATGCGTGTAAAGAGTTGGGTTACAAGAGATCTACGTAGTTTGCTCACTTGGCAAAAACGAGCACAGTGAATGTACTGCGGATGACGACAGATAAAGTGTGGAAGAAACAGTGAGTTATGCGTCTAAGTGATGCCATAACTCCGACTTGACTCACGTAAAGGTTGGAATTGAAAGAAACAAAAGAAGCACAAGTCAATAAGAAAACACTACTCAGAGTCACCATGAAATTTGAAATAACGGAAGGCACAGTTGTTATGCCCATTCAAAGTAACTGTCTTCGAAGTGAGAAGGATAATGGGCTTCGAACAGAGAAAAGAGTGAGCTGATGGTGTTTTCTCATCGACTAGTGCTTCTCTTTTTGTCTTCATTTTCAACCTTCAAGTGAACCACTTAGAAGTCATGGCGTCACTCTGGGGCTGTCATAAATCACGACGTTCACTGAGCTATATTTGTGAAGTGTGCAAGTAACATAGAGCCCTTGTCACCTACTTATTTACAAGTGTTATGGGCACGACTGGATCACGCGGTGACAAAGGAATGGAACGAGGTTTAGCCCATCAGAAGGGTTCCTCGTGTTTCCGACGAAGAATGAAGACACAGTTGGTCGAGAGTGGTTTTGTTATTTCCTTTCACCCAGGATTCATACTATTACACAAATATGCAATCCCTGTGGAACTATACTACTTTTCAAATGTTTATTCTCAATAACTTTTACTGACTTTTTCAACAATTTTGATTCAATCCCCCACTATTTTCATTTACATTTTACAATATCCCAATTTTATAACCAATTTCCACCATTTTTTACTCATTTTTCAATTCTCGAGTGCAGTGCTAATGCCAAATGCGCTTTAGGTGAATTAGTTGACTTTTCAGGAGGCCACTTTACAGTGACGTTTCTATTTGGGTGTTTGAAAATTGACTTTTTTATCCCCGTTTACTAAAAGGAAATATAATATTGTTGGCAGATATCGATGGCAAGTGGGCGATGGTGAGCCAAAGCCATTCGAAGAAGTCATGGCTAGAGGCCCTCGAAAAATCGTTTGCTCGGGCCGAAGACTACGAAAACCCGAAAGGACGTGAGTGGAGAAATAAGACTTTTTGCGGTCTCATAAGTTAATGTTGTATTTCCTGTGGATAGGCGATGCAGTATTGGTATTCTGGGTTTTACATTTTTTCAAGCCCCTGGTCGTGAAACGCTTCGATCCTGAGACTGGAGAGGAAGTAGTGCCTTTATGTGAGACTAATGGGTTAAAGGAGGAATTGTCACATTCGAGCGTTGTTATTTTTGGCAGTTTAAAGAGTACCCGTTAGATGGCGCCAGTCGAGTTGTAGGTTGTCGATGATTCAAATTGACGCTACTGAATGGAAAGCTCGAGCAAAACTCTGTTCAAGTATGTGCTGATAAAATTAACTGTCAAAGTCTTCAATGCCTCTCCAGCTACCGTAGAGTGCCTGGCCTTGACGTTCATGTTGACTCTCATTCCAAAAGCATGATCTCCCTGATTTGCCATATTCACCATCAAACAGGCACAGTTAGTTGGTCAAGTCATGGGAACTGTGGAGCCAAAGTGATAGCGCTTGTATGATTGCTTCTTAACCCAGCGTCCTCTTGAACATGAAAAAATTAAACCCACAAACGAACAGCATATTAGAAACCAGGGCAAACCACAGGACTCTAAAACCAAGAAAGAAGAGGCACTCTGAACCTCTCTATTGTGCGCACGAGTTAAAGATCGAAATCAAAGAAACTAGTAGAGCTTGTGTACAAAGGGTTAAAGAAGAGGACGACTCGTAACATACGTGAACTGGCGTGGGAAACTGTTTCAGAAGGAGAAGAGTGAGCACAGAGAGACGAGTGTCTTTCACGAGAGTTCGTAGGCGAAGGAATTAGGGAGGAGCTGTCTGTTGTGGAGAGGAATCTAAAATTGAGGAGAGGGAAAATAAAGAAAGGAAAACCCCACTTCAGGGAAATCCGTTGCGGTTGGAAAAAACCGAGGATGTGGAATTGCCACAAGTACAAAGGTCTTTGACTTTGCCATTAAGGGCCAGGATGTCCCATTAGGGGAGGTGCGGACATTCCGAGGCCAAAAAGACCAGACTGATTTGGCTTGTGTCGAATACTCTCATTTGGAAAGTAGAGATCGAGCATGTGGAAAACAGCGCGACTTGACGTTAATGTGATGAACTGTCGTGCTTGGAGGTAGACATGTTCATATTGACCCGTTTGATGTGACGATCTACGATTTTTTCGCTAATAAAGGCTCAGGGCGTTAATATAATGGCTTTTATATAATAGAACATAAAATGCTTGCTTCATAAACTAAGCTGACTCATAACTAAGTAAAAGGGTTCCTTCGTAAGAATAGGATTTGAATGACGGACATGCTGGTGGGACTGGCTCCAGTGAAGTTTTTAAAATGAACCTATCTCGACTTTTTTTACCAAATATCGGTAGTAGTCGAATTCGTTTCTAACTGTATTGCAAAAAGGATAATTGAATATGTTAATGATATAACACAAAAGTACGAAAAGAATTCTAAAACACAAAATGTTGACTGATACAGCATTTGATTTAATTTTCAGGTATGTCCATAACTTCTTAGCCGAAGTCTGGGCGCTGTTAACTCCTGAGATGGTCGATCGTTTGAAGGGGATGCTGATGAACGAATTTGGGATGACACCAGAGTAAGGTTCTGTTATACTGTTAAACACTGTAGGAGTGGGATACAGGTTGCGCCATAGGTTCAACGCCATGTGGTTATTTTATTCTTACGAGCACAAATGAAGCACAATGAATGTCTTTTAAAATGGTTGAGTGGTTGAACCTTCTTGAGGAAATTTTCGTTAAGTTTGTTATTCGTAAGGCGTTTTGCCTGGTGGGGAAAGTGTTTGTTGGGGACCAAATGATGAGTTTAGCGACAAATAGAAAAGCACTATTAGTGTTTAAACCTTTAGCTTGCTGGCTGATCTTCTACACCCTCTAGTCCTACAGTTTAGTCAGGTCTGATAGGTAGGTTCACATGGTTTCTAGCCAAGGCCTCTCAAGAACTCAGATTCCTTCGACAGGGACTCGCCATGAAAAAACTGCCCCGACCTTGAACAGATCAGTTCCACCACTCATGAACGTCTTTCTTCTGCCTCACAGGATGATGCTCTAATCAAGGGTAAAGACTTAGGCAGGAGTTGGTCTGCTCGCAAGGCTCTAGGCCAATTCTTTAGGCTTGGGTCAATAGTAAAAGACAAAACAATCAATGAGCAAAACACCTGGCAGTAGTAGCCTGGGGGAGTGTACTTGTTGCAGAAGATTCTCATCAACATACTTTTGTTCGAATGGCCCGTCCTAAGGATGGTTTTGCGTAGTGATCCGTTCTTCCTTGGGACCATCTAATTCACTATCTAAAAACATGTCAAATCAGTACAGTGTGGAATCGATTTCCTCCCTTTCGAGATTGTTGGTTGAACACTTTAACGCTGTGTTGGGTGCCAGGTCAAAGAGGAATAGTAGGGAAAGAAGGCCGACAAACTGGCGAGAAAAGGATCTCCATGAATAAGGAGGTCGACAAGTGAGAGAAGTGGAGGGCTATTGACGAGACGTGCCTGGCCAAAGGCAGACAAGGTTAGTTATTAGACTAGAGAGAGAAAGTATACGGGGGGTATGTGGCGTGTTCATGGGACTCTGTTCACCTGAGGTACCACCTGGCCAAGATTGTTAAGTCAGAGCTACAATGATGCACTCTTAGAGGCGGGGCTGGAATCAGCGGAACATGTACTATGTACTTATGCAGGGCTGCGACGTGTCTCAGAGTGCTTTGGGTGCCTCTGATGTATCCTGATGAGGTTGTAATAGGTCTCAAGGTTTTTAACCTTTTGTGCAGGAATGCATTAGGAACTTTGTATCAGGGAACACCAGCTCCTTGGGAACGGGGGGGTAGAACTGAGAGCACATGAAGCATCTAATGTACACAACAGGCTCATCTGAGTCCTCAGTGAGGGTTTCCTCGGTTGCCACCAATATGACGAGAGGGGGGGGAGGAAGATTGTTAATTTCATTATCTTACAAGTGGGGACGACTAGCTTCAACTCAGCGTTTAGACGAAGCAAAATCAATTCACCTCTCTTCTTGGATACCTGTACGGGTTACTTTTACGGCCAGTTTGAAGAAGTTCATTTATTACTTTAACACCATATACTTTTTGTGTGGCAAGTAGCCTAATAAAAAGCACCGAACACGTAAGGAAAGCAAACTGAATGTTCCAATACTCCAGTGTCTCGTTTTCCTGCAACATCGTTCCAATACAACAAGAACTACAAAATGGGAGGTAAGTGCTTTGTTACACGTTTTAAAATAACAGACGTATTAAATAAAATGTACTGCACTGCGCTGGGATTTTTTCGTCCAATGCCTCATCCGTACACCAACTTTTCCCTGAGAAAACGAAACTTCTATCTCAAAAATTAATGTTGATATACAATTTTTGCGCAACCCACATACATGCACACTACATAACCATAGAGAACGCAATATTGGGCTGACTGTTGGCATTCAAGAACATGTGACATTTAAATCTGCTCAACTACATGGGAGTTTTATCCACGTCAGGGTCTTTTGAGCACAAGAGCGCGTTAAGGTCTATCTAATAAACGAGGCACTACACCTAACTGGGAAGACTTAAGTTGAACGCCAATGTGTTTGGGTCAGAATAGGCGTGAATAAAACTCGGAGACGGGTATTTGCTGAGCACGAACTTGTAAGATGCTTGCAGCTTGTGATGAGCTGGTATATCACAAGATTTGAAGACTTGGATGTACAAAGAAGAGGTGACTTACACAGGATATGAGTTGAGCATGGAATCGCGAACAAATAGGGCTCTGAAGACGTGAAAATTGGTTGTACTGGGAAGGAGGGAGAAAGCCGAACTAGAAGTCGATGAGAGGTGAAAGAGGTGTCCGTTGGGAGAGTTGGAGACGACCGTATCGCGAAAGGTGTTAGAAGACAAGTGTTGGGAGAACTGGAGACGACTCACTTCGGCGACACTTCGTAGCAGAATGATTTTGGGAGAAGGTATTTGTTGTGGAGAGGAATCTGAGAAGATAGGAGAGGGGAAGGGTGGGAAAACCACCGTTGGAATAGGTGCAAAGACCTTTGGAGGAACAATGACCTTACCACAGGTGCCCGTTGGTCCAGTGCGGAAACTCCGAGGTCAAAAACCTGGACAGATTCGGCGCTTGCGTCGAACACCAATAAGAACTACAATTAGATAGCTGGAGTCGAACGTGATGGGGTAGTCCAAACTATGAGACTGTATGAAGTGAAAGTGCGAACTTATACGAGCCTAAGAGATAATCGTGTGGGTCAATAGAAGAGTGACTGGATTCGAAGCAGATTCTTGAAACACGACTTGACTACCGGAGCTCTGGAATGAGAGTGATTTCATGTGGCCAAGGCGAATTTTTGAATTGGTGATGGGTTAGAGGAACAGCACTGGCTGGTAATGGCAGTAAATTGTTTCAGATAGGTTAGCAAGAGCGGAAGTTCTGAATCACCAGCAACATTACCGTAGATATCAACCAGCAATCTAGGAAAACTGGAAGTGGTCCTTGTAGATTATACAAATTCATAAAACCTTGGGCACGGCCTAAAACGCGCGAGATATGTGTATCGGCTTATTTTTTGAAACGCAATTACAATCCGCCCATATTCCCGAATCTACCTGTATTTTTGGCGCCATTCTACTGCAGAAGGAATAATACGAGTATATTTTCCAAAATTTCTCCACCGTTCATATTTTTCTGTCTTCATCTGCCTGTTTCTCCAAGCGATGTGATCATATTATGTCGACTTGCTCCAGTGGAGTAAAACGCTAAAGTTAAACGTAAAAACCCGGGTTTTCTGAAAACGTTTCTAGAAACGATATTGATACAATACACCTACTAATTCTCATCTTTTGTTACTCATACACGTCTCTGTAAAAACACTTCAAAACTGGGAGATTAGAAAGCATTGACCTAAGCTTTTTCTACATTTTTCAAAACGACTCAGATCAAACGAAAAGTCTTCAACTAGTTAACTCCTAAATATCGTTGATCATAAATAGTTTTCTTACCATTCGTGCACCTAAATAATGAGAAATTTCATGTGAGTCCCATCACTCACGTACATTCAACAATTTTTTTCGCTCAAGCAACAAGCCCTGGAACCTAGAAGTTCTCGATCTTCCGGAATTCATTGGTTCCCCCTACTTGTGTCACGTACTTATTGAGTGGTTATAGTAGTGTCAACGGGACTTTCGGGAAGATTAGTGAGTACTATTCGAAAATTATAAAGAAACACGAAAAGTTAGCCAAAGGTCTAGTTGATCCTATGCCACGATCATTATAAAAGTCTTTGAACGCGATTGAGAGAAAACGGTTGAACAAAAGTGAATATTTAGCCTGTAGATCTCCATAGAACGACAAAATATGGGGGACCAAACTCGGCCGAATACTAACTATAGTAAGCATAGTGGTCGAAACACCTTAATATTTAAAAAATAAAAAATGGCTTCAACGATTTTGATTAAAGTTTATATATCGATAGTTGTTCGTCGCAAAACGCCGAATCATTATCAGTTTTTTGACCTCGGAGTTCCTGCACCTGCCCTAACAGGACTCCCTCGCCCTTGACAGCAAAGTCATTCTATCAATTGCATCTCAGCGTACTTGCAGCAATTCCACATCCTCAGTTATTTCCAACTGCAAAGGATTTCCCTGAAGTGGGGTTTTCCTTTCTTTATTTTCCCTCTCCTCAATTTCAGATTCCTCTCCACAACAGACAGCTCCACCCAAATTCATTCACTTACAAACTCTTGCGAAAGACTCGTTTCCCTGTGTTCACTCAGACACATTCCTGTATCTATTTTCCGCCCATACAGTTCGCTATCTCCTACCGATACAGTTTCCCGTACCACTTCAGGCATATTACGAGTCGTCCCCCTGTATTGCCCTTTTGTACACAAACTCTGCTCACAGTCCTCTTCACACTCACCGTGCTTCTTTTATTTCGATCTTCAACTCTCACCCTCTCGTGCGCCCAACAACAGTCTCAGAACAACATGGCACTACCATGTAGTTCTCATTTGTGTAAAAATGACGAAAAAAGCACGATAAATTATCAATCATTTCGAAGAAAATCACTTTTGGTGCATTTTTTTCTTTGTAAATCTCGCTCACGTGCCACTTGCGTTTTCAAAAATGTAAAAACCCTGCAAATTATTACACAATGGTTTATTATTCTCATGAACAGCTTGACCTAGTATTACTGCTCCGAGACCCATTCCATTCGATTCAGCATCGAAAAATACTAGTAAACCATACGAAACACGACCTGACTACAATGGAACTACGGAAACTAAATATTCCCCTGGCGCCAGGCGCCTGTAAACGTCTGTAGGCATTTATGATCCGATGTAGGGGTGAGCGGAGGAAGTGTCCCTCACCTTCCTCCGCCCCGTCGGGCAAAAAGAGTCGGGGAAATTGGGACGGGGACTTCCAGCAAACCCTCGGCAATTGACACGACGTTGTGAGTCGAGCGGGCGTTGCGAGGTGAGCGGGCGGGTGGTTTCGATGAGACGGGTGGGAGGGAGGGAGGGAGGACAAACGACCAAACGTTTACTTTCGCTGTAGTTCCCACGAGTTCTTTCAATTATTTGACTCTAATAATTACTGTAATTTCCCTATACGCAGTTGTACACGTCTGATACTCATTCCATTCGACCCAGGATGTAAAAATACCTTGAAAAGATCCGAAACACGGCGTGTTTGCGATTATACTGCGTTTTGTTAATTTTTTTAACCGTTGTTTGTCCATAACAACCATAGATTTCGTCCACTCGGATGGCGGGCACAACTAGATACCAAATGGGGTTTTTGTGCGAAAGAACGAATTTTTTTGACGACATTAAAGGCACAAAACGGCCCGGATGGGGGACGGCGGATGGACATTGCGGAGTTGGAATCCCCATGTCTTGAAACGTAAAGTATCAAATTTTGAGGAGGGGTTGTAAAAAATTTTTCGTGACCAAAAACATAGGGTTATTATTCAGAATGTATTATAAACCAAAAATCAAGGTTGGTAGTACATGTCCAGAATGGTCGCCGGCACGACTCACCTTTCGACGACGCTTACGGCTTTTCCTCATCTCAAATCAAAACAGCTTGGACTTACTGCCTTCCCTGAGGTTCCTAAGCACTGACAACTCAATAATGGTCGCTGAATAAGTGAGAGAAACTTAATACATTTCATAACCTTGAACGCCACTGGTTTGTAAGTCGTACGTGGACTTAAGGCCTTTCGACGTTCATATGAACTGAATGGAAAATAGATCTTATTATTTTCTTGAGTGATAACAATCTCTGAATGCTCGGGCTGGAAAAAGTTCTGTGATGCTTTGCACCAGATATTTTCAAATGGTATTTTTCGCGCTGGAAGTCTTTGAAGCGTGAAGGTTTGAAGACAAATCAAAACTGCGTAGTGCTACAGTATTCTAATTTTCTCAAAACTGGCTCGAAGGATTTTGATTAAACTCATAGGGCACACTCAATTTACTAGAGGCAACATATTATTCTGCATGAATATTTCTTTAGAAACGATATCAGTGTTTGTATGCACAGCGCGCGTGCGTGGTGGTGAGGAACTTTTTCGTGATACATCGCGTTTTTTGTTATATGGTGTCGCGCTTTTAGCAATTACGCTCATTTGAGAAATACATTTCCAGGCAAGCGATGCAATTTATAATGGAACAAAGAGCCAAAACAGTTTTAGAAGAAGACGCGAACGTGGAGCAAATGTACAAGTGGCCCCAACCTGAGGAGCAGCCGACGTCAACGGAGAAGCCTCGTCGAGCGAAAGGCCTCGTCCTGCGACGGGGTCGGAAATGTTTAGGAATACGCCATTACTATCGGGAACAATTCAATCAAATCATATCCGCCAAACTGGCCGACTATTTGATGGCGTCTCTCGCCCTTCGACGGACGGCTAACCAAAGAAAAATTTCCGAATGGTTGTTGAAACAATTCTGCGACGTCACTTCCGAGCGTTTCACTCTCCAAAACCCTAAATCTTTGGTGCAAAAATTGACCGTCGTTTTGATGGATAAAGTGTCGAATTGGTTGGTCGATCGGGCGGAAGACGCGGACGCTTTGGTGAGGCGAGACAGGGAAATTGACGACGTCAAAGCCAAAATGAAAGCGCAAGAAAATGGGCAGTGAATACGATGAAAGAAATAGGAAGAATGAAGCACGCTAAACAATCACAAGATTTTCTCAAGATTACACGTCGTCTTCATCGAAAATCAATGTAATAAGGAAGTTCCCTCAGAAGACAACGAGAACCAACACGTATCTCACTAGATGAACATTCCCGATCAGTTGAACATATGTCAAACAAGATGTGCTAAGGGAACTGGAGGTAAATGAGCCTTTTCTTCGGGCATTGTAGTCATTTCGATCTCTCCAAAACCTTTATTTCCTTATTCCAACGAAGTAGGAAGGAAATTGCCAAGTCAAATCAACTTGCTCAGCCTATCTAGCGGGATATCGTCCAACTTGCCAAAAGTAGCAACCCTCGAACTCGGTTTAAAACTATAATGATAAAACCCCACCCAACCTTTGTATAAAACACGTAGCTTTAAATTAGTGTTTCTACAGAAATGCGTTGAGCGAAGATACAGCGCTATTATACGTATTTTCTACGGGGATCGCAGAAATTTCTTTACGCAGCTGTAATTTAATAAAGTTATAAAATAATTAGAGATTTCACGGAATTCTGGAATTCGAGGCTTTGCCGTTTCATTGATTAACTGAAATGTCAGAACTGTAAACACGAATTTTCATTAACAGCCCCGTAAAGAACTATAAACAATGAACAACACAACTTAATAATGGACGTCAAAGTGTGCTGCCTGACCTATCAACCCTCCAAAACCGCATCAGTTTAGCCCATCAGTTAGCAGAAAATTTGTGTTGGGGGAATGAACATGTACGGAACCGTATATTCACAGAATGTTGCGAAATATCAGTACTTGTGGCCTCGTTAATTCTGAATTGTTCGGTGAATCAACAACATGAACTATTGCGTGTGTGGGCTGTTAGCACCACGCAGTAACCCTAATGAAGCTACGAAACACCGCCGCCCTTCGTGGTTAGTAATTTAATGCGTGCGTTACTCGACCTACAGTTCCAACTAGTATTTAACCTCGATAACGTTAAATATTGAGAAAGGGAAAGGATTGTTATACCACGCAGTAGTGAACGTCACAGCTTCAAAATAACGTTTGAGCTCAAGCCCATTCTACGCGCGACTGACAGTACCAATGCTCTCCTTGCCCCCCGAAAACGGCGCTTGGCACCTGGCACCTACAGTTATCGACACAGTCATTTTTGAGAGGAGGTTCAAGTTCAAGATTGTCAAAACGACTGAATCATGACTACAATGAGCTAGCTAACGATGAACGGTTAATGTATGGAACGTACTTGAGGAAGATAGGGAACACAATTTCAAAATTCTCCTCGTGTTGGCATTAAATTCATTTTTACGAAATTCCTTAGTATTCCGTGAGTATTGATTGATAAATAAATTAGTTTTTGTGAGGCACCGTGACATAATGACTTGAAAGACCTCTCACGGCACTACCCTCCTCAATTACCTTGTGCTGCAGTTCGTTTCTTTGGATTCGTACCCAAAATGGCCACTTCGTAATTCATTTTACCTTCAAATCCAACATATTGTAAATTTTGGATAATCAGGGGTATAAACTATGTCTATCTGCACATTAGCCGACGGTTTACGGAAGAATAAAGCGAATTTTTCTTTTCCAGAGAAGCTGGAAAATTTATCGCCGAACAAAGAGAAACGAATATTTCGAAAAGTTCGACCGTCAGTTTGTACAAGAAACCAAGAAAACTGAAGGATGGTGCAGTTATATGGGACACGTACATAAAAATGAGAACTCCAAATAAGAGCTTTTGTTATAAATATCCAAAAAGCAACGTCGGAGTGAGGAACTCTTGGGTGAAAAATTTATCCGATTTATTATCCGACAAAATGACGGGTTACATTATGGATACGGTTGGCGTGAATAGAAACGAGAGGCAGCAGCAAATTGCAGACACGCTTTTAGACAGGTTCAATAGCATTTTGGAACAGAAGGCGTCCATGACAAATCCCAAAACAGCCGTGCATAAATCGATGGTAGTGGTTGCCGATAGGCTGTCGTTGTGGTTGGATAAAAATGTGAAAATGTCGAAGAAAACTGCTGAAACTTTCAAGGCGTTGAAAGACGAATTAGACAGGAGGGAATGGGAGGAGAAAATGGCAGCAGCAGCTCCGCATGACGCTCCAAAGGACACCTTGGGCGGAGGAGATGAGATTGAAGAAGAAGGAGAGGAAGACGTAGACGTAATTGAGAAGGAGGAAGGGAAAAAGGACTTGGACGAAGAATCAGTTTTACAAGAAGCTGAGTTAGATGAAATCCGTCCAGAATCGGTAGAACCCACTGAGAAGCCGCTTGCTGAAGAAGGTGAAGCAGGATTCCAAGAGGATGAGGGCGAAGAAGAAGCAGATAAAACTGCCGTTGGAGATATATCAGAACAGATCAAACCAGAAGGCGAGGCGCTTGGAGAAGACGCGCCAAAACCCTCTGAGCAGGAACCAACCGATGAATCAGCTGCAGAACGCCCGGCCGAACAAGGGGAAGAAGCAGTGACAACAGCTGAAGAAAAAGCCCCAGGAGGAGAAGTGACAGCGGACGAGGCAGAAAAAGAGAAAGCCGAACAACCACCTGAAGAGACTGCGGAAAAGGCTCCGGAAGAAACACCGGAACAGGCAGCCGAAAAGGCTTCAGAAGAAACCCCTGAAGAGGCTGCCAACACGGTACCTGAAGAAACTGCTGCAGCGACACCAGAAGAGACTGCTGAAACGGCACCAGCAGAGACTGCTGAAACAGCACCAGCAGAGACTGCTGAAACAGCACCAGAGGGGAAAAAACTGGAAGAAGAAGGTGTAACATCACCAGAGTTAACTGAAGATGAAGGAGAAAAACCAGCAATAGAGGAAACACCAGTAGGGTCCGATGAAGAAAAAGTGGAACCTGAATCGACGGTTCAAGAAGAAGCTGTACGCGACAAAGAGCCTAGTTCAGAGCCTACCTCTGACACTCAAAAGGACCTTGTTGATATCGTCGATCAAGAAGAAGTTCCAAAAGAGCCGAGTGAGCCACAAGCTCTGGATGAACAGAAGGAACCAAGTAAAGATAAAGAGGTAAAAGTAGAAGAACCAACTAGAAAGAAAAGCTCGGTTCACGATGGAGTTATCTCCACAATTGCTTCAGCAGTAGAGGGAACTAAAGTCATCCCAAGTCGTCGGCAAGAGTCAATCAAAGACGTATTGGAGAAACATCTGGAAAAAACCATCAAAGACAAAGACCCCGAGGTCGTCTCCGAGGTGACCGGAAAATTGAGCACGTGGATGGACCAAACTGTCCAAGAAGCCGAAGAACAAGCCAAATTGTCGGTTGACTCTCGAAAAAGCCCGATATTCAAAGTCAAGCAAATTCCAAATGCCAGTGAATACGAAGTGGAACCTATCTCCCCCTCAGTAGCATCCAAATGCGCGAAAGCAGCTCGAGGCCTCGGAGACTTGGAGCCTGTCAATACTAAAAGATGGGCGGAATGGGCGACTTCAGTTACAGACGTAGCTCAACATTGGGCAAAGTGGATTGAAAACACTGTGGACGAAGCTCAAAGCAGAGGACGGCAGTACAAAGAAAATGTCGACCTTAACGACTGGAGGGAGTTCAAAGAGACTAAAGGGAAAGAGGCGCTGGAATGGAGACGCCAGAACAAGCAATTAACTAAACAAGCAGAAACTTGGGATCGACTGGAGGCTCACCGGAAGAAATGATCGAGATCGAACCCAAAAATAACTTTTTTCAGTTCTTCCTGTTTGGTGATGTCTCTTGTTCGCGAAAATATATTTTCTCAAGTACACTGCATCAGCGTGTAAAAAATTGAATGACAATGCCTTCATATATCCGCCCAACAGTTTTTCATATTTTCAGAAGATACATTGGTGGGTGGGAGGGCGGGGGAGGGCTTTGCAGTCCCAAATAATCGTCCAACCAATGCGTAGGAACGTGAAGTTGTGTGGTTAAACTGTCACTTGAGGAACTGGGCGACAACAATGAAGCAGATTTAGGTGAAAAACACGTCCTCAGGAAACAGCGAATACTTGTTCAGAGCTCAGGGTCGCGGTAGTTTTTGTCAATGTTAGTGGTCCTCAGTAGAAGGAGTGAGTGATTGATAACTTCAGTTAGAGAAAAAACTGGAAAGATTGCCGTGTAACGACCGTTCTTTCACTCTAACTTTTTACAATTATGTAAACCGTCCACCCAAGCGGTAAGGTAACATTAAATTAACGAAAACAGAATACACAAGAATTTACGGTTATGCGTTGGGGATTCAAGTGGAAGTATAACGTCTCAGATAAAGTTATGCTAGATATAATCTAACTCATTAGACTTTTAAATGCGTCATAACATTACGCGGCATTTGGAGCGGGTAATCAATTGAAGATTGCTAGATATAATCATAACTTTGCAAACAAACCATTTACCCTGCAAATGGACAAACGAACGTTCAAGTCCTTGTTCTAGTACTTGAATCATGAATATTGGAAAATGTCCGAAATTCCTTTGTAAATGTAGCGGTTCTTGAGTAGAGATAATTTGTTTGATACATTTCTTTAGGTTACGTCTTGAATTGAATTACACATAGTTTTAGAATGCGTAATCCCTTAAATTTATTGCTTGAAATGTGGTGATTTCCCTCCTTCCCCTCATCTCATAAGGCTGAGTTAAGCCTATCTGCAGAAGAGAGAGAGAGAGAGAGAAAGAGAGAGAGAGAGAGAGAGAGAGAGAGAGAGAGAGAGAGAGGGAGAGAGAGAGAGAGAGAGAGAGAGAGAGAGAGAGAGAGAGAGAGAGGGAGAGAAAGGGAGAGAGAGAGAGAGAGAGAGAGAGAGAGAGAGAGAGAGAGGGAGAGACATTGATTGAAGAACTTTCTTTCTTTCTTTTCTTCTTACCCCTGAAGATTTGCTACACAAAAACCTATATCACCGCGAGTCTTTGTTATATGTTATATGACTGACAATCAAAAATAACCTTCACGCCACTCTGCATATTTAAACTAAACTAAACACACAAGTCATCAACGTTCATGCCAAATAAGTTACATGTATTCCTACCAATTATGCCACACACATAATGCAGACATACCTTTCCTACCAGCTGGCTAGGGTGGGTGAAAGAAGCCCAGCCAGCCCTAAGCCCAATCTCCCTCCGACCCGACCTTCAGGGGGGTTATCCCAAGGGAGGGCCTGAGATGGCCCTGAAAATCAATAGAAAGGTAAAAAACCCTGCAAATTATTACACAATAGTTCATAATTCTCATGAACAGCTTGACCTAGTATTACTGCTTTGAGACCCATTCCATTCACTTCGGCATCGAATACTAGTAAACCAAACGAAACATGACCTGACTACAATTGAACTACGGAAACTAAATATTCCCCCGGCGCTAGGCGCCCGTAAACATCTGTAGGTATTTATGATCCGATGGAAGAGGTGTGCGGAGGAAGTGACCTTAACCTTCCTCCGCCCGGTCGGGCAAAAAGTCGGGGAAATTGGGACGGGGGCTTCCAGCGAGCCCTCGCTTGGCAATTGGCAGGACGTTGTGAGTCCAAAGTTCATTGCGAGTCGAATGGGCCTTGAAAACGATACGAAACACCTGCTTATTTGCGAGTATACTGCGTTTCGTTAATTTTAACCATTTTTTGTCCATAACAACCATGGGCTTCGTCCGATTGGATTGCCGAGGTGGCAGGCACATCTAGATACCAAATGGGATTTTTGTGCGAAAGAGCGATTTTTTAAACCACGTTAAAGGCACAAAACGGCCTGGATGGGGGACGGGGGACAGGGGACGGCGGATGGGGGACGGTGGACGGGGGACGGTGGACGGGGGACGGCGGACGGTGGACGGGGGACGGCGGATGGGGGACGGGGGACGGACATTGTATATTTGGAATCCCCATGTCTTGAAACGTAAAGTATCAAATTTTCAGGGGGGTTGTACAAAATGAAGAAATTCAGAATGAATAATAAACCAAAAACTCATAATAATACTGAAATCATAAAATAAATTGATTAAGTAAACGCACAAAATAATAAATGAAATAACTTAGGCCCAGCTTAATCCTATCCCGCCTTCTCAGGACTGGCCGAGGCCACCCATCTACTCGCTGTCATTCACACACACTATCACACCGGCCTACTGCTGAATTTGAGACGGGTGAGTACAGGTATATTCCTCCCCTTCTCAGCAGTGACATTGCTAACCGTGACTATAGACAACGTATATTATAACAAAACAGTACACATTAAATTTAACTTGAATAACACTGAACAGTTATAGCATGTGACGTACTTGGGGAATTCTTTCACAGAATTACCCGCGTATAGGACACGAGTGAAAGTCGTGTCAGGGCCCAAAAGACGAACAAGTTAAATATACTCACTTGATGTAAAATAAACAAAATAATGCCTCTCAAGAAAGTACTGGGAAATGAAATTATAAACCAACTAGGACCCACTTGTATTTAATCAGGAAAAAATAGAAATGAAATGAAATGAACTCCTTTTAGAGTGAAACAAATAACCTATGCTTGGATTGTAGTAAATGACAATAAAGGGGCAATGGGGAAAATGAAACACCAAGCTCTGATCGCTTACCTTACTTCACACAATATATAGGGACTTCAAGTACTTGTTCACTGGCTTAAAAGATGGGAGAGATTCGTAAGCGATGTCGGAAGCCTTTCTGACGAAAATGTGGCTCCTCCGCTTTTATAAACATCGGCGAACTGCATGGGTGGCGGCAACAGTGTTGCCACCATCGGCAGCTCGCCGTGAACCATTACAAGCATTAATTTACAAAACAACTTTGTCCACGATTCGCTATTATTATGTTAATAAGCTTCCAGTAATCTGTCCCTAAATTTGCCTTTAAATGTGAGAGAGAGAAGAAAGAGAAAGAGAGAGAGAGAGTGTGTGAGAGGGAGAGAAAGGGAGAGAGAGAGATTGATTGATTGATATTTAATTTGACAATCAGGGAAGAGTTAGTACCACGAGGCCCTCTCTTCCGCTCCCTTAAACATATTAAACGTATTATAAGTTCTCTTGTGACATACATAAACTATCTCTTTAACTACATCTCACTAACCAAAACAAAGACAAACCAGTTCAACAGAAAAAAAAAAAAAACCAAACCCATTTCACCATTCACACTCCTACCAATTCTGATCTTGTCCGCTTCAGTTTCTGTTTTACAAAAAGCGCTTTTATTAAATTCAGGCTCAACAGTTTGCTTTTAACATTTTCCCTTAACTCTACCAATTTTTCCTTCGTATTAAACCACTCCAAATTGTTATGTAATTTGCACCCATGAATCACGAAAGATCGGGCTAAAACTCTATTGTGGGTTTGTGTGTCCCTTGTCGCTAGGAACTAAAATTCGCAGCGCAGATATGGCGTAGTGCTGTACTTCAGGATTTTGAACCTTTTTGAACAATTTTGAACTCTCATTTTTAGTCAGCCAATCCGATTATAGTGAGGAGTAACGTAATCGGCCACTATTAGTCTCAACGCGAAACGGAGTGCCGTATTTTGGGCCTTCGTCGCTCCTCATATCACACAATGCAGCTGCTGTGTAATCAAAATGAGGCATTATTAGGTTTAGAGCCAACTGGACTCTTACATGCTTTGGAAAGTCCGAAGCTGTCCTTAGTTGGTAGATGGGCCGTTGCATGCGGCTGTCTCTTGACTGCCCCAGCACATATGCTTTGCATCATGATAGCGAGAGAGGGAAAGGGATAGGGAGAGGGGAGGGGAGAGACTCCCATGTTCTCTGAAGAAAGTCGTAAGTCAATAAAAACTTCGAAATAATGAACAACTTGAGAAATTAAAACCACGGAGTCTCAGCCAAATCCTACTACCACCTCCAATGGGTCGGTTGAGGCACCCACTGAAATATGCTGATACTTGCACTGACGGAAAAATACGTACACACTTGACTGCTACAAAAATTTGAGTTCGTATGTGATTGATTGCCAACACCTCCAGTCCGTCAAAGGTTCCTCCCAGGGTTTGTCTAATTACTAGCAATCAGCAAGGCCACTTACTTAGACATGATTGTCTACTGGCCACGCTTGATGAATGGGCACTAGATAAATGGCAAGCAAGGTGGGAATCCTCGTTAAATGAGCGTGTGAGTTTTTCTGCCAACGTTTGTGAACCTCTTAGGATATAGTGGGTTGAGCCAGACCACTGGACGAGCTAGTTTCTTACGGGATGTGGTGACTTCTCTCTCGCACCAGTGCGGAGAAAACAAAGAATCACGTACTGCTCCACTGTAGTTCCCACAACAGTGAGCGACAGTTGGTGGAAGAGCCGCCAAACCTTCCAGCTTAGACAGCTACTAAGCAAGGTTACAACCGTTTCGTTTAGTCTGCGGACAAATTTTGATAAAAAACCTGGTCACAGTTGATCTCTCCCTTCGAAACTTGCCACCCGTGTAAATAGATCAGATGAGAAACCAGATTAAGATTTTCTCTAACACGGTATGGATTCTGAGTGGTAACACGTGGGCAACAGCTCCCAACCGAGAAACTGGCTAATTTACAATCTGCCATACCTCAACAGGTCAGCGTTCGGTGGATCCTGAGCGAGTGCCAGAGCGGTCTTCTACTGATATGACTCTCTCATGAGTGTTAGAGTGTTAGTCGAGAAGAAAGCATACCTAGTCCTGAGGTCCTGTATCCAGCGGTGCGCACTGAGCAGCTCCCAGGGCGCCCTGGAGCGGCTGGTACCTCTCCTTCAGCTGGAGGGATCAACTGATCGCCAGCTCAACTTTGCGACCAGGGCAATGCTCGATACATGGCAGGAGCGATGGGATGCCACACTGCACGCCACCTGCGCGGCATCGTCCCCTCGGTCCGGGACCGCCTGGCAATGGGAGCGCCTCCGCCAGGGACGCGCCGTCCCCTCATCCCCGGCAGTTCAGCTGATCTCTGGGCATGGCGCTTTCAATCGGCGTCTCCTTTTCTTCATGCGGCGCACCTCTGCCTGTGGGGGGGGGGGGAGATTGGCGAGCTCGCATCACACGTCCTATTCCTTAGCCCACTCTACAATGACGTGCGGATCTGCACGTGCATTCCCCCTCTAGAAAGTGCCTCTGAGCTCATCTCTACCGGGTCTGCCAGGTGCGGATTTGCCATGAGCTGGAGTCGTGGTGGACCCATCCCAACCCACACCCCCTGCTTCCTCCCTTCCGTGAGGACACCAACTTCCCCTTCCACGAATCCTTAGGAGCGCATCTTCCAGGACTAGGTGACGGCTGTTCTTGATCTCGCACCAACGAGCCGGGAGGCCAGCGATGGCCTGGCTTGTTACCCCATTAGGAAGCAGACCTGATTGATTTATTTTACCATCCCAGAATGCATACAATGACAAAAAACCGCTCTTGACAGTTTAAAATAATATTCTCAAGTCCTCATACGGGATGCGCTAAGACTTACTGTTTATTCCGTCGTCATACTTGAAATTGAATATGACTTCCCCCTCCCCTCTCATCATAAGGCTGAGTTAAGTCAATCTGACGATATACAAAATGAGAGGAAGGGAGAGAGAGAGAGATGCACACGTGAAAATGTTCCGGCCAAGCACTCAAGCATCTTTTGTCAACCACCATCTGTTACTACACTTTCGTTTATTGCCCTTTTCATTGTCTTCCCACTTGCTCCTTGTCCCTCGCCTAACTCTGGGACTTTAAGGTTCTCTCTCTGGCACAAATTATACGAACCACTTCCCTCTCGAGCTCTTTCCCCGTCTAGTAAACCTCGACCGGGAACACCGAACCGTAGGCTTTACGGTTTTCCTCAACGTAACGCAAGCGTTCGATAAAATATGGCTTGAAAGAAAAATGCTTCCAATGAAATATGTAGCTGTTCTGGGCGTGAGAGGTGAATAAATTCTTCCACAGATAGTTACACCAACATGTATAATGGCTTGAATGCAATAAAGAGAACAGTCTTCGAGACCAGTTAAATTGCACTCGATCTTGAGGCAGGAAATAATTAGAGAAGTATGGTCTGAACAGGCAGAAGCGCGTTTTCGGAGTCTAGCCGTCCAAAGTTCGTTTTGGGCTCTTTCCGCTCAGACGCGACGGCGCTTAAAGTACCTGCAATTGACCAATTACCAGCTGTTGATTTGCCTATGAGCTACTTGTTGTGTTTACCCCTTGAGGTAACAGAAAGATAAATAAGCAACGGTTGTGGTAAAACAAAGCCATAATGATGAAAGAGACACGTTGAACTGCACTCATGCGCACCGCACAAGCCCGGTCGAACGACCTAACGCTGTTTTCTGAACATCCTCCGCTTTCGGAGTTTTGTTTCACCCTGGGGGTCCGCCAATGACCCTTTTAACAATCGGAATATCCCTTTGACGATCAGTCAACCGTAGTTTCAAGTTTCAATATCCTTCCTGCAAACATATCCAACTCTGTACTCATAAAACTCACCGATTTTTTCAAATTTTCAATAACCCCCAATATAGACAACAGGCTTCCATGTTTGTAATACCCCCCTCCCCTCCCCCTCCCATTCCCATCGCACTACATATTTGTCTTCTCAGAGGTATCTAAACGGTAGCAGCTCATTGATTTTTCTCATTGGGAACCGACTTATCGTCAGGACCAAGTTCTTTCACAGACTATTATCGTGTAGCTTGATGGGGTTTGAACGTATTGAAGATAGGTGAAAGGAGAATGGAGAGGGGACGAGGGAGTCAAGGATTTAATGAGAGAACAGCAGGAAGTTAGTGGATAGCAAATTTTTTGTAGCGAGAATATAACGAAAAATGAAATAAACGAACTGGCGAATGAAAAAGAAAAACCCTGCAAATTATTACACAATGGTTTATTATTCTCATGAACAGCTTGACCTAGTATTACTGCTCTGAGACCCATCCCATTCGATTCAGCATCGAATACTAGTAAATCATACGAAACATGACCTGACTACAATGGAACTACGGAAACTAAATATTCCCCCGGCGCCAGGCGCCTGTAAACGTCTGTAGGCATTTATGATCCGACGGAGGGGTGTGCAGAGGAAGTGGCCTTGGCGTCACGTCGGGCAAAAAGAGTCGGGGAAATTGGGAAGGGGGCTTCCAGCGAACCCTCGAGGGGTCGTAAAAAATTTGTCATGACCAAAAACATAGGGTTATTGTTCAGAATGAATAATAAACAAAAATAAATACGAAAAACAGAGTAAAGGTAGGAAATAATTAATAAAAAAATAAATAACGCACAAATGTACAATAAAATACATCACAAAAATCCAAATAAATAAATATAAAAGAAGTTATAACGGCAGAGCGGTAGACAGCAACTCCTCACTTAACAATAGCGATGACTGAAAATGATGTTGACTCGTAAAACAATAGGAAATTACACGTACTCTTTACATACTCAGGAGGTACTCTTCTACACAGTGCAGATGTAGTATACTTAAGGTGACCAGACGCCCCGTTTTTTGGTGAGATGTCCCCTTGTCCCGACCAACCCTCTCGGGACGCTTATTTGCTCAGTTTTCATAAGTATTTGTAGTTGGATTATTCGGTTACGTTACTATTACTTCTTAATTTAAAATATTTTATAACTGCTTTACACTTTTAGGCTGAATTCTGTCTGCATTTCGAGGTGAAATAGGTTGTACTGAGTTAAAATACAAATAACCAGGTATCAGAATAATATACGTAATCCTTTTCCTGAATCCCTATTTCAATTAACACTATCATTGGCCATTTCCGGCGTTGTTCGTGAGCGTTCGGGCTATTTACCGATATCCCGATCGCAGTGACTTGGATGGAAAAACAATTCATACCTCTACTGGCCCGTAACTACATCAAGCAAGTGAAAGATGTCGACAAGGAGCACATTTTAGGTACTATCTGCTGCACTTTCTATAAAAAGTGTACCGATTATTTAAACATGTGGGCATGGCATTTTGATGACATGGAAAAATATCAATGGTTAGTTTTGACGGCAGTGCCTGATTGGGAAAGAATTGAGGAAGGGATTGATTTGATTTCAAGCAAATTTACAAAACTGGAGATTTCAGATATAGTGAGCTGTTTGATGAAGTCACATATCTTAGAGAATTCGTAACACAGGAAAAACTACTGAAGTGGGCCGATAAAAAAACTCCTTTGGATCAGAAATGAGTGGAGATATTTTACGCTTCACAAAACAAAATGTCCCAATTAAAAACTTAAAACTGATTGGTTTTTACTTTCCTTGGCTCTACAAAGTAGAAAGGAAAGTTATGTAATCGGCTGAAAAAAAAAGTTATGAGTTCTCTTCAGATGTTTACGTTTCAAACCTCCCTGAGTCCGAAAAACACTGTTAGGGAAAATGGTCTGTGTGTGTGTGTCTGTGAACGATTTTTAGAGAGAACCACCGTGCCAAATCCACTCAAACTTGATATCTCGCTCGCAGGTTACCATGGGACGCCAAAATAAGGGTATGAACAAAATCCACCGAAAGTTAACTATAGTTATCATAGTGATCAAAACACCAAATATTTTTTTTCTCAAAAACGGCTCTAACGATTTTGATTAAATTTTTTATATTGGTAGCTCTCAATATGACAACTATACCATAAAATTCCCATCTATGGAAAAATGACGAGAGCAGCACAATAAATTACCAAAATTTTCGACGAAAAGCGTTTTTAGCGCGGTCTTTTCCTTTTAAACTCCGCTTAAATGTTACTAGAATGTTTAAAAAAATGTGTATTGTAGTCCAATCCAATACCTATACGGTGAGTGTTGAAAAACGCTCATAAGATACATGGGGCTCACTCCAGAAATTCTTGAATTTCAACTACCGCCGTTTCGCTTACTACCAGTTCTAGCGGTTTTACTCGATAACTCTGCAAAAATGATTACTATCCTCTTCAAAACAATCGTGTTCCCAGCCACATTAATCCTCTGTGCAACAATTGCTCAGTAATGGTTCTGGAATGAGTACGAGCAGCAAAATAAATTCCAAAACTGTAAGCGCTACCGCTTTCTGCTGCCGTGAAGTGTTGTTTGACCAAGCTCAAATGAACTGCGTGGTAAATGAATTGATTAAATAGAATTAGCCATGCACCAAGTGAATTGTTGTAGAGCTAAGGAAAGTTGTGTGTTGCAACGCACCAGATATTTTTCTCTCGCTACCAGGAACGAACACGCCACTAGAAAGAGTGTTTACGTTGATCAGTGACATTTGGTCAGAGAACAAATCCTAACTGAAAATGTCATCGCCAAAAGCAATGTTAACGGTGAAGCGCAACTTTAACATGTCATTTCTTTAACTTAACTTTAACTTCTTAACTTTAACATGGCTTTCTTGGAAATACTCAAACCAAAACGAGACATTTTGAGGAAGATTCATTGTCAGAAAAGTATGAGAAATAAACACATGACAATCTTCAACATTTAGAAATCCATGGCTGCAGATTATTGTGACTTGATTTGTCTAGCTTACTTTTGTATCCTGTATTATTTTAAACATGCACATTTTCGTGTATGTTGTAAACATCTTAAATAATTTCAAACATCTTACCTGTAAAATGTTGTAAATAAATATTGTACAATTAATTTGGTCATAATTCTGTTCAAACCCCCCTTTATTATCAGAAGTTTAATAAAAACATGCTCTAAACAATTCAAGTAGAAAATTAAATAAAATATGTTTGTACAGGAAAAAATAGTAAATATAAAAGTGCACAAAGTTTAAAAACTATCGTTTAAGTCCATCAAAACTCACAATTTTACTGCTAGTGTTCAAATTGTGTTGGAGGGATACCCCTCGCCACTCTACCGATGCTTCGACTCAGTTTCAACATGTGTCCCGTTTTGGATAAACAAAAATCTGGTCACCTTAAGTATACTATTTTACTTAGTGGCTAGTGGATGTAGGCAAACTTTTTCTTAATGGTCATAATTGCGTTTATTTATTTATTACACGACGGCTGTTTAGAGCAGGGACGATGCTGCTATTAATACGGTATTTCAACAGTGGGGGACATACTGAGAAGCGTTTTGCTATTAAGTACCAGGAGATATTCAAGTGTGGAGTCCCAACCTCACAGCAGCTGACGATGTCTGGTTGCTATGCATAACGTGGCTCACAAATTGTCCTCCTTTCAATTTCAGTCCCGTTTTTCCTGTTCTGTACTTATCGTGAATAAAACTAATTCGTTCTTTCGCGTTCAAAACTTTTATCCTTTATCTTCATTACCAAAGTGTGATAACTACGACGTGATCTCGTCCAATAAATTATTTCAAAGTGTACGAGGAATTCGAGTAGCCGCTTCTTTACCGTACGAAGTTCTCCAGCAGATCGTTTTCCGATTATAGTAGCGATGACCTCCCCCGGGGACGCAGGCGCTACCAACTCGGCCGAAGGCAGCACCCAAAGGGAAGTAGCGCGAGTTTCAATTGAAATTCCTTCTTTATGGCGTCGGAATGCAAAAATTTGGCGCATGCAGATAAACGCACAGTTTTTCAACTCTCCGGTTACGGGTGAGATGACGAAGTACGATTACATCCTTGCTGAGCTGGATCTAGGTGATCAAAGGACGTCTAAGCTATTACGAGAAAGGTGTTCGTTGGCAGGATCACAGGTTGAAGACAGTTTCCTTCGGACGATGTTCCTCTAACGTTTAAGAGCCAACGTCCGAGCAATCCTAGCGTCATCCTCCGATCCCCTCGACAGCCTGGCCACAATGGCTGATAAAATTCTGGAGTTTTCCTCTTCACAGGGCTATTCTGAAGAAATACTCAGGTGACGAGAGATATCAGGAGTTTGGAGCTGCCGGACGGTTTACCACATTGAGATAAATGTGTATTCGGCGGTATGTGAAGGATGAAGTGACTGAGATGAAAGGGAGTGAGTTTAAGCGGAAGGTGCTAAGGAAGTTTTCAGAGGAAGGAGTGAGATCAAAAAATCACAATGGCCTTTTTCAAAGGGAGAGTCAAGAGTTTTTAGCGGTTTTCTAAAGGAGTTTGATTGACAGGGTGTTCCAGGAGTTGTGGTAGTCCCCCCCCCCCACCACGTACACGGTCCAAGATATTTCACTTGAATACTGTTTGAATTTTTTTAGATTCAAATTTTGGCTACTACATAATGGCTCACCGAAACTGAATAATTCAATTTAATTCCAGGGAAGCGAACACGTTTTTACGAGACCAGGCCAAAACGACAGGGAGTGGCGATGCGAAAAAGGAGAAAGCCCGTAGAAAAATGAATAGATGTGACGAGGAGACCCCAATGCACATCAAGAAACATCTACAAAAGCAGTTTGAGACGATGGCAAGGGATATGTTTGAAGAAAAACTGATCTCACTAATTTGCGGCCCACGGTCCAAGCGGCACGTAGACCTTTCCGAACAAATACTGGAAAACTTGACAGACATCGTAGGGGAAAAGTGTACGCTGCAAACGCCCCAAACTCAACTGCAGCGGATCATGGTTTTCACTGCCGACCAGGCAGCCGGGTGGCTCAGCAACGTCGTCGACGACGCTGACGCGCAATTGGTGAAAAAGTTGGAAAATAAATTGCACGGTTTGAGCGACGAAGGAGGCAAAGGAGACGGGCTAGGAGAGCAAAAAAGTGACGAAGATATTGAAATCATCACGAAAAAGAAGATGCCTAAAGGCTGGAAAGACTTTGTGAGTAAAACTGAAGCGATGGGGGATGCTGAAGAGAAGCCACTCGAACCTACCAAGAAAGATAAAACTACAAAGAAAAGCAAAGGAGAAAGTGATAAAACGGACGCAACCCAGGAGGAAGAGAAGAAAACCTCGTCACGCGTAGCCAGCAAAAAAACGACAGGCTCGCGACCAACGAGCCCAGCAAAGAAAGAAACTCCACAAAAGAAAGAAACGCCCAAAAAGAAAGAAACTCCACCAAAGAAAGAAACGCCCCAAAAGAAAGAAACACCCCGAAATTCACAAACGCCCAAACGAAAACAGTCGGATAGTGGTTCCAAAAGAGGAACGACGAAGCCGTACGGGCAGTCTGCTACTATCTCCAAACGGACAAGTAAAGAAGACAAACCACTGAACCAAGAAGGCACCGATTCAAAGTCTAAGCTGGAGAAGCCTGCATCGTCAAGGACCTCCGGCGCCAGAATGAGTCGAGGCAAATCGCCACAGCCACAACCCAAAACTGATTCAGAAGTAAAACGAGACCTCATGAAAACCATGATCGGTGACCACGTGATGGGAGTGGTGTCAGAACAGGACAACAAAGGGCAAACATCGCGTCAAACAGCGCTCAAAGACGTGATCAGTAAAAGGCTGGAAGAGAAGCTAGTCCCCAGTCCAACTGACGGCAAAACAATAGATGCGATTAAAGAAGTGGCTGGGTTGATATCCACCTACGTAGACAACGTTACGTCCAAAGTTGAGCTTGACTACGGAACCAAAACTCCTGCAGCGAATCAAACACCACTGGCCCAACGCGGAGCAGGCACTGTTTATTCAGTCAGAAAAGCTGGGTCGTTGTTATCTTTGAGAGCGATGACTCACACTCAGGCGAAAGTCAAGGTGAACCTTGCAAGAGGTCTTCCATTGCCGGCTAATCTCCCTGCCGATTACAAAAACAACGATTCCAAAGACGTGGTCAAATGGGCCGACGATGTGGCAGCTATGGCCGAGAACTGGGGCAAATGGATCGGATCGACTGTGCTAGAAGCTGTCAAAGTGGGCGAAGACCGGAAAAAAGGCGTTACGCAGGATAAGGAGACGTGGAAACAGTGGAAAGATGTAACTGGAGCACAAGCTTTGGAGTGGCGGAGGAATAAGAAGCTGGTTGACGCCCAGGCTCAACATTACCGTGAAGCTGAAAATCTAGAGAAACCCTGACCACTTTACTGCCTTTTGGTTTGTTAAAGTCGTGTAGGCCAGTCTCTTGTGTCAGTTTGATCGCTTGTCCTCGTGAACCTCAATACATTGTAATTTGACTAATGCTGTTTTTAAGTGTTCGTGTGAACTATAGTGATATTGAATGAAACCAACTCTTCTATCAACTTGTCCTAAAACTGATCAGGGACTAAGTAGCCACTGTAACTGTATAGCTTCATGCAGCAGCTTAAATCCAGCGTTTGGGCCTGTGGACACATGGCCAATTTCTATAAAGCTCAATTGAGAGCGTCTCCAGGTTCGTTGGGGAGGGGGGTTAATTTCTTAATTTCTAGTACAGAGTAACCTGGCGAGGTGGCATTTTGCTCATTCTCGCTCGTGTTAACTACAAGCTTCGGCCCTGTCCGGTTATTCGCGTTCACGCATCGTCCACGCTGTTTCCTTTCCTGCTGTCCTTTCTTCTTTCCTTTTCCTTCTTTAGCAGCAGAACTGGCGAGTTTCAGTGGCCTCCTGACCTCGATTTGGTAAGTCCGGTATCATGCACTCCGGGTAAACATCAGAGCGTTGTATTTCTCTCCTCACGTGTGTAGCCCAAGCGTGCTTCTCTTCCTGCCAGATCATCACCACCTTCCCCTCTGAGCGGAAGTTCCCGCGTTCTAAAATTGCTTTTCCTGGTGAACAGGGTTCAGGCTGGTTGTATCTGGACTGACATATTAGTGCTGCCCATTGCACCATCTTTGTTCAGTGTTCATAGCAACTGCATCCACTCGCACTGACCTAGAGAGTGTCTCTCCTTGCTCCGAGTAGACCACTCTTCTTCCCAGCATTTCCTTGGTCCACGCGATCAGGGGGGCGATTACTCCCTTCCTCTTGGCCGCATCTGTGATTGTGGCATATGACGTGTTGTCAAAGCCCCACCTACATCTAGAACACAACACAAAGCGCTTTCCCCCACCTTCAAAGTGCCCTCCAGCTGAGTCACCAGTTCTTTTAGAGTAGTCTCGGTTGACTTATCCCTCTGATAGGCGTGCTGGGAACGGTGAATGGGAGTATGAGCAAGATAGCTCTCCCTTATGTTGAGACCTACTATCTTCTCGAAAAAATGATGGGATGGTAGGCCTTCGCCTGGGTCGAGGAGCCACCCGCCTTAGGTATGAAAAACACCTGTCTTTCTCCTCATTTGTCCCCCCCATCCATGTTGTAGCATCGCAGGAGCTTCCCTGTCCGTCCCCCGAATCTTGAAGGGATTAAACGAGCTTGCAGGTCCTGACCCCCCGCCCTCATCTCACTTCTCCCCTTTATTTCCCACCTCCTTACGGCACTCACCTCTTGAAATTAGACAGTTATACACTCGCTCTCAGGTCTCGTTCTGGATCACATCAGTTAACGCATCTCAAGTTATCTCACCCTGTGACACGACTGATGTTTTCATACTGTACTGTGTTTAATGTCTACCTGCATCATGTTATTACAGTGTAATAATACAGTCTTGTCCTCTTTCTTTCCCTCTCTCGTCTTACCCTTCGCCCGTACTTAGCGTACCATAAAATGCTGATCTGTAGGAAAATGATGATAGGAGCGCAATAAGATCAAACTCACAAGTGTCTTTAACTAGTCGACCTTTCATATATATCAAAGTACCAAGTATCAAGTTTGTCCTTGAGAAATTCTTTCCTTCGTACCAGAACAGGTTTCTGCGAGAAAAAAAAAATCTGATGCATAGCAACACACAACTTTCCGCAACCCCCATAAATTCGACGACCTGCTACATTCACTGGCACTATATCTTCTATCAACGCATTTCTACAGGAACACTTATTTGAAATAAAATGTAGGTACTAGTTAGTTGAGAGTACTGCGCAAGTTTGATTCTAATCGTTACAGCCGTTTTGGAGAAAATTGAAAAAACGACAAATTAATATTTTAAAAATCTCGCTTTGCGAGCTATCACGATTTATATCTCCATTCAACAGACAGATACAGATTTATTTATGAAGAATAAAATGTGGTATAGGTGGCTTGAAGACACTGTAAGATTGATCAAATCTAGTGGAGCAGTTATCCTGGAATATTCCAGAAAACATTATTTTCGGCATATTTTCATTTTTATCTCGGCTCAATGGAATTTGAAAACATCCTGTGAGTTTGGTGAAAATTATTGAAGCCGTTTTGCCAAAAAGCGTGAAAAACTTATCTTTGCTTTTGACGCGTCTACCTCCATTCAAAATATTTTCATGGAGATACTTATGAAGAAAAAAGTTTTGTACTAACAAGCACAAGATAGTTTGAAAGTTTTGAGAATAATGTAAAACCTCTTGTTTTCGGTATATTTTGTCCCCAATCCCCCTTTCTCATCGCCCGAAATCGCCTGTAACCTTATTTTTGATTTACGAAAAATCATGAGCAAAACGCTGCAATTACACAACGGTTTATTATTCTCTTGAACAGCTTGACGTAGTCTTACACCTCCGAGATCCAACCTATTCGATTCAGCATAAAAAAAATACCAGTGAACGATACGAAACATGACCGTGCAACGGAACGACGAAAAATAAATAGTAGACAATTGGCAGGATCTGGCGTTTTAATGAAACAGGAGGGAAGGAGTAAAATCCTGCAAATTATTACACAATGGTTTATTATTCTCATGAACAGCTTGACCTAGTATTAGTAATAACTGCTCCAAGACCCATCCCATTCAATTCAGCATCGAATACTAGTAAACCATACGAAACATGACCTGACTACAATGGAACTACGGAAACTAAATATTCCCCCGGTGCCAGGCGCCTGTAAACGTCTGTAGGCATTTATGATCCGATGGAGGGGTGTGCGCAGGAAGTGGCTTCGGCAAGAGTTGGGCAAGAGTTGAGGAAATTGGGATGGGGGCTTCCAGCGAACCAGTTGCGAGTCGAGCAGGCTGGTGATTGCGTTTGATATGACGGGAGGGAGTAGTAACGACGAAACGTTGACTTCCGCTGTAGTTCCCGCGTTATACTGCGTTTCGTTAATTTTTTAAACTATTTTTTGCCCATAACAACCATGCGCTTCGTCCGATCAGATTGACGAGATGGCGGGCACAACTAGATACCAAATGGGATTTTGTGCGGAAGAACGAATTTTTTAGACAACGTTAAAGGCACAAAACGGCCCGGATGGCGGATGGGGGACGGCGGACGGACATGGCAAATTTGGAATCTCCATGTCTTGAAACGTAAAGTATCAAATTTTGAGGGGGGGTTGTAAAAAATTTTTCGTGACCGAAAACATAGGGTTATTATTCAGAACGAATAATAAACCGAAAACGATGAAACGACTATTTCGCTATAGTACTGCCCCGCGAGCTCTTTCAATTCGTAGACCTTTGGCCTACTATAATTACTGTGATTTCACCATTTTCGGTCTAGACGCAGAAGGACACCTCTGACCACTCGACCCAGCATCAAAAAATACCTTGAAAACGATACTAAACAAGGCGTATTTGCGTTAAAACTGCCAAAATTGCGTTTTTGTTAATTTTTTCAACCACTTTCCCCCATAACAACCGTGGGCTTCGTCCGATCGACTTGCTAAGGAGGCGGGCACAACTAGACACCAAACGGGATTTTTGGATTATAAACCAAAATTTACGGCACTATTTATGTTAAAGTGTAAGATTGTGCCTCGAGTACCAATGATCCCCACACACATGCCATTTGAGTTTGCAGACTTCTACAGTTTCCTGTACGAGTCGCTTTTGCAATCGCAATAGAAATGAGAAGGCGGTCGTTGCAAGTTTTTCCCACCTTGCCCGTCATGAACACTTATAATTTATGTACGTTCCCACCAAACAAAAAAGAAGAACACAATTTATCAAAAAGCCCTACAATAGCAATGACAAAATAAAGTTAAACAGACTTTAAAAGAAAAACGTGTTTAAATTCTTTCATTGTATGCTTGCCATTCTCAAATGTTCTCACGATTTAGTTTAAACTCACAGTTTCGTTATTTTCGATAATGTGTGAAGCTTGTTAGGAAATCCCTGCCACGAAAAATGAGATTTAGTGGTTTAGTGCCACTCGAATACGACAAATTCAATAGCTCGGAACCTCTTCCTGTTGGAAAGGACGTTTAATTTATATTAAAGTCATTGGGTGATTTCCACCAGTAGGTAAATTACTAAAGTTTACGTACCTGTTTGGTGAGTCCGTCTCCTCAGACTGGTGAGATACTGTGAGCGAGCATTTTCGATGTAAGGACATCATTGTCTGGCGTTGTTATTCATATACGAAGAGAAAGGTAAACGGTGGAGCGTCGTGGAAGGGGGGGGGGAGGAGGTCATGCACCTATGGGAAACCCACTAGAGGTGAAGGGAGAAGAATGTAGGTAAGGTATGTCTAAAATAAGTATTTTTTTTGTATAGGGTGGTCTGTAAATTCGTCGGTTGGTTGTTTTGTGAGGCTTTGTAATATGTTCAGTTTTCGTCCTTTGTATTGTTTATGTAGTACGCAGTCTTGTATTTTGGTAGGTTCATGTCTAGTTGTCAGTAATTTATACCCTGCGCCACGAGCAAAGAACGGCGACTGGTCCTGAACTGGATAGGTGCCGTCATTTTTGTCCTACTCTCGGATCACTAACGTAATTAAGTAAACTTCAGTGACGCTTATTGGAAAATTGACTTTGCTTTTGTTACAGAAAAGCCATCCAGTTTTTAAACGACCAAGAAAAAAAAAGCGGTCGAACTCAGGAAGAAGAGAAAATGATGTTTAAAATGTGTCAATCCAAAGAGTCCGTTCCAATGAGAAATTATTTCCGTAAAGAGTTCTCGAACATGATGTCCACTCAAATCGAAGATCAAGTGACGGAGTTTTTGTGCACTCCACGCTCTCGTAGCCAGAAACAACTGAGGAACCGAATTCACGAAATGATTAGCGATTTGCTTCAAGAAAAGTTCAGCGTGAACCGTCCTGATAGCATTTTGCACACCACTTTGGCATTGATAGAGGACTCAGTTGCCCAGTGGCTTGTTAACGCAGTGGAGGAAGCTGACGCGGTTTTGGTCGAGAAGAAAAAAGACGAATTACGCTGATTCATCGAATGTAATTCACCGTATTGTGAAGGGTTCGGCCATGGACTAACAAAACCTCATTAAAATCATCTGTGTCTTGACAATCTTTTTGTGTACTTGTGTACCATAGAGCGGTACTTGCATTTGTAATTGCTTCCAACTTACGTTCGCTAATGTGACTGAATTGCTGTTTATAATGCTCAGTCGATTCACCGGGCTGAAATTAACTGCATATTCATAATTTCAAGTTTGACTGTTTGCCCAGAAGTCCTGAATGATCGCACACATGAATATGAAACGAATTTGAAATCAAGAAAACAACTGAGACTTTTTTGGGTTTTTCAGAATTTAGTCCCGTTCAAAATTGGCCGCTGATGACTGTAACCGTGCCTTGGATAGTCGCCGACATGAATATAGATATAAAATCAGTGGAACATTCTCTAAGGGTCATAGCTTTATTAGTTTTTGAAATTTAGCATCGTTCCTAATTGGTCACCAGTTCCATGGGATGGTTGCTATTTCTCGAGGTTGGGCGATATCTCGATCGTCTAAATAGTGGGCGGTATATGGGTCGGCAACATTCAAAGAATTGGCACATGTCTCGAAGCACTGGATAGTAGCTCTGAAATGCTCGAAAGTCGCACATGTGAATATGAAACAAATTTGAAATCATAAGAACAATAATAGGTCGGACGTTGTCAGTTTTTCGAACGTTCGTTCAAAATTCACCACCTTGCTGATATTTTGGCTGCTTGGATAGCCACAGGCATGACTGTGAAGGGAGGCGTGCGATTCGAACTCGTGCCTCGCAATCTGATTGATGTACCTCTTCTAGGCACGAAATCACTAAAAGGCAGCATAGCCCTGCAGTAAAGTTACTGCCTACTGATCTGGAGGAGCGCTGATTGAAGCCAGCCTGTGGTGCAAGTCACTATATACTACTGAGGGTTTACGTTTGAGAAGTGTCTTCGCAATCCGACACACGTCTTCCATTCAGTCGACTACTTCGTGTGAAGAAGCTCTCATACCGCATGTACTAAGATTAAAATCCCTGCAAATTATTACACAATGGTTTATTATTCTCATGATCAGCTTGACCTAGTGTTACTGCTCCGAGACTCATTCTGTTCGATTCAGCATCGAAAAATACTAGTAAACCATACGAAACATGACCTGACTACAATGGAACTACGGAAACTAAATATTCCCCGTAAGTGTCTGTAGGCATTTATGATTCGATGTAGGGGCGTGCGAAGGAAGTGGCCCTAACCTTCCTCCACCCCGTCGGTCAAAAGGGTTGGGGGAATTGGGACGGGGACTTCCAGTGAACCCTCGGCAATTGGCATGATGTTGCGAGGCGAGCGCGCGGGTGGTTTTGATGAGAGGGGTGGGAGGGAGGCTAACGCCGAAATGTTGACTCCCGCTGTAGTTCCCGCGAGTTCTTTCAATTAGTTGACTCTAATAATTACTGTAATTTCCCTATACGCAGTTGTACACGTCTGATACTCATTACATTCGACCCAGGATTTAAAGATACCTTGAAAACGATACGAAACACTGCGTATTTGCGATTATACTGCATTTTGTTAATTTTTTTATCATTTTTTGTCCATAACAACCATGGGCTTCGTCTGATCGGATTGCCGAGATGGCGGGCACAACTAGATACCAAATGGAATGAATAATTCAGAATGAATAATAAACCAAAAGGGGTGCTAGCCCACTTCAAATGACGAATTAAATTGTGATTTATTAAGAACCATCATCAACTGGAGACATCATACCTTACGGAATCCCACTTCTTACAAATTCTGTCCCACAGGGAAGTGGCCTTCTATTTCTATCAGCCTTGGAACTAATAATGTGAGCTGCTAGTAGCGTCTATTTTATTGACTGTCAATCGTCTTGTGGCGTCCAAATGGTGCTTCTTAGTTAAAAACGTGGATTTCGCCTATACTTGGCCTTACCATAGCAATCTGTAACGGAACGAACCAAACACTTCCATTCAGCGGAGGCTCGTCCGGGGCGTTTACGCTGACTAGGCACCTCAAATGCACCAATTCGCTCAAAACGTTGCTGTCTACAGTCGTAACTGAGCGATTCTCTTGTCACCCTGTCGCCCATGCCCGCGCACCTTTCAGCATTGGTTCGACAAATATATAAATTCCGACCTTATATCGATGAACGATACCATAAATTAAGTAAAATGAAGGCGTTGTTGACTGTTCCGACTCACGTAAGCCCCTCTTAAGCTGCAATCAATTTTATTTGCTTCCCGCCGCTTGGGACGGGCTTAAGACGGAAAACCCTATGAGCGATCACTTTGTAATTAGCGAAATAAAAACTGAGCGCGTAAAAAGTGTCAGGAAGGGGTAATTAATCATGTCGGTTTGACGAGGACGTTGGTTTTCCCTTCAAATCAGTTACTTCGAATGCGCTTATTCATATAAAACAGCTCGCTACCCTCAATTATACTGCAGATTTCGTTTTAATAAAATGAAAGCAGGTCGTGCTGACGTCAAGGATGAGATAACCTGAGCCAACCTGGCTCTTCCGAGGAAAGGGACCTTGGTAATGTTTTTGGTTAAAAGCTGTGAAACATGAAGGGCAGGAAAACTGACTGAAGGCATCTAAGCAAACGTGGGTCATTCAACATTCACAATTGTGGCTGTTTGGGTAGCTACAGCGTTGAAATTGTATTTGGTGCTATTCTGGACTATTTAATTTTCAACTCGCTACCGTGCGAATTACATTTACACCGCACCCATGGGACACAGTGCTATTACTGCATTATACTCGAAATAACATATCATCGCCATCAACATCAGGGTAGAGTTGAAAGAACCACAAAACTAGAGACTGCACAGGTACAAAGAAGAAGTGAATAGAATAGGATATGAGTTAAGTATAAAAGCAAGAATGAGGGGGCTCTGAAGGCGTGAAACTGGTTGTACGGAGGAGAGATGAATCCAAATTAGATGTCAAAGACATGTGAAACGAGTGTCTGACCCGAGAACTGGGAGACGAATTCTGTAAGGAGAACTGGGAGACCACTGACCCTACCCTCCGTGGAAGCTGATGGATGATTGAGTAGCACATAACACAAATTATAGTAGTTCTGAGTGTGGGGTATAGAGAATGGTTGTCCCTAGTGGGGTGATGATGGGAAGGGGACAGGAAAGATCTTGGAAACCTGGAATTATGAAGGCTCGTTAGTTCGTGGCTCTATTACGATTTGTGGCATTAAAATGTGAACCCCGTTGCAGTGAACTGACTAGTAGGAGGGGTTATCCCACAGGTGAGGAGTTTGTGGGCTCTGGGTCAACTAATTAGGGAGCCCCAGACGTTTAGAGCCGGATGAGTCCCAGGTATAGGGAGGGTTGATATTTGGAGAAGGCTCGAAACAATGAGTCCCATTGGGGCCAAGCGGACGTTCCCAGATCGAAACCCCTGCTGATTCGGTCAGCACCGAACACGGCAGTTTCTTTCTTTTTTTAAAAATAATGCGAACTTTATTTGTATCTTCCGATACACTACAGCTGTGTTACAAAGATTTTGTGTAGCACATGACATGCATTAATTAACACGAGACGTGTGCAGGATTGCTGCCCTGTAGTACCTGTTTTTTTTTCAGAAGTAATAATTAACCAAGATAACAAAATGAAACGAAGTAACGAAACGATAATGATAGATACAGATCAACTCACGAGAATAATTTAATAGGTAACAAATGTTCGTTTGTCAAAGTTATTGAAGATCTACAAAACGCTCAGTCTTCTTAAGTGGGGGGGGGGGGGTTGTGAGGCGTTGTTTAATATAACTCTTGCGGTTTGATTATGGTGATTGGTGAGGGTTTTATGCAGTTGTTGGTAGCAGGATTTAAGTGTTCCATCCATCGCTCAGAAGCTCTAGATCTTTGTTCGAGGCGGCGCTCCTGACATACACAGTTCATCCATCATAAGGCGTATGCATCTGTTTTGTATAGTTTGAATTATGTTGACTTGCAATTTCGATGCTGAACCCCCCAAACCCGCAGCTGTAGAGCCAAATAGGGCGAACCTGTGAAATGTAGACCAGCCTTTTAAGCTTGGGTTGCCTGATACGGTATCGCAGTTTTTAAGAGTTAGAGAGTGATATGTAAGGAACAAGTAAGGCGTTTGTCTAATACTTGCCCAAAGTCCTATCTAACCTATCGCCATCAAGAGAAACAGGGATGTATGCTATTTGTACGTGAACTTTGTGCACTAAACTTCACCCTCTAATATTTGCAATTCAACTAGACTGATGTACTCGTGTATATATTTGCTGGTTTCTACGCATGCTCCCTTGCATAACACTGCAGCATCAGCAAATTGTGCGACTTCAACTTGAGGTGACAATGGGAAATCCTATGTATGGACGAGATCGAGATATGGCCCGAGAACGCTCTCTTGAGGAACTCCAGAGTGACGTTGGCGATGTTGAGTATAGTGTTGTATTTAACAGCGCAAGTGCGAGATCTCAAACAGCACTGCAGAATCCTGAACCAAATGTCAGGTAAGTGATGTTTGACTTTTACCCGCTGGCCTTCGTGCCAAACTATCAAACGCGTTCAGAATCATATCTACGCCTTTATGCAGTTGTTGCGGGCAAGAGCGTGACTTCTAGAACCTTAACTGAGTGTCAGGGATTAGGGTTTCAAGATGAGCGAGGAGCAATCTTTCAAATATCTTGGAAAATATTAACAATAAACTGATTGGTTAATAGCTTTTTGGATTGTATTTGGGTTCGATTGGTTGCAGATCATTATTATATGGACATGTTTCCAGGCTTTGGGAAAGTGCGTGGTGGGGAGAAAGCTATTGAAGATTTGAGTGATTTGAGCGTTTTGCGGCGCTTTTTTAGTTGCTGTTTTATTTATAACCGCTTTGAACTCTGAGCGAGTGTGAACATTTCCGAAAGAGGTGATAATTAGCCGCGGTTCTTTAATTTGCGATTGATTTCGTTGACAAAAGCTAGACCCGAGGTCGGATTGGGAGTTTCTGTGTACAACGTTGAGCTACGTTCCACCCAGTTCATTTGAATTAAATGAAAAACATTTTTGCTATTGATGAATCTCGCTGAATGCACGTGTGGCTGAGAACAGTTGTGTGATGCGTTCCACCAGATATTTTGACATCCGCTGCCACCCCTCTCATCACCCATCTGCCTCCACGCTTCCACGTTCTAAAAAAAATCTTCGCACCGTGATTGCCGACGCGGAATTAAATCGATGAAAAAAAGACTTTTATCGTCAGATAAGAGTTTGTGTCTTGACGAGGAAAATATTAAGAGGAATCTGAACAGCACCATATTGAAGCCCGGAGATTTATGTCGGCCCTTAAAGACGGGGAAAGATTCGGAAGTCGGGGCACGAGAAGGGAACGAGTCTTTGATGAGGTCCCATAACGCAAAAGATGAAGATGAAGGGCAACAATTTGTGATTATACTCGTAGGTTTTAGTAGTCGATGCTGTATGCTTCTTTTTAGATTGAGTGATTCGTTGAAATGAGTGAATATGAGTTATTACATACATTTTAGGCAGATGAAATGCTGAATGAATGAATAAAATCAGTCAGAAACGTTCGAAAGATACGTTTCTCTTCTATTGTAACGATCAACTACCTTGTTATGTATTGACCTCTCTCTTGACGTCTGCTCGCTCCATCTCCTTTTTACACTCGAGGTATTCTTTTGTTTTATTTTCAACCTAACCTAACTAAAATGTAAATAAAGGAACGTGTTCATATGAAAAAGTGTAGCGTACTGGACTGCAGACCAACCCGTTTTCCCACATTCAAAATCCAACATTGGCGACGAGGACGGAATAAATTGTTGTTTTTTTTTCTTTCTAAATTACTAGTGGTGCAGTGCTCGCGAGTTGATCCGCGGAGGTTTCGGTTCACTTCACTTCCATCAATCGCCGACAATGAGCGATCTCGAAGCGAAATTGTCGAAACTGACCGAAATTGTCGCTTCTCTGGCGAAAATGCAGGCTTCGAGCTCGCGTGCTGCTGCGACACCCTCATCTAATGCACGGCCGTTTGTTTTTGAAGAGTTCAAGTCGTCAGGTGATGAACCTCTCAATGCATACTTTAGGCGATTTGAGCTTAAGCTGTACGATCACCCAAACGTTTCTTGGGCGGACCATCTCAGGGTCCTTATGGGTTCTGAATTGAATAATGCTCTTCAAGACCTCGTGTATCCCGACAAACCCGAAAAGAAAACGTTCGAGGAAATTGTGAATATACTAACGGCACATTTTCAGGCCGTTAAAAATAAATACAGCGAAGCAATTCGATTTCGTAAAACGTCCAAGAACCAAACGAGCCAGTAGCGGCCTATGCTAGAAGGCTGAAAGCAGGAGCCCAATATTGTGAGTTCAGAGAATTCCTAGAATACTCACTGATCGTCCGATTCATTCATGGCATAATTCATGATACTGTCAGAGAGGCAATTGTACTAAAAAAATCTACTAAATTCAGCGAAGTTCTCGACTCTATCTATGAAGTTCTCAAATCTATGAAGAATTTATACATGGTGACATAAACTTCATCCTTCCTCGTTCATTAAAATTATAAGGACGAGTAACTAATTTTGAGACCGCAACATATTGGACGCAAAAAAAGTGTGTACTCCAAATCTTTTAAATCACCACACGATACACAGTCACTTTCACTCACTCGGCCAAGTTTGTGCCTCTTGCATAGCCCATGCGCGCTTCATAGTTGGAATAGAGTGTTATAAAAGCGCCCCCCCTCCCTTTTACCTCATTCCCAAATATCGCGGAACCTGTTAAACCTTAGGAAAGATAAACCTGTGTATGTTCTTGGACGGGTAGTTGTTGTGGTACTTTTGCCAACGTTTCAGCATTTCTTCTCTGAATACGACTTTCAGATCGGAAAACACAATCGGACATTCAAAACAATGACATACTCTAACACAGCCTTCTCTGCGCACTCCTTAACCTCTAAGAACCGAAGCCTTTTGGGGCTAGAATTTGTTTCTTTCGCATTTTTCCTTTAAAACGACTTAAATAAGAAGAAAATGAAGAAAATTTTCAATTTTAATAAAATTTAGCAAATGTGTTGCTTTGGAGCAACACTGGGCAACCTGCGGTCACTATGTGTTGCTCTGAAGCAACATGGGGTCAACTTGGCTCGTGAAGACACAATCACTGTTGCTTATAGGCATCATCAGGCTAGCTCGGCTCATCAATTTGCCTAAGTGAACTCATAATAAATACCTAAATAGTGCTAATGTGACGTGCTTGGCGTTTGTGACACGTCCTTTTGCAGTCCTATTCATCGCATTCTTGCCCTTCTCCGGAATTAGTCTTTGGAACTAGCTTTTTCTGTGTTGCTTGGAGAGAATTGGATGTGTTGGACGAACTTGATGGTTGGCAGGATACTGTAGATGTTTTATTGGATATATTCTGCAGTGCTGCCTTTCGACCATTACGAATAGGTAGTTTTTTTTCGTAGGAGCTAGATGCATTCCTTGCAAGGTCACTGGAGTCTTTAGAATTATCGTCTGAAAATGACTGTAGAACGAGGGGTTCATTGAGCTGCTCATCAACTGGAGCACTGACTGAGGTAGATGCATGGTTGTCAAGAGGTTCAAGGTGGTTGGTAGTGCTGTCAGTTCCATCAATATCCTGGACATATGACTGCGAAGATAGATATTCAACCTGCTCTTGGTCAGAGGAGACATTGTTTGCTTGTGTATTATAGTAAGTCAGAGGGACAGTCGCATCAATGGTCGCCGGAATGATGACGGCTCTTTATGTGATTACCTCCTGAAGAAGACGGCTTTGATTGAGGACTTACATCATCTGATGCATCATTATGGACAGGAGCCAATACTTCCCAATTCACTTTTCCGACAATCTCTTCAAAACCATCGTTGTCTTGAAGGTTGTTGGGGTTGAAGCATGATAAATCTGAGTCAATTGCCATGCGATCCTCAATCTCTTCCAGGAAAAATTTACTTATTTTCATCTCAAGCTTGTCGTTATCTATTTTATCGTCATTTTCACTGTCATTTCCAGACTCTGACTCGATGTTAGATTTAGGAATCAATATTCGAACGTCTTGAGTGCAGTCTATTATCGGAATATTTCCTTCATTCTCTGATTCTTCATCATGTGGCTGAAGGGCGGTTTGAACGAGGTATTTTTCTCTTAAAAAAATAGATTCTGCTTTCTATAACAAATGCAAATATTGGAAATTTAATAAATAAATAAAAAACAAGTTAACAGAAAAAATCATGGAAAAGAAATAAAATAGGTTATTAAAACTAAAAGGGAAAATAGAAAGAGTGAAGAGGGAAAAGCTTGCCCGTTGTTGTTCTCAAACCACATTCTGAAATTCGCGGTGAGAAAAGCTTGCCCAATATTGCTTCCACACCACATTCAGAGGGTGCTAAGTGAGCGGAGCATGCCCAATGTTGCTTTCGAGCAACACTACAAAATCCAGCTCTAACTGTCTTTTAAATCGACAGATTTTGATTACCTAAGTTTGATTCAACTCTTTAGAAACTAGGTGATGTAGGAACAAATTCACAGTTCATATGAAGGAAAAGTTAAGTCAAAATAATAAGGAAAACTTACCTTCTTCCTTCTGGAATCCATCGTGAACGACTGACAACTGTAGATGGTGCCTATTCAATCTCAAATCTGGCTATACTGATTCAGGATGACCAACATTCACTCTCAGATTACTTAAGAACACAGTAAAAGTCTTCTCAATGAGCTAGAACTTACCGCCTTTTTTTAAAAAACTCTTCAAAGTGAGTGTTGCTTATAAGCAACGTTGGGTTCTTAGGGATTAAGAAAACATTCAACATTTTATTCATCGTCGTTGCAGTGAGTCGGAAAAGTGGGTCATGCCGAAATCGAGTTTCATACTGGAAATGTGCAAAAACCAGGGATAGATGAGAGAGAAGCTGTTTTAGAAAAAGCTGTCTAATTAATGACATTTTAGTTGTTTAAAACAGAAGGAAAGCTCCGTGGTTTTCCCTACATTACCTTAAGAATACCTTTGTTGAGAACATTCAGGTCCATCAACACACCTGGACACATTCCACCGCAGACAACGATTCCGTATTTAAGTGGATACCGAGTTTCTCGACTGTCATGTCATAGTGCTGGTATGGTGAAGCCCAAGGCAGCAGCCGTAGAGTGATCTCGGGGTGAGGGGTAGGAGACAAATCAGGGTTATCGGCATTATCTTTAACAGTGCACATGGAGCTCGTCATCGTGTGCAGATTATGGTTTGGCCAGCCTCTGCTGCATCTTCTCCCGCACTAGGGAGCACTCCTTGATGTACCTGCGAAATTTCGAACCGATTCGATTAGGTGCGGTTCAGCTATGATAACCATAATTAGTTTACTTCTGATTTTTCAACAATTTTCCGCCAATCTCCTTTACTGGCGCTTCCACGCTCTTCGAATACCCTGAGTGCCAATGGGCAGTGAGGGGCCATGAGGCTTCTCTTTGTTTCTACTCACGGCAATGGAGTGGCAATGATGAACGCATCGGTCCCCTCTCGTTCGCCAGAGCGCCTATCTGCCATCAGGAGTTCCTGCCTGAAAGGTCACCAATAGCCGTCGATTTCCACTCTACGTTGATACGACCACGACGATTTTGGTAGTGGCTTGGGCTGCCAAGTCTAAGACGCAGTTGCATCCCTTAAGTTTGAAGAAACGCAACACTCTGGGATTACGCCCAAATTAGGTTTCTTTGATTCAGTAAACCTAAAAAAGCAAAAATCTAGAGAAAACTCCTCTTTTTACACAATTGCAATACTTTGCTTTTTGGGTAGCGATAACATCGGTCGTATGGGCTGAATTAAAAGTAAAAAAAAAGCGTGTCTTTCACGAACTCCTCCCAGCCAAGATTTAGAGCTCCGAAGAGAATGCAGACGTTGGAGAGCTGTAGAAGAACGCTAATAACATGAAATCTCTGTGATTGGACCAGGATAGACTGAATGAAACTCGAAGACGGGTAGTTTACTGAGCACAAACTTGTAATTGGTGAGCTGGTATCTCACAAGATTTGAGGACTTCTATGTACAAGGAAGAGGTGACTTCACGAGAGATGAGTTGAGTATGAAATCGCGAACAAATAGGGCTCTGAAGACGTGAAAACTGGTTGTACTGGGAAGGAGGGAGAAAGCCGAACTAGAAGTCGATGATAGGTGAAAGAGGTATCCGTTGGGAGAATTGGAGACGGCCGTATCGCGAAAGGTGTTAGGAAACAAGTGTTGGGAGAACAGGAGACGACTCACTTCGGCGACACTTCGTAACAGAATCATTTTTTGGGAGAAGGTATCTGTTGTGGAAAGGAATCTGTGAAGAGAAGAGAGGGGAAGGATGGGAAAACCACCGTTGGAAATATCCGCCGATTTGGGATTTCCATGGGCGCAAAGACCTTCAGGAACAATGACCTTGCCACAGGTGCCCGTTGGGCAAGGAGCGGAAATTCCGAGGTCAAAAGCCTGGAGGGATTCGGCGCTTGCGTGGAAGATTACCTTCACTGATCTGGACGTTTAAAGAGCTACTGAGTTCGAAAACCCTTTTGACAATGTGGTCTGTGCGCCAGTGAAGGGGATCGATGGAAAATGTTTTAAAAAACCAATCTTAAACTAACTATAGTTATCATAGTTGAGCCGCACCTAATCGAATTAGTCTGAAATTTCGTATACATCAAGGTGCGGGAGAAAACGTCCCTATACATCCTAGTGCGGGAGAAGATGTAGCAGAGGCTGGCCAAACCATAGTCTGCACACAATGACGAGCTCCATGTGCACTGTTGTAGATAACGCTGATAGCCCTGATTTGTCTCCTGCCCCCACCTCGAGATCACTCTACGGCTGATGCTCTAGACTTCACCGTACCAGCATCTTGACGCAGTAGTGTGGCTGCAGGGGCTGCTTAGGGAGTGACAGTGCACCTATGACAGTCGAGCAACTTTGCATTTCTTCATCCACTTGAATGTGCTCCCTATCCGTGTTAATTAAATGAGAGCTGGTTCAATACCGTTCGATACTGACGGACCCTTCACGAATTGGTAACATAATCATTAAAACACTAAATATATTTTTCTCGCCCGGTATTGATTAACTTTGTGCGTGATTAAAGTTACAAACAACGTAACGGTAATATAAAATACTCGTTCGCGAGAAAGTGGTGAGAGAGGTGCAATAAATTATCAAAAATATCGACAAATAGCGGGTTTAGTGCATTTTTTCGCCTATAAATTCCCTACGTATGGCACGATATGTCTAAGAAAGTTATCTCGCGGAGTCAAAAGCGGAATTGTTCCATTGACTAAGTTTTTAAAGCGCTTTCTCTGTAATCATAGATTAGCGCACGCCAATCTCCTCCAATAAATTGAGAATGCAGTCTCATAAATTGCCTAAACGCTGGTTACTCACTCAGGTGATGTAAGGAGGGGGGGGGGCAACTCAATAAATCCCGGAACGTTGAGGGCCACTAGTTAATGTATGGAAAGTTATATTCCACCAAGTTGAATATACTCGTCAACTGAGTAAATACAGATTGGATTGGTTGCTGAGCGTGAAATCGCTGAATGCGCATGGGGCGGAATAGAGTTCTGTGGCAGTGCACCTTAGTGACGCTTGTTCTTGACACGCTTGCCTCGTGAACATTTGCTCATCTCTGGGACTGCACAATTTTCAGCACCGCGAATTTATAGCGTTATTCGTGATACGCTCCTTTGTGATCAAACATTTGTCCACATCTGAGAGCGAAGAGATATCAAAGATGCAACGTCATTGAGAGGAGATTGCTTTCGACGAAAGAACGAAATCCGTACGGAGTTTACTATTTTTCGTGAATAAACCTTTTTATCTACGACCTGAAAAGAGAGCTATCTCTATCCGAGCTCCTTACTGTGATTGCTTTGTGTATCAGCTCGTCGGGAATCCACAGGCCCGAGTGCCTCAGAGTCGCTTGTCGGGAGCCACTAACGAAAGGTACTGTAAATACTCTAAATTTTGCTAAAGCTATTGGAAATAAGTTTTTAGAAATATATTTGATGCTGTAGTTGACCACAACAACAGTACAACAACGAATCAAGAACAACACGAGTTTGCTTATTCACATGGAGCCTCACTCGTCTCCTGCATGACCTCTAACTTTCCTCAGCCCCGCGCACGTTCAGCGATTTTTATCACTGTAGCAACTAATCAAATATGTTTAGCGCTCAATTAATAAGAACATTACGTCTTCCGTACAAACAGGTACGACTCCGCACTCTCGAGTTTTTCCCGCTTATGCCCCGTTCTTTGTTGAATGAGCAGCGTATAGTTATCTTATGAATCCAGAATATCGTTCGGCGTTCATAAATATTATATAACCGTTGTTTAATACGATTTTTGTGAGAAGGCGATTGTCATTTGAGGCTCAATCGAAATCATAAGGGCCGATTTTAAAATGAGGAAAACGATAATTCCACGTACGGAAAATATAACTTCTCGACCTTTTTTATCTCATATAGTTTAACGAATAATCACAGAAATAGTTGTGGGGCACAAAATTGGGGGATGGTTTGCTAGAAAATACTCCGTAAGGTTGATTGGATTTAGTTAAGCGTTTACTGTGGAAATTGCAAAACGATAGTAAGTGACACGGCTGTGGTAGGAATTCCTAAATTTCCAGGGTTGCTATGAATTATCTTATCGCCTTGCATGTGATTTATTGGGTCATGCAGAGCAGTCACAGAGTATGAATGCCTTTTGGTTTTGCGGCAGATGCAAGCGCCATGTCACACTACCATAGTTGATCCTGAACGAATCTAAGACCAACCACAGTGTGTGTGACATCCCTGGATTACGCTTGCTTACGGAGCAAGAACGGAGTAGTGATACGCAGAGACAGAGCACCTAGTCCTCCACATTGAGCCTGAGCGTCAATATATGCACATAGGACGCCGTGTGGGAGGTCTGGCCAAGCACGCACAGCAGAGCGCACCGTTCTATTATGACTTTCTAGTCGGATGTTCAAAAAACCAGCCCCATACACTAGCTTTGGGAGCAAGTACAACCGAAGCCCTTGGCAACTTTCCAAAGACCAAAGTCATGAGGATGCCTCTGGTCAGAATTTGGGATTCGCCAATGACGAAATATGCATCTGCGATATTCGTGCTGTAACCTTCAAAGCGCAGCGCTCACGAAACCAAGCCACACTTTGCAGCGTTCAACCCCACTCGACACATGCTTTGTAAACCTGTCTGGGCGATCTTCAGATCTGGTTTGGTACCGGCAAGGAGTACGACATCATTGTGGTGAGATCAAACCCTACTTTTTGAGGCTGCTTTACCTGCGCTGTATCGATCACGAGATCGAAGAGTAAAGGAGACACACAATTCCCGTAAGAAATGCCTCGCCCTATTGCTACGGTACCAGACACCCCACCTTTAATATGTACGCAGCCCACATTGTCAGGAGCCCCCACATCAGGTGGCTTACCATGGCAAAAGCTTTTCCAATGTCCAGGGCAACCATATGGGATCGCTTCTTTTTCTTTTTGACCAGGAACAGGTCTGTTTCCTTATTCCATTACTCTGGGCCAGGGACCGTACTGTCTGCAGATTGGTGAGATTCTTGGCAGTACTCCCACTGACCAGAATACCTTCTAGACGTCGCCTATGACAAAATACGCCCAGGATTGGAGACTCCACAAACGCTGCTGAAATAGGTCTGGGCAGCAGAGGGCACTCACACACTCTTCAAATATTTGTCTGGGAGCACTCACGAAAAGCTCCTAAAACGCCACAAACTCCTGTAGAGGAGGCTCAACTTTTTCGTTCCCTGCACCCGCCAGCACGTCAGCCACGACTCGACCCAGATACATCCTCTAAAACTTCTGTTACTCCACTCACCTAATGATTTGAGCTGCCCTACCTATTCGAGAAATCTCGATTTTGTGTCCACACACCGGTTGTGTTCCCTACTCTTGCAGTATAGACGCTCTGCGACCTACTTCTCAGAAACACCGTGACCAGAAACGTTTTCTTTAGGGCTAGAATCGTCTGCTGAATCGTAAGATTTTGGCAAGTTCCACCTACTGGGTAGAATTCCCTCTGGACATCGCCAATGAAGCCAGCACCGTTTGTAAGTGCTAGAAGACCACAGATGAGACTGAAATACGTCTGTGATCCCCAGCTCGTCTCAACCGATGTCCACAGCCACACATACAGAAAGAAGAACTTTTTCTGATTCCAAAGAGCCCTTAAAACGTGAAGATCTGAACAGAACTCCAAGTGCTCATTTAGCCAAATACATAACTCGTAAGGTGAGTAATAAGATTGCTACGCTACCTGTTAATCTTTCCCCCAGAAACCCTTGTCGAAATGCGGTCGTCGTCAGACCAACTTACGAGGAAGGAGAAGCTGGTACATCCTTAAGGTCATCTATAGCGGTACTAACGCGAGCAGTTCCCACAGAACACCTTAAGTCCTTAACCTCCGTGTGCTGGACATTCGCACTGCAGCAAAGGGCGAGGCCGTCATCGTCACGAAAACCCCCGACCTGGTAAAGGCACTAACGAGCCACATCTTCGCCCTAACGGAATTGAAGCTCAAAGCCTCTTCCTCACTAAGCCGATTCACTCGCCTACCCATTCTGACGTGGGTTCGGTGGATGCTGAGCGAGTACACGTGCTCTCGCACACTAGCAAAGCCGCGAAACAGCTGATATCTCTAAACTGCTGATATACCCCTCTAAATGGATTGCAAGATTCCTGTCTGAGGATTCAAGAACGGTCAATCTTATAAGAAAACAGACCAATGCCATAAAAGTGTTCCAAAAACGAGGTTTTTTGCATTTATTTGTACACATTTAACGGTTTTTTATTCATGAATAAAATCACGTTTTCCATAAATATCTCCGTGAAAATCTCCATATTCGATGAATCGAGGTATAACTTTGTTAACTTTATTGAAAATGGCTTAACGATCGCCATTAAACTCAATGGGTGTCTTTCAGTAGCCAATACCTACATGTTATTCTTCTGTGAGTCCGTTCAACACAGACAGCAACCTTAACGTGCCAAAAATTATGTTTTTTACACGTTTTCGAACTATTCGCCATAAACGCATTACTAAATTTGATCAGTCAGACGGTGTGTGTCTTGTAGTAAATTATACGCACATTTCTACTCCTGTGACTAACGGAGATATAAGTCTAGATACGCGGAACAGAATAAACCTGTTCCTCGTTCTCTCGCAAACGTCTCGAACGGTTTTGATCTTATTTTATATCCAGATAACTCGTATCTACATAAACATTTCCTTAGATATGCGTTGAGGGAAGATTTGTGTTCGTATATAGCGTCAGAAAGTTGTGAGTTGCTACACTCCTGTTGATTTGTTTTAATCTGATTGGGTTAGTTCCACCGGTAAGTTATTGACGTACCTGTTTGGTTGGCACGTCTTCGCTGGCTGGTAAACGTAACGTACAATATGACATGGACAAATAACTTAATAAAACTCTCAACTATGTGGACCTAAAAATCACGCGGAGTGACAACGAACTTCGGTGCGGTATTTTTAGAAAATCTACTGCTACAGACACATTCAGACGTATGATACGAAGACTAAAAACCATCTCACAAACCGAACAGAATTACAAAAACATAACTCGATACTATTCATACCATTGCACGAAACAATAAATACACAAAAAAAACTGGGAAGAAATTATTGAGACAACACGACTCTAAACGTTCCAAGATGACAAAATACGCAGACATTGAGGGGACGCGGCACGTTTACGTACACAACATCTGAAATACGCAGAACAACCAAAATCTTCTGGAAGGAAGGTGTACAAATTGCACTACGTACGGACAGCACACTAAGAGCAAAACTGTCTACAAAATTTAATTTAAAATCGTTCGAGCCGTTTTTTGAGAAAAAGTCAACATAACGGCGATAGTTTCTATTCCGGAATTTTTATAGTTGCGCCTGATTTTCGGTACATTTTCGTCCCCCCCCCCCTTTCATTCGGCCGAAATCGAAACTACTGCGGCCGAAATCACTAACACAAACGGTGGGTACCGCTTTCGTACAAGTACGCAACCACGAGGGACATTTTATGTCTTTTACTTTTAATATAATTTTGTTTATTTTAAATAAAGAAATATAAAATTACAACCCCAAAAATATTTTTCATTTTTGTAACAGACGCTACCATGCACTTAATCCAACACAAATTTCGTGACGCTTCTCCGTTACATATCCTGCGTTACATTTTCGAGTTTATGTCGCAAAGTAAAGACATAAAAGGTCAAAAACCGAAAAGCGCGTACATAGGACAAACAGGACGAAAAATACGTACGACATATTCAAAACACTTTAAACCTCTTAGTAGTAACAAAGACGGCTCAAATTCTACAAACCACCAACTGGACATGAACTGTCCATGAGGACGAAATGCAGAACTGTACCATATTATTACGTAAACAATATAAAGGGCGAAAACTAAACATATAGAAAATATGGAAATCATCATAAAATGTGTTGTTATTTAACACATTACACAAACGGAAACGACCAACTGACGTATTTGCAGACCACCCTATTCAATAAAGACTCAAAATCGACATTCAATAGACTAATTCAAACTAAACACGCCCTTACTCGTTTTCTTTCACTTCAACGGTTTTTCCTGGAGGTGAATGACCCGGTCATTTTTCTATTTCACCCCCCCCCCCCCGCACCACCCATACCATCCCGCGCTTCTTTCCGTATATAAAGACCACGACTAACTGACTGACTTCAGCACTGACGTAATTGCCAGACGATGATGTCTTTACATCGAAAGCGCTCCTCCGCAGCAGTCTGCCTGCCACAGAAGATGGAACCGCCAAACAGGTGGGCTAACTTTAATAATTTTAATCAATTTCGGCTGCCATGAAGATAATATCTTAGTTAATATAACTTATCTTGTTCTGTTCCGTGGTAAGATTATGTTCTTTAAATGCCATTTTATTCGAACTAAATCACTCGCGATGAAGTTGTGGAAACCCATTTAATAAAATAAAACGGATAAAAAATATATAACCATTGTCTATATTTTTTGTTTGAAGGGAGACTATACACATGGCCGGGCGTTGCCATGGGTTCTCCGCTGTCACCATTGCTCGCAGACATTTATATGGACCATATCGAGGAACAGATTCTTAACAAATGCAAACCTAGTAACCTCTTGTATTGGTATACGTACGTACATGATATTATCATACTGTGGACAGGAACAGAAAGGCAGTTAAATTCTTTTCACGAAAGTATAAATCAACTAGATGCACATATTAAATTCACTCTTGAATTAGGCGGTAATTCTCTTAGCTTCCTCGATCTTTCTGTCTTCGTGAATATAAACGATGATTTTGCTATTTTCCGAAAAGAGACGTATAGCGATATGAGTTATGAATCTCATCAAACCATCCACGAGATCGCAAGCATCCCGCTTTCCATAGTATGATAAATCGAGCATTATCTATACCAATGAGTAAGGAAAATTTATTCAATGAAAAATCAATAATTAAGAATATAGCGGCGAGCAATGGTTATAATGAAGAGCTCATCAATTCTATCTGGAATAGGGTACTTAAGAATAACAGTAGAGCCGGGATTTCAAAGCTAGTTGGAGAGGTTGTAGTTAACAGTAGGAACTGGATTAGCATACCATACTATGGGCCTGTTTTCGACAAAATATCCAAAATTGTATCATCTAGAGGGTATAAGGTTGGGTTTAAAAATCAAAGCAGCATCTTCATTAGGCTCGGTTAAAGATAAAATACAAATTCAGGATAAAAGTGGGGTGAATAAGTTGAAATGTTCTTGTGGGCGAGAGTATTGTGGACAAACAGGACGGAAATTTAAGGAAAGAATTAGGGAACACGAAAAGGATTATAGGGATAACAAAGGTGGTTCAGCTTTAGCAAATCACCTGACCGAAACCAGCGACTCCTTCTCTTTTGATCTAACAGACAGGCAATACATTGAATTTCTCCATTTTGGCCCCAAGGGACGTATGTTGGATGTACTTGAAAAATTTGAAATCATCAGACGTAACGGGTTAGATAGGTGTTTAAATGAGGTGATCCCTCAAAGCATTCCTCCATTGATTCCTCCTTCCTCATTTTTATGAGACTTTGTTTGACCTTAGTACAATAAGCTCTTATTAATTTTCCCTTTTCCACTACGAAAGGAAAACCCGAATCAACGTTCAGTGTAAAAAGCTTTTCCCTTTTTCCCGCTATCCCGCTACGATGTATCTGCCACTGGGAAAACCCGATCCAACGTTCTGCGTGTTAGAGAACCTCTCTGCTGGTCCCCTTTCAGTTGCGTTTTTGTTACTGATGATGACTTAACCGTCGAAATCGATCTAATACTGTAACTCAAATTTAGTGGAAATAGACAATCGTTATATATTTTTTATCCGTTTTATTTTATGCCATTTTATTGTTATACACTCGCACACCGCGCAGAAACAAACATCAAAACCATACCACGTTACAGGCACGACCAAGTTGTTTGTCCGATTCGATGCTTTTAAATAAAGTACCCACGATGAGTTATTTTTATGTTTACAGCCGAAGAAATGATTGAGTGGTTCGTCGCTTTAGCAGTATCGCTATGGGCCGTCGTCAAGATTTATTCATCGGTGTACAACTATTGGGAAAAGAAAGGCTTCCCTTATGCCGAAGGTCGCTTCCCGTTTGGCAGCAGCCCTTGTCTTTTGAAGCCGACCAAATTTGTGGGCTTTGAACTGGAGGAGTTTTATTATAAATTCAAAGGAAAGCTTTGCGGCGGAGTTTATTTGTTCAGAAGACCCGAATTGATAGTGTCCGATCCAGCGTTGATCAAAAATATCCTGGTCAAAGACTTCGTACATTTCGAGTAAGAGCTTTTGTTTATGAAAGTGCGTCATTTTAGTCGTATTTTAGGGACTGCAGCGAAACTGAGGGGCACACTCTCGCTACACCAAAATTTGTCTGAACTGCATTGCGAGCTATAACAAATAACAGTTTGATACATGAACGCTCACAAAACTACAAGCCTTACAGCAAGTAAATTAAAGTAAATAAATTGAAATTTACTGAAAATTAAAAATGAAAATAAATTTAAATTTATAAAAACACGTAAAAATTAGAAATAAAATAAGATAAACATGTAAGAAAGTAATAAAATGTAAAAATAACAAATAAAAAACGTAAACGTAACGAATGGATATGTTTGTAATAGTTCGCAGAATGAGGACACATTCTCAGTGACAGAAAAAATAGCAAATAACCTCTTCAGGGAATTCCTTTTGGTTTATTATTCATTCTGAATAATAACCCTATGTTTTCGGTCACGAAAAATTTTTTACAACCCCCCCTCAAAATTTGATACTTTACGTTTCAAGACATGGAGATTCCAAATTTGCAATGTCCGTCCGCCGTCCGCCGTCCCCCGTCCCCCGGCCCCCGTCCGCCGTCCGCCGTCCGGGCCGTTTTGTGCCTTTAACGTAGTCTAAAAAATTCGTTCTTTCACCCAAAAATCCGACTTGGTATCTAGTTGTGCCCGCCATCTCGGCAATCCGATCGGACGAAGCCCATGGTTGTAATGGGCAAAAAACGGTTAAAAAAATTAACGAAACGCAGTACAACGCGGGAGCTACAAGCGTTTCGTCGTTTGAATTCCCTCCGCCCCGCCCGTCTCTTTAAAAAACCAACCGCTCTCGAGGCGGCTCTCGCCTCCCTCCCAACGACGACGCGCTTCGCTTCGAGTGCCCCCGTTCCAATTTCCCCGACGTTTTGGTTTTAATACGATTCAATTTTTTTAGATTCTTTCGTTTCATTCTCATTTTGGTTTTTTTCATCAATTTTGGTTAAATTTTGATATTAGTATTTAGCGTGCATGTTTTCATATTAAAATTCAGTTTTTTCTAGATACTTTCGTTTTTTTGTTTATTTTAATATTACGATTTTAGTTCTTTTCGACCTTTTTTGGGTTTCATTATGATATTTTTCGATGCTGAATCGAACAGGATGGATCTCGGAGCATTAATGCTAGGTCAAGCTGATTATCCGAATAATAAACCGTTGTGTAATAATTTGCAGAGTTTTCTTTTAGGAGTAGTAAACACTCCTCCTCAAAGCTTCTATCCTGTTCAGAGCGCTCTCTTCCTCCTCAGATGAGCCATTACCTTCTCTGCTGATTACGTTCTACCATTGTTTGAAGCGCTATAGTTTATAGAGAGTCGTTAAGAAGTAGAGTGCCAGAGAGTAGGAATTGATCACGCCAAATGTGAGTTCAAAGTGTTTTGTGAATTAATAAAACCCCCCCAGTCTGTGTATGTAGTTCCAGGTTTCGCTTATATTGCGACTTGAAGCTTCTTCCATGTATTGTAGTGCAAGATTATGTGGAAGAAATAAAATCTCGAAAGGTTACTACTGAATATGTGCCATTATTGATTAAATCGTAACAAACGTGCCCGTGTACTGTACAACAGTTGAGGACATCAAATGGATAAATAATGAATAAATAAATAAATAAGTTGTGAAGTACTTGGGGAATTCTTTTACAAAATTACCTGCGTACGGGACACGAGTGAAAGTCGTGTCTGGGCCCCAAAAAAACAAACAAATTAAATACACTCACTTATACTCACTTGATGAAAATAAATAAAATAATGCCTCTCAGGGAAGTACTGGGAAATGAAATTATAAACCAAATAGGACCCACTTGAATTTAATCAGGAAAAAATAGAAATGAAATGAAATGAACTCCTTTTAGAGTGAAACAAATAACCTATGCTCGGATTGTAGTAAATGAAACACCAAGCTCTGATCGCTTACCTTACTTCACACAATATTTAGGGACTTTAAGTACTTGTTCACTGACTTAAAAAATGGGAGAGATTCGTAAGCGATGTCGGTAGCCGTTCTGAGGAAAATGTGGCTTTTTTATAAACAGCGGCGAACTGCACGGGTGGCGGCAACAGTGTTGCCACCATTGGCAGTCCGCCGCAAACCATTACAAACTGCTAAATAGCTCTATAAGTCTTCTTCCAACCTTAAGGAGAAGACATTTAACTTTGGAAATCTACAAAGTAAACCAGTAAGCTTTCACCAGCTCATCAAGTTGTGCAATGAGCGTCTTATTGTGAACTGGTCGGATACGGCCTGGCGTTGAAAGGAACTGATTCAGAATGCATTTTAGAAACGCTGCAAGTTATTATGGTTTATTATTCTCTAGCAAAGCTTGACGTAGCCTTACACCTCCAAAACCCATTCCAATCGATTCAGCGTCGAAACGTACTAGTAGATGATAGGAAACATGACCTATGTACAACGGAACGACGAAAATGACATTCGAGACGCGTACAGGCAATTGGCACGACGTGACGAGTCGTGCTGACAGGTGGTTGATGAGCAAATGATGGAACGATAACTTCCGCTATATTGTCCCGCGAGTTCGTTCAAGCAGTGGACGTTGGCCCTAGAATTCCTAGAAAAAAAACCCTGCAAATTATTACACAACGGTTTATTATTCGGATAATCAGCTTGACCTAGCATTAATGCTCCGAGATCCATCCTGTTCGATTCAGCATCGAAAAATATCATAATGAAACCCAAAAAAGGTCGAAAAGAACTAAAATCGTAATATCGTAATATTAAAATAAACAAAAAAACGAAAGTATCTAGAAAAAACTGAATTTTAATATGAAAACATGCACACTAAATACTAATATCAAAATTTAACCAAAATTGATGAAAAAAACCAAAAATGAGAATGAAACGAAAGAATCTAAAAAAATTGAATCGTATTAAAACCAAAACGTCGGGGAAATTGGAACGGGGGCACTCGAAGCGAAGCGCGTCGTCGTTGGGTGGCCAAAGGGGTCGTTGGGAGGGAGGCGAGAGCCGCCTCGAGAGCGGTTGGTTTTTTTAAAGAGACGGGCGGGGCGGAGGGAATTCAAACGACGAAACGCTTGTAGCTCCGCGTTGTACTGCGTTTCGTTAATTTTTTTAACCGTTTTTTGCCCATTACAACCACGGGCTTCGTCCGATCGGATTGCCGAGATGGCGGGCACAACTAGATACCAAGTCGGATTTTTGGGTGAAAGAACGAATTTTTTAGACTACGTTAAAGGCACAAAACGGCCCGGACGGCGGACGGCGGACGGGGGACGGGGGACGGGGGACGGGTGACGGGGGACGGGGGACGGGGGACGGCGGACGGACATTGCAAATTTGGAATCTCCATGTCTTGAAACGTAAAGTATCAAATTTTGAGGGGGGGTTGTAAAAAATTTTTCGTGACCGAAAACATAGGGTTATTATTCAGAATGAATAATAAACCAAAAATACCTAGAAATCGAAACCAAGCACGACGTTATTGCAATAAAACTGCCGAGATTTCGTTTTTGCTAGTTTTTTGAACCATAACAATCACGAGTTTCGTCCTATCGGATTGCTGAGCAGGCAAGTACAACTAGATGCCACATGGAATTTTTGTGCGAAAGAACGGACGACCTCAGATTGGACTGTCCCTCGCCCGGCGTTATTTTATAGTTCATTAGCAGCTGAACCCAAGATTGCACAGAAGCGTCGTGACTTTGTACCCATCCATCCATTGATGGTTGCCACTCTCTTCTCATCTGCTGCCACTGCTGACCTCGGAATGCCCTCCCTTGAAAAGGCTTAGATCCAGTGCTGCCTCTTTTGTGGCGCTGTCCACCGCGCATGTCTGCATGTGCCTTAACCCAACTAATCCCAGTGGCCCATTACCCAGTTAAAGCTCCTCCCCCTGAGTGCCTCAACCAAAACCTTTGACGATGTCTTAATTTGTTCTGCTCCAAACCGGATTGGCCTGAAGTCTACAAAGACACCCCTAGGGGCGCTCTCTTTTATTCTAAGCGTAGGAGAAGATGGAGGGAAGGCTGGCCAACCTTCTATGTACCTACGCTCATTTCGAGAATTTTCCTCTGTATACATATTGCTAAATCCACCCTTTGGTCTTGAGTACTGTGGTAGTTAATGCTGAGTACTCTGATTTCTTAGTGATCTCTTTGCTATCCAATTTGCTAAGGTTGGAACAGGTTTCCTAGATCACCACATCGACGATACTCTGTGGTTGCGTCTCCTGCCCTATGACCAGGACTCCAATGTAGCAGCACCTATTGGTTTATTATTCATTCTGAATAATAACCCTATGTTTTCGGTCACGAAAATTTCTTTACAACCCCCCCTCAAAATTTGATACTTTACGTTTCAAGACATGGAGATTCCAAATTTGCAATGTCCGTCCGCCGTCCGCCGTCCCCCGTCCCCCGTCCCCCGTCCGCCGTCCGCCGTCCGGGCCGTTTTGTGCCTTTAACGTAGTCTAAAAAATTCGTTCTTTCACCCAAAAATCCGATTTGGTATCTAGTTGTGCCCGCCATCTCGGCAATCCGATCGGACGAAGCCCATGGTTGTAATGGGCAAAAAACGGTTAAAAAAATTAACGAAACGCAGTACAACGCGGGAGCTACAAGCGTTTCGTCGTTTGAATTCCCTCCGCCCCGCCCGTCTCTTTAAAAAACCAACCGCTCTCGAGGCGGCTCGCTTCCCTCCCAACGACGCCGCCTCTCCCTTTTCACCTTTCGCTTCAAGCGCCCCCGTTCCAATTTCCCCGACGTTTTGGTTTTAATACGATTCAATTTTTTTAGATTCTTTCGTTTCATTCTCATTTTGGTTTTTTCATAGATTTTTGGTTAAATTTTGATATTAATATTTAGCGTGCATGTTTTCATATTAAAATTCAGTTTTTTCTAGATACTTTCGTTTTTTTGTTTATTTTAATATTACGATTCAGTTCTTTTCGACCTTTTTTTGGGTTTCATTATGATATTTTTCGATGCTGAATCGAACAGGATGGATCTCGGAGCATTAATGCTAGGTCAAGCTGATTATCCGAATAATAAACCGTTGTGTAATAATTTGCAGGGTTTTTGTGATGGTGAAGCTTTATGCGGCTTATCGAGGAAGAGAGTGCACCCATGTCAGTCACCTTATTTGATGATGTTTCTTTATCACCATCCGCTTACACGGGTTCCATACCTATGTCACCCAAATCAGATCATTATTTTTGGATTTCGCGGGTGCACATTCATGCACATTCCTAAGAGCTCTGCTTGGTTACTCGTACAGTAGCAGTAATAAGGAAACCTGATGTGTTTTTTGTGTTCTCAGAAATCGTTCACCTGCCACGTCTAACCTCAACCGGCCTCTTACTCAAAACTTGTTTCAAATAGAAGGATGGAGATGGCGCCCGCTCAGGCACAAACTGACTCCCACATTCACGTCAGGAAAATTGAAGCTCATGTACAGCCTTTTCAAAGTATGCGGCGAGCGTTTTGAAGAAAAACTAGCAAAAGAGGTCAACGCTAAAGGAGGACTAATTAATATCAAAGATATGGTTGGAAGATTGACCATTGACATCATATTCTCTTGCGCGTTCGGCATCGACCTGGATTCCATCCACAATCCTAATGATCCGTTGAGAATGACTTTATCGAAGCTTATGTCGTCTCCCAGCAAATTATTACAGCGGCTCGAAAGTATTTACGCCACTTTTCCGAAGCTTCGCGGCTGGCTTGACATCAGATCGATGCCGCGAGAGGTGGACACGAGCGTTATTAACACGATCGCAAGTACTATACAGTATCGGGAAGAAAACGGCGTTTACAGAAATGATTTCTTGGATTTGCTGATGGATTTGAAGAAAAAAGAAGATTCGTCCGAAGGAGGGAACCATAATGTGAGGAACGAACAAGACAATGCTGTACCGTCTAGTCACCAAAAAATAAGTAAGTTCATAACGTTACTTTACAAGCAATGCAGCGCAAGAAAAACGTTTAGTGCCAGTAGAAGGCGTATGTGTAGCGTAGAGTACAACTACATTATGAGCTAACGTAATTTGGGCAGAGGAAATCGTTATAAAAGATAACGAAATTTCATAAGCACGACACTATAACTAGCAGTGCGAAGGACAGAGTGAAATGTTGACTGTTACAGATTAGAGCTCAGAGAGCAAAGCGAGAGGGTTGGAAAATATTGTGGGAATTAAGGTGGTTTAGTGGTGAGGGAGGCAATAACTGAAATTACGTATACTTCGGAAAACCCACTGTTTGACAATCAAGATAAGAACTTTTACCACTCTTCAGGTAGATTGATAGATTGGTCACTGGGGGATTGGGGAACTGAATGGCATTCGACACGATATTTTAAAAACGCAACTTCCTATATCGTTCTTACAGCGCTGGATTTGGGAATGATGGCTGCCCAATGTTTCATCTTTATCATCGCTGGGTTTGAAACATCTTCGTCGGTTCAAACCTTCGCTCTCAATGAACTGGCGTTCCACCAAGATCTGCAGGACAAAGTTAGAAACGAAATCGACGAGGTTTCAAAGCGATGCGGAGGCGTAAATTACCAGTCCCTGCAAGAAATGAAATATCTCGATCAAGTAATCAGCGGTAAGCACTTCCGTTAGTTTCTTAACCGCCGTTAATTATCGTTGGCGTTTCATTCACCTTGTTTGCAGCCAATCGCAGCTTTGTTCACATTATTGTTTACTTGTAGAAACGACGAGGAAGTATCCGACGCTCTTTATGCTCACGAGGGTATGCACACGTCCGTACCAGATACCAGGAACGAACCTGGTGATTGACAAAGGAACCAGAGTCATCATACCAACTTACGCTTTGCATCACGACCCGGAATACTTTCCAGATCCTAAAAATTTCGATCCCGATAGATTCAGCGAGAGCAGGAAATCTTCGATAACTCCGTTCGCGTACCTTCCGTTTGGGGAGGGGCCAAGGAACTGTATTGGTATGTACACTGCCCTTAATTATGAGCTATAACTCTATAAACTGTGTTATCTTAAGTAGTGCCAGTTTCTAAATGGAATGTTGAGCGGTTTAGTTGCCGTAGTGATCTAAACAGTCAGTGCGGTGTGAGTTTAGGCGGGGGAGGCGCAGGCCAACCTGAGCAAGGAAGCAGGAAGTATCAAGCGTACCCGAGAGGAGACCATGGAGGAACATCATGTCAGTAATGGCGGTCAGCAGGCTGAGGGAGACTGATAAGCAATGTTGGAAGGCGATGAAGCGAACAAAAATGCGACACCCTCAAAACGGGCTCCAGTTGACCCATGTTCAAGAATGGGAAGAACGAGTACTCGATAGAGGGTGGTCAGGGCAAAGAGAAGTGAACTAATTCCCTGGCGTTTAGTTTGAGGAAGAGTGAAAAGTAGGAGACCAAGGTGGGAGCACTGTGTTGCATTGCATCCAACATTTTCGCAGTATATGGTCTATAATTCTATAACTCTAACCACCAATCTTCCCAGAAATATCGGATGCCACGCATGACGCAGCTTTTCTTATCCCCACATGCATTCTAGCCACTAATCCAATTTTCGTAAAAGTTCTGATATTTATAGCACTGCGCGCTGTGCATCCCTCCACCTTCATTTGTAACCACCCGCATAGATAATTGATAAGACTGTCAACATAATTTTTTAGGAGGTTATGTTCGCAGCTGTGGAATGTCAGAGGTTTCTCATGATTGTTTTTAATTTCCTGTTGTACCAGTGTTGTGATGGTTTGGTGAAGAATAGGTAAACTGGGCAGAACTTCGTTTATTCTCCTATGGCTTGATCACCAATGACTCTCAAAACGAAAATTTTCCCGTGGGTTTTTCCTTTTTCTTCCGTTCAACAACCTCAGTCATTTTCTGGCTGCGTATCAGTCTTTTGGCCTTCCCTGATATAATTGTAACTTTCTTCTGCGGTTACCGTCTTCTTCTTCGTCCTTGCTGTTGTTGATCAGCCCAACATTCTCTGCTGAGCTCAAAGTACGCCCTCGTACATTCCTGTGTTGACGTGTTTTGGGTTGGTTGCCTCCCTGCTGCTTGGCCACCAATGGTCTACTAGTGCAGGAGTAAGTTTCGTGGAGACGTGATGATGTTATAGGAGGCTACATAAATTCAGGGGGCTTGACAAGATAGTCTTCAAGCACCGTTCATAGAGGACTATGCGCTGTTTGTGGCGAGTAAGGTCAGCGGAGTTTGAGGATGGAAGGTAATAACAATTTTTTTCTTTATTAGAGAATTGGAGAAATAAATTAGTAGTATTTACTGTCATCCGAAAGTGTCCCTATAGCATTCGTGATTAGAATTTTGTTAGTACAACTTTGCAGTTGAGATTTTTATTCTTCTTTATTTATTTTTTCTTCAAAATGTAATGTTGGTTTTATACATGCAATTCATTGGTAGCTTACGTATAATGGCCTTTGTTACTTACTGGCTAGTTTTGAACAATTTGGTACATCTTTGTTGTTGTTGTCAACCTGACCGATATTACCCAAATGTACTAACAACCAGTGTGTTCTTCCATTCAACAACCTTGGTCATTTTCTGGCCACGTATCAGCCTTTTGGCCTTTCTTGATATACTCGTAATTGTAGCCTCCTCCTGTGGTTACCATCTTCTTCATCATCCTCGCTGTTGTTGATCAGCACATCAAGAGCACACCAAAAATGTTGGTGCGTTTTAAGTGGACTGTAATTTTGCGTGAAAAAAAAAAATAAATAAAATAAAATCGGCTCACCTCGAAGCGTTGCGTGACTGAGTGTATACGGCTTACCTGGCTGTGAAAAGATGGTTGGGATAGGTAATGTGAAGGAATAAAAGGATTCCAGGTTTAAACCTAAAACCTAACATGGTTCGAAATGTTGGCGCTGGTTTTCGACTACTATTGACTGCACACACTATTCCGGGAGTATGAAAAAAAGAAGAATCCAACCGAAAAACGGTTCACTTTCGGAATTTTCAAAGGAGGAGCGTTTAAAACGGTAAGCGGGTGCCGCGGCGTGCGTTTCCTCGAGAGGACATTGTCCGAAAGGTCTTTCAACTCAATCTGCCCGTAGTAAATTCCAGCTTCAGTGACGACGGCGTTGTACTAGAAGGCGACGAATAAAGTTGCAATTTCGCGAATTCAACGAATCCTGGGATCGAGTGGAAACTTTCAGGTAGCCCCAAATATTTGTTGAACAGAGGAGTAACAGTAACTGTAAACTTCTTCTTCGTGGATTGGAATAAACCTTCGTCGGCTGATATTCCGACTTCGAATATTTGACGATATGATCGGTTATTTCGTGACCTCGCAGCTTAGTTATAGGTTTCGGTTTGGAAGATTTTCGATGAACGTACAAAACTTCTGTCGTGAAACTTATGAGAAGATGGGTGGCAGTGGGATACAAAAATATTCCAGTCAAATTTACTCCAGGAACGATACGGTTGAGATCAATTTCCGAATACGACTCACTTCTGCCACGACTATTGCGCATTGCCATAAAATTATGATGTTTGGGAACTATTGCGTCGTATGAGTGTATATGGAAAGAACTGGACCAAAATCGCTTTTTGATAATTTATTGTGGTACTCTTGCCCTTTTCTCATTTATTAAAATTTCGTACAAAAATGGAATTGAAATTGTAAGAGTGGTTTCGAGAGAATATATACTTGGTGTTTTGATTACTATGATAATTGTGGATGGTTGGATAACTTGACTCGCATTATCAGCAGCTTCAGTGATCCTAGTTTAGTGGTTGAAGACATAGATTCGTATTCCGAGGAAACTCGGGGTACGGGATCAGAGCTCTGGACTGTTGTTAATTTTGCCAGTGTCAGCAGCTTTCCAACATTTCCAAACCCCAACATCATGTTTGGGCCGATTTGGCTCATATCCTTACTTTGGCGTCTCATAATCACTCACAGAATAAATGTGAAATTTGAGCTTATTTGTTCAGCAGTAGCCCTTAAATCGTAAAATGCTGCAAATTATTACACTACAGTTTATTATTCTCATGAACACTTTGACGTAGTCTCACACCTCCAAGACCTATCCAATTCGATTCTGCACCCGATAGTCCCACTAAACGATACAAAACCTGATAGGGCTAAAATGGAACGACGAAATTTACGTATGCCATGAGCCTGAGGGCGTCTGTAGGCGATTCGCACGACATGACGAGTCGAGCTGATGGGTGGTTAGAGTGAGACAATGAATCGTACTTTCGCTGTATTGTGCCGCGAGTTCCATCAATTAATAGAATGTGGCTCCCTATAATTACTATAATACCACTATTTTCGGTCTGGACGCAGTCGTACACCTCTGAGGCTCATTCCATTCAATCAAGCATCAACAAATACCTTCAAAACAATACGAAACATGGCGTATTTGCGATAAAACTGCCAAAATTGTGTTTTTGTTAGTTTTTTTAAACACTTTTTGCCCATAACAACCATGGGCTTCGTTCGATCGGATTGCCGAGCAAGCCGGCGCTACTAGATACCAAATGGGATTTTGTTCGAAAGAACGGCTTTTATAGTCCACGTTAAGAGCATAAAGCGGCTCGGACGGCGAACGGCAGAGGGCGAATAATAAACCGATACAAAATGAACTCCGCAGGACTATAGTTGTTGGTCACGCAACAAAGATTCGCGATAAGTATGATCAATCCAATATATTGTGGAATGTTATTCAATCGGTGATGAGATTTCTCCAACCTCCAGAGTGGTGGTACTTGTAACAGTTTTTCGTCCAGTTATGCACTCGCTAACCGTTACAAGTGAGGGTGTCATTCGCTGATTGCATTCCCTGCAACATTGTTAAGGCTCGCTCAAATTCACAACGTATTTTGTAGGTGGTTGCGTGTACCTTTTCAGACGAGTTGTATCAATAATAACGTAATTTTGACCTTTTTCTTGTTACAGGTATGCGATTTGGGCTTCTTCAGACCAAACTTGGTATCGTCTCGATTTTGAAAAACTTCAGAGTTTTTCCTGCAGCGAACGCCAAAAGCGAAATTGAGTTTTCGAAGTTATCAGCAGCTAATATAATTACCAAGGCGGAAGGTGATATCATGTTGCAACTCAAGCCGTTATGACGGCTTACTTCTTGTTGAGAAGAGACAAGAGCAAAAAGAAGGGTCTGCAATTGGATTAGTTTTGCTATTTTGTTAATAAATGATGTCTAGTTATATCAAACTTTCGCCTTACTTTCGATCAATGCCCCTACCCGAAAATATATTGCGAAAGGCTATCTGTTTTTGAGAACTGTTACGTTCTCGGCATGAAACAGGAAGTTTAGAGATTCGGTCTGTACCTGAAGATGATTTAGGCAAAATGAATGGATAACCACCTAACTCGGACCCAAGTAGCTGAGGCCAAGTACCAACGTGTCATTGCTGGCATGAGATGACATTTTATCCAAGAAGTGCAGTCGTGCGGTAGGCACAACCCTACTCGAGTAAGTTTCCTTTAGAGCAGTGAGTAAGGTCACTTGGGAAGCGAGCTATCGAGGTGCTGTGGCCGTGCTCGTGTATCAAGGCGTACTTAGAAGTGCTACTGCTGTGTCATGTCAATCAAAAAATAAAAAATGGCCGCCTAGTTCCAGCAGTGAGCTCATACGGATCCCAATGCACAAATATCTGGTGCGTTGCAACACACAACTTTCCTTAGCTTTACGTCAATTCACTTCGTACATGGCTAATTCTATTTAATCGATTCATTCATCACTCAGTTCCTTTAAACTTGGTCAAACAACACTTCACAGCATCTGGAAGCGGTAGCGTTTACAGTCCTGGAATTTATTGTGCTGCTCGTACTCATTGCAGGACCATTATTGGGCAATTGCTACACAGAAAATTAATGAGGCTGTAAACACGAATATTTTGAAGTAGGATAGTAATCACTTTTGCAGAGTTATTGGGTAATAAATGTTAGAACTGGTAGTAAGCGAAACAGCGGTAGTTGAAATTAAGGAATTTCCGGAGTGAGCCCCATGTGCCTCATGAATGGTTTTAAACACTCACCCTTTAGGTATTGGATTGGACTACAATACCAATTTTCATAAACATTCTACCAACATTCCAGCGGAGTTTATAAGGAAAAACCCGCGCTAAAAACGCTTTTCGTCGAAAATTTTGATTATTTATTGTGCTGCTCTCGCCATTTTCCCACGAATGGAAATTTTATGGTATAATTGCCTTATTGAGACCTATCAATATAAAAACTGTAATCAAAATCGTTGAAGCCATTTTTGAGAAAAAAATTTGGTGTTTTGATCACTATGATAACTATAGTTAACTTTGAATGGATTTTGCCCATGCCCTTGTTTCTGCGTCCCATGGTAACCTGTTGGCTGTACACCAAGTTTCAGCTGATTTGGTACGGTTGTTTTCTCCAAAAACCGCGCTAAAATCGATTTCGTCGAAAGTTTTGGTAATTTATTGTGCTGCTCTCGTAATTTTCCCATGAATGGGAATTTTGTAGTATAGTTGCCTTATTGGGAGCTACCAATGTAAAACATTTAATCAAAATCGTTAGAGCTGTTTTTGAGAAAAAAATTATTTGGTGTTTTGATCACTATGATAACTATAGTTAAATTTCGGTGGATTTTGTTCATACCCTCATTTTGGCGTTCCATGATAACCTGCGGGCGAGATATCAAGTTTGAGTGGATTTGACACGGTGGTTTTCTCTAAAAATCGTTCACAGACACACATACACACAAACCATTTTCCCAAATAGTGTTTTTCGGACTCAGGGGGGGTCTGAAACGTAAGGATCTGAAGAGAACTCAAAAATTTTTTTTCAGCCGATTACATAACTTTCCTTTCTACTTTGTAGAGCCAAGGAAAGTAACAAGATTATTGTGTTGAGGCACGCACGCAATATGCAGAGCACGATGAAAAAGTGACTCAGGCTTCTTCCATTATCTGAAAAGCGATGAATTCTGATACAACGTCTCTGCTGAAGGTAAAATAACCGTGCAGATAGTCCTGGTTCAAATCCTCGTCACAGCCAGAAAATCCCTCTCATCTTTGGATAAAATAAGCGAGCTGTGAAAGGCCATTGGACTAGCCAGTACCGAAATTCCCCGCGTGTTGGCCCCCTAAAATGAGCCTGGCGTGTTGGTGGCCTACTGGAACCACTTTGCATTGTGTGTGCTTGTTTGCATCGCTATGCTGAGTGCAAGTCACCTTTTTGTGAGTTACGTGTGTTTAACATGTGTGGCTCCGGTCAAAGGCAGTTGTTTGTCCAAACCAGTGCAAACACAGCGAAGCGGTGAATGGCTGCCGGCGCGGTATCTTCCCAGCAGATTGGCCAGTGCCCTCGCATACTACGCAGAACAATATGACATGTGAAGTATTCGCAGCCACTCCTACCTCACATAGATACGAGTCAAACGTGCTGAGCCTAAAGAACAGGTGGCGCTGGTTGAATGCTCCATTGCCTGAGAGTAGCTGCATGACTGGAAAGTGGGGCGCCACCACGTCATCTTTGTGCGAGCCTCTACGGATAACAGGGTGGAGTGTGGGTGAAATGCCGTCACTAATGTGTCTCATCTCGCTCATTGTAGAACCCAGTTGTGGGCGAGTTCTAGCTATTGCTAGAGGGAATCTGCCTCGAGCAGCTGTGGGATGAGGGGACGTGTTGGCCCTTCGTATTGGGCCGCATCTTCTCTTTTTATGTTCGAGTGCACGGCAGCTTGGTATAGCATTAGGTCTATTGATGGGGTGGGGTTAGATGAGACGTTGTGCGGTATGCGGGCGATGATAGTCCTGGCTGCGCCACTGGTGTGGGTGTAGGGATGAACCAGTACCACTGCCTGGCCTTCTAAACTGCTAAACCTCCACCTCATCTTCTGGAGGCACTAATGCTCAACCAGCCTTATACGTGCAGCTGCTATACGAATAGTAGGGACTTGCAGAAGGCTGACAACCCTCTCACTGTTCCATGCTCTTTAATTTTGTCAAAATAGTTGTATACCATTTACAAGAAAATCTGAAAAACGATCGTTCAATATTCGGGGCAAATGTCACTTTCTGACAGTCTTGGCTTATACCTCCATTCAGCGATTGATCGAAGAAATAGTTGTGGAGAGGGAGGTGTGAGCATTGGTTGGTTGAAAACACTCCGCCGAGTTGATCAAAGTCAGATTAGCATTTAATGTGGAAAACTAGAAAACGTTTAAAAACACGGTTTTTTGGGCACTTTGGTTGTCTTTATTCAATATGCTCCCAAAGGAACATTTATTTGTGATATAAAGTTATTTATCCGTTTGTTGAACAGAAACGCTAATTGCAGAAATATTCGTTAAGGCCTTCGTGTTACCGATTATGATGTACTCGCACATTCCCGTCTCTCCGAATAATCGATTCCAACAGCCTCATTTTCCGTCAGCATTTCTCAAAAATGTCTTCCCTGACTATTTTAAAGAGGGAGAACGGTTGAGACTCTTCATCTTCGCGTCACGATTCTAAGAAACGCCGTTTGAGACGAATCTGTGTGAAATTTAGCAACTGTTCCAAAAAAGATTGTTTAACTTTTCAACGCCAGTGAATAGTATGCTCAGTGTTATTAATATCAATACTGAGTCATTCAGTTGCACCGCAGCGAGGCACTTTAAATTATCTTGTGAAAATACGTTCAAATGACTAAGGAGGATTTTTATCTTTCTCATGAGTGCGTCGAAACATCTCCCGGACAGTTGTTGCTTTTCTGTCAACGGGTTCATTACGAAGGATCCACGCCGCTGGTAATTTTAGTAGCGATTGTTTTGTTATCTTGTTTCTCATTAAGTCGGCGAAAGGTACATGTGAGGAGAGTGCGTGCTAACATCGGTGTAATGCGTTCAACTACTCACACGCATCACGATAATGCTTTGAGTTATTTAGAATTTTGTTGATAAGGGACTGGATGGTGTGGTGTGAACAAAATTATACGATCACAAAATGAAATATCTGATGCGTACCAACACACAACTTTCCGCAGCCTCCGTAAATTCGACGACCGGCTACATGTGCAGGAGCTATGTAGCTATATTTCCGTTCAACATATTACAGTGACATTTGCAGTGACATTTACGGAGAACATAATTTAGGTTCTGCCTGACAGCACTTCCCAAGTTTGATTCCGATTGTTAGAGCCGTTTTTGAGAAAATTGGAAAAACGATAAATTAATATTCGAAAAATCTCGTTTTCCGAGCGTTCGTGGCTTATATCTGCGTTCAACAACAGGTGGATACAGAAATAATTACGGGGTATAGGTTACTAGAAGACTCGGGAAATCACGAAAATGTTCAAAAAAACTTTATTTTCGTCACATTTTCATTTTTATTTCTGATCAATAGACTGTCAGAGAAACATTTATTGAGAACAATATCTATAAGTATTAACTATTTGAAAACATCCGGCGATTTTGGTGAAAATCGTTGAAACTGCTTTGTCAAAAAGCCCATTTTTGTTTCATACGCTTTTATCTCCGTTCACCCAATTTTCATCGAGATATTCGTACAGATAAAAAGATAATTTGAATGTTTAACAATCAAAATCGTCAGAGCCGTTTTTGAGAACTTTTTCAACCCCCACCCACCCCTTTCTCATTGACGGAAATTGCCCATGACCTTATTTTCGCACGTACAAAAAATCACGAACAAAAACAAAAAAAGAACCAACTCAATTGTTTCAGCCGTTCTCCCGTCATTACGACACATAGACACGGGGTACGCTCGGAAATAAGGGTTTTCGGACTCAGTAGGCCTCTAAACTTGAAGATCTGAAGAAAATCCAACTTTTTTAAATATGATTTCAATACTTTCCTTACCTTTTGGACAACGGAAAGTAAAAAGAATTACTGTAAATGAAAACAGGGCAGAGGACGAGAGAGCAGACACTTTTATGAACGGGTGGTGACTTAACTGTCTAAACACATACAGAAATGTAGGTAGTGGCATATAACTTCTGGAAACTCAAATAACTGTATGTACGCTATGGGCCCCTCTTGACACTCTAACATAATCCTAATTTAATGTCGTTAAATGCTACTTTTAAACGCTCGTAACTACTTTATAAAAAAATCAATTCGCAGGTTTCGAACATGATTACGTGGTTACTACTCTTGATGGCCCTGCTACGGCTGGCCTACAAATACATTGCATCGCCGTACAACTACTGGAGAGACATGGGGTTTCCGTACGTGAAGGGGAGGTTTCCCTTTGGAAGCACGCCCAGCATCGTGAAACCAACCAAAAACGCCGGCTACGTCCTGAAAGACATTTACGATTCGTTCAAAGGGGAACTCTGCGTTGGATTTTATTCGTTCAGGAAGGAGGTTCTTCTGATACGCGAGCCCGAACTGATCAAATCCATATTGGTCAGAGACTTCAACAATTTTCGGTGAGTCCTTCGATTGTGAGTAATGACAAACCTTGTGGTCATCGCTTCCTCCAAACTGCATGTCGGCTATTCCTGATTTTGTTTTACGATTCTATGTCTGACTAGGGCAAGTCGTTGATCATCACTGACCGGCATCCGTGTTGTACTTAGTTCAGTTGTTGTTTGTTGACTTTCGGAGTGCGTTTCCATTTTCGTGTCATCAGTATTTCCCACTGGAAAGGAAAGTTCTGCAAGGTTCGTCGGTGAATCGAGTTCCTACTTCTTCATTATGTGCTAAGAGCTACTGAGTCCGAAAAAAGCCATTTGCGAAAACAGTGTGCGAGACTGTGTGATTGATAGTAAGCGGCTGATGCTTAACTTGCATGCCACCATGGGACGCCAAAATAAGGGCATACGTTAATTGTTACTCAAAAACACCTTTAACGATTTTTATTTAACTATTTATAAGGAAAGACCCAACCAACACGACAGTTTTCATCCGTGCAAAAAGAACAAAACGAGCACAATAAATTATCGACAAATTTGGGGGGAAATCAAGCGCAGTTTTCGGAAAAATTAGGGTAGTAGTCCTGTTCGACGCGAAGCGCCAAATCAGTTCGAGTCCTAAAACCTCGAACTTCCCCAGTCATTGTCTCCTTTTACTCCCTCGTACCTGCAAAAATTCCTCTGCCGCATTGCGATCACTTCTAACGGCTACTGGATTTCCCTGAAGTGGGTTTTTTCATCTCTTCATTTTCCCTCTTCTCAATTTCAGACAGGAGTCTCCACAAGAGACAACTCTTCCCAAAATTCATTCCGCTATCAACCCTCGTCCCAGTAACAGCTAACACTTTCCTTCCAATACAGTTTCCTGCGCCAGTTCACGCGTTCCGAGTAGTATCCTTGTGTCGCCCTTTTGTACTCAAACTCAGCTCAGTTCATAGCTCACATAATACAGTCCTCCTCACGCTCACTGAATTTCTTTTTGTTCTTCAAATCTCCCTCTCGTGCGCCCAACAAGTCTAATAAACTATCAGTCTGATAAAAGTTTAACAATGGTCACAAGATAATTAGGGGCGTACGTAAATTATGTAATTCAAACCATTACCGTTTCACATGCAACGATTTCTTAGGCCCAATAATGCTGAAGCAGCGAACACAAGTCACCCTTCTATTCAAAATCAGATTGACAGACTCGTGAGCCACCTGTGCACTGATTTCTCATTAAGCGTAGTGGCATACGTAGGAGCAGCTCAGGTTGATCCTCATTCTTCTCTGGGGTGATAGTCTCACGCTGCTCACGACTAGTTATGTCACTTAGGAACCTCACCGTACAAGAGTAATTTGTAGGGAAGGGGCATCTCAACAGCTTCTGAGAAGTTGAGTGTTCCTTGAGATTCATAACAGAGAGTTATATCAGTCAAAAGTCGTGGAGGTTGTGTTTCGCTAGTATGTGGGACCACAGGCACTCACCAGCATCTTCCAAATCCACCAGACCTGTGGAGGAACAGCAAGATGACAATTAGCCAGTCCTGGCAGAGAGCTCTTAAAGCAGTAAACCTAATCTAACTATTTCTTAGGGTGTAGGTTTAAAAGAGAGAGAGGGAGAGAGAGAGAGGGAGAGAGAGAGAGGGAGAGAGAGAGGGAGAGAGAGAGAGAGAGGGAGAGAGAGAGAGAGAGAGAGAGAGAGAGAGAGAGAGAGAGAGAGAGAGGGTGAGAGAGGTTGCCGATTTGTCAGAAAAATTCATGGTAAAGGAAGTAAGAAGAAAATACACTTTCGAAGGGGTAAATATATTTTCAACAGACTTACAAGAAAGTAAACTTTCGACACAGTTGGAAGGAAGTAAATATACTTCCAAAGAAGTAAATAAACTCAAAAGGAAGTAAGTACACATGACCTACACTCTCCACAGACGCTGAACTACTGCTGCCTGCCTCAGCCTCTACTCTCCGTGGCCTATGCCCTTCGTAGGCGCCGAACTCCTGCTGCCTGACCCTAATGCCTCACTTTCCCTAATCCTACGACTACCTGCACACCCGACCATACACCTGTAAACCTGTACCGTTCTGTGTCATGTGCTACCTTCCTGCCTACCCGGCCAGACGCAGGACGAGACCTCTCATCCTCAAAGGGACTAAGAGCTCCCTCCATCTTAAAGACGCTCAACCACCCCAAAGACTCTTTATCATGAGGACAACACAAGGGGAGTGATATTACGGGCATGATTGGATCATGCAGCGACAAAGGAATGGAAAGAGGACTCCTGCCGTTTTTGGGCGTGGAGTAAAGACGTCGAAGGACGAGTCGGCTGAGGAAAGAGGAGGATATGCGACTGTAATCGAGAGGATGAGGCATCCTTGATCGGGTTACGACATTGATTCATGCTTATTCTGATTACATTCGATGTAGGAGTTCGAGAGCAGCTAATTGTATAATTGGAGACAGACCTTGTGGAAGTATATCTCACTTGAAGGAAGTGGTCTGATTATTCCCGTTGCCTGGGGTCTATATTACTACAGGAGAATGAAAATTATAGTAGTGTTAAAACGAAAAAACTGGCTCCAAGGACCCTCTAGGATGGAGAAAGGTAGGGAGATGGAGTGGAATTATGTGCCCCAAGTAAGTTATTATCACGCTCTGTTATTAACGAATTATTGATAGTTATAGAGTTATATTGTGAATAGAGTATATTACAAGCTCTCATAGACACATTACATTGCTGAACTGTCCACGGTGTTTTGTTTTGAGCTGTAATGAGCATTAATGAGTCGAATTAATTTTTGCCAATTAATTCATTGTTTCAAGGGACCGATCAGTTTCTTCGCCCTCGCCAAGCCGACCCCTGGCTGCCAACTTATTCGCTTTGGAAGGTTGGAAATGGAGAACGATGCGCGTCAAACTATCTCCCACGTTCACTTCGGGCAAATTGAAACTCATGTACAGCTTGTTTCAAGCATGCGCAGAGCGATTCGAGAAAAAACTCGCGGCGGAAGTTGCAACTGGCGATGGAACGGTCGACCTTAAAGATTTAATCGCTCGCCTAACTCTTGACATAATAAGTTCTTGCGGCTTCGGGCTCGAAGTGAATTCCATCGAAGACGAACAAGATCCGTTTCGTCTTACCCTCAAAAATATTTTCATCAAACCTAATTTCTTTTTGAGATGGTTAGGATTGGTTGTGGGCGTATTCCCGGCGTTGGCTAAAATCTACAGGGTTTCCGCTATTAAGAAAGATGTGGAACAAGTGTTTATTGAAACGATCGGCAGGACTATGGAATTTCGTGAGAAAAATAACGTTCGCCGGAATGATTTCCTGGACTTGCTACTGGATTTGAAAAATAAAGGGGCGGTAGCAGACGAATCCAAGGACGTTGCAAATGGTAAAGATGATGCCGAAGGTCTCAACAAAATCGGTAAGTAAATTTAACAGAAGTGTAAAATCGTATTGTCAATATCTGGAATAACGTACCACACAACTTCCACAGCCCCAAGTACATTTGGCATTTCTTATTACTACCAACTACTTCAATGTGTTTTCACACAGTTCATATGAAACCACAATTGAACGTTCTACTTAGAATCTCATGTTACTCAAGGTTCTGGAAATCGTATGGTTGGCTCTACTTATATCACGAGCTTTATTGTGTTCCAATGTGTAGGTATATGACTGCCAACATAATATATTGGATGGTTCGTGAGCTGAATCGCATTGATCGGACTGTTCGGTACAAGAGTACAGTTCACTCGTTGTCGAGTGACCGTTAGTTCTTTCTTAACTGTTCCCCAGCTAGCGCATTCTACCGTCCAGCGCTCTACCTTGAGGCCGGTGCTCTGAGCACCGATCATCTCCAAACAGTCTTGGATGCCGTTCACTGGGTTAGGGATGAACGCACCAATCCTCTTGAAGCTCTCTAGATGGCCAGGGTTGCAAGTCCTCAGCCGGCCACCCTCCCACAGGGGGCAACTCCTGATGCTCTGCATGAGCCAGTCTTTAGACAGCTCGTCTACACAGCTCACGACCAGCCCACCATTCTGCAGGGAGTGCCCGCAGAAATGCGCCGTCAGCTCCTCTGGGTTGAAGCGACAAAGTTTCACCATAAGGTGGCGCATGATCTTGTTGGCGGCGTCCTGTGTCATGAGGCTGGTGGGGTAGTCTTCATAGATCACCGCCACCTTGATAGCACTCACCGCATGACTATGAGCTCTACCCTCCTTCTTTTCTCCTCATTCCAAGGGGAGGGAGTCCCTTTCTGTTCCCGGGGACGCTTGGACCTTGCTTCCCTGCTGACAGGTGCGGGAGTTCCACCCCCATCTCTCCGAGCAGGAGCAGAGGTGGAACTCTTCCGCGTTCTCTTTTTGAGAAACTTTCGCCTCTGTTGGTGTGTCATGGCACCCCAAGCCTTGTCTGGAAGTCTCTCAATTGGTGGGCGTGGCAGGGGTTTGGGTGTGGATTCCACCCCAACTCCCCCACTAGAGCCCTCTTCCTTTTCCAGCGCAGCCATTGAGTCAATGACTGACTGGATGTCGTCGGATGTCTCCGATATTGAGGTGTTCTCAACGTTTTTAAAGTTTTTATTAAAATTGGTCTTCACATATTGGTCCCACGAGTACAGGGGAGCTAAAACGTGACCACAGGCAGAGCCTCCTATGCCTGTGGAAGGCTATATTACAATGGGTGTCGCCTGGTGCCCCAAGTGGGTCGTTAGCGATACACATGTTTAAACACCCTGTACCATTCAGCCTTGGCACGAGCACCCTTCACCTTGACTTGGGTGTTTCAGTCCTTGTTAGCCTTCTAAGTCGCAAGAGAGCGTTTTCCAGGGGACACAGCGTGGAAGTCAGGATTGGTTCGTCCCCCGTGTAGGTATGTGACTGCCAACATAATATATTGGATGGTTCATGAGCTGAATCGCATTGACCGGACTGTACGATACAGGAGTACAGTTCACTTGTCAAGTGACCGTTAGTTCTCTCTTAACTGTCCCCCAGCTAGCGCATTCTATCGTTGAAATGAACATGTTAAAAACCCGCTAGTGATGGAAGACTTAGATTAATGTACCGAAAAAACTCGGGTATCAAATTGCTGTAATTTTTGCATGAGTTAGCGGGTCTCTAACGTTTCTGATCCCCTTGTTCCAAATGGTGTAGTCCAAAAAAACTATTAAAGAATGAAAATAGACGAATTCTCAGGATTCAAATTTACTGACTAGTAGAAAGGCGCCTGGTAGAACGTTGTGAAAGAAAAGTAGGTTCCTGGTCACTCTCCTCTTTGTCTCGGTATTAAAGCTTCGATATAGCTGCGCGCTCTTCGAATCTTTAATCTGATTTCCCCGGGATTCGCTCAAACATTCAAAGATCCGTTCATTCAAGTCGTCTGCTCCCAGAGCAGTTGGTAACGGATGAGGGGGGAGGTGTACCGCCTGAATCCCATTGCAGGCACCCAAATGATCGCAGTACAATGGTCAAAGACGAAGATTCATATTCCGAGGGAATTTCAGCGATTAGTGTTCAGGATCGCTGAAATGTTTTATGAGCCAGCGGCTCCAACATTTCCAATCTTCTCGTAACATTCAGAACTTTTATCGAATACAATTGGTCATGGGAATGTATTTATAATACAAAAATAATTTGAAATCAGTCAGAAGTTGACGGACAATCTCTGGGTCTTATTTAAAATATCATTCAGGAGATGAGTTGTGTTGTTAGAAACACATGTATCTCCACACTGCACACTGGAGGCCTGACGATTACGTGTACAAACTCATCAACGCTTATTTGTTGATGGAAATACTTTTGTGTCAATAGCGAAAAGTCGCGTTAACGAGAAATTTCCGTTGCCCAGATATGGATCTCAACATGATAGCTGCCCAATGCTTCGTGTTCTTCTTGGCTGGATTCGAAACGTCGTCCACTGTTCAAACTTACGCGTTGTACGAATTGGCTTTGAATGAGGAAATTCAGACGAAAGTTAGAAAAGAAGTTATGGATGTAGTTGGCAATCAGCAAGACATTTCATACTCGGCGTTACTGGAGATGAAGTATCTGGATCAAGTTATAAATGGTTAGTTTTCCTCCATTTTTGTCATTTATAGCCTAGAAATGATAGCATTACAAGAAATTCGATGTATCTTTGTCTTTTGTAGAAACAATGAGGAAGTACCCAACGTTGAACATGCTCACCAGAATATGCGAGCGTTCTTATGGTATACCTGGAACAAGATTGGTGATTGAAAAAGGGGTTCAAGTGATTATACCAGTCTTCGCGCTGCACCACGACCCAGAGTACTTTCCAGATCCAGAGCGATTCAACCCAGACAGATTCGACTCCACTAACAAGGACTTGATCACGCCTTTCACGTATCTTCCATTCGGAGAGGGGCCGAGGAACTGCATTGGTAAATACAACTCGTGTTTTAGCAATATAGTCCATTAAATGCTAGTGAATGGTAAGAAGAAGAATACTACTAAGTCAATGGTGCGGGAACACTGGCTGAAGCCATGCCCAAATGAGACTCATTTCCCACCTGGCCAGTGTTGATGGGATTCAGCAGCACTGGCAACTTCCCTCCACAAAGTTGACCTTTAACCCCTTTTCCCACTCCTTAACGTTTGCAGAGAGGAAATATTTCTTCCCACCAGATTATTGTTCAAAACCTGAGTGGAATTTCACAGTGTAGGTGCCCTACTGTTTTCATTTCTCTGTATGAGCGTAAAGTGCAAATTCAAAAATAACGGACATGGAATGTTTAACAGTTAAAAACGGGAAAACAGGGGAACAGATCAACTCACATCAGCCGTACCGTGAAAATCGAGGGAATAAACTCAATAAACACCACTGACTAAGACTTTGAGGGGGGAGTTAAACTATTGCAACTAGTAGCTCGCAACGCAGCAATCGGAATGAATGCTCGATCACTGGCTAACGCTGCATGATCGAAACCCGAAGTTCACTGATTCGAAGTTCGAAGTTCACTGATAAAAAGACTTAGCAGAACAACAATAGGTATTTTTACCTTCTGTGAGAACAACTTTCCCATTAACTTTTGTCTGAACATGCTGTAATCAGTGCTCAAACACACTTCTCGCTCGACAGCTCCAGGGCCAGCGTTGCCGTAATTTTAAAATCGGCTCATGCGCCGTTACCGTTTTCACGTCGCCTTTCCCTTCACGAAATCACTCTCTCAGATGTTTTACGTCACACTAAATACCCACGAAATACACTAGTCCACATTTTCAAGCACGAATTATGCGTATTTTTGCCACTCACAGAACAAGGCGGGCCACCGTGCTGGTTTCCAAGAGGCATTTCAGAAATCTGCTGGCAGCCTCTGCTTGGAATAGCCTGATTTTGTGTGTTTGACGGAGCAATCCGAGCCCAATTGCCCCACTTTCAAGAAATTTCTGAAAAACGGCAATGTATCGTGTTATGTTTGGCCAGGAAATTGGGCCACAGACACGCGCGCAGGAATTGAACATAATTTTTCAGAATAATGTTGAAATAGCAAAACATTGAAGAAATTTATCATTTGAACCTCCGCCTTTAAAAAGCGAAGTAGCTAAATTATTGTATTTCACTATTGGTTACAGGCATGCGTTTTGGAATGCTTCAGACGAGACTGGGCATCGCTTCGGTGTTGAGGAAGTTTCGAGTTCTTCCGACACCTACGACGCCCAAAAAGTTGGAATTTGCTGCGTCAACGGCGATAATTTCGAGGCTGAAGGATCAAGTCAATTTAAAGCTGGAAGCGATATGAAAAACTTAGTTGAGTCATTTGGTTTTACTGTGTAGTTTATAAGAAGTAGGACGCTCCAACAAACGGCTGACGGAAATATCCTCCCCAATATATCAATATCCGATATGCGTGCAGTTTCAGATTGCCAGTACATTTTCAGAAGTGATCCCTTGATTTAGTATTAAAAAGTAATTCATTTATTTTTGTAATTGCTGAAAATTAAACTAAATAGTAGACCACATGGGGCGTCATCGAATAAAACCCGGTTGAATTATCCCGTTCAACCACTGGCGGATATAGTGAATTATGGTGAAGGGGAAGAGGGTAGGCATGTTTACTTTTATTTTTTGTTTCTGGATGTTGTCATCGTTATTATCTTAATGCGTGCAACCAGGAAAGGAAAGATTGTAAGGAAAATTGAAAAATGGATAAACAACCTTCAGTTTCTCATATAAGAAAGGTCATAAAATATGTATAAACTTTTTCCTGAACCATTCCATTTTCGTAAACTAGTTTTTTTCAACAATTACTCGATAAACTCTCGGTTGGAAACGATATAAGTTCAATCGTGAAGTGACCGTTGGAATGATGACACAACGATGCAGTTTATCGGTGCGTCATTATCCCAACGGTAACGGTGTGTGTGTACGGTTACAAAACGTGTTTATTCTGCGTGAGAGGAATAAATTCTACAGGTTTATTGAAAAGAGATCATTTATTTCTCCCACTTCTGCGTATTAAATTCGGTGGTAGCGTTATTGGGCGCCATTGAGTAAACCTTGAGTTGCTAAACTGTAGAGGACAGAGTGAGTCAAAATCTGACGCTCAATTTCGTCCCAGACAGCGAGTGGAGGTGTTTCCTGTAGAATTGAAAAACGCCAAGCTTCGTCGCTGTCCCCCTTATTTCCTTCGTTTCCTTTAATTGGTTGGTTAACTTTTTGTTTAGCTTTCTCTTCCACAACCCGTCATGAGGGTTTTAGGCCCTCTGACATCCCCCCCCTCCCCCCGATCCATACCCTTACAAATGATCCCTTGCATGATCACTTACAAATACGCTGTTTTCCACACATTGCGTTATTGTTCTACTATCGATAAATTTAGTCAGTCTGTGCTCTCAATCAAATCCATGTGAGAATCTATAATGGCGACTCATGAACTCTCTTAAGGAGAGAGGGACGAAAGAATTGATCTTGAATTGATGAGGCGAACGAGAGAGGTCGAATACCTTACTTTCTAACTTTCCTTTTTACTCCATATTGTAAAACGCTCCATATTATTACACAACGGTTTATTATTATCTTGAACACCTTGACCTAGTCTCACACCTCGACTACAACAGACCGACGAAAATGAAATATTCCAGGCGCCTCTAGGCAATTGGCACGACGTCTCGATTCGCGCTGACGGGTGGTTGGAGTGAGTTGATAAAACGATTACTTTCGCTGTATTGTCCCGCGAGTGCTTTTAATTGGAAGTCTTTGGCTCACTGTAATTACTGTAATTTCACTGTTTTGGGTCTAGACGCAGTCGTACTCTTGTGAGACGCCTTCCATTCGACCCAAGATCTAAAAATACCTGAAAAACGATACCAATCACAACGTATTCGCGTTAAAACTGCCAAAATTGCGTTTTCGTTAATTTTTTTAAACCATTTTTTCGCCATAACAACCATGGGCTGCCAAGCAGGCGGGCACAGCTAGATACCGAATGGGAGTTTTGTGCGAAAGAACGGATTATTTAGGCCACGTTAGAAGCACAAAACGGCCCGGACGACGGACGGATAGTGCAAATTTGGAATCCCGATGTCTTCAAACGTAAAGTATCAAATTTTGAGGGGGAGGGGGTGGGTGGGTTGTAAACAAATTTTCCTGAGCGAAAACATAGGGTTATTATTTATAATGAATAATAAACTAAAACACAGGTTGCTCCTACAATCACAAAACATAGGGGAGAGTTCATAAGAACACATAGAGAAAGAGAGGGCGAAAGTGATAGTCAAGAAACACCCACCATACTTAGTGACTTTTATTGAATACGATCACTGTTTTAAGTAATAAATTTTGTACACAAGGAAAAATATTAGAACGAGATAATCGCCACGACACCATTACAGTGAGATTTGGAAAAACCCTGCAGATTATTACCCGACGGTTTCACGGACTTACACGTCCGAGACGCATCCCACTCGATTGAGTAAACGATATGAAATACCTAACTACGAAACGACGAAAATTACAAATTCCAGGCACCCGTAGGAACCTGTAGGCAATTGGCACGACGTTTAGATTAGAGCTGGGAGGGAAGGAATATAAACGATGAGACGATTACTTTCACTGTAGTTATTGTCCCGCGATCAATAATTCAGTAGACTTTGGCTCACTATAATTACTGTGATTTTGTCTAGATGCAGTCGTACACCTCTCAAAACTGTTTCATTCGACCCAGGATATAAAAACAGCTTGAAACTGATACCAAACACGGCGTATTTGCTATAAAACTGCCAAAATGGCGTTTTTGTTAATTTTATTAACGGCTTTTTGCTCATAACAACCATGGGCTTCGTCCGATCTGGCACAACTAGGTACCAAATGAGTTTTTGGTGCGAAAGAACGAATTTTTTAGACCACGTTAAAGGCATAAAACGGTCCGCAGACCGGACAGACATGCAGATTTAGCAAGCAAAGCGTAAAGCATCAAATTTAAAAAAATTTTTGTTGACCGAAAACATCCCCGAAGGGGTTAATTGTTTGTTACTTTTTCTGTCTCTGTATTCTGTGAACCATTACAAACATATCCATTCGCTACTATCACGTTTTTTATTTGTTATTTTTAATTTGTTTTATTTCCCTACATTTTTATCTTATTTTATTTTTAATTTTACGTATATTTATATATTTTACATTTATTTTCATTTTTAATTTTCAGTAAATTTCAATTTATTTACTTTAAATTACTTGCTGTAAGGCTTGTAGTTTTGTGAGCGTTCATGTATCAAACTATTATTTGTTATAGTTCGCATTGCAGTTCGGACAAATGTTGAGGTAGCGAAAGTCTGTCCCTCAGTCTCGCTGTAGTCCCTAAAATACGACTAAAATGGCGCACTTTCATCAAGAAAAGCTCTTAAATGTACGAAGTCTTTGACCAGGATATTTTTGATCAACGTTGGATCGGACACTATGAATTCGGGTCTTCTGAACAAGTAAACTACTCCCCCGCAAAGCTTTCCTTTGAATTTATAATAAAACTCCTCCAGTTCAAAGCCCATACATTTTCTCGCGCACAACTAGATACGACCAGCCGAACGAAGTTGTGCGAAAAAATGCGCAGATTTGGAATTCCGATGTCTTGAAACGTAAAGTATCAAATTTTGAGGGGGGCTGTAAAATGTTTTTTCCTGACTGAAACCATAGGTGTATTATTCAGAATGACTCGAGTGTCGAATTTCAATAATACGATGAACTGAAGTAAACGAATGAAATGAAGTGGTCAGGGGTTCGAACGTAATTTCGATTAAGAAGCTATAAACTAAAGTTAACGTACTTGTTAGGTGAGTCCGTCTCCTCTGGCTTGTGAGTTACTGTGGGCAAGCGCTTTCGATGTAAAGACATCATCGTCTGGCCGTTAAGTCAGTACTGACTTAAGATGATGATGATGAGACTAAGACGATGATGTCTTTACATCGAAAGCGCTTGCCCACAGTAACTCACAAGCCAGAGGAGACGGACTCACCTAACAGGTACGTTAACTTTAGTAATTTGCCTACTGGCGGATATAACCCAATTTCTTTAAGAAGCTATAAATCCCCATTGAAGAGGAGGGATGTGAGTGAGATGTAGGGACTTAAGAACGGGATATGTGATCTCCACACCACGTCAGTGAATATCCAAAATATTCTTCTCTCTCTATTTGAGATTTTTATTTAACTCGCTGTTAGGCCATATTTTCTGGCTCTCTTATCTTTTGTAGTAAATAAGACTATTCGGGTTCAGAACTACCTGACAAAATGTTTTAGAAAGAAACAACAGCGATGTGAACCTATACCTATACGTATACTTAAAATCTTCGCTGATGGACATGAGCGATCGCGTTTCTTTCGGCCTGATCACTGTGCCTTTATTCGGAGTTCGGTAGCACACCAGTTGAGTGAAAAACAGATTGAATTATTTGCTAAAGCGGTCAGAATCGATGAATGTGGCTGCGGAAAGTTGTTTTATGCGTCCCACTCGATATTTCAATGCGCTTTAGGGCAGTAAGCACGATACTTTCTTACTCTAGAAAACACATCAGCTGTACCGCAAGTTACTCATGTAAGGTCGTGACATAAGTAGGGGTAACCTAATAGAAGCCAGAACAAGCTCTTTCAGTTTACATAACTTTAAGTTCTACCAGTTTCGTATAAACTGAGTTTGTTATGACGTTTCGTAGTTGAGTGGAAAAAATAAGCCAACGGTTTGAAAGCTCCTTCAATTTTTATTTTGTTGCTTCCAAGACACGAGAACAATTTCTTGCGCTAGTTACACTATTGTTCTTTTAGCTGCCGTTCGAGTTGAGCGATAAGATGGGACCGAAACGCAATAAAGAAAAAGGGAAGAAGAAAGTTGAGAAGAAGAAGGAGTCGGAAGTAATTCAGAGCGGACCTGCTTACGAACGATGGCTGACAGACCAAATGAGGCAATTAGCGAAAATGGAATCGCTGACTCAGCGACTGAACAATGAAAACAAGGCACTCAGAAATGAGATACAGCGGATTGAGGAAGACCGGAAAGACATTGTCGCATTTTTGAGACGTCTGCTCGGAGAAAAATGCGAAGAAGTCGAAGGGCTGGGGGAAATCAATAAAGCTTTAGAGTCGGAGATAGCCGCTGAAATGGCGAATTTCAACGAAGAGATGAATTCAAAAAGGGCGCAATCTTCGGAAGTAATCGATCACTTGCAGTTGGAAATCGACGAATTGCACGCTCGACTTAATAATGTATCGGAGTACAAAGAACAAAGAGACATCCTCTTAGATAAAACTAACAAATTGGGCATGTGCTTGGAAATCATGGTAGTTCGCGGAGACCTGATCGAGAGACAATTCGAAAAAGTGAATTCAATTCTGAAAGAGAATATGAGAAAAGAAATTGAGTACAATTTGCAAGTTCTTTCTAAAAAAATTCACCGCGCCGCAAAAGATCAAATTGCTGTCGCCACTCAAAAAATCATCAAGGAAAACGTCTCTCTGAATAACGAGCTTTCGCTATTAATAGCTTCCTGGCAAAAACTTCACGATGACAACGAACAAATCCAAGAAGATAACAGGCACGTGCAAAATGAATTGGACCTGGAAAAAGCCACGAGAGAAAAACTGATGACCAAAAATACCGCCCAAGACGAAATGATTGGCAGATTGACGCGCGAGTATTTGAGAGTAGACGAGCTGCACAAAGAGGCTGACCTTCTACGAAGAATTTCGGATAATCTTCAGGACAAAATCAATGAAAAGGAACGAGCCAGAGATAAAGCCGCGTCCGAATGTCTGGCTGTCGAGAAAGAAGTGGGCGACCTTCGAGCGCAAATCAACGGACTCCAAGAGGATTCGAAGACGCTGGAAAGGGTCAACGAGTTGAATTCAAATTTGATCTTGAACGTGAGACAAGAGGTAGGAGATATCCGACGAGACTTGGATAATAGACAGAAGCGAGGGAGCATCAGTGCGGAGGAGTTATTGAGGGAATACGAGGAGATGTTCAATAGACTGTTCGAACTATTTGACGAAGATTGGCTTTTGGATTGGTCCGGGGAAGCTCTGCAAAGTTTGTCACTTCCCACCGTTCTGGGAGTAATGCCGTAGATGGTATCTGATTCGCGCGGGTTTACTGCTGATTATAGAGAACATTTATACGATTTTATGGCCCGAGTAACGTTAATTACTTGCTCAAGCCCGACATTACCGAATTAGCTACGTTTTGACTTTACGATTTACAAAGTTGGTCGTGCGATACGAAACCACAATAATAGGAGATTGACGGGAGCATTTTGCGCGACTTTTATCCTTAGGTGACTCAAGTGGTGCGTTTTTACTTACTTTTTACGTACGGGGTAAGAAAAGCTTTGTGATTGTGCGGAAAAGAGGAATCAGATCAAACTCATTCTCTTTACTTAGTCTTTAGACGTAGAAAAGAAAGTTCTGTAATCAGCAGAGAAAATTGAGTTTCCTTCTGACCGAAGGCTTCTTAGTCCGAAAAACACCCTTTTTAAAAAATTACCATTTATTTCACTATTCTTCACGTTATTCTGGGAGTTGCCGTCGGCTTAAAATTAAGGACTGATGTTGGTTGCGTAGTACGAGTACCTATAGCCTGCAGCTTGTCAAGGTGAAGCAAAGAACATTAGCGGAGTTGAGTCCAGGGTCCGAGGGCTAAAAACGCTCATGGTACGGAACTGTAGGTATTATGACTTATTGAAGGTGTATCTAGGCATCACTAGACTGAGTTTAAGTAATAAGTAAATCAAACACAGTCGTACACCCATAATTACAGAAAGACCACCAATACATTCAAAATTTGTAATATTAGATTCTGTTAAATATCGAACAGCGAAAAAGGAGTTTGATTTCATGGTAGAGCAAGGTGTAGAGCCCTTGGTTCAGCCCCTCACATATGGGCCCCAACCCACCCGGAGACTAGAAGCAATGTAGGGATTGTTCGACGCAAATCAAATCAGTTCGAGTCTTTTGACCTTGGACTTCCCCAGTCATCGTTTCCTTCTATTCCGACACCCTCTCTCGTACCTGCGGTAATTCCACCGCCGCCTGCGTTTATTTCTAACGGCTACCAGACTTCCCTGAAGTGTGGTTTCCCTTTCTTTATTTTACCTTTCCTCAATTTCAGATTCCTCTCCACAAGAGACGACTCCTTCCAAAATTCATTGATTCAGCTACGAACTATCGAGGAAGACTCGTCTCCCTGTGCTCAGTTATGGCTCGCTCTCTCGTACCGTATAGTTTCCAGCCAGTTCACGCCTATTTTCGACTCGTCCTTCTGCGTCGCCCTTTTGTACACAAACGCTATGCACTTCATTGCGTTTAATATAGTCCTCCTCACGCTCATCGAGTTCTTTTATTTTCTATCTTCAACTCTCGCCCTCTCGTGCACCCAACAGGGACTATAGCCTTAAATAGAGTGACGACTGTAGGTGATGACAGAGCTCTTGGATGTTTTAAGGACGTGTCACTTATGGCTATGGTGGGAAGGTGCTGGTCCTATGTGACGATAGAAAGCTTAAACACTTCGTACTGATAAATTAAAATTACATTGATAAGGAAAGAAATTAACGACTTGTGACTACTAGACGACTTTTAACACCATAGCTGAAATGTCAGCTGACTAATAAGATTGTCTCTTTCATGTTACCCTTTTTCTTGCTATTCTGTCCCCTCTCACACAGGCGCCTCCGTCCTGTCATATGACTCGTCATATCACCCCTCCCCCTGTAAAATAGGTGTGGTCGTCGGGTGCATGTGTGACCTGGGGGTGGCTGTGGACCACTGGTGTCACTAGGAGGTGCTGCTCGCATAGTGGCTGTGATGTCTGTCCCAAAAACGTTCTGCGTTCCTGCGTAGTGTTGGGGAGACATCGTTGCCAAGTCCCCTCTTCTTCGACTAGGTACCTTCTTTCCCTAGTCTCTTGGGGACCTGGAGTCCAAAACTTCAGAACAGGTAGAATGTTGTCGTCCAGCGAGGAGGGTGAATGGTCTCGTGCGAACCAAGACCATCTGATAATGGAGTGCATAGTCGTTCCGCCCAGACTGAAGAGTGAGATGTCATTGCGTGGGATGTAGTTGTGATCTTAGCTCATAGGCACTCTATTTCAACCACTGAAATACACTCATTCATTCTGCCGTAAACCTGTGTCAGTCAAAACCTGTGTGGCATACATTTTTTCAATTGATTGACGTAACGTAACGTAAGCGCTACGTAATGGCTTAATCAGCCGGGCCGAATAAACTTCGCCAGGGAGCTCAAGTTCCTCGATTTACCGGCAGGAAGCCTGTTGTTTGCGTGCCTGTTAGTGAAACAGTTTTTTAAAACACCATTTACTCTATTGGTTCTTGATGTGTTGGTTTCCACGCTTCGAGGTGTTTTATCTTGATCAAATGAACTCAGCGAAAAATACATTGAATCAGTAGCTAAAGCCGCGAAGACCAGAGACTTTATGTACAGCTAAGGAAAATTGCGTGATGCGGCGCACCTGATACGTTTATGTACGTACGTACCATTAGGACCTTCGAATCCAACCTAAAAGACGAAGATAGATCTCCCGATGACAAAGGGGGATATAACAAAATGCAGGAATTTGGGAACATGGAAGACTCGGATTATATTATTTTTTCCAAAAAACTCCACTTCAAAATAAACAAGGATTGGGGCAGCGTACACGCTTAGACCAAATTGCTACAACCTCACATGAACACTTTGTATGTAGATTGTCGGTTCAGTCACGATGGTGGACAAACGGTGTTGCATTCTCAAGTCAAAGTTTGAAAAAGTGCATCTTCGGAGGGATTGTGGCCGGAAAGTCTTCTGGACGGCAATAAATAACAAAACTGATTGGCTTAGTTGTTGTTTGTGTGGCCAACGTGAAACGTGTATGATGCATAGTGCCAAATACACGTATAATAAAACAACTTTTCTGATTAATTTTCGCAGATCAAAATTTAAATGCCTAGAGATTTCTGATCGCCTGACTATGAAGGTTGATCATCTACTGATCGTTTATAACAGAATCCTTTTCGTCTTTTGTCTCTGGAAGGACATTTGAATCGATTTGAGCGGTTTATAATACTGGCAAGCGGCTATGCAATAAAAAGTTAGGAACCGTTTCCAAAATGAAAGCCGATAAACGGCTAACGTTACCTAGTGAGGGCACGAGGAGCTTCCAAGTTTCCTACCAGAGCAGAGCCCCTCCCCCCCCCCCTCCTGCCTAGCAGCCGCCCATAATTGAATCGACCTGGCGCGGTCCCAATACGAACTACGGCGGTGTTTTGCCCTCCCCTTTCGCCCATTTATTCCCGTATTTCCAACAAATAGGCAGAGTTATTGGGGAGATAAGATGGCTCGTTGGAAAGGGTTGAAATGAGGGAAAGGTTCTTCCTTGGACATTACGGTAACTCAGGTGGCTCACATCGACGTCAAGGTTGATCCTTAAGCGACTGAAGCTCCATTTAGGCGGCAGCGTAAACTCAATTCTAGTAATGTAATTGGTGGTCGTAAAATAATATCTGTCGACGTATTATGCAAGATTTAATGATGGAGGGGCGTTTTTTCGCAGTTTTCGGCGGAATTTATAGTACGCACGGGTAATACCTTAAATGTGGAAGTAAGCGGAGTTGCTCACTTTACGCTGTTCATAGATTTGAATTTTAAATGTACCCTTGAGTGCACCACCAGCTTGGGAATCCGACATAGCTCTATTTCTTCACAATGCCTACTTTCTCTATAACCTCCCACACTAATTTACCAAATTGTTATTACTTTCTGATGAGTCTTGCTAGTCGTTCTTATAAATACCTGGGAGCGGCAGTTAACTAGAAAAAGAAAACGAGTGCATTGAAGACAACAAGAGGTTGGATGTCAGTAACCTGAGTCCTTCTTAACAGATCAAATTATGTATCAAAGTAGTTGGGTTAGTTCCGCCAGAAGGTAAATAACTAGTCAACGTACTTGTAAGTGAGTCTCAGTCTCCTTTGGCTGGTGAGATAACGTTGGCGAGCGCTTTCGATGTAAAGACATCGTCGTCTGGCCGTTAAGTCAATTCAGTCAGTATATGAGGACCACGGCGAACAAACTGACTTTAGTACTGAACTAACGGCCAGACGATGATGTGTTAACATTGAAAATGTTCGCCCACAGTATCTCACCAGCCAGAGAGATCGGACGACGCGCCATGTTCTCGTGTTGTGGTGCTCTTGAAATAATTTCAATTGATCAAAATTCCATGAAATTTTGTTCTGCACGTTTTGGAGCATGCTAAACACGAATTGCAAGTCAGATGTTACCAGGCGTCGTTTATGTCTTTTTACATTCCTTAGGCCTTCGTAGTATAGTATTTGATGGTTATCATAGAGATCAAAACCCAAAATAATATTTTTCTCAAAAGCGGCTGTAAGGAATTTCGATTAAATTTTGTTGTGTCAACATATCAAAACCACGTAAGGCTAGATTATACTAGTATGAAATGGGCGAGAGCAGCAGAATAAAATACTACATTTTCGACAAAAGACGATGTTGCTGCATTTTGTTCAATTAGTATTTCCACCTAATTCCGAAGTAGTTCTGGAACTGTACTGAGGGATAAAATGTAAAGGCTGCACAGCGCAGAATTAATATAGTGGCGCATCGAACTGAAGGTGGGGAAGAGGAAAACGGAAGAGCAGAAGGAAAAGGTGGAAGGGAGCAACGACAGAAAATACACGTATCGACATGAACTCTGTGCAGGGCAGACGGATAACTAAACCAAACAACTTATATCAGTATCTATGACACTTATTTTCTTTAAAAAGTCAGGATGGTAGTCCAATTAGCTATCTACGATGGCTGTTCAATAATGTACATGATAAAGTCAGGAGTAACTACAGAAATTCTGGAACTTAATGTCGTTTTATCGTTAAACATTTTTGCAATTTTTAGCCAATAATTTCATAACCCCAAAAACTTACGTTTCTAGTCCCACCAATTAGTATTCAGTATTTCAGTGAACGTCGTGGGATAAGTAGCAACAGTCTGATAAAGTCCGGATCGATAAGCGCTGTCAGCCTCTTATAGAATGTCGAGTTCTATAACATAAAGTTGAAGCAGGCACGTGCTGAATGAAAAGCATATTGAATTAGTAAGTTGGCCCGTAAAAATCGTGGATTGTACGTGATGCGTCGCACCAGATACTGGAGCTTCAATTCGCAGTCAGTACCGCCGTTAGGTCCACTGGATTTCCCGCTCCATTTCTAAATTTTGGTCGAGAGACAAAACACTTTGCATCCTGCCATTGGCGCCGGTAGCATCCCAGCCTCTACCAAACGAAGCTTAGTAACGTGGTGAGGGGAAGAACCTATTCAAAGCGCGTATTACTGAAAGCATAATAATATGCGGGGAAGTCATGGCTGCTTCAAGGTTGGAAATTTAGTCCTGTGTAAGTCTTACCACCAGTTATCGTCACTCACAAAAGTGCTACCAAGCTACAGCACATTGTTCCGTACAACAGAGTAAATGTTTGTCCATCTGGAAGTTGCCACCTCTAAGATAATTTTCCAAAAGTACACCCCCTCCTCCTCAACTCCAGGTGCTGGAGAAAGGGCGTTCCCGTCAAAATAAGGATGGAGGATAAGACGCTGCTCAGTGGAGCTTGACTACCGATTGTCTGTAATTGTTTGTCCTCCATAGCAATGGCTTTCTCACCCCGAGATTTTCCAACGTTCCGCAAACCTTACCACGATGGAACACCTCATCTCTCTTCACGTACAAAATGATTCCCTGATTTTTCACTTTTCTCTTCCAGGATTTTATCCGTTGCAGTGTTTGTAGATGATTCGGGCTGGCGAAGAGTTTTAATCGCATGTTGGTTAGTAGACTGAACGACATGTTTTATTTATAATCAACAATTAGTTTACCCTTTAGTCAGTTTTGAGTTGGTTTAATGTGGTTATTAGTACCAATTCTATTTCCTTCCGCATTTCCAAGAAGCGTTTAATTTGTTAATGTGCTTGTATTTAATCGTTTGAGGCGTGTTTTCATTTCATTTTTTTAATCTAATGCGTGAACTCAGGCTCCTGCTCGTACATTATAAATAATCTTTTATAGATACGTAACTAGCATTGTTTGGAAACAGTTGAAAGAGACCACGTTTGAGGAGAAAGGGGTAGCGTTTTTCTGTTATAGGTTCGAAAGACAGAAAAGACGGGGTCGTGTCACTTCGCCAATCTCCCTTGTTTCAAACGTTCTTGTCACTGATTGCTCTCCAGGGCTTTTTTCCGCATCCTTTCCCTCCGTGACGATGGAGCTGCGTAGACCCTCACAATACCTTTACCCTTACATATACCTACCCTATCTTCTTAGCTGGTTTTTTTTTCGCTCTTGTCTTCCCGCTCCCCTCTTCGCTCCCTACCGCCAAGATTACTTCACACGCTATGGGATCTATCTCCCTGTAAACGGTGAGGCCTCCCCTCTCCACCCCAACGCCCCTTCGCCGCTAAAACTCTCACAAGAGTTCCTGGGTGATAGGATTTCAATCCTTTTCCTCGTGACGTTATTTCGGCAAATGGGACAACACTGAAGAGAAGTTCGAATCTAACCAGAATGTTCGAAACATTGGGGAAAATGCGGATCCGAAGGATGCAAATAAAACGGAGCTCAAGAGCGAGCGTTGTTGGAAACATGCCTGGAACAGGGCATCACACAACTTTCCCTCACCTTGGACGAGGTAGATTCAAGATTAATTTTTGCTCGGATAAGCTTGAAAGTTCTTCAAATATGTTTTCAAGCCAACTATTTAAAAAAATTAATTTTGTCAATAAAAGGTGAAATACGGTCTAAAGTTTAATGAATGACGTCATCAGTTCCGATTGTGGGGTCATCTCAGACCTGAGCACTACCGCCATTCCCATTTCTTCACGAATAAATGTACTCCTGGTTCCATAAAAGTTTCCAATTTTCTTCAACTAGAAGGTTGTAGTCGTACATACTCAAGAACCATGTACGAAAAAATCTCGCCGGGGATCGCCGTTCTGTGAAAGGAGCTTCCAGAGTTACCCAACAAACAGTAGTAATTTGCTCCAATTAGTGGAACTCTGAAGTGAAAGAAATAAGTAGATTTTGTAAAGTTCATTTTATTTTGTTTCTTTGACTCAACTACTTTCCGCTTCCCAAAGGATAAGCAAAGCACTGTGACCAAGCAAATGAAAAAATTTCAGTTTTCCTTATTTTTGCGGGACACTGGCTGATCTATTGACCTGGATGTTTTGAAACAATCGTCATTGGCTCACGAGCAGTGGGGTGGGGGAAAGCGCTACCTGGAGCAGAGGGCGGCGTCTTCAACTTGGTCACGGGTGATCGCAGACTTGTAGGCAAGGTTGCGCATGAAGGCAGAGTGAGCACGGTCCAATGAATCGACACGAAGGTAGTTAGAAGGGGCACATTCAAGAATGGGATGAACGAAAGAGGATAATAGCTGGAGCATGGGAGAACTCTCGAGTATGCCGCTTTAAGAACTTAAGAGACTGCATTGCTCAGGCTTGTTGAGAATGATGCTGTGGTCGAGTGAGTGGGATGTCGCTGATGTGGTAGGCATGGAAGCACGAACTAGGGAACGATAGTAGGTGACGACAGAGCACCCATCTATTTGAGACGAGACCATAGAGCAAGGTATCGAGGCGAGCATTGGAGAGCCGTGCAGTTGAGGTTCATCAGCACGTGCGAGGTAGGTCACGTCTTTCAGAACGTTGCAGACTCTGCTAATTACAAGCATGTAGAGAAGGGGACCTAGGTGTGACTTCTGTGCCATGCAGCCGTGATGGTGAATAAAATCTGAACAGAGAAAACGCCATCAGTGTTTTCAGTTATCAGAGCACATGCCAACGTAGCGTTCTTGAACTTGGGCCATTTCCTAGGTGCGTTCGGCCCAACAGCTTCAGATTCTTTGTCATGTTATGGCACGGGGAAGTCCAAGAAGAGTCTGTTCAGTCGGCTTCTCCTCTTGACTAAGGGATTAAGTTCGGTTTAACTTTCAACGACAACAGATTTCCCCTTTTGGACTTTCCTGAATGTCCTTCCTTTTCACGATTTACCTCCTTCTCCAACACACAGAGCTCTGCACAGTTATAATCGTCTCCCAGTGCTCACTACTATCAACTTTCCGGCCAGTCACAGCTCTTATTACTCTCTTTCTCTGCTACAGTTCCCCGTGCCAGCTGTACTGTTCTCGCGCCCCCTTCCCTTGCGCCTGTCCCCTTGTGTAGCCCTTATATACTCAAACTCAAATCAATATTCACTTCACGAGTAATACAGTCCTTTTCTCACGCTCACCGAGTTCCCTTTCATTTTACTTAAGCTTCTCCTCTCGTGCGCCCATCAGGCAGAGAGAGAACTCCCAATCCTAATCAAAAAACGGATATTAGAGTGTGACAGCTTATCGAAGGCCTTGGAAAAATCAGTAGAGACTGTATCAAAAGTCGGAAAGGTCGATGGACGAAAGCCTAAATGACAAAATTTTGGAACGAGACAATATTGGTGACCACAGAACGTGAACAGACAGCCATGAAGTCCTTAGATAGCGACAGGACAGTGTTGACGATAAATGACGTTAACCCACGAAATCGGATATTCAGGAACTAGTCCAACTTTGATTTAAACTTTCCAGGAGGTCGACCATTTTTCACGAGGCACGATGCGCTAAGAGAGTCACTTGCTTTGTCGAAGGTGTTGTGTAACATCAATCCAGTTCCACGTTGAGTATTTTTACGGGGACGCAAGACACCTTTTTCACTGAGTGAAGTGTAAGACCAACGGCTCAGCCTCCACGGTACTTGACGAAAATTCGCTCCTCGTGGGGAACTGGTCGACGGGAAGCTCGTGAACGTGAGTGACATTTTTCGTCTCAACATCAAAAAATGTATTCAAACTAAACAAAAGAACCAACGGAGAACTACGTACTTGCACTGAGCAGAATATCCATCTTTCGTTTCACTTTGTAGCCGTCCGGCGACTCCACCCACTTCGCCGTCAAGTTGGCAAAGGAATTAAATCGCGAAGTAATGAAAAAACCTCTCATTTGCATCCCGCTCGGAAGCCGATGGAAATATTTTACAATTCCCGTCCAAAGCCGGTTGAAAAGACCAATTTCGAGGAAGGGAAACGAATTTCGTTCAATAAGTCGGGTAACTGCCGTTTTTCACGGCCGTTCACCAAATCGATGCTCGGTTTAGTTTCTAAATCAGTCAACGTTCTACACTTGTCATTGTTACGAATTAGGACAAGGTTGTGCACACAGCAGAAAAAATGCTGAAAATGATTAAACAACGGTGTATCATTTTCACGCCCAGCTAGACGCAGCCTTACACCTCAGAGACCCTTCCCACTGGATTCAGCATCGGCAAATACTAGTAAACGATCCCAAAATTACATATTCCAGGCACGTGTAGGCAATTTGCACGAAGTGACGAGTCGAGCGCTTCAGGTTGGAGTGAGATGGAAAGGAGTGCGAATGATGAAACGACTACTTTTGCTGTATTGTTCCGCGAGTTATTTTTTTCAATTATTAGACTTTGGCTCACAATAATTACTGTGATTTCGCTGCTTTCGGTCTACAAGCAGTCGTACACCTCTGAGGCTCGTTCTGTTCAACCTAGCATCGAAAATATCTAGAAAACGATACCAAACACGACGTAGTTGCGATAAAACTGCCAAATTTGCGTTTCAGTTATTATTTTTTAACCGTTTTTGGCCAATAACAACCATTACCGCTGTCCGGTTGTGCAGAAGAACGGATTTGTTAGACCATGTAAAGGCAAATTATGGCCTGAACGGCGGACGGACATTGCACATTAGGAACAATGCCTTGAACATAATATGTCAAATTTTTAGGGAGAGTTGTCGACCTGCAGGGCTAAGGTAGGTCTTGGTGTTTGCCAGTCACCCGGTGGAGAGCTGTTGCCTGTGTGTTATCCGGTGGAGGTATGACCAGCTGGGCAATCCTGTACCATCTGGAAGGGTTATTATTCTGGATTTTCACTTGATCTAACTATTTACTTGGGTGGCAAGTTTCAAAGACACAGATCAACTTTGACCACGGTTCATTGTCATGCCCTTCTTCGCCAACTGGGCGAAACGGTTATTGTCATTTAAGTTTACGTACCTGTTAGGTGAGTCCATCTCCTCTGGCTGGTGAGTTACTTAGCAGCCCTTTCGATGTAAAGACATCATCGTCTGGCCATTAAGTCAGTAATGGAGTCAGTCAGTTGGTCGTGGTCTTTATACACGAAGAGAAAGGTAAACGGGATGGTGGTGCATCAGTGAAGAGGGGGGAGGAGATCATGCACCTCTGGGGAAACCGACTAAAGGTGAAGAGAAAGGAACGTCTTGAATAGTCTGTCAGTTGTCGATTCTAAGTCTTTTTTGTGTAGGGTGGTCTGTAAATCCGCCAGTTGGTTGTTTTCGTTTGTGTAGGGTTTTGAGAGGTGTGAACATGGTATCGCATTTTGCGTTGATTTGTTTGTTTATGATCTGTCCATTGAAGTTTTTTGTTAATAAATTTCCATGTTTTCTAATATGTTCAGTTTCCGTCCTTTGTATTGTTTATGTAGTAAGATGGTGCAGTCTTGTATTTTGGTAGGTTCATGTCCAGTTGTCTTGAGGAGGTTGGCAAAGTTTGAATCGTCTTTGTTCCTACTTAGAGATTTAATGTGTTCTGAATATCTGGTCCGTATTTTTCGTCCTCTCTGTCCTATGTATGCGTCTTTACAAGTACAGGTTATTTTATATACCCGACTTTGGTCGAGTGGGCTTGTCGTTTCAGTCTTTGCAATTAGTTTGGTTCTAAGTGTGTTCCCTGCACATAGTGCAATTTGTATGCCTCCCTTTCGGAGGATGTTAGTTATTCCGTATATTTTTGGTCCTGTGTACGTAAATGTGCAGCGTCTTGTCAACGTCTGCGTATTTTGTGTATTTGAGTCGTCTTTTTTGGAGTCACATTGTCTTAATAATTTGTTTATTGTGTTTTTGACATTTTATATCTTTATTTTGCTACATAAACTCGAAAATGTAACGCGGGAGATGTTACACGGGATATGTAACGGAGAAGCGTCACGAAATATATTGTGTTGGGTTAGGTGCATGGTAACGTCTGGAACAAAATCTAACGCTTGGTAACATCACACTTTTAATCACCTCAGTGACCAAGTGATGATGTCAATTGCAATTGACGCGGCCATTATATCGAAACCATCAACGAGCACAATCAAACGTAGTTATCATTTCATTTAAAAAAAAACAAAAATAAAAGAGATAAAATGTTCCTAGTGGTTGCGTACTTGTACGAAAGCTGTACCCACCGTTTGTGTAAAGTTAATCCGGCAGGTTTTCCTTATCAACTCTGCTCAGAAAGAAGTAGAAGCTTCAGAAAATGTTTGTGGTACTCCAAGAAAGAAAGAAGTAGAAGCTTCAGAAAATGTTTGTGGTACTCCAATCTAGTACCTATACGATGAATCTCTAATAGCGATCAGAAAATATATGTAAGGGCTAATTCAGAAATTCCGGAATTTCAACCACCGCCGTTTCTAGACGTTACCTGATAACTCAGGTTTGGAGTAACCGTTACTTCAACCGTGTACACTATACATCAAACCACCCACAACAACATAAACTAAGTGCATTTAGGCACATGATACGGAGACAAAAAAACTATCCCACTATCCGAACAAAATTACAAAGCCCTGCAAATTATTACACAATGGTTTATTATTCTCATGAACAACTTGACCTAGTATTACTGCTCCCCCATCCCATTCGATTCAGCATCGAATACTAGTAAACCATACGAAAATGGTATAAACCATACGAACCATTGAAACTGACTACAATGGAACTACGGAAACAAAACGTCTGATGATTTCGCCCTGTCAGGTCAGGGAAATTGGAATGGGGGCGCTTCGAGCGAACCCGTTGTGAGTCGAAAGGGGAGTTGAGCGGCAGCGTCGTTGGGAGGCGAGCGAGCGCGGGTGGTTTTTTAATGAGACAGGCGGGGAGGGAGGGAGTACAAATGACGAAACGTTGACTTCCGCTGTAGTTCCCGCGTTGTACTGCGTTTCGTTAATTTTTTTAACCATTTTTTGCCCATTACAACCACGGGCTTCGTCCGATCGGATTGCCGAGATGGCGGCCACAACTATATACCAAATCGGATTTTTGTGCGAAAGAACGAATTTTTTAGACCACGTTAAAGGCACAAAACGGCCCGGACAGCGGACGGTGGACGGACATTGCAAATTTGGAATCTCCATTTTTGTGACCGAAAACATAGGGTTATTATTCAGAATCAATAATAAACCAAAACGAACTTGATACTATCAATACAATCGCAGAAAATAACGGTCCGATTACTTTAGTAATTTGCCTACTGGCGGACCTAACCCAATTGTTTATAGTCATGTTTTGTAGCAGTCAATGGTGGTAGGTTTGTCTGCTAGGAGCTACAGTGGAGCAGCACGTGGTTTCTTGTTTCCCCTGCACTGGAGGTGCAAGGTGTGCATGAGGTGTGCGGCGTGTGTTGCACGAAAAGTGCTGAGAAGATACGTCGACTAGTGTGTCAGCAGACGCTCTCCGAGGCATCACCACTCGTATCTAAACTGGTGGCCGTTCTATCACGGAATATCCTCTTGCCCTTCTTTCCTTCCCTGCCCCCAATTCTTCTATCCCTAGAGCTGCGATGAAAGATTTTACGATCAGGTTCAAATTATTTTCATCCGAGGAAAAATTACGAGAGCAGCACAACTAATTATGAAACGTATCGACAGGCGCAGTTTTTTCCGTACAAATTCCGCTCAAATGTTCAGAAAAGTGGGGGTTGTAGTCCAATACATTATCTAATCAATAAGAGTTCAACCGTGCTCATAAAGTGATGAATGACGAGCTCGGACCACCGCCATTCCACTTACTTCCATTCTACACAGTTTTCACCCGATAAGTCCAAGACAGGAAACAACCCATTTCGAAGAAATCACAGTCTCATAAATTCCTTATGCACTGATCGTACAATGATGTTTGTGTCACGAGTAGGAGCAATTCGATAAATTGTAGAACTTTCAACGTAAAACTTTGTTTTTCTCTTGCTTTTCGAATGAGAGCTGTGAGAAACATATTGGATTATCAGCTAGAATGTAGTGGGGTCGAAGAAAGTTGTATGATGCGTCGCTCTAGATACTTTTTCTGGAACAATTACAATACTTTGTTACCCGGGAGTAAATAACAGAACGCAATATACCGTTGTGCATAACGTCGCGTCAAACTAACGACAATTCAAAAATTAAGTCGAACCGTTGGCCGCCACAAATAATTTGTTATTAGCTATCTTCACTGGAATCGCTGCTCCCATCATCCTCCTCATCTTTCACGGCCTCTTCTAGTTTCGGTGGCCTTTCAGATCCTTCGCATATGACGCCGAGTCTTTCCCAATACTTTTCTCCGTAGAGCGGATCGTAAATGGTGGCAGTCGAGACCAATTCACCTATGTCCTGAATTGAATCGACCGCGTCAGGTGTCGCGGTTAGGAACAATTCTTCTATCGTTCGAAGGACATCGGTTAACTTTACGAATAACTCCTCACTGGACAACCTGAAGAAGAAACCTCCGAGTGAACTTAGAGTTAAACGTACTAGTAAGTTTTAGCGTGCGAATTTCGCATTAGACCGTATACATATATCGCACAATAGTATCTCTAAATCGGGTTATTACTAAGCTACGAGAGCTATTGCGACGCTAAGAATGTGAGACTTCAGCCTACGTTTAAAACGGACAAGGAGCGATAGCACTTCTTTTTAGTGGCAAAATGATTAAATAATACGATCCCTCTGTACATTAGCGACCGTTGTCCCAGCGCGGTCGCTAATGTAATGTTAGTCATGGAGCATTACAGAATCAACTGATTACATTGCGTGATTTGCCATTCATTCTGAAATTGTGGTCGTGAAACGTTAGCAACGTCCGCGCAAGTCATTTTTTAGAGCTGTTTAGATTAACTGCATCACAGAACATTCCTTAGTCCTATGTCAATTCACTTGTGTCATCATACTAACTCAATTTCACTCAGTTCATTTGAAATATCGCTTCACAGGCACAGAAAGCGGTAGCGCCTACAGATCCAGAATTTATTGTGCTGCTCGTACTCATGCCCCTGACCAAAATCAATCGTAATCAAAATCGTTAGAGCCGTTTTTGAGAAAAAAATTGGTATTTTGATCACTACGATAACTATAGTTAATTTTGTCGGAATTTTCCCATACCCTTAATTTGGCATCCCATGGTGACCTGCGGGCTAGATATCAAATTGAGCTGATTTGGTTCAGCCGTTTTCTCAAAAAATCGTCATTCACAGACACACACACTTTTTATTTTTAGCTCACCATGAATGGGACGGTGGCCCCCCAAAACGGAGAAACTAAATAATAATAAGTAGTGAAATGGGGGGTGGGCGCACCCAGACTACCATACGCCGGTCAAGAGGATAAGAGGATGTTCCACGGAATTTAGGCAACACGCGGGTGGTGATACCTCAGAGAACGCCTGATGACACGCCCACCGCCGCATCTCCTGCGGCTCATGACACACACATCATTTTCTCAAATGGGGTCTGGAACGTGAAGATCTGGAGGGAACGCAAAATTGTTTTTTCAGCCGATTACATAACTTTTGTAGAGGTAAATCTGCTTAATCAAATCGGTTCGAATTTTATATTTACATTACAGGCTAACATGGAACTCAAAATAAGAGTGTATGCGGAATCGGCGAAGTGATAACTGTAGTTACCATTGTGATCAAAATACCGACTAGTTTTTGCAGGTCCAAACGCTTTTCATTCGTGGAAAAATGACGAAGGCAGCACAACAAATTATGAAACGTTTCGACACAGAAAGATTTTAGTGAATTTTTTTCATAATTTTCGTTTTTTCGTGCTCAAAAAAATCAGATTGGTAGTGCAATGTATTTACGGATGGTCATGAGATAATCAAGAGTAACGTCCAGAATTTCGACGTTGTACATAAAACATTAAGTAGTATTTTACGAATGAACTGAACGGGTTTAGATGGGGATGAGGAATGCTGTGTGATGCGTCGCACCAGATACTTCAGCTGCAGCTGCTCAGTTTTATAATCAGTTTTTTGAACTCGTCGAGGAGGCAATCTGAGTACGGCTACCAGAAGAAATCAAGATGAGCTCTGACCGTTGGGAGGTGGCAACACGAATCTGACGCAGCCCAGAAGACCAAGTAGCTGATTTCAACACTTGGGCCACGTCTTGGGCTAAGCCACAGCGATATCCTCGCGGGACGTGGACCATTTAGGGAGTATTTCCACCTAATTGGCAAGGCTATAAGCTCAAACTGCTTGCAATGGTTCCCATGCTACATACTCGTGCCAATGATGAACAGGTTAGCAGATCGTGGTGGAGGACACTGACGCCGATCTCACACCTGAGGCTTTCGTTCCCACTGTACCGCCCGACTCTAATTGTAAACAGTCTATTTATACAAAGATCTGATCCAACGAGAGTCGGGCATTGGATCAGAGACTGTAGGTGCATTTCTCAATTTGCCTAGGCTGTGCTCAGGCAGAAGAGGATGGAGCTTGCTGATCTGACTCCAGTATCTGTAAGGGATGATAAAGGAGGGAAGACTGCTCCTGTACTTACCAAACGTCTGACCATAATGGGAGGATGGAGCTTGCTGATCTGACTCCAGTATCTGTAAGGGATGATAAAGGAGGGAAGACTGCTCCTGTACGTACCAAACGTCTGACCATCATGTGAGGATGTATAGACATGGCACCTTGCCAAATTCTCGAGAGGTTGAATAGCAGAAAAAAGAAGAGCTGCAACTGCAGAGAGGCGTGAGGGCCAATTTGATGCATTGTTTGGTTCTAGGTTGTTTCTCAATACGTCGAAATATTCATATGGTCAAGGGGGCAGCAGACCCTCCTTCTTACGTCTCCAAAAAAACACACAATTCATTTAGAGAGTAACTGCTCCCCACGACAGGCTGGCTACAAGCGCAAGCTGCCTGCATTGAAGTGCAACGGTGGATGATACTTGGCATGCCATCTTCTCGAGTCAAAGGTGGGCAGGCTGGTGGCGCAAGGTGGAAAACAAAGTTGGCCAGCTAACGCCAAAGGGATTCATCCGCATCATGTTGAATTCTGAAACAAGCTGGAGGTGCATTGCTCCAGCTGGTGCAATGCTGAGCCAGGAGTGATCGCGGATTATTGATACGTGGGCCGTATTCTTCAGGGAGGAAGAGCAGAGGACAAAAAAGAAGAACCGTGATACCAGAGAGGCGTGAGGGCCGGCGTCAAAAGTTCCCGGGCGGTACCTACCTAATGCGATACCTAAGAGTCATGAAGACAATTTTGCGGGAAACGGATGACGATCCTTTAGCGGAAATGATCCCCGCTCTTACCTTCCATTCAACCACTCGACTGTGAGAAGAACGAACAAGAAATGGAGCAGCTTATTATCTGCAACGAATTTCTAGGATATTAGACGCGAAAAGTGTTGAAGTAGGAAATGAGCTATTTACCGTCCTCTCGCTCGTCGCAATCTCAAGTCCTGCCCTTCGGCGACGTACAATAGCGCCCTTTTCAGATTAATACCGTTGATGAAATTGGTATTACCTAGAAACCGGTTTCTCTGTTCAAGATCGTTAAGTTCAGTCATGAAACAATGCATCTGTTGCAAAAGAAGACTGGCTTTGGCCCTCGATGAACGCTCTTCTTCCTCAACGAGTACTAATTTCTCCTCATTAGTACGGATCACGGTTTTCAAAGTGCTAAATTCTTGGTGAAACGGAACTAACTTTTTATGCTCGTGAACCAAACGTTCAATTACCTGCGTCTGCAAAATATGAGATAGCCTTTAGCAAAAGTTGGTTGAATAGATTTAGTACAAACAGCGCGCGAGCAATTAAATGAATTAAATGTCTGGTGCAACGCATCACTCAACTCTCCTCAGCCCCACGTCCATTCTAGCTACTAATTCAATATGTTTCTGAACCTGTAACCAAGTTAACGCTCTACGTAGAAACTGGTGGCTCTGGAAGTTACGGAATTTATTGAGCTGTTGCTGCTTATGCTACGACGTTTATTGAGAAACTAAAGCATAGCTGATTGATGCGATTGTCGACGGTATTTTTCGAGGAACGTTCGTGTTCACAGTTGTAGAACAATAAGAAAACGACGTTAATTCGAACTACTGAATTGTGAGGATGTTCCTGAAGACCGTTGTACGGTATTCCGTCGTATAGGTTTTTCAATTTAGTTTTGATTACGGTAATGTACGGAGCACGGGTTTTACAAATGAAAATTTCTCACTCCAATTCACATAGTAAACATTTAATCATAATCTTTAGAGCAGCTTTTCAGGAATAACTATTTAATGTTTTGACCACTATTGAAAACTATTGTTAGCTTTCAATTGATTCGACTTATTCGCTTATTATAACGGACCGTGTTACATGTTACTTTCGTGGTAACGAAAAATTATCATCAGTAGGAAAATGAGAGCCAGTGGCTTTCGTGGATGACCGTCATGGTGGAGGCGGATCATTTGGCAGTGAACAAGCTGCATCTGCGTCGCGTTGCTCGGATTGTAACCACTTGGCGCACCCGCAAGCGTCTGCAGTTAGCCTGCGAGAAAACGCAACTCGTGGTACTGCGCTCAGAGCTCTCCCTGCTCTCCCACCGGTTGGAACTGGCCCCTGGAATGCACGTGACCCCCGCGACCTTGGCCAAGTACCTCGGCATCATCTATTCTCCTGGCGGCAGCCCCACCAAGCACCTACCTTTCCTTCATGCGAAATGCTCAATGCTCACAACCCAACTCAGGTCCCTTTGCGACCCTATTTGGGGGGCCTCCCCACATGCTCGCAGCCTCTACTACAAGGGGGTATTCTTCCCCATCATGCAAAACGCCCCAGTAGCCTGGTGGGTCAGCCCCACGGATCATGATTAACGCAAGGCCTGCCCCTTTGCAAAGGGATGTCCTCCTGGCCATCCTGCCAGCTTACAGGACAACCTCCCATCTGGCTCTTCAGGTCCTTGCAGGCGCCCCCCCCCCTGGACCTAGTTTTGGACCATGCAGGCCTGAGGTCCTGTATCCAGCAGTCCGCTCTGAGCCACTAACGGGGCGCCCTGGAGCGGCTGGTACCTCTCCTTCAGCTGGAGGGATCAACTGATCGCCACTTCGACCTTGCAACCGGGGCAATGCTCGATGCGTGGCAGGAGCAATGGGATGAAGGACACACCACACACCACCTTTGCAGCATCATTCCCTCGATCCGAGACCGCCTGGCAATGGGAGGATGGCACCCCTCATTCCCGGCGGTTCAGCTGCTCTCAGGGCATGGTGTTTTCAATCAGCGCCTCTTTTGCTTCAGACGGTGCACGCTCGACCTCTGCCGTGATGGGGGGGGGGGATGGGCGAGGACGCAACGCACGTCCTATTCCTCGGCTCACTCTACTACAACATGCGGATCTGAACGTGCATTCACCCTCTAGAAAGTGCCTCCGAGCTCCTCTCTCCCGGGTCTGGCAGGCGCCGGTTTGGCATTTTTGTCCAAGCATGGGCAGCTAGGCAGGCTGAGCTGGAGTCGTGGACTCCCCCCACTGTGGTGGACCCCTCCCAGCTCACACCCCCTGCTTTCCGTGAGGACACCAACTTCCCCCTCCATGAACCCTTAGGAGCGAAGCTTGCAGGACTAGGTGAGGGCTGTTCGTGAAGACCCCCCCTCCCCCCCGCCCTCGCACCAACGAGCCAGGAGGCCAGCAATGGCCTGGCTCGTTACCCCATTAGGTTATAAAATAACTATTTTTATATTATTTATCCTTAATTATAATTAAGGTCGTCCTACAAAAGACAGGAACTCGATGTCGCGTCGTTTTATGGACTAACTTTCTTTACAGTGTTTCCTCTGTAATTGCACAACAGTTTTTGACGTTCCTTGTCAATAAAACCATGTTGGCAATCTCATAAATTATGTATGCAGCGGTTCGATAAAGTTTGTTAGTTGCAAGAGTGAGGCGTTGAAATTAAATTACCAACCATTGGAGAAATTAGTGAACGCGAGACGGAACTGTACTGTACTTAAAAATACTGGTTGAGTCGATAAACGAGAGGTTAACGAAAGACGGAGCTCAGATGGTAGAGAAGAGAGCCTCAGGCTTCTCTGGTTAGTCGGAGTGGTGTTAGAGTAAGGACGAGAGGTGACTGGCTGGCAGGTGTTAAGAAGAGGGGTTGGTACATAATGGTCGGTGGGTGGAGGAGATTGCAGATTAACCCACTGAAGAATTGAAAAACCCCATACGCGATCGTACTTGGCTTCAGGATGTGTGCTGGTTCGCAAAGTACGATTATCTTTTGAAGGAAAGGCTAATTGGCAGATGACTGACACGGATCAGACAGCAACACTTGGACGGCTTGGTGTGAACCCCGTGTGTTTGAGGATGTCACCCTTTGTTACAAACAAAGCTCTCGTACCAATATTTGTACCTATATAGAGGTGAGCCAAACAAAGGTCATTCCAAAAGTAGGGCAAACCCATAAATGATGTGAGATTAGTTTTACTAAGTTCATAACATGCTAGTGAACTCTCGACAATGCTAGTTGATAAAATAGTTGAATGCACTAAGGGCTGAGGAAAGCTGTGTGACGCCTCGCACCTGGTATTTTTTTCTCGGAGAATAACTATAATTCATACTTCTCTCTCGAGTCATTCGTGGTAAATTCAAGAGTGAGTTTTGATCGACTTTAGGACTACACACGTGATGTAATGAGGCATCGACCGAACATACTTGAAGCACGCTAAGTGATAGGCATTTTTCTTTCAAGGTTTCTTCACTTTGAAGCTCCTCTTTGAGAAAATGACGGTGCTTTTTCAACCGAATGTTTTCATCGTGAAGTGCCTGCCAGGACCCGATGTGGCCACCGAGCTCGTTATTGATAGCTATATTTTCTCTGATCAAATTTCTCGTCGTCTCCGTCTGAGATGCCTCTTGGAACTCCATTGACAGTTTCAATAGCCTTTCCTTCAGTTCCTGGGCCATTCGGACTTTGTTGACGGAACCAATCCTCTGGTATACGTCAACAATGGTGTTGGCCCTTTCTTCCATTTTTTTCAAATTCATCAGCTTTTTCTGATTTTGCTCAATGAGCGCCGGCCTTTGAATTCGAAACTCTTCCAAGTCGTTCAATTTCCCATTGAGGAGTTTGATTTCAGAACCTAGTTTTTCTTGAGCCTCGTTAAACTTCGCCTCTTCTGCTTCTTTTTGCTCCGCGGAGGAGATCCCGTTCGATTTCCTGTCTTCTATCAAACGATGGTTTTCCCCTGTCAACCGCACAATTTCTTCGCATTTGTCGTTCACTTTATTCCGGAGCTCTCTTATTTTGTTCCGATACGTGTTTTCTTTTTCCTCCAAACTCGCTTTCAAAAGAGAATTTTCAAGAGTCAGTCTGTCCAAAAAAGCTTGAAGCTTGGAGATTTGCGCTATTTTCTCGTTTTTCCAAAGTTCGTGATACGCTTGGTCTCCCGCAGTCCACGTGTCCTCGACGATTTCCTTTGACAACAACTTTTTCATCCCTATCAACTCCTGCTTCCGAGTCTTGGCATCCGTAGCGTTCAGTTTGGGCCCCATGACAGTATTTTTCGACACTTAAATTATCAATGCGGACAACGCAGTTCTAATTATCAACATTTATTCGTTATGTGGTTTCTTCTCAATGAGCGCTTGGTAATAAACTGGAGTAGTCTCCGTATTCGTCATTAGGCGTGCTCTTGATGAACTATTACACCGCCGAGGCTTTCTGCGCCGTGGTACGCTGGGGAGTTTCTACTGATGTAGAAACTGGCGGTGCTTGAAGTTCCTCAATTTATAGAGCTGCCCTTACGTATGCCACGACCTTCGTTGTATATATCGCATAGGTAATTAATGAGACTGTCAACATGCTTTTTGCTCAAGTGCGAGATGCAGCGGTGATGCTGCCAAATGCCAAACGTCGACACTGTTACGGCGGTATATAGAAAGTGTTGGGATGCTGATGACCCGAAACGGGAGATTGATTGATTGAGATTTTTATTTAACAGTCAGGGATGAGTTAGGGCCATGAGGCCTTCTCTTCCACACTCCCTGAAAACATACTTACCATATTAAAAGTTCTCTTGTAACATAAAATAAACTATTGCTTTAACTAGGTCTCGTGAAGCAAATAACTAAAACAGACAAAAACAGTTCAACTGAAACAAATAAATCAAAATCTATTTCACTTCAAAGTTTCTCTTGTACGAAAACACCTCCATTTAATATAGCCTCAACAGTTTACTTTTAACTTTTACCTTCATATTAAACCACTCAACATTGTCATTATATAGCTTGCACCCCTGAACCTCGAAAGAACGTGCAAACATTTCGGTTCGATGCTGAGGCATCCGAAGCACTCTATTGTGGTTCCGTGTGTCTCTTGACGCCAGGAACTCAAATTTGCAGCGAAGATATGCCGGTTTGCTGTTTTTCAATATTTTAAACATCATTGTGGCCACGTGCAGTCTCTTCCATTCGCTCATTTTCAACCAGCCAATCCGACGATAGTGAGGGGTGACGTGATCGTCCATTTTTAGCCTCAACGCGAAACGGAGTGCTGCATTTTGGGCCTTCTGTAACCGACTCAGTTCCTCGCTCTTCAAATCACACAATGCAGCAGCAGCGTGGTTCAAATGAGGCATTATGAGGCTTTGAACAAGCTGGACCCTTACATGTTTTGGAGAGTCAGCAGCCGTCCTCCTTAGTTGGTAGATGGTCCTAAATGCTGTGTTGCATGTGGCTGTCACTTGATTACCCCAGCACAAGTTGCTTTGCATCATGATTCCAAGACTCTTTGCTATGTCTACATATTCTATTTCCACGCTACCACAGGTAACTCTAGGGATCGTACTCATGTCTATTCAAGACGAAATTCGGGTACCCAACCAACATTGCCTTCGTCTTAATGGGATTCATTTCCATTCCATGATTTCGGCACCAGACAGAGAAGGTAAGAACTGAAGAGGAAGTGGGAAGAGTCGGTCTCTGGAAAGGCGAGGGAAGTGGGGATGGTGCAGACAGAAAAGCTTCATCACGGTCAATGAATAATAAACTAACTAAAACTTATTGATATACAATTGGCGCAAACAACGCTTCCACTGTCAATATTCCCTCCTTTAGTTTTCGATCTGATTAAATTTGTTAACGAACTTGTCTGTCTCACCTAATTTGACCTTCTAGCAAATTAAGAAAGGAAGTAGGATACCTAGGAGCTTATAAAGTTCCTCCTTCCTATTTCAAGCCTGGACACCGTACAAAAAGGTAATTAAAATTGAGAGAAGAAAAATTGGATGTTCAGGCCAGAAACCGAAAGACTTTGAAATGTTGAGAGATCTGAAGTAACGTTAAACATTTTTTTCAGACTGTCCAAACTTTCTTTTCTACTGCGTAGAGCTGAGGAAACTAAAAAGGAATGCCTTCTTTTGAAGTTCTGAAAACTGTACTGGGTGGTCGGTAGGCACTCATAACTGTGTATTCATAATAAGCTTATACTGTGAACGCAAGTACTTGATCCAATTTGGGCTATTGGAGCGCAGTACAGCTCAATTGAACCACGAAATAGTTCAATGCTTTTGAAATCGCGTCCCAAGAAATGCTCATATCGCGCCGTGGAGTTTTCGATATCGAAATCTATACTTCAAAATCGAGACCATCGATGCGCGAGCTGTCCAAATCAGCCAATTACATATCTTTCCTTCCACCTACGTAGAAAAGTAACAGTCCCAGCAGAACCTGCCCTTTTAAACCTTCATCCGTGTCAAACATAATTTCGAATGACGAGACTCTCAAGGAAACCTACAACACGAATAATTTTCAACAACTCTTACAAGTCGCGATCTTTGTGGGTTGTTATCATTTTGCTAATAGTGATCTATCATGTTGCGGGAAGTCGCAGAGAGAGAGAGAGAGAGAGAGAGAGAGAGAGAGAGAGAGAGAGAGAGAGAGAGAGAGAGAGAGAGAGAGAGAGAGAGAGAGAGAGAGAGAGAGAGAGAGAGATGCGATATACTGCTTCTTATTTTTCTCTTCACGTGTCCTCCACACGGTCCACAATCATTTTCTTCGTCTTAGCAGTGTTGCTATTGAGGGCATGATTGAAGTCGAGATGAAAGTAGAGCTGATAAATGTGGAGTATGGAAACAGAAACGGTTTATTGAACAGTACCCCCTGTATAGCGTTCGCGTGTACAGATCAGAAAAATGATAAGAAATATAGACTGGTATAAGGTCAGCATCTGGGCGTGATGCTAGATCGTAAGTCGGAGTGAATATACATTATGTCATACAGTCTGGCTGCACATAAGGCTCTGACTTCCTACACCATCACTTCAAGGCTGGTTCGGGTATGTCTGACTGGCCCGAAGACCTTGGCGGCGGATAACACATTGACACTGCGTTGGGTTAGATGGGAATGAGGACGCCGACAAACTGGCGAGAAAAGGATCTCCTGGTGAAACTGGAGCGCTTCGTGGGGACCACCAGAGCTGCTTCATCAAGGACGTTGGCAAGTGGGAGGAGAATTGGAGGGCTGCCTGTGTCGCAGGATGTGACTGGATAAAGGCAGTCAAGCCTATTTACCAAAATCTCCAGGGACCCTCAGTCTGGAGTCAGAAATACAGATTCTGTGAGGCGGACCAGGAGTCAGCGAAGCATGTGCTGTGTACGGGTGAGGGGCTGGCTGAGGTGCACCTAGCTGTGTGAGGTCCCTCAGCTGCGGCCAGAGAAGGTTGCAGAGCTGGACCTCAAGATTGTCTTGCGTTTCGTGCGAGAATGGTGAGGAAGCATTGGAAATTCCACGTCAGAGAGGTGGCTCATGTACGCCCACACAATAGCGCCATTTGTGGCTGCATTGGGGGATCCCCAGTTGCATGTGATTGGGGGAGGGAGGGCCAGAAAGAGCATCAGATATAGAACCAAGAAGGCGACATCGATCCTGTGGACGGGTCAAAGAATGTGGCGCTTAACGCCTTGAATGGCCCGCTGGTTTTATGAGGCTATTGTGAGACCTACCACTTCATATAGGTCGATTTCGAGAGAAAGCTTCCTACTAACAGAAGGGGTGATGAAAATCATACCAACCAGTAATGTGGAGAAAATGTTTGACCTTCTTCCCCTTAATATATTCGTCGAGGCAAAGAGTGGCCTACCAACTGACTAGGCTTGGGATAGCTAAGGTGCCACAGGCACCTGCCTATATTCAAGAACTTGGAAACCTTTACGGAGCTCAGCATTATCACCGGCATGGTAGTGTCCAAGGACGAGTTCAACAAGAAATACAAAATGCCACCAGAAAGAAAAAACCCTGCAAATTATCACACAATGGTTTATTATTCTCATGAACAGCTTGACCTAGTATTAGTGCTCCCCCATCCCATTCGATTCAGCATCGAATACTAGTAAACCATACGAAACATGTCCTGGCTACAATGGAACTACGGAAACAAAACGTCTGATGATATTGCTGCGTCGGGTCGGGGAAAGCGAACCCGTTGGGAGGCGAAAGGGGAGTTGAGCCGCCCGCCCCGCCCGGCAGCGTTGCGAGGCGAGGGCGAGGCCGATTGCTTTTTATTGAGACGGGCGGGAGGGAGGGACGCTGTAGTTCCCGCGTTGTACTGCATTTCATTAATTTTTTTAACCATTTTTTGCCCATTACAACCACGGGCTTCGTCCGATTGGACTGCCAAGATGGCGGGCACAACTAGATGCCCTATCGGATTTTTGTGCGAAAGAACGAATTTTTTAGACCACGTTAAAGGCACAAAACGGGCCAGACGGCGGACAGGGGACGGCGGGCGGACATTGCAAATTTGGAATCTCCAAGTCTTGAAACGTAAAGTATCAAAATTTGAGGGGGGGTTGTAAAAAATTTTTCGTGACCGAAAACATAGGGTTATTATTCAGAATGAATAATAAACCAAAAGCAGAAAGAAGGAAAAGCAAAAGTCGTGGACTTTGGCCTCGTGATGGGATCAGTATCTAGTGTACTGGCACTAGGGTGTGGATAAGCGGTTCCGGGAGGAGTGGGACGTACACTGCCCAAGGTCCCACGCCAACGAGTTTTCAAGCAGAGATTTCTGCTGTCATAAAGGGTGCAGGATGTTTGCACAACGACAAAACGGGCGAGTGAGTGCAGGATGCTGCGCAACTCAAATGGAGTTAACGTTTATTTTATTGGGTTCCTGGGCATAATGGGGTCACTGGAAATGAGATTGCTGACCATCTGCGCAGACTCGGTTCATCTACCGTACCAATAGGGCAATTTCTTCACTGTGGGGCACCTACGTCACTAATCAAGAGGACAGTGAGGGAATGCGTCTTTCTGGAACGCTGCGAGACGTAGTCACTTCAAACGCTTTATCTCATGACCAACACTCGAGATACGACGTAGGCTTCTGATGATTGAGAGAAAGGGCTTAAGGTGGACAGAGGGAGTCATCACGAAACACTGCAAAATGAACAAACACGTGTATGTTATGGGCATAGTCGACAGCCATTTGTGCAGGTGGTGTGGTACGAATGAGGAAACTGCCAACCCAGTTCCAGAAAGGGAGCGTTTTATGGCGGACATCAAAGAAGACTTGCAGGAAATACCCGGCATTCTTTAGGAAGTTGTGCATGAACCTGTGAGACATTAGGACCGGCACAATAGGGCTTTAGGCCGCGGTTCTCATCTCTTACGTATAGCGTTACATTGTTTCCTGTCGATTTCGGGTGCTGAAAGTATCACAGAATTGAAAGACGCTCAAGCGGTTTAGTTAGCGAGAAAATAAATGTGGTGGGAGGTAATGTAACATCTCACGACCTATTTCCTGTCGGTATTTCCTGTCGTTTAAGGCAAGTAGGTGAAGCGCCTTTGCACAATGCGTGCTTCGCGCAAAACGAACAGAATTAAACTACAACGCAGCGTTGACACGATGTGAGCAGAAATAAAGTTTAACTGAGAACGTTGTTATTGAAATTCGTATGAATTGGGAAAATGAGGAACGAGGCTGTAGAAAGTTGGAGTAGTATCATTGGTCAATTGGGCTTTTCCAGAAATGGCCCTAAGTTGAGGGAAATTGAGGACTTCTCCAATGGCTTAACGATTCTGTCTCTGAGGAAATCGAGAGCATTTTGATGCGATATCAAACGTGACTTGGCATATGAAACAGTTGATGCAGAGATGATCTGCTGCCAGTTTAAAGTTTCTCAACGTGACAGAAACGTACGCCATCGACAAGGGTTAAGTTGAGTGACGGTCAAAGGGGGGCTTTTATGGTCGGATTATAACAAAAAGGATTATATCTGAGAGACGTTAATGTAAAGTGAGCCGGATTTTATCACTCGGATTGAGAAAAGTAAATATATTCCAAGTTCCGTCGGGGCGAGGATAGTAAAAGTAGTTCAAGTTGTGATCTCGTTGGTTGACCTACTTTCGCTCGAGCTGACACGATTTACTCTCAATGATGATACTTTCGCTTTACAGGATTTTTAGCCAAGTTATTCCAGCTATGAAACTAGGCGAAGCAAGTTAAATGAGAAGCGGCTAATGGTCTGGTAGAGATTTTGGATGGAGAAGTGGATGAGGCGTCACTCTCGCCCCCACAATGGGGAGAGTCCTTTTCGTCCCGTCGGGCTCGTAGCCGCGTTGTTGTTACACGCAACTTATTTGAATGAGAATGGAGGTGTTAGGGAGAGCCCAGGACCCCCCACGCTACGGCCCTCTCTGGAAGAGATATTTTTAATGTTGAAATCTTGGGGAAGGCCCGCGGCTTTTCCTCTCGCATATTTCACGACTTAGTAAATTATGGCAAGGTCCCGGTACCGCCCTTCAGAGAGCTGCCCCCCTACCACCCCTCACCCAAGGCCACCAGAGGCAGAGTCAGAATTATGGCTTCCCCTCAGCCTCGACGTTTTCGTCGTTTTCTTCCTCGTTTTTTCGACCTACATTTACACTCTTTCCCCCAAACCTCTGCAACAACGTGCGAGTATGTTTCCATCAAAGTCCGCCCTAAAATTGAATTTAGTGTTTCCATCCCTCAATTGTCACTACGAAGCAACTTTACCTTAAAAGCCAAAGCGTGATCAATGGGGTTTTACATTATGTAACATGTGATTCGACCTGAAATATTGCCTGCCCTGAGATTTAAGAATGGCACTCCTAAGAAAGTTAACAACGACTGAGGCCCATCGTCATCAAATCGTCAGCTCAAGAATCCTGCTTTTACCTTAAATTTATAACCTCCACGCATATAAACATGAAAATCAGCTCTATCAATTTTCCTCAGCTCTACAGCATGAGAAGCAACGCTATGCAATCGGCTGGAAAAAATCGAGGTTTCTTCTGAATAGCACCATTTGAGAAAGCGGCGTGTGTCCCTGTGAATGCGTTTGGAAGAGGGCGGCTAAATTGGCTCACATTTCGTATTTAGATTGCAGATCACGACGGAACAGCAAACAAAGAGTACGAGCATGCTCGGCTCAAAACTAACAGCTCTGGAGCAAAACGATCTAACGAGCTTCAAGAAGTTTCCAAATAAAATTGAGAACTTTCCATATCTATGGACAAACCTGTTGGGAGGTGGTTTACTAGGTGTTGAATTTGAGGTCCCGTGATTCTTGTCGGGCCATGACTCTGAGTAGTGAGGGCTTCAGTGACTCTTTTGCTTCCGTTTTTCGACGGCTGTCCAGTTCCTCTGCGTCCCTTGGGTTTTTTTATTTTCTCAACCATGTTCCTAGTTTGCACAGGGAATTCGTTTTACTTTAAGTCTCGTTGGAGGAGGTCTACGCTACTATCATGGCCCTTAAGAACAGTAATGACGCCGATTTCCTGGACACCAATTCTCGAGCTGTGAAATCGGTGGCTAGTCCCATTATTGAGCCGTTGGGCTTTATTATTAATAGGTGCTTCGAGGATGGCAAGTTCCCTGATTGATTGAAGAAATCCGTTATAACACCAATTCCAAAAACCCTGCAAATTATTAGGTACACAATGATTTATTATTCTCATAAACAGCTTGACCTAGTATTAGTGCTCCCCCATCCCATTCGATTCAGCATCTAATACTAGTAAACCATACGAAACATGTCCTGGCTACAATGGAACTACCGAAATAAAACGTCGTCTTGATGATTTTGCCCTGTCGGGTCGGGGAAATTGGAACGGAAGCACTTCGAGCGAACCCGTTGTGAGTCGAAAGGGGAGTTGAGCAGCGTCGTTGGGAGGCGAGCGAGCGAGCGGGTGGCTTTAACGAGACGGGAGGGAGGGAGTACAAACGACGAAACGTTGACTTCAGCTGTAGTTCCCACATTGTACTGCGTTTCGTTAATTTTTTAACCATTTTTGGTCCATTACAACCACGGGCTTCGTCTGATTGGATTGCCGAGATGGCGGGTACAACTAGATACCAAATGAGATTTTTGTGCGAAAGGACGAATTTTTTAGATCACGTTAAAGGCACAAAACGGCCCGGACGGCGGACAGGGGACGGGGGATGGCGGACGGACATTGCAAATTCGGAATCTCCATGTCTTGAAACGTAAAGTATCAAATTTTGAGGGGGGTTGTAAAAAAGTTTTTTTGTAAAAAAACACATTGTTTTGGAGGAAAACTCGCCAAGTCGCCTCTTCGTTCGAGGGATTCTCGTTTGAGGGTAGTGGTAGCCCTTTTTCCCCGCGGTCAAACTCTCGCTAGCTAACTATTAGTCAATTGGCGATTGATGAACGCGATCCGAGATCTAGTATTTTTTCACCCCTTGATTACCGTTAACAGATCGCTACCTAATCAACGTTTTAACTAAAGAATTGATAAACCGGCCCTAAGTCTTTTGGTTTATTATTCATTCTGAATAATAACCCTATGTCTTCGAACAATTTTTTACAAGCCCCCCTCAAAATTTCATACTTTACGTTTCAAGACATGGAGATTCCGAATTCGCAATGTCCGTCCGCCGTCCGGGCCGTTTTGTGCCTTTAACGTGGTCTAAAAAATTCGTTCTTTCGCACAAAAATCTCATTTGGTATCTAGTTGTACCCGCCATCTCGGCAATCCAATCAGACGAAGCCCGTGGTTGTAATGGACCAAAAATGGTTAAAAAATTAACGAAACGCAGTACAATGTGGGAGCTACAGCGTTTCGTCGTTTGAACTCCCTCCCTCCCGCCCGCTTCAATAAAAAACTGCGGCAACGCTGCAGGGCGGGCGGCTCAACTCCCCTTTCGCCTCCCAACGGGTTCGCTCGAAGCCCCCTACGGGGCTAAATCATCAGACGTTTTGTTTCCGTAGTTCCATTGTAGCCAGGACATGTTTCGTATGGTTTACTAGTATTCGATGCTGAATCGAATGGGATGGGGGAGCACTAATACTAGGTCAAGCTGTTCATGAGAATAATAAACCATTGTGTAATAATTTGCAGGGTTTTGTTAAGGTAATTGAGCAAGCAGTGCTACAAAGGATATGCACCAGCGAAGGGATCTGGAGGGTCTCAATTTACTCCACCACCAGCAGTTTGGTTGCCGAAGGGGGAGAGGTACTGGTTCTGCAGCATGCTCTCTCATTTCTCGGCTCTTTTCATTCTGGAGAATGACCAGCGCACCTCTCTTCGTCTTTTTGACCTTTCGAAGGCGTTCGACTTGGTGCCACACAACCTGTTTCTACAAAGCTATCTTGAGGGTTGGTCACAGATTGTTTCTTTTAATGGGACCACCTCTAGTGAGGTTGCAATCCCCTGTGGTGTCAAACCGGGGAGTATCCTCGACCCTTGCCTCTTCCTCTTGTATATCAATGACCTACTTAGCCAGTTCGAGGATTCAAACAACATTTTCCTGTTTACTGACGACTTCACTTGCCTAGCATCAGGCTGTTCCCGTATTACCATGCTTGCTTTGCCAGCAGAGCAATTTGTGGTGTTGTGGCATGGGGAAACAGTAGTCATGCAATCAACATATTTAAACAACAAAAACGTGCCATCAGAATCTGGGCTAATCTCTCATGGAATCTGGGGTGGGACTTACCCCGTCCACCACGCAGGGAATGGTGTCAGGGCCCCATGGAGCACCTGAACTGCGATCCCTTCACTTCTTCCTGGACCCGTCCAGGCACAAAATCACGCTATAAATACACTCACTCACCCATTCTCACCTATTCAAGACGGACTACTCGACATTCGACCGTCGTGGGTCCTTGACTTGACACTAACCTACTCACTCAGTCTTAAATACAGTCACACACTGCGGTCCAGGGGTGGGCTACTTAATATACCTTGCACCGCCCTACTCTACCTAACCTAAATGAAACAGGTCTGACTGTTCCTAAATCCTTGACAAGGATAATGTAACGGGACGAACCAAACCCTTCGGTTCAGCGGAGGCTCGTCCGGGGCATTTGTGCTGACTGGGCACCTCAAATGCCCCGATTCGCCTGAGACTTCGCTGCCGTCGTTGCCGAGTCGCCCGCGCTCGCGTTCACTCCCACTCAGTTCCCTGTCTGTGTTGGTGAAAATTCTCCGAATGTAATTGAGAATAAAACTCTGTTCCAATTGCATTCGGCTTCTATCGTACTACTTTCCGACTCACCCAGTGCAATACCGCTTTCAATATGAATCTCCCCTGTAACAGTCGAACCTAAACGAAACATAAACATACCCACCACATCGGGGTAGGCCAATAGCAGCCACGACAAGAATTCGCTACTCAAACCAGCACAGTGTCGCTAGGCCCGCTGGTTAATTATAATTATAAGTCTGACAGAAACTCTAAATTTCGTTCAGCTCTCTGTAATTAATTTGCAGTGATTCCGTAGAACTATTTCAACCCTTTGTAACCGCATTTGCCAGGGAGAGCGTCTACCTTCTTTCGGACGCATTAAGTTAGGGAGTAAATAGCGATTCTAGAGAGTACGCCAGCGCGAGTGGCGAAAATACCTTTTCCTCGTCAGCTCTTTTCGGGCAGAGCTACGATTAACGTTCCCCCTAAGGTTTAAGTGACTACCACCCCCTCCTTTGTCATCCCCCCCTCCACTACCACAATCCCCCAATCCCACCTCCATACCCTCCTTGTTCCGTTGTATAAGGAAACCTTGTTATTTATCATGAAAGTCCTGGAAACAAGTTACTAATTATTTTTCCTTTTCACAGGCCTTCGCCAAACATCTCCCCTGCAGAGTCTTAAGCATTGGGACAATTAAACAGTAAATTGCTTCGAAAGCTATTACGTGCTTCAGAAAGTTTCCAAGGCCCCCACAGAATTTTTAAAACTTTCAACGGTGGCTTAACAGAATTCGAACTAATTTATTATTCTTCTTTCTAAGGTGCCCGCCGAAACCAAAAGTGAGAAATACTTTCGGTTAACGCAAGTGCTCTTGGTGAAACTTGTTGAAATATTTACGCCTTCGGCCAATTCAATCCAAACTATAGAGTATTTTACGTTAACGTTACTTTCCCGCGGGTTCCTCCTTTCCTTAGAGCCAACCGACTCGACGTACTCGTAGTTGGTGCACTTTCTTTAATCTTCACTTCCAAATCATATCGTGCATGTAAATTGGGTCAGTCGTCAAGTCGTAGTAACACCAATATCTGGGGCGACGCATCACTTCTCTCATTCTCATCCATCCCCTTGTAAGGATAATGATACGGTACATACAGAAGCGCTGCATCTTTGCTCAACGTTAACCGCGCTTCGTTGATAACACAGCCCCAAAAATGAAGAAAAAAAAAATCAAATTCCAGAAACCAGACTAATGTATTCTTCAACGCTGAATCTGAGGTTCAAAAAAGTCGCGCAACCCCAAATTTATTCTCTAGGGGCGAAATCAACCCCCTAGGGAGTGCCGGGTGTCGGATGTCCATAGTCGTCAGTCAGGGCAAGTGGATTGAGATGTTTCATCTTCCAAGCGTTAGTTGACAAGGTCAGAAACAGTGCTCCGGGATTTACCATTCTTTCGGAGTGGTGGATCCACCACCTGAAGAGGGAATTCGGCACTTCGGGACATTAGAGTTTTGGGGTCTAGCATCACTTTGGAATGAGGGGTCATGGCTTCGAATGAGAAAATCCCCCGGATCAACCTTGAGAGGGGTGAAAACCTAACATCTTAAGCTCGGAAGATGTTATTTCTGTTGAGTGTGAGACGACCAGAGAAGATTTATGGGAATTTGGCTCTCCTGACCATCTCTATTCTAGGATCACTATTGACATCCGACAACCCACACTCCCCAGGGGATTGATTTCGCCCCTAGAGAATAAATTTGGGGATGTACGACTTTTTCGAACCTAAGATTAGAATTGAGCGTCGAAAAATACAAAAGAATACACTGATCTGGTTTCCAGAATTTGATGTTTTTTTTTTCATTTGTGAGGGTGTGTAATCAAATCTAATTTCGCATTTTCTAAACGCACCCTGTGAGTTTCGTTAGAATCGTTAGAGCTAGTTTCGGAAACTTAGAAAATAAACGTTGCGTATCGGAAAAGTCTCATTTTCGAATGTATTTTTCAAATTGTTTTTCGTACCTACTGGCGAATTACAAAAATAACGGAGAGGAACGAAAGATGGACTCAAGTTTGTGTTACATCGTCCGATTCATCAAATTCACATGAGCGTTTAACGTGGCGAGTTTGAAACGTTGTAACGCAATCGTTCTGGGGGACAGTAATAGTAAAGCTCCATCCTTGGATAATTGATATATTCGCCAATAATAATAATAGATATACACGTTCCATGGCCTGTACAGTTGATGACGTTCCCGGTTGAGGCCGCTGTCTCGTCCCCCAATCCTGCCCGTAACAACTTTTTTTGGCACAGTTCCACGTTTGTGTCGGTTCAATGGACTATCAGAACACAGAACTGCTTAGGTATTGACACCATGTGAGTTTGACTAAAATCATAAAGAGCAGGCAGTTCAACATCTGCTTTATAGGTCTCAAACGATATTGACGGAATTATACCTTACATATTCGTAGGGTATGAAAAGTACTAAAGTTAACGTACTTGTTCGGTGAATCCATCTTCTCTGACTGGTGAGATACTGGGGGTGACATGTAAAGACTTCATCGTCTGGCCGTTAAGTCAGTACTACAGTCAGTTAGTTGGTCATGGTTGTTATTAAGGAAGAGAAGGGTTAAAGGGATGATGTGTCGGCGAAAGAGGAGGAGGAGGAGGTTATGCATCTCCTGGGAAATACGTTCGAAGTGAAGAGAAATGTAAGTGCAGTTTTGTGTGTCTTAGTCAGTTGATGGTCGATTCTAAGTCTTTTTTGTGTAGGGAGGTCGGTAAATACGTCAGTTAGTTGTTTTCTTTTGTGTAGTGTCTTGAGTGGTGTAAATATGGCGTCACATTTTGTGTGGATTTGTTCATTTATGATCTGTCCATTGAAGTTTTTTGTTAATAGATTTCCTTGTTTTTTTAATATGTTCAGTTTTCGTCCTTTGTATTGTTTATGTAGTAAGGTGATGAAGTCCTGTATTTTGGTTGGTTGGGGTGGCTCAAATGAACAAAAATAACTGGACCGGACAATCAACAGACTATTCAGGACATACAAAAACTGCCCTTTTATCCCTTTCCCTTCACCTCTTGCGGCTTTCCCCAGAAGTGCATGACCTCCTTCCTCCTCCCCTACCCTACCTGGAGGCAACATCATCCCGTTAACTTTTCTCTTCCTATATAAATATAAAAAAAAGGACTCCTACGACGGGAAGGGGATGTCCAGTAGTTTAAACGAAGTGTCGGGAAACGTTTAAGTTTACAGTGATGTGCCATGCAAAATAAAACGTACGTTTTCCATCGAAGGGAAGGAAGCGGCGAATTACTCGGCATATGAAGAATAACTTCCTTAGTCTACCAATTGTGTTCTCAACGTTCACCTTAACCATTGATCCACAACCCCTCAAATATGGATATCGTGTAACTATCCACAGCTTGACAAAATAAATAAATAATAAATCAAAAATACTCAACTCTCCAGTGTCATAATGACGAATAGGACTGCCACGATGGAGTGCGCTTCGTAACCTTGGAACTTCTTCAAAGAGCTTCGTAGAGATCTGATTATGCATATCCAAAAATCCTAATCTCCCAAATCCAAGTATAAGAATTGCGTAATACTTTCAGGTTCCCGAAAACTGAGTGAAAAATGGATTGAACTACTTGGTGGAGCAGTAAAATTACCCTCGTTCTAGGAAAGATGAGAAAAGTTGTGCGATGCGCCGCACCAGGTATGTTGGAGTCGGAACACTCGTATCACACTTCGAAGCGTTTGTTTGGCGCAAAACGCCGCATCAGTAGGAGTTTTTTTACCTCGGAATCCCACACCTGCCCTAACGGGACTCCCTGGCTCTAAGGGCAAAGTCATTGTTTCCCCAAAGACCTTCGTTCTCAACCCCTTTTTGTTACCTATCGAAATTCCACCTTTTCAGTTAATTGACTACGGATTTCCTCTTCGTCTATACATTCCGAAATATCGTTTCCTTCTCTCTTTTCACATTCCTCTCCACGACAGATAGCTCCTCTTAAACTCACTCTTCTACGAAGTCTAGCAAAAGTCGGTCATCCCCAGTTCTCCCAACACAGTCATCTAACACCTTTCGCTATACGATGTCCCAATGGACACTTGTTTTACCTCTCATCGACATCTAATTCGGATTTCTCCTCCCTTCCTGGTACAACCAGGTTCACGCCTTCAGAGCGCTCCTTGTTAGCGCTTATATACTCACCGCATATTCTGTTTAAGTCACCTCTTCTTGTACATCTAAGTCTCCAAATCTTGTGATATACCGACTCTTCAAATTACAAGTTCGTGCTCAACTAAAACCCGTCTCCGAGATTCATTCAAGTCTATCCAGGTCGAAACAGCATTCGACTCCCTCTTTTCCGTTTAAAGGCCCCAGTGTTGTAATACAAAGGCCAATAACCTGCGGCACTTGTCCGACAACAGGTCACATTCGCAAATCCGTGGTAAAGCAGTCTGCTGACATTCTATCAGACGAAGGTCGCCGCCGAGTCGAGAACTGGGTCGAGTGCAGAGACGCGGTTAACGCCTCGGCAGGGGTTTGGCGGATAAGTAGGCGGAGGTTCAGCTGGTCTTTGGCAGCCTGGAATTACCAGGAAATTTACGGCGATATTATTCCCCTTCCCTGGGTACTTCCCCCCCCCCCCCCCCCCAACCCCCAACCAAACCCTCTTTCGTCCTCATCACTACACTTTGGAAAAGACCCCCATCGCAGAGTTTCTAACCCGTTTTTCAAACACAAACCCCTCCCTCTTCTTTTTGGCCGTCCGAACCCCCGATTATTAACATCTGATTCACACGCTCCCACACTTTTTTTCTCTCTCTCTCTTTCACTCTCTCTTCCCCTTTTTCTTCCATTTTACCCCCACTACCCGTTCCAGATCCTCCCGGCGTTCTTCCCATATTTTAACTACTTTTCAGTTCGAGCTCGTAAAATATGACTTTCTCGAAGGCCGTTACGAAAATTAAAAAGTTTGTCCCTTTTTTTCTTCCCAAAAAACAAACATGGCGTCACTGAGCCCCAACTTGCACTCTGAACTTCGAGTTAACTTAATACACGATTACGTTAAAGGAGATCCGATCTCCACTCCCCGAACTTCTCGAAGGTTTGATGGCTCACCGCCTGTCCTTTAAAATTCCGAGGGAAATTAACGAAGAAACCAATTAACGAGTTCGAAGATAATTATCTTTTTGCGCCACCAGATTTGGATGCAGAGGTAAGTTCTCACGACAATAGTTTTTTCCATGTGCATTTCGTCAGACAGTCATGCTGCACATAAGGCCCTAGCTTCCTATACCATCACGTCGAGGCTGGTTTGAGAATGCCTGACTGGCATAAAGACCATGGCAAAGGAAAAAGTTAGTATTGTCGTACAGAGAAAGAAGGGAATGAGAAGACCGATAAACTGGCGAGAGAAGGATGTGAGCCCTTTGTAGGGACCACCAAGAGCCACTTGAATAAGGAAATTGGAAAGTGGAAGAACTGCAGTTTGCTTGGGTCTCCACAGTTGTTGCCGGAAGAGGTTGCAGGGATGGACGAAAACGGTACATTACGTTTTGTGCGTGTGCGGACGTCGCATCAGGGAACTCGAGCGCCATAGTATCTTGGGTAGAACAAGCAGGCGCATGTATGACGACACAATAGCCCCATTCGAGGTCACAGTTATGGTTTTCCCAGTCATTAAAAAAATTAAATTAAAACAAAAGTCCCTGAGAGAGAGACAAAGAGAGAGAGAGAGAGAGAGAGAGAGAGAGAGAGAGAGAGAGAGAGAGAGAGAGAGAGAGAGAGAGAGAGAGAGAGAGAGAGAGAGAGTGAGACGAAGAGAGAAAGAGAGAGTGAGAGAGAGAGAGGGAATGAATGAATGAATGACGGCTTTATTAATACATCTGGCGAGATTTGGTCGTACTCGAATGATGATGAATGATTTTATTTATCGACCAGGGAGAATTAGGGCCATGTGGCCCTCCCTTCCATTCTCCCTGGCTACATCACACTGTTACATTTCCTCCTACATTCGTCGTAACTCATCAAGTTATTTATAAATACATCCCATTCACACCAAATAAATTACATTCATACACTAACAGTTTTCGTCCATACATAAACACTTACTGACACATACAAACACTCACTGCCCCGACTTTAGAGAAGGGTGAGTACTTGGATATTCCTCCCCTTCTCCGCAGTAGATATCCTAATCCTAATAGTTGACAAACACTTAACAAACAAAAAAACATATAACGATTGACAACAAACTATTTACAATGTAGGAGTGCGTGATGACTAAATAAATAATATTAGTATAAGGTCCAACTAGTGCAAATCAACGATACAATCTAATAGCTCTCAATTAATATTTGTTTAAACTTTTCTTTGAACACTTCTATCCTACCACACTTTTGAAACAGCTCTGCATGCTCATTATGTATTTTTGTTCCTTGGACTACGAATGATCTTGCCAACATATTCGTCCGATGGGCAGGAATCCGAAGAACACTGTTCTTGCTCCGAGTATCGCGCTGTGAGAGAAACTCGAACGATTGGTAAAGATATTGCGGTATACGATGTTCCAATAACTTGAAAGCCAGACAGGCGATATGTTGCTTTTTACGTTCTCTAATCTTCAGCCATCCTAACCGCTTATAATGGGGTGTAACGCGTTCGTCCAGGCGCAGTCGCAAAACAAACCGTAGAGCCGCGTTTTCAGCCTTCTGTAATCGATCAAGCTCGCCACTCTTCAAATCGCAGCTGCGTAGTCAAAATAGGGCATCACAAGACTCTGAACGAGCTGAAGGCGCACATGACTTGGGAAATCTGATGCTAAGCGACGTAACTGGTATATTGCCCTGGATGCGCGACTGCAAGTGCCCGCAACTTCTTCGTCCCAGGACAATGAGCCTCATTGAGGATGCCAAGGAGCTTTGTGGATCGGACATATTCCAAGGGCGAATCTTTCTACATCACTTTAGGCACCGCTGCCATGTCTACTTTTTTTAGGATCTTAGGACAGCCAATGATCATTGCCTTAGTTTTGTCCGCATTAATCTTCATCCCATGCCTATTACACCAATCCGCCACTCTCGCTAGGTCTCTGGACAATAGGCTCACTGTCTCCCTTATGTCGCTTACTTTGCAGGACCTGTAAAACTGTAGGTCGTCCGCATATGCCATGTGCGAAGTGCCCTCTGAGAACGTTCCAACTAGCAATGTCGTGTAGAGAATGAAACACAGAGCCGACAAAACTGATCCCTGTGGGGTTCCCACGTCCAGAGCCCTCCATGCTGACAGCAAACCGCCGTTTCCCTTTACTGCTAAAAATGTCCCAGACAAGTATGAGTTGAACCATCCCAATGTGCTCCCCGACCCCCCGACCGACCCGAGAATCGCCTGCATTATATCCCGTCTTAACAGATTAAACGCAGCACTGAGGTCCATCGCCTCTTTTACGTCATCCAGTACCCTGATGAGCGCAGTCTCTGTGCTGAAACCAGTGCAGTAGGCAGACTGCCTGTCATCGAGGATTCTGTGCCGGTCTACGTAGGCTTGTAGTTCTCTATAGACAATTTTATCTATAGATAAAATAGAGAGAGAGAGAGAGAGAGAGAGAGAGAGAGAGAGAGAGAGAGAGAGTGTGTGTGTGTGTGTGTGTGTCTAACTGAATGAGATGAGTTTGATTTTGACTAGTCGTGCCGAGCTGGCAGAAGTGAGGGGTGAGAAGTGAGATGAAGGAAGGAGGACCTAGGAAAACCCATATTAGGGAAGCTCCGCTGTTAGCTCTGGAAATGCCAATCCTTGTTTTCGTGCAGGGCTCCTAATATTGGAGAAAAAAATTAGTTCGATACGGGTAGTTTAGAGTTGCCTACTGCTCCACATTAACCGACCTCAGGTCAGAATGCTTCGACCTAGGGAAGTTGAGGAGTGTGACCTTTCCTACTGATTTCGCTCGAGTTCAGCCGAATTATCTCCCCACTCAGTGCCATCAGTGAATTATCACTGCCACTCAGTGCAGGCAGCCACGGTTTCGTAACAATACCAATTAGATGCAGGTACGCTCTAAATGCGCCATGTCCCACAAAGAACTGGTTAAAGTGGGAGCCACGGAACAAGTGGTGGAATCAGCTGCCTGGTCTACAGACCCTTCTGGGCTGTGTCCCGCTCGTCTTGTCACCTCTCAAGGGTCACAGCCTTTCTTTCATTTTTTCTGGCAGCCGACCTCTGGTTGACCCCTTGATGGGTACAGCTCTTTCGGTTAGGCTGCCAGAAGGTGGATTGAAATACCCGCTACCACCAACACAAACACGTCTAATCTTGTAAATATTGGATTCGTGTGTGACGGCACCGAAGGGCGGATAACGGAGATAGACTTTGGTTCTGACGGTACACCCATCACACTCAGTTAGAACTATACGGTTGCAATCCTCAGAAAGGTGTGTTCTCTGCCTCTGACTGAGAGCAAGGTTTGCTGGTTTTGACAACGAGTCGAGGTGAGTAAGTTCAGTTTCTCGTAAGTTAATTTATTGACTTTGTTGACTTCGTTTAAGCAACCCAGCGCTTTTTGAACCAATAAACCAACTGCTACAAATACTTCATGTTTTTGTTATGTTTTAGTTCTTTTTCCTCGATTGAAACTTCGTTTTTATTTCCAACTCACTACATCGTGGGAGTGACGTGACGAAGAGAAGTGCCGTGACTTGAAGAAAAGGTTGCGGTGAAATAATGACGGTAAAACTCTAACAAATATTTGAATCTAATGAAGGCAATTGAGATTACGTATGGGATACAATGAAGAAGACCGTGTGTGTAGTACATCACAGAGAACTGTTCAATAAGAGCATTTTGCAAAGTTGCAGGACACGTGGAAGTACGTAGGGCACCTACGGGCATGCATTCAATAATGTTACAGGTGTATATAAGTTCTTGCAGAGTACGTCGTCTTTGATTATGTAAGACATCACCCTTTCATCCTTAACATCATTACGCTCTAACTTGAATCAAGAGTTCGTCCGTTGCCTCTTTCACTCAGAAACTCCTCTCTCCCAATTATCAAGTTGCTCTCCATACTGAGTATTTGAGTTGAAAGAAAAGTGAGGTGAAGGTGAGCTCGTTCCAAATTCGCGAGAGTGATTCTCCTTGTTCTCAAAAGTGGGAAGGTTCATGAAGTGAAGGGGGTTTGCATAACTGGAGCACATCGGTTCTTACGTACAATGCTATACTTCCCTCCAAAGAACAAAGTTGTTTGAAGATGATAATACGTTTATAATCCGCTTCTATTTCACACATCAAAAACAGGAAAGACGGCACAGTACGTTTGCTTTTTAATGCTTTTAATATTCACATTAACACGGCTATATTAACGATTCGGGAAACGACCACTCACATGTGTAACTACATACGAAACACCCGTGAAACCTGATGTTTTGGTCAGTATTTCCGACAATTTCCTGGCTCCGAAACCCATTCCGTCCGATTCAGCATCGAAAAATACCAGTAAACGATGCGATACACGACCTGCCTACAACGGACCTACGAAAATTGACATTTTCTAGGCGACGCTAGAAGAAGTGACAAGTCGAGCTGAAGGGTGGTTGAAGTGATGCGGAACACAGTGCGGGAAATGAGCGCAGGCTAGGGAGAGAGTATAACTTATGCTACATGTCCCGCGATTTACTTCAACAAAATTCACCTCACTATGTTAACTGTGATTTTACTGCTTTCCATCAAGGCGCAGTACTACTCCTTCTGAGACACGCTGTATTCGACTCTGCATCAACGGATACCCAAACACCACTCACATAATTACAAATACCGTTTTTGGCTAATTTTTCCAACCATTATTTGCTCATCACAACCATGGGACGTGTAAATCCTGATTGGAATTTTTGTGCGGAAGGACGGATTATTTAGACCATTTTAAAGACAAAATATGGCGTTTTATTTAAACAACCATGGAGGCATAAGGCCCATAAGGCCCTCTCTTACGTCAGCCCTGGCAATATACAGATATAATAAATAAACCACTTCTGGAGTATTGTCTTTTTCTGTGACTTGTGAGTGCTATTCCATTTTCTTCCACACATCCCATCCCTCTAAAAGCGCGTTTTTGCATGAGTTTTAGAACGATGTTATGCTCACCGATAGGTCAAAGAAATCCGGGTTCTCATTAAAAATGCGGATAGCTGTGGCCGTGAAGGACTTATTGAAGATTGCGGTTCGAAGGCGGCGTATTTAAATAGGCCACATCGTGTCTCGTGTTGGTGGATTGTGTGAAGAAATGCGAAGTTTTCGGCAAGATAGGGAGGGTGTTAGAATGTCAAGCTCTTAAATAGGAGCAGAGCGACAGCGTATCTGATTTTCTGCATGATCTTCAGCCACCCCAATCTTCTATAGTACGGTGTAACGTGCTCGTGCAACTTTAACCTGTATGCAACTCGTACTAGAGTATTGTGTTCACTCAGGAGCTACCAGTTGCTCACCATTAACTGAGGTTATGAGCGACGAGTGCTTGTACCACCTTGAGTCGGACGTGGTACGGAAAATCTGCAGAGAGTAGTCGAAGATGGTACAATGATCTAAAAATGTTCGCTGTTATCCTCGATACCTACGGCCACCAAGAAAGTGTGTGGGTCATAGTGATTCCTAGGTTACTAAGTTTGTCATTCTAAGAGGTTCTTGTTGCTTATTCGAACAGAAGGGATCTCTCTAAGGTTGATACCCGAGAGTCTAGTGTACCCACACAGCATGGCTTTGCATGTTAGCACTTCTAGCGCTCGATTTAATGCTTGTACCAGCTCGACGGCTCGTGAGACCTCTCGAAACAGATGAGCCTGTAGGTCGTCTGCGTACAGCATATATCAGCTCTTCTTAAAAACCTTGTGACACTGCGTTTATTGCAAGCATGAAGAGCAGCGCAGAGAGAACACAACCTTGGGGTACTCCGGTCCGGATATCAAGACTAGCGGGTAGCTTCCCGTCAGGTCGTTTGACACTGAGTTCGCCATTCGATCAGAACGCCGGATACCCCAACAGAGCCAAGGATTGCCATAAGCAGGTCGTGTTGGACTTTATCGAAAGCCCGCGAGAAGTCAATCATGACAAGCACCGTTACTCTCTGATCATCCATGCCGTGCCGGATGTCATTAAAAAAATGAGAGCAGTCTAAATGTTGTGGCCAGTGCGGTATGCCGACTGCATTGGGTCAATGACAGTATTCTCCGAGAGAGAAAGAGAGAGAGAGAGATATAGATAGAGAGAGATATAGATAGAGAGATAGATAGATAGATAGATAGATAGATAGATAGATAGATAGATAGATAGATAGAGAGAGAGAGAGAGAGAGAGAGAGAGAGAGAGAGAGAGAGAGAGATTTGATTTTTAGTTTATTTAATCACCAGGGTACAAATAGGGCTATAAAGCCCTCTCTTACTTTGACCCTGGAAGAGCTATTACAGGTTTATTCTGATATTAATAAAAATTAATAAATAAAACTAACATACTCGTGCATGAACTTCTTAAAAGTACTGAGGTTATACAATATTTACATCTACAAAGTCAAAATAAATAAATAAATTGAAAACGAACAAATAACTAAATTGAAAACACACCATGGGACTCATTAAAAGAACAAAGTAACGGTGACCTAATCTTCTACATATTTAGTAAGTAAATGGTCTTTGTAATTGGTCTTAAATGCTTTAACTGATAAAGCGGTGTTGAAAAATTCGGGGGTCTCATTATATAATCGGATGCTGTTTGCTGTAAATGATTTATTAAAGATACTTGTTCTGTGAAGAGGGATTTGAAATGTTGCCTGGCATTACGGGTACTACGTAAATGGATGTCACCCATTGTGACATAGAAGTTTCTAAGATAAGTTGGTGTGGAAAATTTTAGAATTTTAAATAACTGTACTGCGGTCCCCAGTTTAATACGCTCAGCAATTTTCAACCACATCAATTTTACATAAAAAGGTGAGACGTGTTGGTCAAGCTTCAACCGATACAAAAATCTGATGACAGCATTTTGTGCTTTTTGTAAAGTGTGGATCTGTTCCTTATTGAGGTCGCAAAAAGCAGAGGTTGCGTAGTCAAAATTGTGCATCACTAAGGCTTGAACTAGTTCCAGGCGAGACTGGAAGGGAAAATCAATTGCCATTCTAATGAGTTGCTACAGACTTCTGTATTCATTTTTGCAAATGGCCGTAACACGAATCGACCATGTCAAGTTCTGAGTCATAAGTATACCTAAATTTTTGACCTCTTTCACATATTCCAAGTTCACATTGTTGATCCTGATCTTAGGTAAGCTATCTAAATTGACATTTGACAGAAGTCTGGAATAGCCCATTACTAACGCCTTACATTTCAGTTCTTTGACTTTCATACAATGCCTATCACACCAATTGGCCAATTTTGTCATTTCACCGTTTATTACTACAACCGCACTTTCTATGTCGATCAAGTCACAAGCTAGGTAGACCTGCAAATCGTCCGCATATAGCATATAAGAACTTTTCTCAAGGACGAGAGGCTGTGGATTAATTGCTCATGAGAAGATCAGAGCTGACATCACGCTCCCCTGGGGCGTTCCGGCCTTTACCTCCAGCCAATCTGACGATCTACCATCTGGAGTCCGCACACGCTGAGTCCTGCCCGTCAGGTAAGATCTGAACCACGCGACCAGTCTATCCGCCAAGCCCAACGAGCGCAGCATGGCCAACAATAAATCATGCTGCACACGGTCAAAAGCGCGGGAAAAATCTATCATGACTAAATTAGTCAACTTCCGCTGATCCATGTTCCTTCTAATGTCGTCACACACCTTCACCAGTGCTGTTTCTGTACTGTAACCTTTTCTATATGCTGATTGGTGCTCATTAATTATTTTCTTTTCATTTATGTAGTTCATTACTTCACGATACACTATTTTATCAAACACTTGTCCGGCGGAACATAGAATATTAATGCTTCTAAATTCGGAAACTTGCGCCGGTTTATCGCACTTTTTTAACGGTAACACTAGAGATTCTTTCCAGACCCGAGATAGACTCCCAACTCAAGTGAGCAGTTATAAATGTGGCAGAGGACCGGGACTATGGTAGAGACTGGGACTGGGACAGGGACTGGGAGAGAGAGGGAGAGAGAGAGAGAGAGAGAGAGAGAGAGAGAGAGAGAGAGAGAGTGAGAAAGAGAGAGAGAGAGAGAGTGAGAGAGAAAGGGGTATAACAAAATTTTCCTGACCGATAACATAAGTGAATAATTGTGAATGAATAATAAACCAAGAACTGCAGAAAAGTCGCTTTTCGTAGAAAAGTTCGACGATTTATTGTGCTGCTCGTGTCATTTTTGGACAAATGACTAATTCGTAACATTTTTTTCATTATTTGGGACTGTCCATACTCTAAAGTTGATAAACTTCGTGGGAGCCGTTTTTAAGAAAAATGGTAAATAGTGTTTTCATCAATGCGATAACTATAGTTAGTTTTAAACCGATTTTGTTCACACCCTGGTTTAGGCGTTCTCAAAACACACCCTGGCGATGAGTTCTCAAAACATACCCTGGCGATGAGTTCTCAAAACCATCTGAGGATCGTGCACAATGCGAAGGTGTATCAGAGGGTACGAAGTGAACGAAAATAACTGTCTTCGATCGTCAACATTGATAAACGGTTATTAGAATGTTGTCGATAGACGTATTCGTGGAAACACAGTGAACGGAGATGTAGCTTTAGAACAAAGCATATTTTTTTCTCAACTGTTTCGACAAATAGCTCCAACGATTTGGATCAAAAGAGGAGAGTGGTCGTTGTTGATGTAAGCGTGGTTGGCATAACTATGGCACAATTGTTCTTCACAACGGATTAGACTATTTGGGAAGATGGTGGCTGTTGCCTGAATGGAAAGAGGTGTCAATAGTTTGGAGCCGTTGGCCTAGCACGGTCATGAGCCGGCGTTGGATGAACGGGAAGGCCGCTGTAGTGAAATACGCCTTGCTACTGGAGCTGCGGATGCCATTACAGTAGAATCAGAGGCCTCACACAGGAAAAGGGTACAATGAATAAGTCTCGAATGAAGCATGGCTTTGTTTCCTGAGGGTTAATTGCTTTCGGCTTTGGTTTATTGTTCTCGGGATCTCCCCCTGCCCTCGCCCCATCTCGCACCCCCTAAACTGGACAATTCCAAACTCTCCGTTTGAAAAGGATTTCGATTCTCGAAATGCTGGCGTGTCAAAACGTTCCGAGTGTAAATTATCACTTAACGAGACTACACCTTTAACCGTTCCCTTTTCGTCCGCCGCGTTTTCATCCGGCTTTTCATCTTTTGTTGGAGACTCTAACAACTCTCGGCGACAATAGAGTTTTTCGAAGAATGGCCGAAGGCCTCAAATAATCCTATTGCCCGGCTCGAATGAGCCAATAGAGGCTGGCCATCATATGTCGTTGAAGATACCCCCCAGCAACAAAGCGACTAACGTCCACTCACTGGTATCCAATAAGTTATAATGAGGCAGGCGTTCGATTGTGGAAAACCGACACTGTACGTGTTCCTGAAATACCGTATTTGTAACTCAGTCGTCAAGAGCCGGTTCCCGAAGTGGAGAGAAGGCCACAAAATAACATTCGGTGATTCACGATTATTTCAGGGGAAAGTGAAAACAGGATTTCCATAGGAAAAGAGGAAAGCTCCAGTCGAGCATCCCTCCCCTTCCCTCCAGGGCGGATTATGATGGATCATCGGAGTTCCTAACTTCGAAGGAAAACCCATACTAAAATTTACGTTTTGTATGATTTTGGTCGAAATATTGGGTGAGTTATTGGGCTCCTCTCGCCATTTCCCTACTGAGGAAAACAATCTATTTATGAAATTTCTAATATATTGCTCAAATCTCAAATATAAAATAGATACCGAATTTATTACCGTTTGGATGTTTGTCATTGCCTGCATCAACAGTTGTTGACAAGGAGTACCAGATTACGTAGATGGAGGATGAAATATTGCAAACACATTCTCTCGATGTGATGGCTACCGTCGGGAAATGAAGAATTGTACTGAGGTAGTTTGGAGATGCTTTTGAAGAGCTGCTGACTCAGGCAAAAATTACGGCAAATCGCGTGGAGCTCCGATCCACAATTCCCGACTTACGTCGAGAATTATGGACTAATGTCTTAATCACTAGACTGCGATCGCCCAGTGCCTTTAGTAGGAGTTAGTCAGTACAGAACTAGCGGTGATGCTGTGCCTGGTCTTCAGGAAACCTAACCTTTACAGAAAAGTCAATTTGAACATGAAATGCGTCGGCTTCAAGCGCGCGTTGGGATTTGATTCCCATGCAGCAACCTGCAGGTAAGGTGGGCATGCACTGCTACGTTTGAATATGCCTCCCCCCTCCCCCCCCGCCCAAACACATTTGCCCTCGGCTCAATTTCTGAGTCAGTGGTCTTTTTTCTAATTACGAACACTTTGTTTCATTCCCCCATTAACAGTTTTCTCTATTCAGCGTAAAAACTGTACATATCGACTTTGAACTCTCGCATTATCGTTCCTATCATGTTTGGGAGTGCCTGAGTAGTTACAACATGTGGTTTTGTGTGAACCCTCCCTACCGCCAACTAATGTATGACGTCATCCCCCCCCCTCACCAACTCCACAGCTGGTGTGAAGTCCCCCCCCCCGTCACCACCACAACTGATCTGACGTGACCCCTCCTATCAACTACAGCTGATCTGACGTAAGCCCCCACCCAGCCACAAACAGCTGTGAGCCTCCCCCTCCTATCAACTACATCTGACCTGATGAAATCCCCCTCCCCACATTCGCATTAGTGTAACTTCTGAGTGGATGAATCCCCTCATGTGACGTCACTCAGAAGTAGAGCCAATTGTTGGGGCATGACGTCACACGGGGGGATTCATAGTGGTGGGGGATGTGACATCACAGGGGGGGATCCTCTCAGAAGTTACACTGATGCTGACGGAGGGAGGGGGGGTTCGTCAGGTCAGCTGTAGTTGATAGAAGGGGGGCGACATCAAATCAGCTTTGGCGGTGAGGGGGGGGGGTCACGTCAGATCAGTTGCGGTGGTGGCGTCATACATCAGCTGGATGTGGGGAGGGGGGGCTCTGACGTCATCAACCCAGAAGTGCCATAGACCTCACTACTACCGTCTTTTTCAATTTACGACATGCTGCACTGGTGACAGTGTTGGGATAATTAACATTTACTAAAAGTCGTCAAACGAGCTCGGCTCATTCAAAAGGGTGCCGTGAGTGCTGAAGCGATAGTGAAGGCCTCAATGTTCTGAACCATCGATTTCAAGTGGAGCAAATCGCCAAGAGTAGGGAAGTTATCTGGATGCAGTGACCTTGGCTTCAACAGAGGTCGACAGTATTGAAAAAACATAGTCATTGGGAAGATTCAAGGTCTCTGGCAGACCCGAATCATTGACATCTAGCAGCTCGTGACACCGTGGTGTTATGGCAACATCAAGTTGATGGCCTACTGGCCTTACTTTCCTCACCTGCTTCCTGCAACGACATCTTGAAGGCGGCAGCTTCAAGTCCTGCGTTGGCTGGAGCTGCACTAAACGTTTTCACCAACGTAGATAATCCTCAATCCTACTTCCCACTGCCACTGAGAGGTTTGGCGTGCGTCATGAAAAACATCGTTACCATATGCTCCAACCCAACAACCAAACGAGAGTCTTCAAGTGTAACAGTAGACAAAAAACCTCGCCAGGCGTGCAGATTTGATTAGTTGCTAACATGAAAAAAGCGCCGAATGCGCGTGGGACTAAGCAAAAACCTCCGCTGAAAAGGCTGAAAGAGCTATTGAGTTCGAAAAATACCATTCGAGAACGCAATCGACTCAAATTCGATATTAAGCCCGCAGACTAACTTGGAACGCCAAAATAAGGCTAAACTGTGACGAAAATTGAGTTTACTGCCGTTAATTCTTTATAAATCTTGCTCGTATGCCACAAGCGTTCTCAAAACGAAAGAGCATAAATTCTGGAAGTTTAAGCGCTGCCAGTTTCTACGTCAAACGTTAAGTTATAGTCCACATTCCATATGAACTGAGTGTAAACTAGATTGAATTAGTAGCTAGAACGAACGTTCCACCAAGGATTGTTGCGTGACTCGACATTTTTCTCGATTCATTGGTTCTCAGTAAGGAGATTTGAAGAAAACTTAATTTACTTCTTTCCTTACCCGTTCAATCGAAGGAATTCTACGTGAGCTCGACAAACTTTTGTTTTAAGAGTAATGTCGAAAGACAACCCTCATCGCGACGGGAAAATGCGCTCTTGAATGTTCAAAATAACCCGAGACCTTAACCGTCTGGGAAAGAGAGGAAGGTTCGTATTGTGGTGGTGGACTGAGGGGTTCGCCATAACTCGTCATTTTCGCTTTAGAGGATAAAAGGCTTACCCACGCTTAGCCGACGTTTTCCACCTCTGAACGCTTTTCAACCAATAATTGATTTACTATTTTTAAGTACTGAAGCCAAATTTCGTCGCTTCGTCGAAGTGTTTTTGGGACTTCTTTTTTTTCATGTAGTGACCTCCATTCCAATCAGCAGAATTCAATGAATTTACTCGAGAGTGGGAAATCAAACATACTATAACCAGTCCGGGCGTGAGTAGGTCTAACGGAATGCCGGAAAGTGGTGTAAAAATGTTTAGAAACCTACTAAAATGTAACAATTCAAGAAACGATTCTCACATTGCAAAACTTTACTATCAAATTACCCCGAAAGGTCTAATTTCATCCTCAGTATGATTACTGACGACTTCAGTGCACCTATTAGCAAAACAATACTGAGGCCGAAAGTGGCGAATTTTAGTCAACACTCGGTAAGTGAAACGATGGGGGCCCCAGACTTTTTGGAGTGGTTCATATACCCTATGAGCGTTATCAAACTATAATTTTATGGACACTTGATTGGACTACAACATCAATTTTTATGAAGATCCTAGTAACTTTTAACGCATAAGGAAATATCTGGTGCGTAGCAACACACAACTTTCCGCCACCCCCGTAATTTCGAACGCCAGCTACATATGCGGGCGCTATATCTTCGTTCAACGCATTTTTACAGAAACATTTATGGAGAACAAAATGTAGGGACTAGTTAGCTGAGAGTACTTCGGATGTTTGCTCGAAATCGTTAGAGCCGTTTTTGAGAAAACTGGAATACTGATAAAGTAATATTCGACAAATCTCCTTTTCTGAGTTAACTTGGCTTATATCTCCGTTCAACATGTATATACAGAAATAATTATACAAAACAAAATGGGAGTATGTGTGACTCAAATACACTCCATTAAGAATTATCACATCTGGTGAAGAAGTTACCCTGGAATTGACGGAAATATTCAAAAAAACGTTATTTTCGACACATTTTGATTTTTATCTCTGTTCAATGGACTGTCAGAGGAACATTTATTGAGAACAATATGTAGGTACTAACTATTTGAAAACATCCTGTGAGTTTTGTGAAAATCGCTGGAACCGTTTTGCCAAAAAGCGTAAAAAACCTATTTTTGCTTCATGGGCCTATATCTCCGTTTATCGTATTTTCATCGAGATATGTATGGAGAAGAAAAGTTAGATATTGATTAGGAGAAGATAATTTGAAAGTTTAATCAAAATCGTTGTAGCCGTTTTCGAGAAAAATGCGAAAAACCCTAGTTTTTGGTACATTTTCGTCCCCCCCCCCTTCCCATCGGCCGAAATCGTCCATAACCTTATTTTGGTGTCTACAAAAATAACTAACAACACAAAAAAAGAACCAGCTCAATCGTATCAGCCGTTCTCCCGCAAATCGAACTACAGACACACACACACACACACACACACATACACACGGACCACGCGCCGAAATTAGGTTTTTTAGACTCAGTAGGCCTCAAAACGTAAAGATCTGAAGAAAACCCAATTTTTTTTTGAGCCGATTACTATACTTTCCTTCCCTTCGGGTAGCGGAAAGTAAATTACATAACTTTCCTTTCTACTTCGTAGAGCCAAGGAAAGTAAAAATGGCACTAAAATTTAGTCGAAATGTTTCGTAATTTATCATTTCTGCTCGCGTCATTATCCCACAAATGAGAATTGTATAGCGAATTAACTCGGCAGCGATCTTAGGCAGGGGAGAGTTGGGAGTGCGTTTGTGGTTTCGACGCGGATTCCGACTTGTCTGGATGAGTCGTAGAAAGCCATTTTTTATACGAACAGCCAGGTTTCTGTTTCTCTGGTATTCAATGACAGAAACTTCGTACCACTTGGTGTGAATTGCAGGAAGTCAGGGGATGAAAAATTGGGATGAGGTGGATAAGAGCGCGTGTAGGCATTCCAGGGAATGAGGAGGCCGACAAACTCCGCGTAACAGAAGCTGTGTAATGCGTTATAGAAGGAGATTCGGGCGAGTGAGAGAGTATTTGACGGTCAACAGAGGATGGGAGGCGCGCGAGGGAGTTTTCCCATCTAACCAGTTGGAGCTGAGTATGTTACCCCTTGGAGGTTTAGCAACGACCGGACGCCTGACTGCCGTTGCTCAGTATCTTCCGTCAATCAGGACTGGATGTACTTGATCTACGATTGCCCAGTCCTAGAGGATCCTCAACGTCGCCAGCAGTGGGTATGTACATCACACGATGATGGCGCCAATACTCTTTAATAGTTTGATTTGTCTTACCAACAGGAGCTGATTATGTTTTCAACCGCCTATGTGCAGCTATTTGTGAATGTGCAGAATGTGTATTAAACAGCCTACGCTCGTAATCGCTGTGGGTGCAAGCGCACATAACAATTGTTTTTTTAACTACTGCAAACAACCGTTTCCCCAAATATTGTTTTTCGGGCTCTCTTGCAACGATGAGCGTCATGATAGTAGAAATGGAGCCTACGTGGAAATATATTAATTCGTTCCAGACCAACAATAGACTCTCAAGTGCCCATAGCCAATTCATAGTTGCTCTTGCAGTAAACAATCGCCGTAAATTAACCTGTTGTTGTGTACAGTAGCTGGAGCGCCAACTCTGTCACCACTTCCCCTGTACCTATATAACGATCAATAACGTCGAAGCTAAAGAAAGGAAAACAGCCGATGTGGCCATAGTCCTCGAGATTGTTGCCCGGATCGCGACATAATTTGTAGTTATTATTGTTTCCTGTTTTCGCTAAGGACTTTTCGTTTCAAATCGTTCAAACAACTGCCCTCCACAACATGGAAACATTTTGCGATTCTAATAGCATTAGCACTAATCTAATTAATTAGTTTAGATGAACTTTGATCATGAGAAGAAACCTCGGGCCGACGAGAAGTACATGAGCAGGACTTATAAAGAAAAAAATGCAGCAAATTATTACACAACGGTTTATTATTCTCTTGCACAGCTTGACGTAGTCTCACACCTCCAAAACCCATTTCATTCGATTCATGTCCGAAAAATACCAGTAAACCATACGAAACATGATTTGACTACAAGGCAACGACGAAAAATAAGTATTCCAGGCGTATGTAGGCAGTTGAGACGACATGGCAAGACGGCTGGAAAGTGGTTTTAAGGAGTACAAATGATGTACCGATTACTTTCGCTGTAGTTATTGTCCACGAGTTCTTTCAAATAGTAGACTTTGGCTCACTATAATTATGCGATTTTACTGTTTTCGGTCTAGACGCAGTCCAACACCTCTGAGAATTGTTTCATTCGATCCAGCATCTAAAAATACCTAGAAAATGGTACCGACGAAGAGAACCTTAAATCCTACTTTGCACTGACAAATGCTTTGGAAGAAAGATTTGTTTGGCCTGCCTCATCAAACACATGTCGAAGAGTCACACAACACTCCTCGACGCAATGGCGCTACTAATTCAATCTAGTTTACACTCAGTTCATGTGGAATATGGACTGTAACTTAACGTTCGACGTAGAAACTGGCAGCGCTTAAACTTCCAGAATTTATGCTCGGCCACTGTTGAGAACGCTAGTGGTAAGGAATTAACGTCAGTAAACCCGATTTCCGTCTGTTCAGCCTTATTTTGGCGTTCCACGTTAGTCTGCGGGTTTTTTTTCGACACAAGGGCTGCTGTCCAATAAATCTACTTGATGGAAGTCTAATGTCCGGCATGGAATACTTAGGGTTAGTAAAACGGTTTTAGTTTCACCAGCGATTTTATGTATAGCAGTATTGTACAAAGAGAAAGCCTCACGGATCACATTCATAGCATGAGAGGTTATCGTTTGTGTTGCTCAGCTGAGAACATTTATTGAAAAAGTTTTTTTCTCTTGTTACGGGACGAACCAAACCCTTCGATTCAGCGGAGGCTCGCCCGGGGCATTTATGCTGACTGGGCACCTCAAATGCCCCGTTTCGCCTGAGACTTCGCAGCGGTGAGTTGAATCCGAGCTGGTTCCCTCGTCACCGTGTTGCACTTGAAGGTTCTTCTAATGCGATGGGAATTTTTGATCCCCCACCTTCAATTTTTCTGCCCTACTGCTGTGACCTACTCTCTCACCCGTCATTATGTTCGAACGTTGTCCGTTCTTGACGAACAGTTGAACACAGCTTTGTGTTCAATCGACGACAGCTACTTGGAGGAATGCAGGACAGCTGTAAAGGAGCTTCTGGGGTACCAGCATCTCGGGCACATATACATAGATAAGGTCAATGTTTATCTAGCAGCGAAGAAGGATGAACCTACGGATGGATCAATAGCGACATCTTCCGGCGTGTCTGTCCCCGAACAACCTCGCAAACACCGAGTCCGGGGAAACCACGCGCCTCCAAAATGGCCCAGTCAACACAAACCCACAACGCCAGAGCCACATCCCTGCCCTATCTGCGGCAAGCATCATGGGGTAAAGAAGTGCCCACGTTTCCTCAACTCCAGCCAGGAGGCTCGAAGAATCTACGTGGAAGAGCACAATCTGTGTACGAATTGTCTGGCAGCCTCACACACGCTGAAGAGCTGCCACGCCGCGTGCACATGTGAATGCTGTCAACAAGGGCCCCACCCCATGAGGCAGGATGCCACACTTGTTCCCAAAAGTGCAACTAACCACTGCATGGTATACGCAGCATCTTCGCTCTGCACTACCCCTTCTGGAACACCTGAGGGCAGGTGTCCTCTGAGGAGGAGGGAGACTTCGACTCCCCTTACTCAGCGAATCGTCTTTCGCCAAGAGATGTACCGATTCTCTGAACCATGGATGTCGCAGCTGCATGGGACGAAGACGTACGATCCACACATCTCAAGATGATTACGTCAGAGACATTGTGAGATGACTGTATATTTGCATTTATTCAATACTCCCACCACAAACAGCACCCTTTTGGAACTTTGATCAAAATTATCTCTCGCTCACTATGCTCAAGATTTGCTTCCCTTTTGTTGGGTGGACAGCAACGCCCTGAACAGCAGTGTTCACGAGTACCTGAGGACAGGCACTTCATCAAGGGCGGAGTGGTGTTACGGGACGAATCAAACCCTTCGATTCAGCGGAGGCTCGTCCGAGGCATTTATGCTGACTGGGCACCTCAAATGCCCCGACTCGCTCGAGACTTCGCAGCAGTCAGTTGAATCCGAGCCGGTTCCCTCGACGCCGTACTGCCCGCGCTCGCGTTCGCCCCCACTCAGTTCCCCTGTCTGTGGTGGTAAAACTGTCTCCGACTGTAATTGAGAATAAAACTCTGTTCCAATTGCATTCGCCTTCCATCGTACTAACCCGACTCACCTAGTGCGACATCGTCGCGGTATTAATCCCCCCCCCGTAACACTCTATATCGGCTGTTATGATACTGGATAAATTCAGCTCCAAACGATATAACTACCGTATGATTTTCATCTGCGAGAAAATGACGAGAGTGGCACAATCGTTCGATCGAATATTTCGACGAAAAGCCTTTTCAGTGCAGTTTTTTTCTTTGTCCCACGTGCGTTTTTCATGAAACTTTCAGCAACTAATCAAAGCTGTTCTCCATTAAATCTAGAACAACGTTCTACATAAAAACTGTCGGCGCTCAAGGTTTTGGAATTTATTGCGTCGCTTCCGCTTGTGCCGCGACCATTATCGAGGAATCAATGCATGGGAGATTCATAATTCCATCAAGACAATTTAATAAAAAGTGTTCACTGCTTTAGAATTGTCGAGTAAAAACTGTGGGAAATGATAGTAAGTCAACTTGATAGTTCATTATACTACCTAAAAGATGGACGTTTAATAACGGTCATTAAATAATCGGGGACAATCTCAGAAATTCCGGAATTCAAGCTACCGTCGTTTCGTTAACTAACTTTTTTCACATTGTTTTCCCTTATAGATCCCACTCCACACACGACCCTACAAAAATCATGTTGACAGTCTCATCAATCACGTGAACGATTGACCTAGCGGCAACTCACAAATTCTGGAAACCTTAAATGCTACCAGCTTCAACGTAGAATGAAAAGTCGTATGAACTGAATTATTAGCTGGAATTATTAGTTCGTGGAACCGAAGGAAGTTGTGTGGTGCGTTGCATCGGGTATTTTGAAAGCCTCTGAACTAAAAGACGGGAAGAGCTGGGGGAAAAAAAAAAATTAAAAACTGCCAGCCGATTACATTGACTTTCGGCGTCGCACGGTTGAGGAACGTGGGAAGAATATGAAAACTGTGGAAGGTTTTTCTAGCTAGAACTAGGAAACTTGGAAATCAGGTTACAAGAGGAACAACTATGTCCGAGGACCAAGTTATAAAGTTGTTCCGCAGTCGACGGTGTTCGTTCGGGCAAGTTAAGGCGGCTGCCGGCCTTGTTTTGTTTGTTCCAGGAAGAGCTGCATTCAAGCGTTACAGCATTTTCGTGGACCAAGTTTCCCAGGAACGACGGATAGTGTCACAGTAATTAAGAATACCAAGATTCGAATTTTTTGTCGCAGTGAGTTAATGTGAGAACGATTTATAGCAAATGACCCAGTAAAGACGTTATACCGATGGCTGGTTTCGTCAGTCGCTCTCGGTGAACGTAGTGAGCGGCAGAAGGAATTGTAACAATAAAACAAAATAAATAAATGAAAGGAGACGAAGAGGTCAATAGTGAGGACTTGAAATCACGAAGCTCCTTTTTTCTCTCCGGCCGTATCACTATGGCCAACCACTCGTTGGCCCATTGTTCTCTTGTATTCTCCCTTTGAGTGTTGCGCAGGTGAAAGGAGCCCGACACAAGGGACGGCGAGCTCTTGAGAGAACACTTCTGGACCGCGTAACGATCTCAACGCGTTACTCCGCGTCTTAAGGTTCAAACGAGTAATTGCCAACAAACTGCGGAACCCCTTTTCTTAGCGCTCTCTCATCTTAAAATTCGCCATGACTAAGGCACATCAAAGTGCGTGTTGCAAACCTTCATTCTACGAAATTCGGCGTTAAAGGCTCCTCGAGAAAGAACGCGTTTCGGGGAAAGAAAAGTAAATAAGGTCTGCAGATCATGAACTTTGATGGGATGTTTAGAATACAAGTTAATATAACATGAAAATAATCTGAAGTTGTAAATAAATAGTAATAACAATAACACAACAAGTTCGAGGGCTTCTTGCAAATTTCTATTCGGCGGTCAATGCTCATTCCTGCCCTCGCTGTTCAAGAAGAAACGTTTATGCTTTGCATAGTATCGCACAACTTCCTCAACCACGCTGACTTCAACTGTCTGCTTTATACGTTCAACGAAAATGAGCACAAAGAACAAAATGTAGGTACTAATTAGCTGAACGCACCTCAGTTTGATCAAAATCATTTTAGCTTTTTTCGCGAGACAGTATTTGATATCCGTCAAACCCTATTTCCTAATCTTTATTGACTTACCTCTCCGTTCAATTGGTATATACAGGGTGAGTTGTGAGGTAAAAAATGTGGGTATAGGTCGTTAGATGGGCTTCCGTCAGGTTTATAAAATTAGGTTGAGTATCAACAGCGGAAATGGCAAAATTGAGTAAGTAAAAGTAAAAACGAGCGGTCCGTAGAAACACACAACTTTCCGCAATCCCTTTGAGTTCGAACACCACCTACATATGCGGGCGCTATATCTTCGTTCAACTCATTTTTACAAGAACATTTATAGAGAACAAAATGTAGGGACTAGTTAGCTGAGAGTATTCCGTAAGTTTGATCGAAATCGTCTGAGCTGTTTTTGAGAAAATTGGAATACAGATAAATTAAGTTCGACAAATCTCCTTTTCTCAGTTAACTTGGCTTGTATCTCCGTTCAACATATATGTACGGAAATAATTGTGGAGAACGAAATGTGGATATGGTTAACTATAAGACACTTAGAATTTATTACATCTGGTGAAGCAGTTACCCTGGAATTTACAGAAATGTTCGGAAAAACGTTATTTTCGAAACCTTTTTATTTTTATCTCTGTTCAATGAACGGTCGGAGGAACATTTATCGAGAACAATATGTAGGTATTAACTATTTGAAAACATCTTGAAAGTTTGGTGATAATCGTTGAAGCCGTTTTGCCAAAAAGCGTTAAAAACCTATTTTTGCTTTATAGGGCTATATCTCCATTCGCCGTATTTTCATGGAGATATGTACGAAAAAGAAAAGTTAGGTATTGATTAGTAGAAGGTAATTTGAAAGTTTAACCAAAATCGTTATAGCCGTTTCCGAGAAAAATGCGAAAAATCCTAGTTTTTGGTACATTTTCGACCCCACGAAAATGATCATAATGTGAGGATATCGAGGATATCGTGTGAAATATGAGGATAATCGTTTCCTTCCCATCGGCCGAAATCCTCCATAACTTTATGTTGGTGTCTACGAACAAAACAAAAAAATAACCAGCTCAAGCGGATCTCCCGCAAATCGAACTACAGACACACACACACACACACACACGGACCACGCGCCGAAATTACGTTTTTTTAGACTCAGTAGGCCTAAAAACGTAAAGCTCCGAAGAAAACCCAATCTTTTTTTGACACGATTACTACACTTTCCTTTCCCTTAGGGGTAGCGGAAAGTAATATGCGGTTTTTGAGGCTGTACGGTGCCGAAGTGAGGTTTTGGTTTGTAATTCATTCTACTCTGATTTCTCTACAATTCTCCCCTCAAAATTAGACACTTTACGGTTCATGGCATCAGGATTCCGAATAAGTCTAAAAAAACTGACGTTTCGTACAAAAATCTCATTTGGTATCTGGTTGTGCAAAAAACGCAATTTCGGCAGTTTTATCGCAATTATGCCGTGTTTGGGATTATCTTCAATGTGATTTTAGGGGCTTGGTCGAATGGAATGAGTCTCAAAAGTGAACGACTGCGTCAAGATCAAAAAACGGTGAAATTACAGTGACTGTATTGAATCAAATTCTAATAACTAAAAGAACTCGCGGGGCAATACAGCGAAAGTAATCGTTTCATTAAGTCACTCCAACAACCCTCCAGGTCCAATCGAGACGTCTTGCCAATTCCCTACAGAGACCCATAGTCGCCTGGTATATGAGTATGTAATTTTCGTCCGCCCATTGTAGTCAGGTTATTTTTCGTATGATTTACTGGTATTTTTTGGGGCTGAATGGAATGGGATGGTTTTGAGAGGTGTGAGACTACGTTAAGCTGTTCAAGAAAATAATAAACCGTTGTGTTATAATATGCCGGGTTTTTTAGGAGTTGGCTTCATAACGTTAAGATCTGGAGAATGTCCAGGTTTTTTCTCTCAGACGATTGCCACACTTTCTTTACCGCTTGGGTAGTGTAATGGAGCGCCGCGACACCAAGGTTGACAGGACATGTGGAAAACTTGCCTCGGGCACCATTTCTGGGAGCGAGAAAGGGAGAGATGAAGTTAAAATGGAGAAGAATAGTTGATGAATGAAACGAGCGAGACAGGACTGTATTGGATGTGTACTTGTGTACATTCGAAGTAAGGCAACTAGGATATCTTAACTGGAACCAAACCCTTCGATTCAGCGGAGGCTCGTCCGAGGCATTTATGCTGACTGGGCACCTCAAATGCCCCGACTCGCTCGAGACTTCGCTGCCGTCAGTTGTAACCGAGCGGGTTCTCTCATTGCCGTGTCGCCTGCGCTCGCGTTTGCTCCCACCCAGTTCCCGGTTTGTGGTGGTAAAACATCTCTGAATGTCATTCACGAATAAAACTCCTTGTTCGAATAGCATTTGGCTTCTATCGTACTACATCCCGACTCACCTAGTGCGATACAGCTTCCAATATTAATCTCCCCTGGAACAATATGTAATTTAAGCAACACATATAGTCTCTGGATCGTTGATGGTAGCAGCCCTGACCATGGGAAGGGAAATATAAGAAAACCCATCGAAGGGAAAGTACGTTGTTGGCTCTAGAAATGCCCAGCCTTGTTACTTTCCTTGGCTCTACGAAGTAGAAAGGAAAGTTATGTAATCGGCTGAAAAAAACAATTTTGAGTTCTCTTCAGATCTTGACGTTTCAGACCCCCCTGAGTCCGAAAAACACTATTTGGGAAAATGGTGTGTGTGTGTGTGTGTGTATGTCTGTGAACGGTTTTTAGAGAGAACCTTCGTACCGAATCAACTGAAACTTAATGTCTAGCCTACAGGTTACCATGAAACGCCAAAATAAATGTATGGACAAAGTCCACTGAAATTTAACTATAGTTATCATAGTGATCAAAACATCAAATAATTTTCTCTCAAAAACGGCTCTAATGATTTTGATTAAATTGTTTATATAGATAGCTCTTAATAAGATAATTATACCATAAAATTCCCATTCGTGGGAAAATGACGAGAGCAGCACAATAAATGATCAAAGTTTTCGACGAAATCGATTTTGGCGTGGTTTTTAGAGAAAACAACCGTACCAAATCAGCTGAAACTTGATGTCTTGCCTACAGGTTACCATGGGACGCCAAAATAAGGGTATGAATAGAATACACCGAAATTTAACTATAGTTATCATAGTGATCAAAACACCAAATTTTTTTTCTCAAAAACGGCCCTAACGATTTTGATTAAATTTTTTATACAGATAGTTCTTAATAAGGTTATTATACCTTAAAATTCCCATTCGTGGGAAAATGACGAGAGCAGCACAATAAATTATCAAACTTTTCGACGAAAAGCGTTTTCCGCGGTTTTTCCTTTTAAACCTCGCTGGAATGTTACTAGAATGTTTAAAAAAGTCGTGTTGTAGTCCAATCCAATACCTATAGGGTGAGTGTTTAAAAACGCTCATGAGGCACATGGGGCTCACTCCAGAAATTCCTGAATTTCAACTACCGCCGTTTCGCTTACTACCAGTTCTAACAGTTATTACCCAATAACTCTGCAAAAGTGATTACTATCCTCCTTCAAAAAATGTGTGTTTACAGCCTCATTAATTATCTGTGTACCAATTGCTCAATAATGGTCCTGCAATGAGTACGAGCAGCACAATACATTCCATAACTGTAGGTGCTACAGCTTCCATCTGCTGTGACGTGTTGTTTGACCAAGTTGAGATGAACTGAGCGATAAATGAATCGAGTAAGTAAGTAAGTATAAAACGCCATGTACACAAGTGAATTGACGTAGAGCTAAGGAAAGTTGTGTGTTGCAACGCACCAGATATTGTTCGATAGGGCTCGAAGTATGGAAAAAGTTGATTGACAGGGGTAGCCCAAAGTTTTGTGCACCTTCAGATCAGAAAACTCGACATTTAGAAGTCCGATGGGGCTTAGAGCAATGATGTTTAGTACCGGTTCGGTTAGAGCTGAGCCGAACGCCAATAAAAAACGCTGCAAATTATTACACAACGGTTTATTATTCGGATAATCAGCTTGACCTAGCATTAATGCTCCGAGACCCATCCTGTTCGATTCAGCATCGAAAAATATCATAATGAAACCCAAAAAAAGGCCGAAAAGAACTGAATCGTAATATTAAAATAAACAAAAAAAAACACGAAAGTATCTAGAAAAAACTGAATTTTAATATGAAAACATGCACGCTAAATACTAATATCAAAATTTAACCAAAAATCTATGAAAAAAACATAATGAGAATGAAACGAAAGAATCTAAAAAAATTGAATCGTATTAAAACGAAAACGTCGGGGAAATTGGAAGAGTAAGGCGAATGGGGAGAGACCGGTCGTTGGGAGGGAAGCGAGCGGGAGGCCGCACTCGCTCGCCTCGAGAGCGGTTGGTTTTGGTTTTTTTAATGAGACGGGCGGGGCGGAGGGAATTCAAACGACGAAACGCTTGTAGCTCCCGCGTTGTACTGCGTTTCGTTAATTTTTTTAACCGTTTTTTGCCCATTACAACCACGGGCTTCGTCCGATCGGATTGCCGAGATGGCGGGCACAACTAGATACCAAATCGGATTTTTGGGCGAAAGAACGAATTTTTTAGACCACGTTAAAGGCACAAAACGGCCCGGACGGCGGACGGCGGACGGGGACGGGGACGGGGACGGGGACGGGGACGGCGGACGGACATTGCAAATTTGGAATCTCCATGTCTTGAAACGTAAAGTATCAAATTTTGAGGGGGGGTTGTAAAAAATTTTTCGTGACCGAAAACATAGGGTTATTATTCAGAATGAATAATAAACCAAAATCAATTTGGGCTTTTAAGCACGGGGCGATAAGCGTAGGAGAGCTCACACATTGTCAGTAGGCTGCAATAGTATAACTGTCAGGGCAAAATTAACAATAATGGGATAAGCATCATAAAACAAAAATAAAAAATAAATGTAGTATCCTGTACGGGAATACACTCAAAATAATTACCATAGTTAATCAGGTTTGAAAACGTCGCACAAATGCATTCCTCATCCCGTTTGTGTTTGTATTAAAGCGATTTCCGTCAAGGCGCTGGATCAAAAGTTAGAAAAATACTATGATTGTTGAACGTACGACGTGGTGGGTCAAGGAAGATAAAATCAACAAAATTAATAAAATATTGTAGTAACTGCCTCAAGCAGTAGCTACGAGGACCTGAATCAGCTGAACGACACTAACTCAAATCTGTCGGTTTAGTCTGTATTATGAAGTTGTAATAATTACCTATAACGTTCGAATAATACTTGTGCGTTAAAGTGCTAGTTCGGGGATGTAAAAATACGAATTCGTCTCGCAGCCAAGTGAAAAATAGCTCCACTTCTAAAATAAGGTTGAGGGCAGAATTCGACGCGCAAAAGTATGCAAGTTAACGAGAGATGTTCCAGAAGCATGAACCCAATGGAAAAATATATCAAAGGGGCTCCGATGAGTTCAAAAGAGAGATTCGCAAAGGGTGGAATTCGCCTTTTTCGGAGCGAGGAATTATTTATCAGGTCAAATAAGGCGGAAGAAATGATTTTTCGAGACGAAGCGGGCTCGAGAGACAGAGCGAGTGAGAAGGGGCGAAGGAGGGACATTTGAAAACGGAACGAGAAAACTAAGAGCCGATGGCCTTTGAGAAAGGGAAAGTGAGCGCAATTTTCGTTTTTTACCTCCTTCCAAAATGAAGGGTTTAACAGGGCGTGATCAGTCGTCAAGTCGGGTTCAGAGCGGAGGAAACAGATACGGGGGACAGGGCCCGGGGGTTGTGGCCAGAACTGAGAGCTTCAGTTCCTCTATATCAGCGACAGCTCTGAATATTTCATTTTCGAAATGGAAGCGGCAAAGTGAAAAGTTATGTCCAAAAGTAGGGCAAGTATAGCGGGCTTGGGAGCGAGTGCGATGGCGAGGAAAAGACAGCGAATTGTCGCCAATACGCAATGACAAGATATTTTCGAATGGCTGTGTTCCCGAAAACGGGGACCAGTCGCACGCGCCTTTCGTTTAAGAAACCCTTCAAGATTTTCTGACAAGCGAAAGAATCACGTCGAAATATCAGTTTGAAGGAATTGAACAACACAATGTGTATCCACTTCGACACGTTTTTAACAAGTTTGGACAAACCTATCAACACACCTTACACACCTTTCAAGGACTATTTTCGGCGACGTTGTGAACGAATGTGTGGAAATATATCAGGTGCGTTACAACACACAACTTTCCTTAGCTCTACGTCAATTCACTTGTGTACATGGCGTTGTATACTTACTAACTTACTCGATTCATTTATCGCTCAGTTTCTCTCAACTTGGTCAAACAACACGTCACAGCAGATGGAAGCTGTAGCACCTACAGTTATGGAATTTATTGTGCTGCTCGTACTCATTGCAGGACCATTATTGAGCAATTGGTATACAGAAAACTAATGAGACTGTAAACACAAATTTTTTGAAGGAGGATAGTAATCACTTTCGCAGAGTTATTGGGTAATAACTGTTAGAACTGGTGGTAAGCGAAACGGCGGTAGTTGAAATTCAGGAATTTCTGGAGTGAGCCCCATGTGCCTCATGAGTGGTTTTAAACAGTCACCCTATAGGTATTGGATTGGACTACAACACGACTTTTTTAACATTCTAGTAACATTCCAGCGAGGTTTAAAAGGAAAAAACCGTGACAAAAACGCTTTTCGTCGAAGATTTTGATAATTTATTGTGCTGCTCTCGTCGAAGATTTTGATAATTTATTGTGCTGCACTTGTCATTTCCCCAAGAATGGGAATTCTATGGTATAATTATCTTATTAAGAGCTACAGATATAAAAAATTTAATCAAAATCGTTGGAGCCGTTTTTGAGAGAAAATTATTTGGTGTGGTGGAGGTGATAACTATAGTTAAATTTCGGTGGATTTTGTCCATACCCTTATTTTGGCGTTCCATGGTAACCTGTAGGCTAGACATCAAGTTTCCGCTGATTTGGTACGGTGGTTCTCTCTAAAAATCGTTCACAGACACACAGACCATTTTCCCAAATAGTGTTTTTCGGACTCAGGGGGGTCTGAAACGTCAAGATCTGAAGAGAACTCAAAATTTTTTTTTCAGCCGATTACATAACTTTCCTTTCTACTTCGTAGAGCCAAAGAAAGTAAAAAAACTTCCCAGCCTCGCATTTGTGAACTGTATAGAATTCAATAAATATGGTAAAATAAATAAATCTACTGTTAACATCTGTCCAGGTACTTCACAGTTGTGCCAGTTCTATTCACAACAATCGCATGGAACATGTAGGGAAGTTAACACCTCCAGGAACTGTCGACGCACTGTTTACTAGACATCAGCATGGAGTAAGACATTATTGGTATCACAGAATAGATAACATAGAATAACACGACATATAACATAGAGACTGGTGGTTACTGACTGCATCCGAGCAGATCCGAGCGTCGTTTACGTTTTAGGCGCCTTGCTGGTCTCGCTGGCGGAGTGTGGCTACACCACCCCACATTTAACGGCTCCTTCGTACCAAAAAGCACACTGCAGGATGCAATGGGATCCTTTCATGATACCTTTCACATAAAACGGCTTGTAATAGAGCGTCTGGGGAACTAAAAACTGCCCATCAACCTCAAACTCCTCAAAATTTATCGGAGTGACGGCTGAGTGTGGAAAAGAAAAAAACAAGTTTGTCACTAAACTATTTTAGGCGCTCCTTTATTTGTTAATGCAACTTCTTGTAAGTCAACGGCAATGCATCTACATTTGTTGATCACCTCTGTGCGCAATTTTCACCTCATCCTTCAACCCTATTCGAAGGTAGATGGTGAATTACACCAAGCAGTTCAACTAGCGCCTCTGCCAACCCTATTCCTGTGGATGTCACCGCGACCATTAAAAACTCGCCTGCGTGGAAATCGACCAAATTTTGCAACCAATGCTCGCCCACCTATCTCGTAAGGGCACTCGAATATATGATGCCATCTTGCGTACAACGTATTTTCTAGGCGCCTGGAGACGGGCTGTGATGATGATTGGAAAACGGGGAAAACATCGGGATGACGTAAATGGCTACAGGCTGGTAAGTATTGAGTTTGATCTAAACTCTTTGAAAGACTTTTAGTTTCAAGGTTAATTGTGCAGTTTCAATCGTTCATGCCGCTATCCCAATTTGGCTTCAGAAGTATGCTCTCCTCCCTGCACTGTGTGGTCGACACAATCTTGGATTATGAAGAAAAGCAAGTTTGCATCGGACTTTTATTGATACTTGTTGGATGCAAGAATGGGGGAGCTGAGGATAGCAATGAAACTGAAACTCGGTGAGCGTGAGGAGGACTGTATTATACGTGCGTACGGAATTGAGTAGAATTGAAATTGAGGTGAGATGGAGTACAACTGGGCGACACAAGGGCAGTACTCAGAACGCGTGAACTGGCGCGGGCAACCGTGTGAGGAAGTGAGAAGTTACTGGGGTGTTAGTTGGAAGCAGAATGATTTTAGAAGAGCTCTGTCATCGATAGGAAAATGAAATTGGGAGAAAGAAATAAAGAAAGGGGAAAACCTAGAAAAGGGGGCTGGGGGCCCGCAGCTGAGGGACTCCCGCAGGTGAGGGGCAGGTATGGAAATAGTTGGAAACAATTAGGCGGTCGGAGAGAAAATGACGCGGGGAAGTCCGAGGTCAAAGACCCTGACAACTTCGACGCTTTGCGTCGAACAATACTCATGAAGAATATAGCCTCTGATTCTGCCAGCTCTCCTTCCCTAGTGTCCTTTGGTGTTTGGTGGGAAAGCGTGGGGAAGGGTGAACGGTTTATCCACGAGGCATTGAGGTCCATTTCGGTTTATTATTCATTCTGAATAATATTTTATATTTCAAGACATGGAGATTCCAAGTTTGCAATGTCCGTTCGCCGTCCCCCGTCCACCATCCGCCATCCACCATCAGCCATCCACCATCCACCATCTGCCGTCCCCCGTTTTGTGCCTTTAACGTGGTCTAAAAAATTCGTTCTTTCGCACAAAAATCCCATTTGGTATCTAGTTGTGCCCGCCATCTCGGCAATCCGATCAGACGCAGCCCATGATTGTTATGGGCAAAAAACGGTTAAAAAAATTAACGAAACGCAGTGCAACGAGGGAACTGCAGCGGAAGTCAACGTTTCGTTGTTAGCACTCCCTCCCTCCCTCCCTCCCGTCTCTGCTCGACTTGCAACGCCCCCCGCTCGCCTCTCAACGCCGCCCACTCAACTCCCCTTTCGACTCGCAACGGGTTCGGTCGAAGCGCCCCCTTTCCAATTTCCCCGACCCGACGGGGCAAAATCATCAGACGTTTTGTTTCTGTAGTTCCATTGTAGCCAGGTCATGTTTCGTATGGTTTACTAGTATTCAATGCTGAATCGAATGGGATGGGGGAGCAGTAATACTTGGTCAAGCTGTTCATGAGAATAATAAACCATTGTGTAATAATTTGCAGGGTTTTTCGTTCTGATTCTTCACACGCCCTGCGAGCCTTTCCTTTATCAGCCGGAGATTTTAAGTTCAGTTTTTTTATCCCTCGCTTGAATATTGTTGTATAAAGGTGAGCAAATCACTGTTTATTACCCCCTGGTCCCGGTATTGTCTTTAATAACGATTCGAGCAAATTAGTTTACTTCGATTAAATATTGAAAGGAGTCCGCTTCATTCATTTTATTGCTATTTATTCAATTAAATTCAAAGTGAGTTTTAACTTCCTTCTTTTTATCTTTCATTTCCTTATTCTCTCCTCAAAAAAGAGTTATTTATTTATTTGATATCTGAGGTGAGTACAAAACCACTAAACACATCACATACTGAAAAGGCTTTTGATAAGGAGCTGCATGCTGGCCTTTCACTCAAACTCAAGCCTCTCCTGAACGACACTTTCTACCTGCTTAATCGGTCGTATCTCTCCGATCGTTTGTTACGGTAATGCGATTTCATATCCTACCGGAATACTGGCTAGTGTAGTGCACGGGAGTATCTCTTATTCATAAGCGACTTCCCACATAGTCAACCTTTTGTTAATATAACAAAATCAAAAGTCTTGGTATAACAAATATGAAGGAATTTCGACGATCAAAGTACACAGTTAATGGTCACGTAAACAACAGGTGATGTCCCAAATGTATTCGGGTAAAAGGCTTCTCGAAGGTCGTAAAAGACGCTTGACCAGACCAGGACCAGAAGCAACATACAACTTTCTGCAGCCCTGTAAATTCGACGGTCTGCTATACATTACGAGCCTTGGATCTTCATTCAACGTATTTCTACGGAGACATTTATGGAGAACAAAATGTAGGTACTAGTTAGTTGAGAGTACTCCGTACAGCCGTTTGGAGCCGTTCTTGAGAAAATTGGAATACCGATAGACTAATATTCGACAAATCTCGTCAAGTTTATGCCTTCGTTTAACGGATAAATACGAAACTAGCAGTGCCAGACGAAATGTGGGTATCAGTCGCTACAAGACGTTCCGTCAGGTTGATCAAAATCTGTTTTGAGGACTCCCTGGGAATTATGATAAAGTTCTAAAAGAGCAATTTTGGAAGAATTTTGACTGTCGTGTGCGTACAATGGGCGAACGAACATTTATGGGGAACAATAAATAGATACTGACTAGTCAAATACATTCTGTGTTTGGAAAAACCGTTTTGCGAAGAAGTGAAATAAACCTATTTTGTCTTCAGATCTCATTTCTTCAAATATAGCGACCGTTACCTACTATCGTTACATCCGTTTTAGAGAAAAATGCGAAAATCCTAGTTCTTGGTATCCCCCCCCCCATTTATCGGCACATCAAAGAACTCTATTTTGTGGCTTAAACAACTCAGCCTATTTTTTGGCTTAAACAACTCAGGACACTCAATTATCCATTCTCACACTCAGACTGACAGATCGCGCGCAACAAAACTCAACATTTTTTCGGCGATCGCAATAATTTGCTTACCCGAAGTTTTCCAATAGTGTTGTCCCAAACTTTGCCTAAGGTTTGAGCGATTACGCCATTTTCGACAGTCATTCGACCTCTGATGTAAAGGAAATCCGCGGTTGGGTATTCAGATCCGGAACGCAGACTAGGAAGCTGAGACACCAATATAATCACAGCTGGAGGGCGGAGCAAACGTGTAGGAAAGCAAATGCCACCTCTCACCTTCTCTTATCACATGAATATTCAATATTTACTTTCGGGGCGCCGCTTTTCTCTTAGGTGTTTACAATCCAGCGTTTGCCTCTTGCGTAAGTACACCTATTTGCGCACTGGCGTGCCAGGCTCAACTTTGCCTTGAGGCGGAGGTATTATCTATTCAACGGAAGATTTAGATTGTTAAGCTGAGTACGAATGGGTTCGAGCGGTGAGAGCCTTCTTTTCACTTTACGCGTCCCTGAGAGTAACAAGCGGGCGTTTGGTGCAACGCATTACTCAATTTTCTGCAGCCTTCATCACTCTGGCTATTAATCCAATCAGTTGAAACATAACGTTCCACGTTGAAACTGTAAGCACTTTTAAGTGCCCGAACTTATTGAGCTGCTCTTAACCACGCCACGAACTTCATTCAGAAACCAACGTGTAGACAATTGACTGCTAAACGCGTCCATAGGGATTTATAGGGAAAACACTCAGCAGAAAATTAGTCATGGGAAAACTTTTGAATGCCGAAATTCGTGAACTTGCGTCGTATGGGTAGCTTATTTGACTATCACCCTGGTTCTTTTCAAGAAAAGCAAGTGTCACACAGGTGAGATCTACTAGGAAAAAACTACACTACAATACTTTTTTGTCGCAATGTTGATAACTTATTGTGTTGGTCTCGCCATTTCCTAACAATTGCAAATTTTTCGTTACTGTTGTATCATCTTAGTCTGTTCACAAAACTAATATAATGGACACAGGTCCAGCGGTTTTTGAGAAAAAAATATTCGGCGATTTGATCATTCTGGTAACCATAGTTAGTTTCGTACTAATATGGCTGGATTTTGGCATCCACCATCCGCAGGCTAAACTGCTTTTTGGAACACTTGAATAACTCCTGAAGAGCTGGATAATCAATTTTTAGTATCTATTTTTTCTGCATAAGCATTTTACCATTTTAAACGATTGACAGAGCTTTACGTTCATTTCTGAGTTTTTTTATTAATACTTAATTAAAACTGAGTTTATTGCCAGAAATTAGACTAAAACAATACGGTTTCCCCCTGAATTTATTCAAGAGAGTAGAGAAATATATATAAATCGACCCTGAAATTGTTGTTCGTGAATTGCAGTCGACAACTACTATTGTCGTATAACTGATTTCGTAAACTAAAGTCAAGTTTTCGCATTAGTGAGGCTTAACCGAAGGACTCGAGTGTTTTAGTCATCATCAGGAGATCAATACTGACGCGAAACGGTTCTAAAAGTGACCAGATACGCGTTAACAACTGAACGGCACAGCATTGATGCCCGGGAGAGAAAAATAGAAAGAACTCGGTGGGGCAGGTGGCCAACTCGCACGAAGAATCGGTCGAGAGAAAAGAGAGGTAAAGGAAAAACAGTTCGTAAGGCGTCCAGTGGATGTTTACACTTACAGATCTTCCCTACTTTATCTATATATCCATCCCTCAGGAACAAAATAAATACGAGTTGTCCATGAACGCACCTCTACACCTACGTCTTCCGTATCTCTCTCCCTTCACTCTTCCCTCTTCTCTTCTCGCCCTTTATAATAATTAATCTTGTTTGTTACTGGTTCGCCAAGAAAATTAATGTTCCTCACTTACTGACAACTCTTTCAAGGGAAAACAAGGGGTGTTTCTCTCGCCTTCGGTTTTCCTTATTTTCGAATCTTTCTTCCTCTTTTTTTTTTGTTCTTTCTGTTTTGTTCTATCTCTCGCTCGCTTCAATTCGACATATCGCTGATAACATCGGCACCCTACTGATTTAAGATTGTTCTACAGTTCATCATTCAAGAAAATCGTAACTAAAAACAAATTTTACTTGGAATTGAATTTCTTCTTCGATACAAGATAGATACATAGATAGATACAAAGATAGATGGGAGAGAGAGAGAGAGAGAGAGAGAGAGAGAGAGAGAGAGAGAGAGAGAGAGAGAGAGAGAGAGAGTGGGTGCCAGCAGCAGAATGTTAGAAAATCAAGATGATCGTTGAGTAGCTTTGGGATTCCAGGTTTCCAGGCCTGCTTAGTCCGACCTCGAAATCACCGTTGGAGGACACTGCGTCGTACGACTTTGATTCAAACTGATTCGAACAATATTATGAACGGAGATACAGTGCTAAGAAGCAAAATGAGATTTATTTACGCTTTTCTAACGATTGGGAGCAAACCCATTAGTTCTTTCGATCATCTAGTCTCAACTTGTTCCTTATCTGTCTTTCGTTGACATTCATGGGGCCGCTAGGAGCAGAACCTGCGTTCCATATTTAAAAACAAATCACTGTGTTCGTAGAATCACATTGAAAATAAGGACAGCGCCTATTCATTCACAGCACCTTATTGCATTTATGAGGTTTGAGGAATGAGGTGTCGGTGCTTAGTGACAAATGTGTATTTTTTTCGAAAAGCTAAAGAAGTTAAGACGCTCTCCTACGCTTCGTAAAATCCAGTTTTGTTGATTTGCATAACTCACGCATTGCGACACTCAAGTTCTATTATTCTGTATGCCGTTGAGACTGTTGTCTTCGAGAGCTTTAAAACTCGAGATGTGCTCACGAGCCCCGGAAGTAAACATTATCTAACTGAATGAACCGCCTACTAAACTGAAAACTCGTTTCCCCCGATGAATACCGAACGAGGAGGGCGTTCCAAACGGAAAGCAGAATCACGTAGCTCATTTTTCCTCCTTTTCTCCTCTAATCAACAGCGATTCATTTCCCAAATGAAGCGGAACAATTTAATACTATTCAATTCTCGCTCAATGTTCTAATTTGAATCTGATGTGGATTTAGGGGAACAAGGGCGGAGGGGGGATGATAAATTTCGGGGGAAAGTGGAAAAGCGGAGGAAGAGTCAATTACAAGCATTTATCTTGGAGAGTCGGGTCGAGCATAGCGAAAAGTGGTTCTGCGGAGCGGCGGCCCGGGGAGTGGAGTAGCGTGAAAATGAACACTTTGGAGGATGTGCTAGGCGGTGGTGGCAGGGCGAGGCACTTCCAAGGCGAAACAGGTTGGAATGGAAAGCCAGAGAACCGAACAGCTGTTTTTATGGCTCCGATAAAAGTGTCCTTGGACCATGAAATTAAGTCGGTTCCGGATACCTGGTCTTCTAACCCTCTTCTCTTTTCCTGAAGCCGAAGCTTTGCTTACCAAGCATTAAACCGCAAAACCTCGGAATTTGCTTAAAACGTCGACTTCTCGGCCTGACCTGAAACTGACAAAACTCTAAAAGTGCTCTCTGCTTTTTTTTTAACGGCTTCGCAATTTCTGAAGGGGGTTTCAGTGCCCCTCCCCGCATGGGTTATTAATTAATTTTGAAGAATAAAAGCTAATTATCCACCGTTTTCAGCGTGCTGGACAAGTAGATCCGTTCAGCGACGCCAATATTCTTGTAGTACATCGAATATTTCTCATAAACATTGGTTATTCTCTAACAGATCCAGTTCCTTAAACCCGATCCGACTATCCAAGGTCGAGGTTTCTGAGGGAATAAAAGTACAAAACCTCGTGGGGATGAAGCCCACAACACCAAGAGATTTATATTGTTGCTGTAAAAAAATCTATTGAGGGAATAGAAAAACAGAAGGGAAATAACTACGGATAATAGAATCATACGCGTCTTAAAATTAAAAACAGGACTTCTTCCAATCAAAATTCCAACAGAACCATAGTTAAGAGAATAAAAATTAAATTAGAACGTCTTTTTACTCTATTATGGCATGCCAAAAAAAGAAACAGAAGAAACTAAACGAAACTTGAGATCAGGTATCTTGGTTTTTCGCTCGAACCTGGAGAACCCGAAAAAGGGAATCAGAACCCAAAAACGTAATGAGGACTCTTTTTCAGGAAGCAGGAACACAGGGAACCGACTAACACGAAGCTCGCCCAGGGAGAGAGAAGAAACCGCCTCCTCAACCTCTCTTAAACCTTCCATCTGGTTATAGGCAGTGTTCCAAGCATTCACCCTGGGTCTGTTCCAGGCGCCCGACGGCGCTCGAAAAAATAATTCGTTACAAGCCTCGCTAAACTCCTTTTTTGCTATCCTGAGCACTACCTAACACAAAGATTGGGATTTTCAGAACTGAAAACGCACTTTCCCATTTGACGGGTTTTCCAAAGTCACCCTTTCTTTATGCCTAATCTCATTCCTCACCCCTTACTCTTGTCAGCACCTTGCGGTAGTCACATCTAAACTCAAACATTTTAACACTCTCTCTCAGCTGTCATCCGTGCTCACGCCAGTTCAACAGCTCAGCCAGTTATCAGCGAGTTCTTCACAAGACCCAACATTGACCGTCTGCATTAGTTATTAACAATGAATGAATGAATGAATGAATGAATGAATGAATGAATGAATGAAATAAACTTTATTTTCTTATAAGACAAGACAGTAGAAATAACATTCATAATAGTAGAACGAAAAATTAGTTCCCCTAATGGGCAATGCCCGCGTTAGGGAGAACGAGTCAGCATATGTGAACTGCAATTACATACCTATTCATAATACATATATTAGTAGCTACTATAATCGCTGTTTGACGCAAAGCGTCAAAGTGGTCAGAGTCTTTGACATTGGACTTCCCCGCGTCATTGTCTCCGACTGCCTAATTGTCTCCAACTATTTCAATACCTGCCCCTGTGGGAATCCCTCAGCTGCGGGCCCCTCAGCCCCCTTTTCTAGGTTTTCCCCTTTCTTTATTTCTTTCTCCCAATTTCATTTTCCTATCGACGACAGAGCTGTTCCAAAATCATTCAGCTTACAGCTACCACCCCAGTAACTTCTCACTCTCTCACACGGTTGCCCGCGCCAGTTAACACGTTCCGAGTACTGCCCTTGTGTCGCCCAGTTGTACTCCATCTCAACTCAATTTCAATTCTACTCAATTCCGTACGCACGTATAATACAGTCCTCCTCACGCTCTCCGAGTTTCAGTTTCATTGCGATCCTCAGCTCCCCCATTCTTGCACCCAACAATCGCCGTTATAAAGAGACCAATATTAGGTAACTAGATTACAAACGGAAGAGCAATTTTACACATCGATGAGCGAGGAGATACCAACGTATAAGTAACTACGAGTATAAAATGAAAACCAAACAAAAATCCTTCTATTTTCCCTAGGTACTTTGCTTCTGTAGAAACCACTCTTTTAATATTTTATTTCTTTGCTTTGGGTGTTCGGCCAACTCCTCTTTTATACTGGAAGGAAGATTATTATACGTTCGTATACCCGAGGAGAAATAAAAATTCAGCGCAGCAGTTGTTCGCACAAATGGAAGAGCGATTTGGCCTTGATACTGGAACCTGGTCAATACAACGTGAGACGGAAGTGAAAACCTCCCTTCCTTAAGGACTTGTTTCAGGCTGCTCACTTCCACCAGAGAACTCATTTTGAGAATCTGAAGCTTACTGAAGATAGGGCTAGTGTGCTCCAAAAATTTGCTCCTTGTAGCAACACGTAGCAATATCTTTTGACAGGTAAAGACCGGGTTGATGGTTGAGGCGTAGGCGCTACCCCACGCAGGGAGCCCATAGAGCAGCACTGATTGAGCTAGTGAAGAATAAATTGTTCGCATGAGGGTCTGCGTAAGAATATTCCTTAATAGTGAAAAAACGTAGCTAAGCTTTTTCAATCTCTTACGCACCAACTGAATTTGACTCAGCCATTTCATATAGGAGTCCAAGATAATACCTAAGTACTTCACACTGGAGCGTCTAGAAATTACAATGAGAACGTTATATTATTTTTGTTCGAAAATGTGCTTTTATTCTTTCCTCCAAGCAAAATTGATTGTCGACTTCAAATTTGTCTCATGAATTTCCATAAACTTTTTCCACGACTGGCAAACAAAGTGTTGTAAGTTGGCATCGATATTCCTGCAGATTGAATATTTTTTATCTGATCCAATGTTTCTGCAAAGGATTCTTATTCCTGTGATATGTAATAGGATAGGCTCTTTGGGCGTAACTTGATAGCAAATCTTTCCTTCGATAATCGACAGTGAGAAGTGTGTCGGAAGTCGTCCAGAAGCGAATAGTTCGATATAATCGTTCTCACGACGCGTTCACAGAACCTCCTCGATCGCGCTCACAAGATCCCCCCACCAATCATCGTATACTTCATTTGTCCACTTCGAGAGTTTGTATTGCTCCGGTGAATGCTGAGCCCATATGGCTGTTCTGCTCTTTGTCCCGCGTGATCCATTCGTCCCCGTAGCGTAAATGAAGCCTGTATTGGAATCGATACTTCTCCAGCCTACCAAAACCCTTCGCGTGAGTCAAATCTTATCTCCTCAGTGGACTCAACCTTCCCTGAGTGAAGAAACAGCTGTTTGTATAATATCGTTGGATCCTTTATTACCCACTAAAATTTGCTCCTTACTAAAGTAATATGCTCTAATCAGTGTGATATTCGAGTAGAGTGTAGTACGATGCTGCATCATTGATTTGACTGTTGAATAAACGCAGTTACTGGAGGTTTGTTAGCGCTTAATGGCTGACGAAGAAAGAAATGTCCATCTTCAGGTCAAGAAGAATGCAAAGTGGAAATTGCGTCGGGGGAAGTACTTTGGAGAGGCCCCCGAGCATTAATAATCATACGACTTTAACAGAACAGGGTCGTAGTCTGAGGGTTTGAGGAGGAGGGGGTGGGGTTGGGGGAAAGGTGACTCGCCGAGGGTCAGATTGCTGGGTGAAAAAGGTTCATTGCTGTATTATCCTCTCTGAAGGTGGTTGTAATCGGGACGAGGAAAATGAGAAAGGACAATGAATGACACAAGTAAAAGGGAGAAGCGCGAGAGGAGCCGGGAGCTCCCTGGTATACATTAAAGCTTCTCCATCAGTCCCCTTCCTTTCACCCTGCCGTTAGACATCACTTTAATGTTCCCACTCTAACTAAGTGCTCTTGTTGAAACTAATTTAACTGCACTGTTCGACTTGACTAGGAACACTTCTTTGTTAACACAAAAGAGATTTTACGGAGGCAAATTCCGTTCGGAAAATGGATTTTGATACCTTTGGAACTCGCAGTAAATAGATTGCTATCAATCAATCAAGCGTTTCTTCTCATAGAAAACCTACTTTAAAGTAAAATCGCCTAATTTCCAATAAGTATGGATCTCACGCAAACGTGATATCTTCAAATATCGACACCACCCAACTATGAGTAATTATATGACGCACTGCCAAAAATCGTGCTATTGAGCTCAACTCTTTCAACAATCCTAACCCTCCAAGTCGTCATTTCAAAGCCCTCAGAAAGCCACCTTCTATCAATTCGTCCGTTCGATTATTTTCAATCTCTCGTTTTACCAAATCCAGTAGCAATTAAAATTGTAAGGCGCCGAAGAACTACTGCACAACTGGTGAGGGAGTTCAGGATGCGGGAGTTAACGTTAATTGGATTCCTGGGCATAAAGGGATCAATGGAAATGAAAGGGAGGACAGTCTGGCCAGACTCTGTTCGTCAACTGTACCGGACCTGTCATGTGGGGACCTTCCTGTTACTGGTCAAGAGGACTGTGGGTGAGTATGCCAGGGGAATAATGCATCAGACAGTCTGGAACGCAGCGGGAATTCTGGCACTCCAAGGAATCTTATCTCAGGGCAAACGCACGAGATAAGACAGAGCCTTCTGATGATCAAGAGGGGACAATTTCTGGTCTTCGGTACTTCTTTCAAGGAAAACAGATTCTTGCACGAAATACCATGCCTTTCTTAGGAGCTAGGCGTGCACCTGTGAGACATTAGGGCTGGTACAGTTGGTCATCCCGAGTTTTCGGGACATAGTGTTCTGCCTTGGGTTAGAGTGGGCAACGTGTTTAAATCCCTTCGAACGGCTCATTTCATCCACCAACCAAGTTCATATAAGAATCAGTTCCTTCAATGGTTGCCGGGGCTTCGTCAATTTTCACTAAGTCTAGAGACAATTTCAGACTGTAAACGTAGCGCGTTACTGTGAACTTCCTTTCGCTCGTTTTTATTCTTCATGTGCACATCACGTTAATCCGTATAATAATCTATGTTTCCTTAATAATAAACCTATGTTAATCCGTAATAATAAACCTATGTTTTCGGTCACGAAAAATTCCCCCCCCCCCCTCAAAATTTGATACTTTGCGTTTCAAGACATGGAGATTCCAAATTTGCAATGTCCGTCCGCCGTTCGGGCCGTTTTGTGTCTTTAACGTGGTCTAAAAAATACGTTCTTTCGCACAAAAATCCCATTTGGTATCTAGTTGTGCCCGCCATCTCGGCAATCGGATCGGTCGAAGCTCATGGTTGTTATGGGCAAAAAATTGTTAAAAAAATTAACGAAACGCAGTATAACACGGGCACTACAGCGGAAGTCAACGTTTCGTCGTTAGTACTCCCTCCCTTCCTCCCGTCATATCAAACTCAATCACCCGCCCGCTCGACTCGCAACGCCCTTTCGACTCGCAATGGGTTCGCTGGAAGCCCCCGTCCCAATTTGCTCGACGGGGCGGAGGAAGGTTAGGGCCACTTCCTCCGCACACCCCTTCATCAGATCTTAAATGCCTACAGACGTTTACGGGCGCCTGGCGCCAGGGGAATATTTAGTTTCCGTAGTTCCAATGTAGCCAGGTCATGTTTCGTATGGTTTACTAGTATTCAATGCTGAATATAATGGGATGAGTCTCGGAGCAGTAATACTAGGTCAAGCGGTTCATGAGAATAATAAACCATTGTGTAATAATTTGCAGGGTTTTTTCATTTCGGTACAATTCTCATTGCTCCCGCCAACTATATGAGGTTGAGTTAGGTAATGATGAAAGTCAATTTTATGAGCCATCAGAGAAATTCAACGATGCAGCAAAAAGTAAACCAACCAACGGAATGGTGACATACACAGGGCCCACAGTACAACGGTGAAGGGGCGCAACGAGTCACAATTACTTCGATTGCAGGATCATCGTGGACTAGTGACACTCGATTCGGCATCAATCGCAACGCCGATTTTCCCGCTCGTCTGACTATGAGAAGTGTAGGGCCTTTGGTGTAATCATCAAACAGAACGCTGGATGTATAAGTACGTTGTGGGGAAAAGCGCCTGTTGCCGTTTCTGGAAAATTCTGTCAAGAAGCCAAGTGACCACCAAACAATATTTTGTTCCCTGACTTGATAGGGTGAGTGAGCTGCAAATGGCGTTTATTTGACTGTTGCGTTCACTATATCCGCCCTAAATTTGTGTTTATTTCACTACTTAAAGTTATTTAATAAATTTTACTTGACCTAACCCCTTATATATATTCTTGAATGCACAAATTAGGTCAACAGAGATGAGCCATGATTGACAACCTCCTGGGCACCATCGCCTCAGCTTCGAACCCTGCGTAGTTTTCATAAAATTAGATGTTCCATGGCTAATGGCAATTATTGGTATTTAAAACAACTGGAGAGGGTATACTCATTCGTACAATTTCAATCACTCTACTTTCAAAAGGAAATTGACTGGATTTTCCATGGTGTTTATTTATTTCATTTGTAGTCTCGTATAAGATTCCACTCGCAGTCTATTCAAAACTCTGAAATTCGCTCTCTATAATAATATCGTTCACAGTTATGTTTTGATAGTGGCAGAACACAACTCTAAAGGGAAGGGTATTAGCAACGCGGAACGGTTTTGAAAAGACAACGCCATCAATAGGAAGGGGATTCACAGGATTGAGAGAGATGAGTTGACCTAACAGCCACATCCTTGTGCAATCACATAGATAGGAAGATCAATGGAACCAGACAAGAAGGTAGATAATGTCTATTATCTATGTTAATTGAGAGTGAGGTTGGGGGCTGGCGCCTGAGGAGGAATGGCGTAAGTTAAGCCTACGAGCCCGCTTACAAATGAGGAATTGAGATGGCGGTAGGGAGATCGAATCTACACGGGTGCTTCGACTGACAATGTGGAAATCAATTCTGTTCGAAGGGAGTAATGACGATGGATTGCTCTCTGCGGACGTTTCCCGGTGAACCTTCCATGAGACTACCGCGACATCAAGTAGAAAGTAAGGAACTTGCCTATTTTTTTTAATTTGCGGGATAATTTGTGATATTTGCCGTTGCAGCACCATCTTTCGATGCAGCCGCGTAGAAAACATACAACCCGATTTAAAGTTGCAACCTCTCAACTCCTGAAATGACTCAAAAAAAGTGCGTTGCAACACACAACTTTCCTTAGCTCTCGTCAATTCACCAGTGTTCATGGCTCTTTCTACTTACTCAATTCATTCATCACTCAGTTCAGCATCAGAAAGCGGTAGCGCTTACAGTTCCTGAGTTTATTGTGCTGCTCGTACTCATTCCAAAACCATTATCGAGCAATTGGTACACAGAGAATTAATGGGGCTGTAAACAAAAATGAGGGTATGGGAAAAATCCACCGAAAGTTAACTATAGTTATCACAGTGATCAAAACACCAATTATTTTTTTTAAAACGGCTCTAACGATTTTTATTACATTTTTTACATTGATAGGTATCAATAAGGCAATTATACCATAAAATTCCCATCCGTCGAAAAATGACGCGAGCAGCACAATAAATTATCAAAATTTTCGACCAAAAGCGTTTTTCGCGCAGTTTTTTCCTTATAAACTCCGCTGGAAATTTTGTAGAATGTTGAAACACATTGGTATTGTAGCCCAATCCAATACCTAAAGGGTGAGTGTTTACAAACGTCATGAGATACATGGGGCTCACTCCAGAAATTCCTGAATTTCAACTACTGCCGTTTCGCTTACTACCAGTTCTAAACGTTTTTACCCAACAACTCTGCAAAAGTAATTACTACCCTTCTTCAAAAAATTTGTGTTTACAGCCTCATTAATTATCTGTGTACCAATTGCTCAATAATGGTCCTATAATGAGTATGAGTAGCACAATAAATTCCGGAACTGTAAGCGCTACCGCGTCCTGCTGCTGTGACGTGTTTTTTGACCAAGTTCAAATGAACTGAGTGATAAATGAATTGAGTAAGCAGAATTAGCCATGTACAAAGTGAATTGTTGTAGAGCTAAGGAAAGTTGTGTGTTGCAACGCACCAGATATTTTAAACATTCTAGTAACATTCCAGCGGAGTTTATAAGAAAAAAACCGCGCCAAAAACCATTTTCGTTGAAAATTTTGATAATTTATTGTGCTGCTCTCGTCATTTTCCAAGGAATGTGAATTTTATGGTATAGTTGCCATTTTGGGGGCTATCAGTATGAAAAATTCAATCAAAATTGTTAGAGCCATTTACGAGAAAAAAATCACATTTTTTGGGTAGTCAGTCGCAAATCACCAAATCACCTCTAACCACCACTCATTTCACTGAGATGAAGCTAGCGGCCTGGACAGGTTAGAGGAACAGCACCTCAATCACCGATTCCGTCTACAACAGACTGCCAGAGAACCCTTCCCAGCTTGTAACGCACACACGTTGGAAAACGAAGAAAAACACGAGTTAATGTGCCTCTTGGTAGGGTCGTCGAAGTGTGCCCAGGCAAGGATGGGCCCCGAAAGTTGCAAGAATAAAAACAACGAAAGGTAAGCTGGTGAGACCCTTTCAACGCCTCCCCAATCTGAAAGTCAATAAACCTATTCATCAACCTATGATATCCATACAACATGAGCCGGAGGCTGAAGAGGTAACAACCTACCGACGAAGTAGGAGGGGTACAAGAGAGAAGAGGAGTCAGAAGAAAAGGAAGAAACCCACAAGACGAGGAGCTTGAATGTTCATTTCAACCTAGTCGGTTCCCTTCACGTTGAAGACGTTGAAACTGCGGTGAACTTTTGAATGTTCTTCAAAATTACAGTTGATTCGATCATATGTTCAAAATTTCCTTTTTCGTTATTCTACAATTTCGATTTAAAATGTTACTGTTTATTAAATTATTCAATTGAACACACGTTTTTACATCCCAGGTTGGTTACTTCGTCAATTTCCAACACTCAGCATCTCTCAACATTCTCGGCGAGAATTTTCACCCCCTTTTGGGACTCATCATCCCAGATACGACAAAATAGCGTCCCCCATCATCACCGTCAAATTTTTCCTATTCTATAATTAGCCAGTACGACTGGCCCTTTTGTTCAAATCACAGTAATTTCTCATCTCACATTTTATTAAATAGGCAACTTCATTTCGAGCGATAGACAATTTATGAAAGCAGTGAAACACGCGAAAAAGTCCTCGGCTACACTAATTAACCCCTTTTCGCTACAAAAGAGCGAATAGCGAGTTTTGTCAGTTCTAATAATTACCTATTTAACTGAGTCAGCAGTGTTAATTTGAGTTGTACTGTTTTACTTCCCTTCTTTAAACTGTCCTTTAAAGGGTGAGTTGCTAACTGAGTCATCTGAATGTTTAATGTCTGCTCCTTGTTATACGTTTGTTGAACTGTTTAATGCACCGTTAGGTTTTTTACTTTCAATTCTCCCGAGAAGTCGTACAATTTTTTCTTCCCGCTTATTATGAAAGTGGGTTAAGCGTTGATTTAGAAAAGACCCAATGCTCCCGAATTCTGCTCAACGGGGTTATTATCTCGTTGAAGCGCAGGAGAAATGTGTTCAAAGGATTCATTTATTTTATTATTTCACTGAGTTGTGCGCACAATAAGAACAGCAAAATTTGAGAATTACTACTCCTCAGCGCGTCACATATTTCCAATTATAGAATGAACAGGATCCTCAGAATACTTGGAGAGTCTGAATACTCGTGAGGTCTTCAGTTTTAGAAGCTATTGAAATACAATTTAATAATTATTTCAATGAAAAATCTAAAAAAACGAATATTAAACCGATATTAACATAATAATGTAGGAGTTTTTAAAGCGGCAATGAAATAACGCAAACACTCGGATTGAAATTTAAAAACGTTCGTTTATCAAAACACGGGAACAAAAGCGACAATTGCCTGAAGGGCGATGCAAAAAAGAAAATGAACAGAAAATGGCGTCGGTCATGTGGTTCCAAGATGGTGGGCGTCAAGACCCAATGTAGCCAACAAATATAAAATACACTTTGACGTTCGTTTTGAATTTCATCATTTCACAATTTTAAATTAATAATTTGTTACTTCGGGGCCATAATAGTCTGATTCATTGCCTGGGGAAGACTCACACACTCTAACCTACGGTGAGGGGAGGAGTGGGTACCGGTATATATGCTCCCGGGCGTTCACTCAGTATTTCCTCACCCTCCCAGCTGCACATGGTGTAGACCGGGGCTCTCGTGCTTCTCAATTACCTCCAAAAGCTCTAGTCTGGCACAAGCCGAATTAGATGGGTTTTTGACCTAAGAACGTCCGCTCTTATCGATACTCAATGGTCCTATGGAAAGTCATCGTTTCCCCGAACACCTACGTCCTCCAGCCCTGTTCTTACCCATGGGAAGTCCACCTCCTCAGTTATTTCCAAGTGACAACGAATTTCCCCTGTCCTGGACTTCGCCATCTACCTTTTCTCATCCCTCAATTTCTGATTCCTCTCCTCGACAGACAGCTCCTACCAAATTCATTCACCTATAAATTCTCGCAAAAGTCGGTCGTGTCCAGTTCTCCCAACACCGTCATCTAACAGCTCTCGGGAAACCAGTCGTCTCCCAATTATCCCACCAGACACTCGTTTCACCTCTCTTCGACATCTAATTCGGATTTCTCCTTCCTTCTTCGTACAACCAGTTTCACGCTTTCAGAGCCCCCCTTGCATGCGCTTATATACTCGAATCATATCCTGTTCCAGTCACATCTTCTTCGTACATCTAAGTCTTAAAATCTTGTGATATCCCAACTCTTCAAATTAAAGTCCTTTCTACACTTAAACCCGTCTCCGAGATTCATTCAAGCCTACCCTGGTCAAAACAACTTCAACATCTTCATTTTCACCTTTTCGTTGGTTGGTCCAAAAAAACCAGTCAAGTTAACCCCCACTGCTGCCACAAACGGGCCTAATTGTGTGGGTGTACACGAGCCAGCTCATGTCCTCCCAGTTCCGTCCTCAATACGTCTTCATCGCTCTGGTACAAAACGCAAGACAACCTTGGGTTTCATCCCTGCAGTCTACACGGGCTGGAGCTCAGGAACCCCAAGTACTCTAGTACGTTCTCTGCTGACTCTCTCTTGCCTCTAAGAATCCGCAGTTCTGTTCCTCTGGCCTACCAATCTTAACCAGGTGATACCTTAGTGGACAGTGACCTGTGAATACGAAGAAGACCTCTCCTGTTCGCTCCCTGGAGACTTTAATAATGTCTTTGGCCAGGCACATCCTTCCACGGGGCAGCCCCGCACTTCTCCTCCCACTTGACAACTTCCTTCATAAAGTGACTTTTGGTGCCTACAAGGGTCTTAGCTTTCACCAGGAGAAGTGCAAACCCTTCTCTCGCCAGTTCCTCCCGGCACTCAACCCAGTGTTGATGCGTTTCCCTTTGCCAAGGACTTCAGGAAAGTCAGGCATCAGACCACAAGGCATTCCCAAACCAGCTACGACGAGATAAGAAGCCAGGGTCTTAAGTGCTGCCTGGCTACCCGACATAGTGCATGTTGTACTCTGTTACAGGCCTCTGCACAGCAGGTGCTGCATGTGCACTATGCTCTGCGTGGAAAAAGTGTGCCTGATGGCTAAATAAAACATCATCCATCAATCAATCTGCATTCAACTTTTTCGTTGGCCCCTACGTTTATAATTACTTCTTCCGAATTATCAACGTGAAACTTGAAAATGGTGTCGTCACGTAGAAAAAAACGCGTTGCATATTATTACATAATATTGATTGTTGATTATTATTTTTCGTACCATTTAAATCCATCATCGGAAAATACTAATACAAGATACGAAACATAACTTGACTACAAGAGAACAACGAGACGCTTAGTAGTTGACACAACGTGAAGATTCGAACCGACAGGTGGTTGGAAAAACGATAACTTACGCTGAATTGTCCACGACTACCTTAACATAGTAGAATTTGTATCACTATGTTCACTGTGATTCAACTGTCTTTCATCTAGACGCAGTCGTATACCTCTAAGACTCATTCTATTCGACACAATACCGAACAGAACCTAGGAAACGATACCAAACACGATGTAATTGCAACGAAACTGCCAGACGTTTGTTTTTGGAACATTTTTTAACCCGTTTTTCATAGGTTTCGATTCTAAATGAAATTTTAGTGAACAGATATTTTAGACCACGTTAAAGGGAAAATGTGGTTTGGACGGCGGACGGACATTAGAGATTGGGACTTGCGTACATAAGGTCTCCAATTTCAACGGAGGGTTGTCAAACAATGAATAATAAATTAAAAGCGACGCTTAAAATAGCCAGTAAAATATTAGGAACAACACTCGTTGAAAAGCGGTCACTTTCAATACATTACCCGCAGTCAATGTTTGTGAAGGCCTGTTTAGGAGGTTCATTTCAGTTCTCTTCACCACCCCTCCCCCTCCCACTCAGCTTAACAGTTCCGAATGATAATGCCCCACCTTACTACCTTGGACTCGATCTCACGCGTGATTTTCGTTTCATTCCTCTTTTGGTCATCCAACGAGTAAGTTCGGGGCGGTTAAAGTGTTGTTTTTGATACCAAACTTATACCTTCTTTTCTAATTATTTCGTGCTAATATTACGTTAACTCAGGTATGATATTAGTAAAGTCCAGTTCATTTAATATGACACGTGCTCCTTAGGCTGCTTTCATCGGGAGGGCAAATCTCCATCTTCATCAATCACCAGGCGAAGTTCGGTAACTAAGAGTGATCCTAGATAGACATCTTACATTTGAGGACCATATTTCTGTATTGGTGCATCGATTACAGTCCCGTGTTTTCAGCTTATGGTCTTTCACTACATCCCTGCACAATAAAGTACTAAAGTACAGTTCAGTGTGTGATCCCGAGCCGTTCGGACCTCGATTGAGTCGCTCTGTTTTCCCTTTCATTATCGCCGTGTTTTATCTCTCTCTCTCTTTTGTCGTTGTTCGCTAGTTGTGGTTACGTTGTTATCGCGTTGATTGTCGGCTCTCATTCGTTATCGTGCTTTGTTTTGGTTTATTATTCATTCTGAATAATAACCCTGTTTTCGGTCACGAACAATTTTTTACAACCCCCCCTCAAAATTTGATACTTTACGTTTCGAGATATGGTGATTCCAAATTTGCAATGTCCGTCTGCCGTCCCCCGTCCGCTGTCCGCCGTCCGGGCCGTTTGGTGCCTTTAACGTTGTCTAAAAAATTCGTTCTTTAGCACAAAAATCCAATTTGGTATCTAGTTGTGCCCGCCATCTCGGCAATCCGATCGAACGAAGCCCATGGTTGTAATGGGCAAAAAATGGTTAAAAATATTAACGAAACGCTGTACAATGCGGGAACTACAGCGGAAGTCAACGTTTCGTCGTTTGAACTCCCTCCCTCCCGCCCGTCTCAATAAAATACCACCCGCCTCGTCCTCGTCTCGCAAAGCAATGCTCGCCCGCCCGCTCTACTCGTTGGAAGCCCCCTGACTCTTTTTTTTTGCTTCCTCTAGGAAGTGCTCGTGTTTTGTATATAACCTTTGGCATTACGATTTGTCCCTTTATCGTCCGATTGCCTTATTCTCGTCTTCACCTCCACAAATGACTGTTTTGCTTCGTCTCAACTATTTCCGTTAGCAAAATAACTGTTTCCGTTATCTTCGATTGAACTAATCATTATTCGTTTATTTTTGGTTTATTCATTTAATAGTTCGTTCGTTTCATTTTTTTTGGTTTTAATACGATTCAATTTTTTTAGATTCTTTTGTTTCATTCTCATTTTGGTTTTTTTCATTCTCATTTTTGGTTACATTTTAATATTAGTATTTAGCGTGCATGTTTTCATATTAAAATTCAGTTTTTTCTAGATACTTTCGTTTTTTTTTGTTTATTTTAATATTACGATTCAGTTCTTTTCGGTCTTTTTTGGGTTTCATTTTGATATTTTTCGATGCTGAATCGAACGGGATGGGTCTCGGAGCATTAATGCTAGGTCAAGCTGTTTACCCGAATAATAAACCGTTGTGTAATAATTTGCAGGGTTTTTTTTTACGTTGTTATCGCTGTGCTGCCGACTTGTATCCGCTACTCGTGTGGTCTCACAGGCTCGGAATCCGACTCGGATAGGTACCTACGTCCGAAAGTTATAATGGATTGCAGGGCCTGCACTCGGCAATTACAGTCCCCGAAGAAAACGGCGAAATGTGCTGTTTGTTCTGCCTCATTTCACCCGTCTTGCACCCGTCTAAAGACTGGGGCAAATTACAAGAAAATGAAAAAGGAGCTCAAGATGAAATGGAAATGCGATATGTGCTCTGCCGGGTCGGATAAAGGAGAGCCTGAGTTAAGCACTGAGGTAGGAAATCATTCTAGTGACGGTGAATTGTCGGATGGGCTAGCAGATTGTAAAGCTCCAACAACTTTCACCAAGGAGGGTATAGTAGAATTATTTAAACAGTTTGAGGTGAAATTGGGTACAACGGTGCGTGAGGCTGTTCGCTCGGAGATTTCTGAGTACGTTGAACGATTGGAGAGTCGTGTCGTAACCAGAGCTCCAAATCGGATGGTTTACAACAACAATTGAATGGTGTTTCTGCGAAAATTAATGAACTCAAGGGAACTAATCTTGTTGAACGCGTGGAGCGTCTGGAACGAGATGCTGAGTCTTCTGCTTCTGTGCGAACTGAAAATCTCCCGGATGCGGGCAGTTTTCGTTTAGCGAGGGCACTATCCGAATTGAGGGAGCGCCAGAGGCGTGCAAAAAATATTGTTTTTTATGGGGTACCGAAGTCGACCTCTGAGTCTCTGACTGTTCGCATTGAGGAGGAAAGTGTTTTTCTCAGGGCTGCTTTTGCTAAGCTCTCCGTGGATATTCAGAACACTGCTTTGAAAATCAGTCGCATTGGTAGACGTGAGAGTGAAAAGATTCGCCCCTTGATGGTCGCTATGAATGACTCTTCTTCTGTATCCAGGGTTTTTGAACGCTAATCGATCAGCAAATCCTCCACCTTATCGGGTTTCGCAGGACAGATCACAGCAGGAGCGAGACTATCTCAAGCAGCTTAGACGTGAATTGGATCAGCGTCGGAATTCTGGTGAGGTTGATTTAACTATTAAATATGTCTCCGGATTTCCTCAAATAGTTTGAAGCACTCCCAAGCTCCAGCACTCGTCTCGTCCATCTCAGCCAGCAAAAAACGAATAAATATCACGGCGTATTACGGCGACCAACTATCGCCGCAATAATCCCATGGTGCGCTTTCAGGAGGAATTCAACAGGTTGTCACACGATGATTCGGTGTACCTACTGTTGTTGTCAAAAGTCTCTTTTAGGTCCAAAATTCGACGGCTATTATGATCTCCGTTTGTTGGCTCAGGATTGCTACCGATTGAATTTTTATTGTGATTTATATTGTCCTATTTTTATTTATTTGTTTTTCACTGTTAAATTGGGCACTGCCCGTGTATGTTATAAATAAATAAATTCCCTTATCCGAACGATGTGGACTTAAGCCATCGCTGTCTGGGGCACGTGTTCGCTGTCGCGATTCCGCCGTATTGAGCAACATCAAAACGCATCCCTGCATAAACACATCATCCACACACCTCCATTTGTTCGCAACTTGACCATTTTACTGCCCATTTTATACCACAAGTTTACGTTAGTCCCAGGGAAGGAACTTTTATTAAAAAAGTGACGTCACCCAAACGCTCTGGAATTTTATTAGGAGGGGGGTGGTGGGGTGGAGTAATCCGACTATAGTACACATAAAAAATTACGTACTACAACGTGATTGGTCTGGGGGCGTGGCTAAAAACCTTGTACTATAGTACGAGGCGTGGTTTTCATCCCCCACTCCAATTGAGCCAAAACCGGCATTTACGGTTTCGCTCGCCCATTTCTCCCCTACTGATTTCTCACTGGACACCCCTACGACCCTATTACATCGCATCATGACCACATTCACTACGCACAACCTCCACCAGCCGAATCATCTAGTCCAAGAAGGCTTTGCCAGACCTTGCATCAACGCCTAGTACGTCTACACCATATTTTAAGTATTGCAGGAATGTAGAACAGCTTCAGTGTCAATTATCACCTTGTACTGAGCTAAGTGCGTAACCAACAGTTTTAGAAAGACAGTGTGTTCCATCACCCGATTAAGGTATATCACAAAGTTACAAAACAAATCATCAATCGCTATCGCGCCTCCATCACGTAGGTAGCGCCCGCCCATGAGATGTCCTCCAACATTTTCAATAATAATAATATTTCAAAACAGGCAGGCAGGCGTGAAATGGGGCGGTAGGGGGCAATAAAAGGAAGGGTAGGCTAGTGAGTGGTCTTTGTGGCGACAGAGGGGAAGGATAGAGCCGTCTTTGTCTTCTCGTTTTCAAACTAAATTATCACTTTCCAAACTCTTCCCGTTCATTTCCAACTCTCCCAGCGATGCCAGTAGCGGCCGCTTTAATTATGTAACTTGAAGGAAAGCGAAGGGAATGGAGGAAAAGCCCTGGTGGCGGTGGTCGGGCCTCCGTGAGTGAGAAAGAAGAGGGGAAACCGTGGAACTTGTTTTTGAAAAGGTGTCCCTCATTACGGTACCGCACAACGGATCTCAAAGGAGCGATAAAGAGACCTCCCTCTACTTCGCCTGCTCATAACTTTGGAGCGTTTTCATTTATTACGAAGATAAAGGAGTCGAGGAGATGACGAAGGGGGGGGGAGATGAGGAGAGTCACGTGACGGAAAGGAAAGCAGTTTCCCTCCCTGGAAATGTCCTTGGGGATTTCACCCAATTACACGCTGAAGAAAGGAATGGAATATTTCTTAACAGGTGCCATAAGTAGGTGTCGTTCCGATCGAGACCTTTGAGCGTTCCACTCTAAAGCAAGTCATTTGCGTGATATGAACCGTCAATACAAACCCTAGCCTTGCACAACGAAAAGAGCAAATTGCTCTACAAAATATTCCGACCTTCAAGAGGTATTTCCGCTCGTGCGTTTCTCGCCCATCACGAGGCTTTGCTCAGTGCTCTCTGCGTGCAACTAGGGGTACATGAAATTCCCCCAAGAACAAGACCAGTGAGTGCGTGAGAGTTACGAGAACAGGGAGAGATTGTCATCCGCTTATTACACACTGCATTGCTGTACTGTTTCCTTATCAAACGGCTGTTCATAACCCTTGACAAGGGTTATATATCCACTGCTGCAACTACCAAAGGAGTGTCGAATCGTGAAATCCACGCCTCTTCTCATGTTTCTCACATGTTGTCATTCCACAGATAACGCAAACAAACAGAACGTAATATGAATGTGAGAAACGTTCGGGCAGTGTGATAAATGGCTGGCAGAAGTGGAGTGTGACGAACATCACGATTGAAGTTTATGTTCGGAGAGATGAGAATTGTTGTTTGAATTTTCCTTTTCTGTGGCTAAAAATGACTTTTGAAGGCAAAATGACGAACAATTGGGATTTAAATAAGAACGTCTTTTCAGCGGCTAAAGTGAGTCAATCGAGATGACTATACGTGTGATTCTGGTTGACATCATTGACATCGTGAAATAATTGCAGCTCAGTTCATAAATACCAATTTCTCAATCTTAGGAAGCTCGTAAAACTTACTCTAAAAATGGCGTTTCTCTGGACATCCTGGTTCGATGTAAGCGACTGAAGTGAAAAAACCATTTCATCGCTTTAATATCATAAAATGTTGTAAAAATGATTTATTTATCATTAATGCTCGCTAAAGCTGATGTGTTAAATTCGCTTTGGACCCTAAAACAGTTCAGTAAGGAAAAATTTGCAATACCAAACTTTATATTTTTTTGTACCTTGTTTACATGAAATATCTGGTTCGTAGCAACCCACAAACGTCACAAGGCGAAGGCAACTGCCAGGACTAAGGCCACAGATAGTGATGGGCAGGGTAATTCAGCTTAGCGTGCAAGTCAAGTATCTGGGTGTGATTCTGGATTGGAGATTAGTCTGGGAAGAGCACATCAGATGCACGACCAAAACGGCGACAACGGCTCAGTGGACGTGTCAAAGAATGTGCGGGAGGACATGGGGCTTAAAGCCCAGAATGGCCTGCTGGTTTTACGAAGCCATTGTGAGACCAATAATATCATATGGGTCGATTATGTGGTGGCATAAAGCGGCCATTGGAGAGAATGGCAGCAGCCTGGCCGAAGTACAAAGGCTGGGGAGCTTACTAATAGCGGGGTTGATGAAGACCACCATGAACAGGCTCCAGGATGTGGATAAGTGGCTCTACAAGGAGTGGGACGTACATTGCCCTAGGCCCCACTCCAACGGGTTTTCAAGCAGAGATCTATGCTATCATCGCCGGAGCAATCCTAACGCAAGGAGAAAGGCTGTAGCAACAGAACTATCAACATATTGACTGATAGTCAAGCGTCGTACAAGACGCTGATGAGTTACTGTACAACGTCAAAATTGGTGCAAGAGTGCAGGATAAGGCTCAACACCTTGGCAAGTGCGAATAGAGTTAAAGTATTGGATTCCTGGGCGTAACGGGATCATTGAAAATGAGAGGGCGGAGCATCTGGCCAGACACAGTTCGTCTACTATTGGGCCACCACCCCATTGTTGGATATCTCTGTCACTATTCAAGAGGACAGTGGGCTGAACATGCCAGAAGACCGCAGACAGTCTGAAATGCTGCAGCAGGAAGGCACTCCAGAAGCTTTGTCTCAGAGCAATCACGTGAGATAAGACACAACCTTCTGAGGATGGAGAGGAAGGACTTAAGGCAGATTGTTGGGATCATAACCAGGCACTGCAAAATGAGCAAACACTTGTATGTCATGGGTATAGTCGACACCCCTCGGTGTAGGTGGTGTGGCACGGATCAGGAGACTCCCTACCATCTCGTGGCTCAGTGCCGGAGACTTGAGAGAGAGCGACTTTTAGTCTTCAGCACCACTTCTTCCAGGGTGGACACCAAAGAAAATTCTTGCAGGAACTACCTGGATTTAATCAGGAGGCTAGGCATCGACCTGTAAGACCTAAGGTCTGGCACAGTAGGTCATCTGGCCGCGGTGCAAATCCCACTTGTGGGACAGACAGAAGGCTATACGTATAACACTCAACTTTCCGCAACCCATGTAAATTAGGCGACCTGCCGTATATCATCGTTCCACGCATTTATACCGAAACATTTTTATAGGTCAAAACGTAGAAAATAGGAAAATTAATATTCGAGGAATCTCTTTTTTCGAACTAACATGGCCTATATCTCCATTCGAAAAATAGATACAAATATAGTTCCAGGAAACAAAATGTGGGTATGAGTTGCTAAAAGACACTCAATAGAATTTATGGAATCTAATGGCTCAGAAACGAGGGAAAGTGCAAAAATATTTAAAAAACATTATTTTCATTATTTCATTTTCATTTTGTTTTATTATTCATTCTGAATAATAACCCTACGTTTTTAGTCAAGAAAATTTGTTTACAACCCCCATCAAACTTTGATACTTTTTCCAAATCTGCAATTTCCGTCCGCCGCCCTGGTCATATCTCTTAACGTGAACTAAGTAATTCGTTCTTTCTCTGAAAAATCCCATTCGGTGTCAGGTTGTACCCATTTTCTCGGCAATCCGATTGGACGAAGCCTATGGTTGTTATGGCCAAAAAATGGAACAAAAACGGAATTTCGGCAGTTTTAACGTAAATACGCCGTGTTTGGCATCGTTTTCGAGAAATTTTTAGCCCCACGGGTGTACGACAACGTTTAGATCAAAAACTGTAATGTTCATCCTGTGAGCAACCGTATTCTCCCAGCCGATTTAATAAATTTAACTCAGTTGCGTTCTGCCATTCCTAAAAATGTGTCTAGTTGAAACAACATAATGAAATAAAAATGAAAAACAAAACTATAGTGAGCCAAAAAACCCGCGCGAGAATACAGCCGAAGTAATAGTTTCATCGTGTGCACTTCCTCTTCTTTCATCAAATCACCCGTCAGATCGGCTAGTCTGGTCGAATATTCTTCTATTTCAATACCTGCGGGAATCCCCCACTGCGGTTGTTTGTCTCTAACAGCCGTGGGGTTTTCCCCCTTTCTTTATTTCCTTCTCCTCAATTTCACATTCCTCTCCACAACTGAGCACTTCCAAATCATTCCGCTTCCAACTGTCGGCCTAGTAACTTCTCACTCTCCCATACGGTTTCCCGCGCCAGTTCATGCGTTCCGAGTACTAGCATTGTGTCGCCCTATTGTTCAAGATCTCTGCTGCAATCTAACTCAACTCAATTCCGCGCGTGTAATACAGTCCTCCTCATGCTCGCCGAGTTTCATTTTTATTTTGATCCTCAAGCTTCCCCTTTCGTGCGCCCAATATTTAGTTTTCGTTGTTCTGTTGTAGTCAGGTCAAATTCTTATGGTTTACAGGTATTTTTCTATACTGAATAGAATGGGATGTGGCTCGGAGGTGTAAGACTAGGTCAAGCTGTTCAAGAGAATAATAAACCGTCGTGTAATATTTTGTTTGAAACTTAGTCGAATAGAACGGGGTTTAGAGATGAAAGTGTGCGTCTAGAGAGAGGACAATGAAATTACAGTGAAGCTAGTGAGGCACATTTTACTACTTGAAGGAATTCGCAGGATAATGTAGTGAAAGTTATCGTTTTCCCCGGGCCTGCGCTCATTTTCCATACTTCCTCCAGCCAATTGCCTAGCGCCTCCTAGAAAATGCCAACTTTCGTTGCTCCCGTCTCAAACACCACTGTTTCACCATTTATATAACCTGTATTGCCCTTTTCATAAAAATCGGATTTACACCCCGTGCACCATTTGCTCGCTAATAGTCAGAGCAGCACAATACATTCCGGATCTGAAACCACTACCTCTTTCTGCCGGCGTGAAGCGATTGAGTTAGGAGGATAAGCCACGAACATGGGTGAACTGACTTAGAGTAGTGCAACCTGATATTTTTCGGTTCTAGTTAATATTCGAATAAAAGAAAATGCTAATTTTTGGCTGCTTAATAGTCCAAGAAATTCTTTATATTTTTGTTAAATATGTGCCTTTTTTTAACATGAAAACTACGATCGAACTCGAAAACCTTAAAATACTGCTCGCGTTAACCTCGTGTTTAAATTTATAAAGCACGTTGATAGGTTACCTTTCTTGATGATGCCCTGTAGCGCATTTGGCGTTGCTCAACTACCGAAGTGGGAGAAGAACATTAACTCGGGTAAGCGAAAGAAACTATTCGCGTTCACGATAACACGGAAAGTGGCCGTTAACTAAGCGAACGCTCATCTCTTAATGCTTTTTCGTCTGAGCTCAGCAACATCACACCACTTCTCTTTTTAGGAAGAAGGTGAGTGTACATTTTCGACTTGAGAAAAATGAAGTAATGTCCAACCAACCGGAGTTTTAGAATTGGCCGAAATACTCGTATTTCAGTGTATGCCCGAGCGAACGAACACCTTAGTGGCTTGTAAGCTTCGTTCATTCAATACTTGAATAGAGGAAGAAGAAAAATGCACGGTGCACTGCGTGCTGTGTGGATATTATCTGTAATCCCACACATTTGTCGAGCGCAACCGAAGTTGTGCCAGTCCACTGTACAAATATATGGGTCACTTGATAACTCGCGTCGAGTGGTCATTCCGACCGAAAAGCGACCAGTTTAGATTGTAGGCAGCCGCTGATCACCATATCAAAGGATTAAACTACGTGTGTTTGCGATGGGTACACATTAAATTAGCCCTTCTGAAAGCCGCCCTTGTTAGAGACGGGTAACTCCTCCTCTCTTCCACATTTCCCGCGGGAACAGAGAATAGATTGGCGGGTTGGTTTGAGGGATCCTAAAAGAGCGAAAGTTGATAACCTCGTTCAATTTGCCTGTGATGAATCTGTTTACCAATTATTTCCATTATTATTCCCCACTCTCTTCCTCGTATGGGAATCCATCTCCCGAGAGATACAAATATCAGATCGAAGCAAACTTCATCGGATTTCCCGCTTTACTTCGAGTGAAAAATCTAATTTAACCGATTTTTTTTTTCGCATACAAAAAAAACCTCTTCAAAGCACCGGCGATATTAGATGGCCCCACGCTGAAAATAAAGCGTCTCTCGAATTCGCCACTGTTGCGGTCTATTTAACTAAAAGCTCCCATAAATATTTAATTTTCGGCTCCCATTTACTCAACATTTACAAAATCTCATGCTCAAAAAGCGTGAAGGAAGCTCCGCTCAGTTTCGCTACAGCTGTTGGGCTGATGACTTCATTCCTCTCTTCTAGTAATCCGTCAGTTAGTTTATAAGTTTGGAAGAGTAGTGGTTGAGCCGCAGGACTGAAAATCAATAGGGATGATGGATCGGAAGTTGTGTTCTGTGCTTTCTCAACGTTTTTGGAAGATGAGAGACTGAACCGCACACTCGATATTATTTAGAGCCTTTAATAGTTTAACGGTGCTTGTATCAGCTTCTGAGCGAAGCCCTTATTATACGGCGTTGCTAAGCTCCAAGCAATTTGCTAATCGGTTCGCTCTGGTTTTCGGTTCACGCTTAAAGGACACCCCCCCCCCCCAGCCCGCGCTAATCTCATAACTAGCATGTTCACCTTGCCTAGCTCTCGAAATAGGAAGGAGAGTTATGCAATCGGACGGACAAATATTTTCTGCAGGTCTTAACTTTTCATGGTCGCCAGAGTCCGAAAAAAAACACCTTTTGGGAAAATTGTATGTGTCTGCAAATGCGGTACGCGTCATCACATAATGGTCATTCCGAGAATTCATTTGTTGGCTCGTTTCGTCTATTTCATCAATTTGCCGTAGAAGAGACTACTTCGCTGAAAGAAGGCTTGTTTGTTTCGATTGGTTTTCAGATATTCTAACAAACTTCTCGGCTAATGAACTTGATTTATGTTACTATCATGATATTAATTAATAAACATTTTTCAGAACGCTTATAAATTGAAACAATTCGCTACAATGGAAGAACCTGGACTTGCTGTTAAACCTAAAAAAGCAAGATTTTGCATAACAGTAGAGCAAAATCCAAATGAACCCAAGACATCACTTCACTGTCTGAAATGGATCCAATCACAAGAGGATAATGCGGTAATATACGAATTTCCGTTTCAATGTCAGCAACTAAATGCAAAACGCAAGTACCCACAGTAAGGAATGTCCAGAAGTCATTATGCAAACGCCGCTCATACTCACTTCAGTTAATAATTCTGCGTCCAATGGATTGAATGAAAGATTGAATCAAACATTAGTAAATCGAATCCGCTGCAAAATAAATGAAACTCAGAGCACGGTCGAAGATAGCCGATGAATGTGTTCAGAAATACAACTCTAGGGATCCCTCTGTTACCACCTTCAGCCCAGAGTATTTATTATTTGGAAAAACGAGTCCGATAATTCCAACACCTCTTGAACCAAAAACAGATCTTATACGAGATCGGGAAACAGCCGACGAAAATACGGTTGAAAATCATACGTATAAGAAACAATTGATCGACAAAAATATCTGGTGCGTTGCAACACACAACTTTCCTTAGCTCTACGTCAATTCACTTTGTACATGGCTAATTCTATTTAATCAATTCGTTTATCACTCAGTTAATTTGAACTCGGTCAAGCAATGCTTTACGGCAGCAGGAAGCGGTAGCGCTTACAGTTCCAGATTTGCTGATCATACTCATTGCAGGACCATTATTGAGCAATTGGTACACAGATAATTAATGAGGCTGTAAACACAAATTTTTGAAGAAGGATAGTAATCACTTTTGCAGAGTTATTGGGTGAAAACGTTTAGAACTGGTAGTAAGCGAAAAAGCAGTAGTTGAAATTCAGGAATTTCTGGAGTGACCGCCATGTATCTCATGAGCGTTTTTATACACTCACCCTTTAGGTATGGAATTGGACTACTACACCAATTTTTTTTAAACATTCTACAAAAATTCCAGCGGAGTTTATAAGGAAAAAACTGCGCTAAAACCGCTTTTCGTCGAAAATTTTGATAATTTATTGTGCTGCTCTCGTCATTTTCCCACGAATGAGAATTTTATAGTATCATTGCCTGATTGAGAGCAATCAATATAAAAAATGTAATTAAAATCGTTAGAGCCGTTTTTGAGAAAAAAAATTTGGTGGTTTGATCACTATGGTAACTATAGTTAACTTTCGGTGGATTTTGCCCATACCCTCATTATTGCGTCCCATGGTAACCTGTAGGCTAGACATCAAGTTTCAGGTGATTTGGTACGGTTGTTTTCTCTAAAAACTGCGCTAAAATCGATTTCGTCGAAAGTTTTGGTAATTTATTGTGCTGCTCTCGTCATTTTCCCACGAATGGGAATTCTATGGTATAATTGCCTTATTGAGAGCTATCAATATAAACAATTTAATCAAAATCGTTAGAGCCGTTTTTGAGAAAAAAAATATTTGGTGTTTTCATCACTATGATAACTATAGTTAGCTTTCGGTGGATTTTGTTCAAACCCTCATTTTGGCGTCCCATGATGACCTGCGGGCGAGATATCAAGTTTGAGCTGATTTGGTACGGTGGTTTTCTCTAAAAATCGTTCACAGACACACATACACACACAGACTGACACACACACACACACAGACCATTTTCCCAAATAGTGTTTTTCGGACTCAGGGGGGTCTGAAACGTAAAGATCTGAAGAGAACTCAAAATTTTTTTTTCAGCCGATTACATAACGTTCCTTTCTACTTCATAGAGCAAGGAAAGTAAAAAGAAAACATCACGATTTCAAAGAAGGGGATTTTGTGTATGTGTACCATGCTTCGAAGAATATATAGGAACAAATTAGAAGAAATGAGAATTGGACCTTTGAAGATAATCAAAAAAATATCAAGCTCCATATTTGAGCTAGACACTGGCCACAGGAAGAAGGAATCAAACATCTCTAAATTGGTGCCGCTCCCCAGGGGTGGGGGGATGTAAAAATCCAGTTTTATAGAAGCAACACATGTGATCGCTTCATCACCAAGGATACGCGTCATCACTTAATGTCTACTCCGAGAATTCATTTGTTCGCTCGTTTCGTTCATTTCATCAATTTTCCGTAGAAGAGACTACTTTGCATCGCAGTTGCTTTTTTTGGTTTGCACGCTTATAACAATGTTGTATGGAACAATAATACAACGGTACCAGGAAATGTTCATTTCGGCAAAAATGACGAGAGCAGCTTTTTGCTTTCTACCCAACAATTCTGAAAAAGTGAGTGCTATCCTTTAAAAAAATTGTGATTACAGCCTCATTGATTCTCTGTGTAACAATTGGTCAATAATGGTCCGGGAATGAGTACAAGTAGTACAATAAAACTCGGAACTGTAAGCGCTTCAGCTTTCTGCCGCCGTTAAGTGATGATTGACCAAGTTCAAATGAACTGAGTGATAAATGAATTGAGAAAGTCGAAAAAACCATGTACAAAGTGAATTGACGTACAGCTAAGGAATGTTGTGTGTTGACACGCACCAGACATTTTTTGTAGACACGAAAATAAGGTTATGGGCGATTTAAATCGGTGCGGAAGGGCGTCGGGGGGCAAAAATGTACCACAAACTAGGTTTTGGTTTATTATTCATTCTGAATAATAACCCTATGTTTTCGGACACGAAACATTTTTTACAACCCTCCCTCAAAATTTGATACCTTACGTTTCAAGACATGGAGATTCCAAATTTGCAATGTCCATTCGCCGTCCGGGCCGTTTTGTGCTTTTAACGTGGTCTAAAAAATTCGTTCTTTCGCACAAAAATCCCATTTGGTATCTAGTTGTGCCCGCCATCTTGGCAATCCGATCGGTCGAAGCCCATGTTTGTTATGGGCAAAAAATGGTTAAAAAAATTAACGAACGCAGTATAACGCGGGAAGTACAGCGGAATTCAACGTTTCGTCGTTAGTACTCCCTCCCTCCCGTCTCATTAAAACCACCCGTCCGCTTGCCTCGCAACACCGCCTGCTCGCCTTGCAACGGGTTCGCTGGAAGCCCCCGTTTACGGGCGCCTGGCGCCGGGGGATATTTAGTTTCCGACGATCGGACGAAGCCCATGGTTGTTATGGGCAAAAAATGGTTAAAAAAATTAACGAAACGCAGTATAATCGCAAATAAGCCGTGTTTCGTATCGTTTCCAAGGCCCGCTCGACTCGCAGCGTCCTTTGGACTCGCAACGTCCTGCCAAGTGCCATGCGAGGGTTCACTGGAAGGCCTCGTCCCAATCCTCCATCGGATCAGACGTGTACAGGCGCCTGGCGCCGGGGGGATATTTTTAATTTCCGTAGTTGCATTGTAGTCAGGTCATGTTTTGTATGTTTTACTAATATTCGATGCTGAATTGATTGGGATGCGTTTCGTTGCAGTAATACTAGGTCAAGCTGTTCATGAGAATAATAAACCATTGTGTAATAATTTGCAGGGTTTTTCGCATGTTGATCAACTTTCAAAGTAATGATTTTGAGTAAAATGACATATTATCCTTTACTAATCGGTACCCAACTGTTTTTCCCCACAAACTTCATCATCATCACGCCTGTAACCTAAAAATAATTTTTACAGTTTTAACAAAACGGGTTCAATGATTCTCACCAAACTTACAGAACTTTTTCAAATATTTCTTACTTTTTGTCCCCCTTTGAAACGGTGGATGCAGGCAATACCCTCACTGCAGCCACAAACGGGCCTATTTTAAGGGCGTTCATGATCCTCAGATCATAGCCCCCTGCACCACCTCCAGGCCCCACGGCACTGGTCTCACTTAGTGTGACGTCACCTATGAGCCCCCACCACCCACGCACAAAGCGGAGGATATCCGCAAGTTCTGCATTTGCCACCTCTTCTGGCTGAAAAAAGGGCCTCCCAAAGACACAATGGCGCGATGCCCTGAATCCATCGCATAGGCACAGCACATGCTCTGCTGTCTCTAGCCCTACCTCGCAGAACCTGCATACCTGTACCTCGCACTTGCCAATATTTGCAAGGTGGTACCTCAGCGGACAGTCACCTGTGAACAGGCCACATATGATCCTAATATCCTTCCTCCCCAGTGCAATCGCCTCCCTGGACCTCTCTCGTTATTAAAGACTCCTCATATAGGTACTTGATTCAAGTGCCATATCAATTTATCTGAAGATCCAAGTAACATTTGAGAGGAGTTCATGAGAAAAAACTGCGCTGACATCGATTTTCGTTGAATCGTTTGGAAATTTATTGTGCTGCTCTCGTCATTTCCCCACGGATGAGAATTTCACAGTATTGTTCTCTTATTAGAAGCTGTCGATATAAAAAGTGTAATCATTTAGCCATTCTGGAGGAAAAAAAATTTGGTGTTTCGATCACAATAAGTATAGATCACTGTATTAAGTTTTGAGCGGATTTCGCTTGTACTCTAATTTTCACCGTCATGGAGGGTTGTGATTCGCCACTCGCTCAGCATCCACCCAACCCAGACCTGAGGAGGTACGGCAGGTGTGGTCATTGCCCCAGGGGTATCGCGTACCATCTGGGAGGAGTTCATAATCTGTTTTCACACCTGATCTAGCTATTTACGTGGGTGACAAGTTTCTAATACGACCTTCTTAGCAATCTGGGTGAAACGGTTATACGCTTGCTTTGTAGCAGTCAATGCTGGTAGGTTGGTTTGCTCATGTAACAACCATCGCTCACTGTTGTAGAAACAACAGGGGAGCAGCGCGTGTTTTTTTGTTTCCCCCACACTGGAGGACTTGCAGGTTGGAGAATCTTCGAGAATAAACAAGTGAAGTCGCGCAATGTCCAGTAAGGAATTGGCTCGTCCAGTGGTCCGAACATACACACACACCATTTTCCCCAATATCGTTTTTCGGACTTTGTAGGGTCTGAAACGTAAACTCAACTTTTTTTTCAGCCGATTACTGCTTTGCTTTTTACGTCGTAGAGCCAAGAAAAGTTAAAGAACATCGGAGAATGATATTTGCTCGATGTTAAGCGATCTTTTCCCTAATCGGCGACAACCTACATTCGGTTTTCCGCAGAAATGCGTCGATCGAAGAAACATCAGCTTTGCGCCAGATATTAATTTAATTTGAAAATGACGTTCCGGAGGCAGTTTTCGTCGTTGGAAAACTATTTGGTTTTAATAATGTTCAACCCGCCAATATGCGATGCCGTTGATGAATAGCTACTCCGCTCGAGGGAAAATTGACGAGAGCCGAGTCGTGGATGGGAAGTTGTGCGAGATAGTTGGCCTCCAAGATGTGTTAAGCGAGCGGAGAGCAGGGAGCCGGCGCGTGAGGATTTGATGAGTAATTACTCGCATCGTCTCGAGTTGGAGATCCCTCCGTCTCCTTCGCCGTGTAGTTCAACCTCCGCCATCAACGATAGCTCTTCATCCTACAGTTACCTACTTGAAATGAAGTTAGAGGGCGGTTTAACTATCCCAGTCCCCCTCGCTGGCATTACTTCAACATTCGAAGGAAGTTCCTGCCGTGAAACCCTCGGCAATCGGTAAAACCTCCGTACCCATCATGAGAGCCTAATTACTCGTTAGAGAACAGGGGAGTACGAGCATGAAGATATAAGTAATTTCAACTGATATAAAGAACACGTAACGATCTCAGTCGAGGTATTTATAATTTGATGACTCACCCTTAAAACTTTACTGAGCCATTGAACACGATGAGGAAGAGGGAGCCTCAAGTCGCGAGTCGTCACAAAAGTTGTTACTGTTAACATCACATTTCTACTTTCCTCAGGCCCACGGAGTAGGGAAAACAGATTATTCAATCAACTGGTTTTTTCCCTTCCGACTTTAACAAGTCCGAAATTGTGACAAAACATCGTTTTGTGAATGCTGTTGAGAGAAAAAGCCTGAACCAAATCGACTACAATTTAGCGTTTGCCCAACAGATCAACATGACACCTAGAGTAAACGTGTACAATTATAAGAGCAGCACTATGAATAATGAAATTATAATTTTTTTCCTTATAAATCCCGTTTATACACTCTAAACAAAAATCATTTATCCGTACCGTTAACGTTTAATAGTTTTTATAAGATTGGTAGGAGCAACCTCAGAAATTCCGGAATTCAACGCCGTCTCACTTACTGGTATTTTGCTCAGGTTTTGCCCTAGTCGAAAACAGTAAAATTAAAATTTCTCAGAAAAATCGTGTTGCCTGTAAGTAGTATGAGACTGTTGAATGTTACTGGGACTGAGGAAAGATGGTGCTTATTCAACTAATAGACCCAGTAGATGATTCTCTTCTGCTCTTCCCGGTGGGAGCGTGGGTTCGTACCCTACCCCATGTTATAATTAAAGCCTTTAGGGGACGATATATAATAGAGACAGTCTAGATAACAACTGGTTTAATCTGCCACGCTTCTGAGGTTCGGTGGAGGGTACTTGTTACGTCACCGAAGTGTTGCTTTACTTACAATGTCCACTCGCTGACGTTAATTTTTTCGATTCTGTTGGTTTCAAAACAATAAGATCTGTTGAAAAGATAACTTTTTTACTTTCCTTAGCTCGAAGCAGTGGGAAGGAAAGATTTTTAATCATTTGAAAACAAATATTGAGTTTTTTGGCTTCTGGCCACCGATTCGGCGAAAACACCGATTGGCTGGAACGCTGAACAAAACCTGCATGAGCAGAACCTCTTTTTTTATCCAGTTTGATGCAACTGGGACCCCCCTGTTGTGGCCACGAATGGGTCTATTAGGTGTGCGCACATGAGCTACCTCCTCCCAGTGCCACCCTCAGTTCCTGTGGAGCTGGTGTTCTCCGATGCGGTGTCCCCAATACGTTCCCACCATTCTCGCGAAGACGACCTTAGGAACGACCTGAGGTTGCACTCTGAGGTGTACTGCAGCCAGCCCCTCACAGGTACACAGAACGTGCTCCGCTGACTCCCTCTGTGATTTGCAAAATCTCTCTGTACCTCTGGCTTACCAATATTGGTCTGGTGGTACCTTTATGGACAGTGACGACCTGTGAACAGGCCACATACCATCCATATACTTCCTCTATGGAAACTGAGGACCTCTCTTGATCGCTCCCTGGAGAGTTTAATAAATAACTTGACTGCCTTTGGGCTGGCACATTCCGCCAATAGCAGCCTTACACTTCTTCTCCACTTGCAAAACCCTTTCTTGGTAGTCCCTACGAAGGGTTCCCACTGGGAGCTCATTTCCTTCTACCCTTGGATAGCGTGGCACCCAACACAGTTGTAAATATGTTTTCTTTCGCCAAGGTCTTCAGGCTAGTCAGTTATTCCCAAACCAGTCCTGACGACATTGTACAGGCAGGCAGTGTCTTAAGTGCAGCCTGACTGTTCGACATAATTTGTATTCTTTTCTTTTTCAGGCCCCTGTGCAGGAGGTGCTGCACGCTCTGTTACTGCTAAAAGCTCTGCATGGAAAACTGTAGCCAGTGCACCTTCCAGGCCTCCCTCATTGATCCATCTGTATAAGATACCATGGCCCCAGCTTCAAGATTGAGACCACCCCCTTACCATCTGGATCATTCATGAATTCGTACCCTGAAGGGAAGCCTGAAGTTAAACTTCATCCGTACTGAGTCCATGACAAGCACAGCAGGCCCTCTGAGCTCACCTTACTCAATATGAGGTCGTGCAGCACCCTTCTTCCCCACCTGACAAGACCTAGTTACAACCAGCACGTGGCAGCTCTCCCCACATGTATGTGGAAAGCTGCAAGATTCAGCAGGACCTCTAGCGCAGCTGTGGGGTTTATCTGCATTCAACCCGTCACAACTACACAAGTCCTGCGCTGCAGTTTATTAAGCTGAAGTTGCACAGTCTTCTTTCCTGTCCTGGTCCACCAGACAGGTTCATCGCCATGTGCATCCACAGGACCATTCTTGGCAGCAGTCCCCATCTCTTGCCAACCATTTTCAGTGTCGCCCACGTCTGCCTCCTGTCTAGGAAGACTCCCAAATATTTATTTTCCCGCCCGATCGTCACCCCTCCCCCCCAAGTTTCCCGCATTATAAAATTGCCTTTGGTGGACGAGACCAGGTTGATTTGTCTAGATTGTCATATAACTTATGTTGGTTTAAAACTGTGTATTCGAAGTAGACTTAAATAGGCCTGTGTCGATGCTTCAGGTTGTTTTCGAGGGAGTTTGAGGAATTTTAAGGAAAGGGAAGAAACGTCGTACCTTTTTCAATGTGCCGTATACTCGTCGATAGGCCACATTTACCTCTTATGAAGAGACAGGCTGAAATCGTCTATTGGGAAATTTGACGGCTGAATGAGAAATTGTGGGTTTTTCCGAACGAAAATCTCGGTTCTTTCAGTAGACGCGGAAAATGTGAACACAGTGAAGGAGAATGGCTAGACACGAGAGGATAATGGTAACGGATACTGACAAATCAACACCGAAACATAAACAACCCAACCTCGAACTGATTATCACGTTGACCAAAGCACTTGATTTTTTCTCACAAACCTTGAAAACGCGTAAATTTTGTGTATGAACAGCTCAGAATAACACAAAAGGACCACTAAATTCTCATCTGTGCAAAATGAAGAGAGTAACACAATAAATTATCGAAAATTTGGAAGTAAATCGGTGTTAGCGCAATTTTTCCTTATGAAGTTTGCTAAAATGTTACTAGCATTCAAAAGAGGGAAAAGCAGTATGTTAGGCCAACAATTACGAGTATTCAATAAAAATTTAATATTGCCCATAAAATAAGTAGGAGAAGCTTCAGAAAATATGGCGTTCACACCATCGCCGTTTGACTCAGTCGCATTTCCCGGTTTTGGGTTATTATTCAGAATGAATAATGGTGCTATGTTTACGGTCACGAAAAATTTTTTACAACCCCCCCTCAAAATTTGATACTTTACGTTTCAAGACTTGGAGATTCCAAATTTGCAGTGTCCGTCCGCCGTCCGCCATTCCCCGTCCCCCGTCCGCCGTCCCCCGTCACCGTTTTGTGCCTTTAACGTGGTCTAAAAAATTCGTTCTTTCGCACAAAAATCCGATTTGGTATCTAGTTGTGCCCGCCATCTCGGCAATCCGATCGGACGAAGCCCGTGGTTGTAATGGGCAAAAAACGGTTAAAAAAATTAACGAAATGCAGTACAACGCGGGAACTAGAGCGGAAGTCAACGTTTCGTCGTTTGAACTCTCTCCCTCCCCGCCCGTCGCATTAAAAAACTCGCTCGCTTGCTCGTCTCCCAATGACGCCACCATTCAACTCCCCTTTCGCCTCAGAACGGGTTCGCTTCGAGCGCCCCCGTTCCAATTTCCCCGACGATGGGGCAAAATCATCAGACGTTTTGTTTCCGTAGTTCCATTGTAGTCAGGTCAATGCTGAATCGAATGGGATGGGGGAGCACTAATACTAGGTCAAGCTGTTCATGAGAATAATAAACCATTGTGTAATAATTTGCAGGGTTTTTATCCTATGAACAGTTGATCGAGGTGATTTTGTCATAAATTATGTAAGCTCTGGTTACTCGATAATGGCACGATGGTTGAATCAAAAGTTCGAGCAATTAAATAAGTTTCGGAACTTTACAAGCCAGTTTCTACGCAGAAAGTTTGGCTAAGTTCTATCAAGTTTCTTGTAAACCGGAATTGTTTGTTGCTACAGTGTGTAATGGTTTGCGGCGGGCTGCCGATGGTGGCAATACTGCTGCCGCCACCCGTGCAGTTCAACCCTGTTTATAAAAGCGGATGAGCCACATTTTCGCCAGAACAGCTACTGACATCGCTTACGAATCACTCCCATTTTTTAAGCCAGTGAACAAGTACTTAAAGTCTCTTTATATCGTGTGAAGTAAGGTAAGCGATCAGAGCTTGGTTATTACAATCAGAGCATAGGTTATTTGTTTCATTCTAAAAGGAGTTCATTTCATTTCATTTCATTTCATTTCTATTTTTTCCTGATTAAATTCAAAGGGGCTTTCACTCGTCGGTAGCCGTTCTGGCGAAAATGTGGCTCCTCCGCTTTCATAAACAGCGGCGAACTGCACGGGTGGTGGCAGCAGTGTTGCCACCATTGGCAGTCCGCTGCAAACCATTACAAGTGATGCATGTTGGTAAACGTACATGAGGCTGAGGACCGTCACTGGACGTCAAGGTACAAGGAAAGTTGGCCATTTAAATACGATTTGCTCCGTGAAATCGTTCTATCTCTGTGTCTACCGAATTAATAGTTAACCACCTTAGCCACACGAAATTGGATCCAGACGGAGTTATAACTCATTCACTCCAGATTAAAATGCGTTCCTCATAGTGTGGGCTGAGCGAAAGTAACAACCGCGATGGCGTCTAATCTTACATCATTCCCCTTCGGAACCTACTGCCTTTCGATTGGAAAAATATTCGATCTCCCCCTTTCCGGTGCAAGTAAGTGTTCCAAGTAACGGCTATAAACGAAACGAAGGGGCAGAGTCACCCTCAGGCTTCTTCAATTCGTTATTTATCGACGGTACTTCCATCTCTCAACGTGTAGGGTTCGGGTTCTAGTTGGTTACATCTCACTAACACATAGGTTGTGAAGAAAAAGCCATTCAGGTGAGAAGACCCCAACTGTCCTTTTTCATTTTATGTGGACGTATATCGCGAAGAAGGAGGGAGATTTGAAAAGTTAGTCACCGGGGAATAGGATTTTTCTCTCCGGGAAACGTTGAGAAACTTGTACATAACTCGGGGAAAAGGCCATTTGGGAAACGTCTGAGCAGTTGTTTGTTGGTTGAGATGGCGGTTTAGAAAGAAGAGAGAAAACACACACACGCACACACGGAGATGTTAGATGTTCCTACCGTTGTTTGCCCCATTTGTCTAATATCGTTGATGGAGAGAGGAAGGGCCTGATTTACTTTGCGCCTGAGTGAGCGCGATCGGTCTCATTCCTCGACATCCTGATTCATAGGCTGCTAACCAGTCGGAAAAAGGAAACTTGTCCCTTATCTCAGAGTGCGGGTAAAGCACGTACAGACTCGCAGTCCTACTTTTCACAGAGGTCGACACATTCGATAATCAAGATGCGTCATTAACGTTTTCAAGAACTCGCTGTAACAACACAAAGAATTTTGGAAAATTGAAGTATTTCATTGTCCGGTATCCTGACGAATAACGTAGATATGTAGTCAAGATACATAACAAAAACATTTTTATTATCGTGCTTGATTTTAGATGAAAAAACTACTAGGATCATTATTTGGGAGTGTTGCCATGGTAAGCTGAAGTGCATTACGAGGGCTGTTGACGGAATTGCACTGTTTACTCTGACAATGCTGCCATTGAACTGAGGTATTAATTTTGGGGGCTCGCTCGTTCCCCCATTCTCCGTGATGTGCATGTAAGAAGAATAAATTAGCAAACAAATTGTGGGATTGATCCCTTGAATGGGGGAATGACACATTTATTGAAAGAAAACCCACAAAATAAAACTTCTTCGAAACCTACATAACGTGTAAAATAAAATTCGTAAAACTATAGCACGTAAAAAGGTTAAATGAAATGTCCTCTCTTGAGGCAGGCCAGGAATCAATATATAAAAAGACAACAGTCTTCCTTCTTCGTTCGAAAACGGCTTGAGAAGGGAACGGTTCAGTAAGAGACGGAATGTACAGTGCATCAGGAACGGGAGCACGCCCAAGACGAAAAAAAGAACAAAGAAAAAAACCCTGCAAATTATTACACAATGGTTTATTGTTCTCATGAACAGCTTGACCTAGTATTAGTGCTCCCCCATCCCATTCGATTCAGCAATGAATACTAGTAAACCATACGAAACATGTCCTGGCTACAATGGAACTACGGAAACAAAACGTCTGATGATTTTGCCGGGTCGGGTCGGGGAAAGCGAACCCGTTGCGAGGCGAAAGGGGAGTTGAGCCGCCCGCCCACGAGGCGAGGACGCCCTGCCTCCGGTTGTTTTTTATTCAGACGGGAGGGACGCTGTAGTCCCCGCGTTGTACTGCGTTTCGTTAATTTTTTTAACCATTTTTTGCCCATTACAACCATGGGCTTTGTCCGATCGGAATGCCGAGATGGCGGGCACAACTAGATACCAAATCAGATTTTTGTGGGAAAGAACGAATTTTTTAGACCACGTTAAAGGCACAAAACGGCCCGGACGGCGGACAGGGGGCAGGGGATGGCGGACGGACATTGCAAATTTGGAATCTCCAAGTCTTGAAACGTAGAGTATCAAATTTTGAGGGGGGGTTGTAAAAAATGTTTCGTGACCGAAAACATAGGGTTATTATTCAGAATGAATAATAAACCAACAGGGAAGAGTAACCTACTTGAACCTTTTAAACCCTTGTTTCTTTATCTGCTATACTCAAGCTTCGTTCCAGGCAGCTCAGTGGTGCTCACCCTCAGAGAGCCTGAACCCTGGAAGTCATATCAACAGAATTTTGTGTCGCACATGGAAGTAGGAACGTTACTTGTGTTAACAATCAATTCATGAGGTATTTCATTTCACTCTTTTAATAATTGTATTGAGTCATATGATAGGAATTGCCTCGTTTATTGGTTTTTTAATCATGTCGGTAACATCTGAGAAGTTCTTTGCTGGTTAAGACGATAAGCTGCATCACAGACAGACTTTGGGTGCAAACGCTGCAGCGCAACATCCCGTGCAATCCTACCGGCCCACCCCCTCTTCCCACATGCTCTCCCGGGCGCTTTCCCCCTGGTCCTTGTTAGCCACAAGCCGAATCAGTCTGAGTTTATGACCTCGGAATTGCCCCACCTACTCTAATGGGACTCACTGGCCCTGGCGGCAAAGTCAATGTTTCTCCAAACACCTGTTTACCTATAGAAATACCACCTCGTCTGTTGTTTCCAACGTGACAACGGATTTCCCCTGACCTGGCTTTCCCATCAATATTTTCCCACCTTTCAATTTCAGATTTCTCTCCACAACAGACAGCTCCTCTCAAACTCATTCACCTACGAATTCTCACGAAAGTGAGTTGTCTCCAGTTCTCCCAACACACAGTCATCTAACAGCTCTCGCCCTACCCCTCCCAATTCTCCCAACAGATACTTGTTTCACCTCTCTTCAACATCTAATTCGGATCTCTCCTTCTCTCCTCATACAACCAGTTTCACGTCTTCAGAGCCCCCCTTGTTCGTGCTCATATACTCAAATGATATCTGGTTCCAGTCACCTGGTCTTTGTACATCTAAGTCTTCAAATCTTGTGATATCCCAACTTCTGGAACTTCTTTTGGATGGTAGTGGGAATAAGACACTTGCATAAAGGTGTAATGATAACACTAGAACCGAAGTTGTTGCATGAACAGTCACTCGATTAGCAGCTTTAACTTACCCAAGATTGGGTTAACGCTCGATGGAAAGAGCGGTGTAACGTGGGGCCACAGCTTGGAAGTGGCTGGACCCTCCACCACATTCTGAGTTAAATGCAGGATCGCCTGTATGTGGGATAGAATACACGATAGTCATGGAGGCTGTCTCGCACGGTCCTACATAAGAACGTGCTAATGGGCCTTGACCTTCCAAAAAGACGCAGAGTACCTCATCAGACGTGGGCAATCTGGAGGCTGAGTTTGAGGGAAACTCGCCCAGCAGACAACGTAGTATAATATATTACTCAATACGGGACTACTCCCCTAATAAAGTAAATCTCCCTACCATGGGCTACACAGGGTGTAAACAGAACCACAGGAGCTCCACAGAGGCATCGCTAGTCCCACGATCAAAGAGCCAACGCCAGCAAAACGAGTTGGCTCTGTTTCCCCATCATTTAGTTAAGAAACGAATAAAATCAAGAATAGTTTTTAGAGCTTCGACATTTTGGAGAGCGGACATAAAGTCAAGAGGTTACAACATGAAAGTTGTTAACAAGCTCTAGGTGTATAAATAGTTCAGTTGGAGAGTGGTTTATAGCCATTTGCCTAATACTGTTGATTGTTGAGGATGGAAGGAAGCGCTTGATTTACTTTGCGCGCCTGGATACGTCGTGGGGGGGGGGGCTTAAGCGAGATCGGTCTCATCCTGATTCATAGGCCACCAACCAGTCGGATAAAGGAAACTAGTCCCTTATCTCTGCGTGAGGTTTTAGCGGGTGAAGCGCGTACAGACTCGCGTTCCAACTCCTCGCCAGGGTCTACAGAAACTACCACCTCGCACATTCGAGCCCGTCGACTAAACCAATGCTTTCGCTCCATTTGAATTTTAAATTCGCCGTTTGATTTAATAACTGCGAAGAGATATGCAGTGCCATGAGAAGATAACGACTGAAAACGAGAAGGACGAGGGGGCTGGGAGGTTTGGTTTTGTATTAGAGGGTTTTGCAAGAATATGAGAGGTTGTTATATTTATGCGAGTTCTACCCCGCACGACTTTTCAGAAGGGAGAAGCACGCTATTCCTTCTTATTTCTCCTTCCATCTCCCTTCTCATTTTCCCCGGCTGATAATTACTTTCCATTCCACCATTGTCCTCCCCTTCCCCGTCTGAAGTGCAGAGCTAAGACGAGAGAGACTGACTATCAAACTGAATCATTTATTCATTTGCACGTACATCAGGGGCCAACTCGCAAACTCAACTCGCGAAATAAATTAGAAATAAAGCCCGATGCTCCTAGCGCCCCTTCAACTTAACAACTATCAATATGAATGTGAAAAATACACGAACGTGCACTTCTAAATTAAAAATATCTGGTGCGACGCGTAGCACAACTCTCCCCGTCACGAGCGTATTTCAGCGCAAAAGTAAAAAGTAACAGTTTCCAACTCGAGAGAATTTTGAGGCTTTCGAGCAATTACCACGCACAGATACAGTTGGAACTGCCCCTAAATTCCAAAGCGAGAATCTTGTCGGATCTGCTCCCGTCGTCGTAACTCCGATTTTCATTGACGAGCCTTGCCAAGTTACATAAACTGGACATCGAACACATCAGCCGACCTGCCGGCCTGCCTACTCGTGGGTTTTCAGTTGCAAAGTCAGTCGTTGAGGTTTCCTTTTGGAATTTCCACATTAATGACTCGTTGTTTACCCATCCTGAAGTTTTCAGCAAAACATTGTCACAGAACTCGAAGTATGAGCCAGAGCTAGAAGTCCTACCAGCGAGGGATTTGTTTTCATAAATCCTGCAAGGTGCAAGTAAGCGTGAAGTACTGATATCACCTTATATGATCATCGTAGAATCAGCCCCAAGACACATAAAATACACAAGCAGTTTCTGGATATTGTAGCTTAAAGATCTATTGTGCTAGTCATAATATCAAACACGTCCATGCCTAGCGTCCCAAGGAATGCTAGGCAATTCCTGCAAAAGTCTTCTTTGATGTTGTAGCACCAACGACCAGAAATCGCTCGGCCAGCACCTGTTAGGGACTCCTCTCAACCGTACCACACCACTTACACCGAGGGGTGTGGACTATGTCCATAACATACATGTTTTGGTTGTTCATTTTGGTGATGATCCCCACGATCTGCATTCCTTCCTCTCCACCCTCCGAAGGCTCTGTACGAACCGAGTCTGGCCAGTCCCTCTCATTTCCCATGATCCGTGTATGCCCAGGAATCCAATAAGCATTAACTCTATTTGGGTTGTTCTTGAAAAATTGTTGGAGTCGTACGTCCCACTCCTCCCAGAGCCACTTATTCACTCTCCAGAGTTATCGATTCATCTGTGTATATGTTGATAACATTAGGAGGCCGAAACCGACGGCTATGGCTGTTCCATAGGCTTCCTTCTGGTTGCACGTTATATTTCCCATCGAATTCATAAATGGGTACCATCATGCCAGTGACTGGCCGAGCTCTGTGAAGGTTTCAAAATTCCAGAATTCAGCCAGGCATGCACATTAGTCGCCCATGGCACCTTAGCTATTCCAAGTCTGTACGCCACAGTCATAGCTGCTTTGATATATATGCCATGGAATTCCCCATGATACTGATAGGTGTAGTCCCACGCTATTAGTAAGCGCCAACACCTTTGTACTTTGGCTAGGCTGCAACAGTTCTCTCGAATGAGAGCTCTGTGCACCATTCAGGCCCAGATAAGATGATTGGTCTCACAGCGTCCTCATAAAACCAGCAGGCCATTTTGGGGTTTATGCCCCATGTCCTCCCGCACATTGTTTGATACGTCCACAGGACTGATGGCGTCTTCTTGGACGTATATCTGATGCGATCTTTCCAGGTTAGTTTTCGACCCAGAATCACACCCAGATACTTGACCTGCTCACTGAATCGTTTCGCCTATAACATTCTGCATTCTCAGCCTAGACGATTCTTTTTGTCTTGTAAATGACACTATGGCGGTTTTTGAAGGGTTGATGGACAGTCCCAACTCCCAGAACCACGAGCACACCACCTGTAGAGCTGCCCCCATTCGGTCAGAGAGCACATCTTGCACTCATCAGCTAATCATCAGCGTATCCTTGGGAGTAAAACCCCGACGCATTCAGCTGCCATAGAAGGGAGTCAATCACTAGGTTCCAAAGGAGCAGAGATACAATCTCTCCCTGAGGCCATTCCTTCGTGCACCTCACCCTAAGCGGGCAGTTACCTATAGAAATCTGGATCTCTCTGCTTTTCAGTACAGCAACGATCTAAATCTGGTCAATGCCATTTCAACGCTGCTTGTGGAGGTAGTATCAAATCCCCCTCAATATCTAGAAAGGCCTCTTAGGCCATCTCCTTATTCCCTATTGCACAGACACATGATCTCCCTGAGCGATGATTATCGATCCATCCTCCAGGGGTGCCAATCTCAACCATCTGTCTCTCTAGTGCCTGCCACGGATCTTCTTCGCGGTCTTGAGCAGACAATAGGCCTAAACGCCTTAGCGTCTTCGTGCGAATCCCCGTCAGGTTTTGGTATGAAAATCACTCGAACTTCCTTCCAACCCTGAGGTATGCATCCATGCGCCATCGTTACCAGAATGGGCCGGACTCGCTGTATTCTCTTCTGTAGTAGGATAGGGTAGATCCCATGCGACTTGAATGGTTTAAATCTATTAACCGCCCAGCGTAATGCGTCCCGGGGTAACCATTACCCTGAGTGAACTGAAAACTGATTGAAAAACGTATTCAAATAATGTAAGTGGTCAGAACAGACAAACTCCCTGAATGTATGAAGAACTGAACAAAGTTGTGTGATGCCTCGCATCGTACTTTTTTTACTGTATCTCGAAGATCCATAATAATCTCTAGGTTCATAGCCGAGCGTCGTAGGCCAGACACTAGGAACAATATTGCGTTCATCGAGCAGGTGCTGTGAACCAAACTGTTTCAAAATCCGATGTAGATTAATAGCATGGAGGACTTTGGTGTGATAAAAGGTCCTGAGTTATCCCAAGGTGAGAAGATAGTATATGCCTAAGATTTCACCTAATGAACTTTTTCGGAACCGATGACGGCCAGACTGAATTACGAAGAACAAGGAATGCATCTTCAGGGTAAAGGCCAGGGCCCGAAAATCTTTGGACCAATAATAAACAATCCCAGGTTGATGTTGTACAGGGACGCACTACAGTTACTACCCTGCTCAACCCTTCAAACCACAAAATAACCGTTCTTTTCATAATTGATCTTCCTTGATGCTAAAAAACATATTGGCGGATTCGCTCATTCCATTGACCGCACCCTGAGCCACACTTCAGGATGTGGTGCTTAAAGCTGAGGGAAGTACTCATCAGCCGCTCTCAAAGCTCACATGAGTGAACCTCTGACCGACAAGTCAGGACCACAAATACCACCTTTACCCTCCAAACACTGTAAATTTATCTTAAATATGAATTGTGTATGCTGTGGGCTGGTTTATTGTCCAAACTAATTGCCCGTAGGGCTATTCTTCTTCTTTTATTTTTTTCTTCTCATTGGCACTACTGTTTTATTCATTTGTCCTGAAAACCTTGATTTCACGCGATAGAACGCCTTGGAACAGAAAGCTATGAGTTCAATTCCTTGTACGTCCGCCATGATATATGTCACAAACCCCACATGACCTTATTCGCTTTCGTTATCACATAAAATTTTATCATAAGTTGATTATTGCGACGTTTTTGGAATTAATCCAAGAGCTCTTCCCTAATTGAAGAAGCGAATGTGGATTCTAGCGTAGTGAGCGAAATGGTTGGTTTGTACCTGTATTCCCCGAAGCATTGGGATGGAAAAGGGCGTCCGTAAATTTCTCACCAAGATAGATAATGTGAGGGCCAAGCATATATCCTTAGGATCGTAGCGGGAGAGCTGGAAGGCGGAGAGGGAAATCCCTTGGGTGCGCCCGGCTGTTGTCCAGTGGAGCTGCTTTTCGCTCTTGTTTAGTTCACCCTATCTCCATCATCTCGTCCTGTAATGGCCTTTGAACGTTTTTTTTGTTGTTTTGCTTGTTCTAACATTTTAATCGTAATTCACCGCTAACACTAAAACATGAAAGAAAGAGATAGCGCGAGAGAGAGACTGTATAGATGATTTTATTTATGAATGTCTGTGTGTGTGCATTTGCTAGGTCTAAAAAATATCCAGTGCATCACACAAAAATGGCGAAATTTAATAAATCGTCGTACAATCAGCATCTGAGCTGAAGAAGAACTAGTTGGTGAGTGAAACGAGCGAGAGAGAACTGTCGTTAGTAAAATCACTGGTTGATTCACACGTTCACTTGACATACACGGATTGATGAAACATGCTTTTTAGAAGTTGGTCTCAAAACATAAAGATCTTGAGAAAACTAAAGTTTCTTCTCCGACGACTACAAAACTTTCCTTATTGTTAGGCGAGCGGGAAGTCATAAACCGCTGCAAATTATTACACAACGGTTTCTTATTCTTTTGCACTGTTTGACGTACTCTCACGCCCTCATTCGATTCAGCATCGAAAAATACCAGTAAACCATACGAAACATGACCTGACTACAATGAACTACGAAAACCAAGTATTTGAGGCACCTGTGGCGGGTGGTTTCAATGGGACAGAAAGGACGACAGAAATTGTAGATTTGGAATTTCTCATGCTTTGAACCACGAAGTGTCATCTTGTTGGTGAAGGGGGGGGGGTGGTATAAAATGTTCCTGACGAAAAGCATAGGAGTATTATTCAGAATGAGTAATAAACCAAAGTAGAGCAGCAGACCACATGAGGGTTGATGGAATACGCAAAAAACATGTTTCAGAAGACACTTGTTGGGTGCTTCACTGGGTGCTGACTTGCTGTAAGAAAGTGGTCAAAGTAAGAAGTCATGAGCGACGTGAGGGGAAGGAGGTGCAGAAAACCCCATCCAACGGGAAAGTACATCGTCGGCACTGGAAACACTAATCCCTGTGTTCATCGGGCTCAACATATTGAAAGAAAGAATTTTGCCGTGGCTCCAAATCAATCGGCCTCAGGTCAGAAAGCCCCTGGGCAGGATAGTGATCTGTACCGATTCCGCTGACCTGAGCCGAAAACGCAAAGTACACTGCTGATTATGAACATTGGATTTTCCCATGTATCTTGGCTCCATCGGGCGGTTATACAGATATGCGCTCACTGTGTACAATTCGAACGTGTTAATGTGACTGCCCCGCTAGGATCACTCACTGCCCCCGTTAGGATCACTCATGCGCTCACTGTGTCCTAAAGCCAGTTCGAATATGTTAACAAAAACGATTTTTGGCCCATTTTGGCCGTTATCTCAATTCAACAAACTGTCGGAAAACGTTTATTATTTACGGAGAGCGATAGATGGGTATTGATTAGTGCTCTGCTCGGGAGGCTTTCCTTCAAAGTCCCTCAATTTTTTACCCCGGGTCAGCCTTTTTCAAGCCCTTTGAGGCCAACTAATTTTCTTAATGATCGCCCGCTGCTATAATGCGTCGTAAGGCAAACGCAGTACTTCAGGAATCAAAGCGCGACATATTTGCGAACTCGTTACGCCTGTAGCAGACTTATCGACACAATATCAACAAATTGGATGTCATTAAGATGTTTGGAGCAAACTCATAAATTAGTTGCTGTCCGAGACGTTGATACACAATTGGTATTTGAAATATTGCCAATTCGACGGTAATTCGTGAAGCTGTTCAATAAATAAAAGGAGTATTATCTGTTGGGTGCACGAGTGAGAGAGCTTGAGTGAAGACTGCATTACTTTAACAGAATAGCGATGTGAGTTTGAGAGTGAGTATATAAGTGGGGCACAAGAATATGTGAACTGGTTACACGGGGAACTAGAGTCGCAGGCAAATGAGTAAAGATGTGGGTGGCCTATGAGCTGAGTGTCTATCCTGAGAACTGAGAGATGTGAGTGTTTGATGAGAAGAGGTAAATCGAGGGGGAAAGGACATTTTGGAAAGTCCAAGAGGAGGGAATCCGTTGTCACTTCGGAAGTTGAACTGAACTTAAACCCTTTGTCTGGGGGAGAGGCTGACTGAACAGGCAGTTCGGACTTCCCCGTGGCTAACATGAAAAAGTCAGAAATAGTTGCAATGAATGCACCTGTTATTGCAACTACCTCGGCCCGTGCCAAACATTATAATTAATCTTTTGCCTAGAGGTCTGATGTGGCATCCAATAGGAAGCCTAAAGGCTTTGAGAGGTTTTGTCTCTCGTTTGTCAGGATATGCCGTTAAAAAGATTTAGTTACAAAAACTATACAGAAATGTCAACTTTTTCGACGTGATTTCAAAAATAATTGCAGTTTCCATTTAAACGTTGACTTGAAAAACAAAACACAGTTTCATGAATCAGCGCTACACAGTGCGAGATGTTTCGAGGCGGATTCAAACGCATTTTCCATAACAGCAATTTCGCTGCATGTCAAATGAAACTAACCGTTTTTCTCCGGTTATTTCGAAACAGCCAACGTTCTAGATCATTTTCAACCGTCTCGTTGGAGGATCCGACTCGACAGATAATGAGAATACGAACTGTAATGAAACTTAGCGAGCTCGTTTCATTTCAGTTCCTATCATTATTTTCGTTACTAAGGAAAATGAATCGCACAAAGCTGAAAGAAAAGGGAGCAAGAAGAGAAAGCCACCTGTAGTATAACGGTCATTAAGGAAGGGCCCAATTATATTGCGAGAACGTGCAGAGCCTAACTTGGTGAGATGGCAAACAAATGAATTGAAATTCCTCACAGGGCTTCTCTTCAAGTCTACTGCCGGTAGTTGGGTACCTCCCATTTTCCGTCGCCCTCGGCCATTCTTTCGGTAGGAAAAGTCGTCTCTACTTTTCCTTTTACAAGACCTGAAAATGCTTTGGGAACAGAGAACGCAGAGGGGACGGTTGAGTTCTCTTCATGTATTTCTGTTATCTTCCTGAACTGCTTTATTCATTCTATTTTTATTCTCCTTGACTTTCCTTCGTTCCCTCTTTCTGCACTTCCGGCTCTATCTGCTAACATTTCGCTAACATTATTATGTGAGTCTTCTTCTGTTTTCGCCGACGAACACGGTAAAATTACCTCAATAAAAAAAAAAAATCGTGTCCTGTAGTACGGTTGCAATTGGTATTAGAAAACAAACCCATGAACACAAAACACTGCCAACGGAATACGTTTCAGCTCCGAATTCGCTGTAAACCGGCTCGCTGTAGCCGACAGCGATCCTTTTCATTACTTCACATTCGGGTCAAAAGGTACATTTATTACCTCACAATATGCTGCATGGTGATTTGCAGGGGTTTAAGAAAAGGTACGCTTCCGTGTGGGCCAAAGAGAGCATTCTCGATGCCACTTGCAGTTGTTGAGGAGGTATGCCAAGTCCTAGATGGAGTTACATGGGAAGCTGGGGAAGCCCTTTTCTTTTAGCCGTTGGTATTGCTTCGTCCTTTTTTCTTCGATATCTATCATAACCCCATCCGTTATCTTGATATTCCGAAGTTCTATAGAATGTTGTCATCATTAATTCGCTTATATTTATTTGCATTTTTGTCGTGCGTCAGGTTCGTTTATCTTTAATTAGAATTTATTTTTTTTTATCATTAGAATTTATACGAAATCATTCTTTATTTACTTATCATTTAAAATAGTCTGCCAGCTAAACGGTTCAAACGAGGCTACTTCAGAGGTGAATGAGACTATCATTCTGATTCAAGCCGAGTCAAAATACTGTAAATATTCAAAGTACACTTACCAGTTCGAAGTTCTTTTAGTGGTAGTAAAAGGTTTAAAGTCAATTAAACACCATGAGAGATAAAGAAATATCACTCTGTACTCGTAAGACAAATCAGTTTTCGATACGACGCAATACCTAAACGGAAGCGATGTGAGAATAGGAATGGGGGACGAGGCGAAGCCGAGACACCATCGGGAACCGAACCACCTGAACATCTGGTAATCACCTACTAGAGTGCGTCACACATTCCACATGTGAGTCAAGTAATACATACGAAATATACCATGCACCACAGTAATGAACAAACATTCAGGATCAATTATTCGAACGAGCAAATAGTACTCCAATTCAAAAGAGACAGCAGGCTCAAAGTACTAATCACTCGGATCGACATTTGATTGAACCGGCATCCTCTATGGTTGTCCAAATTCGGACTATGCCTCACTTTGAGGACCTTATTCCGACATAGTCAATTTGTCAATCGGCTCATAAAAACGTTTTGCGAGTCACTGAGTCCGCAAACACCAATTGACAAAATATTTTATGCTCGTAAGAATGTGCAACTGTGATTCTAATTGAGGGAAATCGCCAGAACGAAATCGATTACCATTTTAGTCTGGAGATCACCATGCCAAAATAAGATCAGCCAAATCAGCTTCCAACTAACTACAGTTATCTTAACACCAAATTGTTTGTCTCAAAACCTGTTACGCCGATTTTGGTTAAATGTTGAGGAGTGTGCACGTCTCGATAGCGCAACCATAGTGCGGCATTGGAAAAACTTAGGAGCAACGCAGTAAATCTTAAACATTTCAAAGAAAACCACCTTCAGCACAGTTCGTTCCTTATAGATCCTGTACGTATAGTGCTAGTGTTCTCGCAAAAATCAGGGTGTGAAATTAATAGTTAACCGGTGAACGTTATGAAATAATTAGGAGTAACCACAGAAATTTCTGCAGTGCCAAACTCTACCGTATCGCCTAATAGTATTTCTCACGGTTTTCGTTGTAATATGCCAAAACTATTACCATCCACAGTCTGTTAAATCACCTATGCACTAAACACTCAGTAGTGGTTGTGGCAGGAGTAGGAGAGTTGGGCACATGAGAGGGGGAGGTAGAGTTGGAGTGAAAGAAATAAATGTATGAACCTGGGGAACGTGCATGAGGACTGTATTAACTGGGGATATGAGTTTGAATGACGTGAACAACGGGGTCTCTGAATAGGTGAACTGGTTGCGAGGAACAAGAGCGGTGATTAGGGCGAAAGCTGAGAGACAAGTGTTGTTTTTGAGTTGGGCTGGGGAGGTATTTCGGAAAGTTCATTAAGGGAAAACCCGTTGTCAGCTTCGGAAATAACGTTAATTAACTCAAGCCACTTGTCCCCAAGAAAAGTCGACTGAATGGGCAGTTCGGACTTTACCGCAGCTAGCATCAAAGTCTTCCGGTCAAAGCAGCTGGACTCGAATGGACGGGGAATGCCCGAGGCCTGAACTTCCCGCTAGGAGCAAGTGGGGAAGTTCCGAGCTCAAGATTTCAACTAATTGGACCTTCGCCGAACAAGAAGCAACTCAATAAGTTACGGAATCTTAAGCTCGACCAATTCCTAAGTACAACGTTGAAGTACATTCTGCCATTTTCGTATGAACTGAATGAAAAACAGGTTTGATTAGTTCGAGACAGTTAAAACTCGCTGAATGTACGTGGAGCTAAAATGAGATGCACCACGTGTTTTTATTTAAATCTCGCTCGTAAGACGCGATCGTTCTCATCAAAATCAGAGCAGTAGTCCAATAAGTTTATATGAACTATGTTTAAAAATGGTTAAAGTAAGGGTGTTGCTTTGAGAGATGTAGAACTTTGCAGTGGGATGAATTTTAAAAATTACTTGAAATTGTAATTTAAATATGATTTCCTGCTTGCTCGGACGTGATCTGATCTGGAGGTTCAATTTTCATTCACTTTTTTCCAACATTCGTGGCCGCATGTTTTCCTTTAAGTGATGGATTGTTTCGGGCTTATCGGCGTTGACTAGCGGCATTATGTCCAATTCACGGGTCCGGAACGTGAAATTATGCGGGTACCATACGTTTCCTTCAGTGAATCAATTGTTGCGCGAGTAGTGCTCGTGTTGTTGAAACCACAACGCCTTCGTTTGTTCAATTGAGGAAACGAAGAAGTCAGTAATCTTGACTCTATAGCGATCAACATTGACTGTAACGTTCTGGCCAGCATCGTTTTTAAAGAAGTAGGGACCAATGGTTCCACCACCCAATAAACAACACCAATCAGTCGGGTTTTTGGACGTAACGGTGTGTAAAGTCCATATCCAATTAACAATAAAGTGAGGACGAAGAAGAGGGAATTGTTTGCACGAGGGAAGGTTATGAACATCAAGGGAGGTTTTTATGTTTACTTTTGGCCGCATACATGCGCCCTACATATATTTTCAATTGATTTGTCCCGTCGCACTATATTGTTTGACTGAGGCTTGAGTTCTTTGAAAAAGACCCGTAGTGGCGCAGTCTCAAGTATTACCTACGTGAGTTCATAATGCCCGACGATCCGCCGCTGCGGGAGGCTTTCAAGGAGGCAGTTTTTAATGTCAGGCCAATAGTTAATAAAACTATGATACAGGTTTTGAGTCAAATACAACAGTAGATGATTTCACTTACTGCGGCGGAAGGACGGAGGAAGTTCGATAAATACGATGAGCGGGAGAACTTCGAACACTACATTGTGCGGTTTCAGTAATATTATAGATCCGACGATACTTCACTTATTGCATGTTTACCATCTACGACCTACGCCTTGTTAAAGAATCTGGCTTATCCGACAGCAGTCAGAGAAGGATGCAGTTAAACTTCCGACGGACCATCTCCGTCCACAACCTCTGATAATCCCTAGCCTAAGTGCTTTTGTTAATAGGGAGCAAAGGGAAGGGGAAAGCATAAATGATCATTTGATTGAGCTCCGGAAATTGGTGATGCCATGCCAATACAAGGCGGACACTCTCTCAACCATGCTACGAGACACATTTTTCTGTGGTCTACGGAGTCGAACAATGCTTGATCGAATAATTGTAGAAAAAGACCCTAGTTTCGAAGTGACTGTTGGGTTCGCTCAGGCAATTGAGAAAGCCGGTATTCAAGAACTGTTGGAGCCTGCCATCAATAGAGTGAACAACCAATCACCTATGACTTCAAAAGATCGCCCACCCATAGGCCAGGGTTTTAAATCCACTGTCCGGTGTTTCAGGTGCGCTGAATATAACCATTTAGCCCCCAGCTGGCTTGGTCGTAGCAATAACGTTCAGGCTTGGTTCGGTAACGGCGCGGACAACCCAGTGGGCTGCAATGGGCCATGGGCTCGGGCATGACTGAAGGCGCCTCCAAGGTGGCTTCTGAGCTCGGGGAATCAGGAGAGCCTGATGGAGTGGGGTTTGGTGTGGACCCAAGGAAATCCGACCAAGACTGACAAGCAGGGATGACCGCGTTAGCTGTCTCTTCGTGAGTTCCTGCTGAGGAACTGGGTGTAGCAAGGGGGTAGCGGTTGCAGTTTGGTGGTGGGTCGGACTCTGGTACTGGAATGTTGGGTGCTGCTGTTTCAGGGATGGCTGTATGGGTTGGGGTTGGGTTATTTCCAACAGAACGGATTTGATCAAGATAGCGGCGAACCAAGGAACCACCTACCTCTATGGTGTAGTGTAAATCTCCGTAACACGCAATAATCTTCCAATACTTTCATTTATGGTTTGGGAGGTTGTAGGTGCGTACAGCAACTAGGTCCCCATCAGTGAAGGTTCGAGGTGCAGCATGTGCACCACCCAGAGCACATCTTGCGTGTGAATGTTTGCGAACAATGTTTTCCGAATTTGGGCGGAAGTGGTCTAGGGGAGATCGAATGTCTCGCCCAAGAAACAAACGTGCGGGGGTCTCTTCAGTCGTTGAGTGGAGGTGCCCGTCCGTAGGCGAACAAGAACTCCTGAATGCAGTCAAATAACGTCATGCTTGTAGAACGTAAAGCCTTTAGCTTCCGTTTTATGGTGTTTGACGCAAAGCGTCAAAGTGGTTAGAGTCCTTGACCTCGGACTTCCCCGTGTCATTGTCTCCGACCGCCTAATTGTCTCCAACTAGTTCAATACCTGCCCCTTACCTGCGGGAATCCCTCAGCTGCGGGTCCCCCAGCCATCTTTCCTGGGTTTTCCCCTTTCTTCATTTCTTTCTCCCAATTTCATTTTCCTATCAACGACACAGCTCTTACAAAATCATTCTGCTTCCAACTATCACCCCAGTAACTTCTCACTCTCTCATACAGTTGCCTGCACCAGTTCACGCCTTCTGAGTACTGCCCTTGTGTCGCCCATTTGTACTCCATCTCACCTCAATTTTAATTCAACTCAATTCCGCACGCACGTATAATACAGTCCTCCTCACGCTCTCTGTTTTATTGCAATCCTTAGCTCCCCCTCTCGTGCACCCAACAGTGTCCACATAGCGTTCAGCCTGTCCATTGGTAGCTGGATGAAGAGGCGCTGAGGTAACATGATGAACACCCTGGGACTGGAGGAACCCGTGGAATTCAGTCAACTGACTAGTGTCAACGGTGGTTTCGGTCCATAATGAGAAAACAGTCCCCGGAGGACACGGATTGCAGACCTTGATGTCGTATCCTTCACATTGTCGCATCAATTACCACAAAAAGGTCAATTACCAAGCAATGGTCCTGCATGATCGATATGAATGCGGTCGAAAGGCTTGCAAGGAAATTTCAAACGCTGTGAAGTCTTAGCTGGCTCTTGTTATTTGGCTTAGCTTTTCGGTCACGAAGAATTTTTTACAACCCCCCCCCCCTCAAAATTTGATACTTTACGTTTCAAGACATGGGGATTCCAAATCTGCTATGTCCGTCCGCCGTCCCCTGACCACTGACCCCCATCCGACGTCCGGGCTGTTTTGTGCCTTTAACGTGGTCTAAAAAATTCGTTCTTGCGCACAAAAATCCCATTTGGTATCTAGTTGTACCCACCATCTCGGCAGTCCGATCGGACGATGCCCATGGTTGTTATGGGCAAAAAATGGTTAAAAAAATTAACGAAACGCAGTATAATCGCTAATAAGCCGTGTTTGGTATAGTTTTCAAGGCCCGCTCGACTCGCAGCGCCCTTTGGACTCGCAACGTCCTGCCAATTGACGAGCGAGGGTTCGCTGAAAGCCCTCATCCCACCCCTCCATCGGATCAGACGTTTACGGGCGCCTGGCGCCGGGGAAATATTTCCGTAGTTCCATTGTAGTCAAGTCATGTTTCGTATGGTTTACTAGTGTTCGATGCTGAATTGAATGGGATGGGTCTCGGAGCAGTAATACTAGGTCAAGCTGTTCATGAGAATAATAAACCATTGTGTAATAATTTGCAGGGTTTTATGTTTACTTTTGGCCGCATACATGCGCCCTACATATATTTTCAATTGATTTGTCCCGTCGCATTATATTGTTTGACTTGAGTTCTTTGAAAAAGACCCGTACAGGTGAGAATTATCTTCACTCCACTCGCGTTCGTTTTGTTTATTGACTTAGTCATATATCTAAAAGTGAGCTTCATCGCTAAACAAAATTGGAATCAACAGAAATCTTGTTTTGGACCTATTCGCCGAATGTACGCCTTGCACGCGGCCTCGATTCTTGCACAAGTTGAATTTTGTAAGCACGTGAACCAAGTTCTTCCTGCAAAATCTTTCATGAAGGTGATGGACACATATCCGTTTCCTGTGCATGATGGCGGATAGGCTGATTCGGATCTTCCTCTACGCTACTCTCTACAGCAGCTACGTCTTCTTCTGTTAGTATTGTACGACGTACTTTTAGAGTAAACGTGGTACGTAAACGGTCCATCGTTAGTCGACTTAATTGCTCTGATGGACGATTATGTTGACCGTAAAATGGACGTAGCGCACGATACGTATTTCGAACAGAAACATTATTTTCAACATGAATTAGCACAATTTGGAAGCGTTGTCCAGTCGTTCAAATGCCAAACCAAACTAAAAACGATTCACATGACAGCTCACGAAATGCCCCCAGTTAAAACAACGTAGCCATCTTTAAGTTCTATACCTATAATAATCAAGAGCATCCTCAGATATTCCGAAATTCACGAACGAATTAGAATGTATGGGGAGCAGAGGAAAGTTGTGCGATGACCTTTCAGAAGTGCTCACGCTGACCCAAGGTTATCGCACTAAATTAAATTTCATTGTCGCACTATTGGGATCTAGATACGAAGTTCGTTGAAATAATTTCGAAACGTCTGGAAGATCGTGGTGTCGATTCGTTCATTAAAAGAGCAAGGGGGAAGTAACTGGAGAGAAAGAAAGGGCCGAGTACCGTGAAAGCCCGCTTTGCCGGGAGTCCTGCTAGACATCCGCGGCGAGTTTATTGGTACGAAGAGAAATGAACATTATGGGAAGATAGTGGGCTCAGAGAGATGAAAAGGGAAGAGATAAGATAGCAGGGGAAAGTGAATGGAACGGAATGAGGAATTCCTTTTCATCGCCCCTGGAGCTTTTTCGAACCGACCTAAATAACTTCGACTTTATGAATAGAAATTGAACGTGGAAGAGAGGTATCCATGTATGTATTAAGCTGGAGGTATTCCCTCCTCAGATACCACCTCCGCGATCGATAGATATGACTATCCTTTTCTCCTCCCAATCATCAAAACAAGGATTCAATTTTCTCCTTTTGAAGTATTTAATGACATCACACTTCACGGGTCGAGTTCTTCTCGTTCTCTCCCAATTACAACAGAATGTACCTCTAATCATGAACTCAGTAGAAAATATCCAGCGAAACGCGTCATAAAACTGTCCTCAGTCCCCTCAGAAACTTGTATCACACTAGCAGCAAAAAATCTAATCTTCGTTAGGTTTATATGAAAGTTGCACATTTCCACATAAAATCAGGCACCGCTTAAAGCCCAGAGTTCCGGAATGTATTGAGATGCTCCTACTCACGCCATAATTATTAAGCAATCACTTGTAACAATTTTTTTTGCCTTGATGCAACTGGAGAAATCCCCACTGCGTGCCTATTGTGTTGGCGCATGAGGCACTTTTTGTCTTCCCAGTTCCACCCGCAGCTAAGCAGCCAGCACCTCAAACGTACACAGTACATGTTCCACTGACTCCAGCTCCGCCTTGCAGAATCTGCAACTCTGTACCTCTGATCTTGGCCAGGTAGTCCCTCAGTGACTTGTGAACAGATCAGATACCATTCGTGTGCTATTTCTCTCCGGACTGAGGAACTTTCCTGTCCGTTCCCTGCAGAGTTCAATAAACAACCTTGACTCCGCCAATAGGCAGCCGTGCACCTCTCCTCTCACTTGCCAACCTCCCCGATCGAGTGTCTCTTGCTGGTTTCAAGGAAGGGCTCAGGTCCAACCGATTCTCGCCAGTTTGTGGGCCATTCCCTTCTATCACTGTATAGCCTGGCTCAGTGTTAATGTGTTTTTCTTTGCCAAGGTCTTCAGGTCAGTCAGACATTCCCAAACCAGCCCCAACGTGATGGTATAGGAAACCAGGGCTTTAAGTGCAGCCATTTCAGGCTCTCACGCAGAGCGCGCAACTCGTCACTGCGAAGAGCTCTGTTTGGAAAAAGTGTATCCTGCGCACTTTGTGTCTGCTGCGCTCGACATGTATGTGGAGAGGTGCAAGATCCAGCAGGACCTCCAGCGCAGCTGAGGGGCCTGTCTGCGTGCAAAACGCTTCAGCCAAACAGGCCCTGCACTGTTGATTACTCAGCTGCAGTTGAGTCTTCTTTCCTGTCCTGATCCACCAGACCAGGGCATCCTTGCCCTGTACATCCACAGAACTATTCTCGGTCGCAGTCTTCGGCAATGGCAACCTGGCGTTTGGTATTGTCCTATCGGAGCATCTCCAGCACCAAGTTTGCCAGTGGCTCCTGATACGACGTCAGGCTACTGGTCCAAGGAAGGATTGCCTGCGAGGACCTGTAGGGCAAGGTGCGATGTTGTGTAGTATGCCAGGAGGACTGCCAGCAGTACATCCCGTAAGAGCGTCCTAGCACGCTGCCTATCCAGCTCAGATGGCGCGATCTGCTGGGACGCTGCTGCGTTCTGCACTATGGGCAGGAACACAGCTGTATAGAAGAGCCGCCTGGTGTGCTAGGACGCCTCCCACGAAGAGCCAGCTAGAGCAGGAGAAGGTGATTTGTGGGCCTTCCCTTGGGTCACAAGGCTACACCCAGGTACCTAGCAGAGGTTGTTAGCGCAAGATTGGTACCAGGAGCCACTTGCACTGTGCTAAACGGATGCCACCTCCGTTCAGATCGCCATGACTTGGGTTTTGCCATGTGTTTCGCATACTGCCGGATAATAACCACATTTCCCGCGAGCAGGAGTTTCCACATTATGAAATTGCGTTTCCTGGTGAACGGGACCAAGCTGTTTTTGCCTGGATTGACATAACCCCTGCTCATCACACCATCTTTGTACAGTATTCATAGCGAACTGCATCCACTCGCCAACACACCGATTTTCCTCTCATAATTATTACCAAGTTATCCGAATATGCTATTGCTTCGCAGCCCTCTTCCTTCGACAACTCAAGGAGGGTATCTGCAACAAGCAACCACATAATGGGTGAGAGTACACACCCCTGGGGACACCCCTTCGCCGGGCTAGCTCCAAGTCAACCTAGCTTCGAGATGCGTCACGTTTATTATTTTGGAACTAGCGGGTAAAAACAGTAAGAAATGAAAGTAAGTGAAGTTTGAACGGACGTTAAGTCCTCACCGTCTAAGCATTTTATTCGACTACCTCCTTGATTTTTCAAAGAACACTAAGGGGAAAATTTAGAACAAATAGATTTTCGTTGGAACTTTTGATGATTTAAGGCGCTGCTCTCGTAATTCTCCTCAAATGAGAGTTCTATAACGCTGTTGTATCATTAGTAACTGTTGATACAAAAAAATTTATTAAAATACGTGGAGCAGTTTTCGAGAAAACCAAACGTATTTGTTATTTTGATCACTGTTATCACTACAGTTCGTTTTGAACCGATTTCCCTTATACCTTTACTGTAGCGTCCCATGATCTGCTAGATAGAGACGCATTGGCTCAAAAGCCCTTGAACGTGAGAACAGGACTTGAATTTTTTTAAGTCAATACATAACTTTGCAGTCTAAGTTAGCATTATCGTCGACAAATATAACTCGGGAAAGTGATATTACTTGCTAAAAGCATCCCGAGGTTGTCAACAATTCGATTTGACCTAGTACAGCAATGTCACTGTAGCTCATTTAGTATCAACAAACTGCTGTCAGGTATTAAACTGATTGGGTTTATTCCGCCAGTAAGTAAATTACTAAAGTCAACGTACCTGTTTAGTGGGTCCGTTTTCTCTGGCTGGTGAGATGATGTTTAATACTCGTAAATTGAGCCAAACGTTGGCTTGGTTTGTTGCTGTTTGTTTTATTGTGACTATACATGATATACACTGCACCTTATGAATGTTTCTCTTGCAGTCCGTTAAATCGAAATAACAACCAAATATGCCAGAAGTCGTGTTTTTAGTGACGTTGTCGGGATTTACGCGATAAACATTGAACGCTTTGATTGGGTGGATGGAGTGTTTTATAACCACATTATTTTACCGTAATTATTTCCGACTATCCGTTGAACGTAGATATAAGATCACATACATCGGAAATTGAGATTAGCCCAAAATTAAATGATCCTTTTTCATAATTTTCTCACAAATGGCTGTGGCGAGTTTCGTTAACTTACCTACATTTCGTCGTTTTCCGCTAATTTCCCGACGGTTAGTTCAAAACCTCCAACTGATGAATGAATGTAGTCCGAGGTTTGCATACGATGGAAGAAGAATAAGAGCTCTTCTGGAGAAAGGGGAAGGAGTGAATTCGATCTACGTGAAACGAGACGAGTTTGGGGAATTCCAAAATTTGATACTTCAACTAATAAGACATGAACAGTAGCTCATGGGGTATTTCAGATTGACCAAAACTGAATTGACTGGAAAAATGGTTCGATCAGACCAGCTCAACGCATCTGTCGTGAAGGTCAGGTAGCTCTCATTAACGCGTTCTCTTTCCAACATTTGGTTCGATCCGACGCTACACCGAGGACATTCCACCGTGCGTTTAGAATTCAGGCATTCATTGGGATGCTGCTACTAACGCCACGACCAGGTGCGTAGCAACACACAATTTTCTGCAACCCCCGTAAATTCGACGACCTGCTACATATACGGGCGCTGTCTTCGTTCATCACACTTTTACAGGAACATTTACAAAGAACAAAATGTAGGTACTTGTTAGTTGAGAGTACTCCGTGAGTTCGATTGAACTTGATATAGCCGTTTTCGAGAAAATTGTAAAGCTGGTAAATTAATATTCGAAAACTCTCGTTTTCCGAGCAATACAGAAATAATTACGGAAAACAAAATGTGGGCATACCGCTTGCTAGAAGACACTCCGTAAGATTAATCAAATACAGCGACGCAGTTAATAGGAAAGTTATACAAATGTTACAAAAAACATATTTTCGACACATTCTGGTTTTTATCTCATCTCAGAGGGACCTTTATTAAGAAGTTTTGCCAAACATGCGTCTCTTTTTGTAAAAAACCTAATCTTGCTTTTTAGGTTCATATATTCATTCACCGCATTTTCATGGAGACATTTATGGAGAAGAAAATTACGTAAGGTAATGGCACCTATAGATGACATACCACCTAAAGATAGCAGCGCCTCATAACCTTTCAAATAACAAGAGTTTTAAAAAAGTAGCGGGAATTTTATTTATTGCATTGACAACAGTGATTCTTCTCCCTGGAGACAACATAACAAAACAATCAAACGCCATTTTGATTTCCACAATACGGTCTTGTTTATGTTTGTGGTTGTATCACTTGCTGTTTTTCGCTTTAATTCTAGTGATTTGGTTAAGGTAAGTTTTTTAATCTCGATATTTATCGCAAAGATATACCTAAATAAGTTTTTGTCATTGTTAGACTTAATTTCACAACAAAGCGCTTTGCACAGTCATTTTGGTTATGGGTTGGGGTTGCCAAGGCGGCGTCATGTTTAGGTTCCTTAAAAGGCGCAGTTTCCTAAAGATGATCGTATTGTCATCTTAAAGTTTTTTAGCCCCGATTGATGCTTCAGTGCTATAGAAGTTAACAAATAAAAAGAATATGTGGGATTTTTATTTCGGTGCAATAGTTGTCCAGGAACCTTAAGCTGACAGCAATGTCATCCTTAGGTTCTTAGCGTGCCATCTTTAGGTTATGCATACGATCCCTTAGTAACTTTTTATTTTTTTAGGTGAATGAAGACAGTCTGTAATTTCTTTATTCTAATTAAAATAAATGTGTTATTATTTTTGCTAATTTGGCTTTTCAATTTACACAGAAACCTATGTCATCTTTAGGTGCCGTCATTATCATCTTTATGAACCGAACGAATTTTGAATGTCATCTATAGAATTGAGAATTGAGTGATTAAAAAAAAATTAGTTCCATTACATCAATGTAAACGTAGGGCGCTGAAAACTTTCTAGCTGATAAACAAATACTCAAAGTCTGTTTGAGCACTCACTAACAGCCATGAAAATTTCTGTAGTTTGTGGTTTCCACGGAGCAAGATGTAGAAAAAAATCCTATGTGTCATCTATAGGTGCCATTACCTTACTGTAGTAGTTCGTCGACATCTGTTTGGGAATACGGTATACTCCGTGGTTGTTGTTTAATAGAAGCTGCGTTGCCAGTGTTGATTTTATGTTGGGCAATGTGTGTTCTTTCTAGAGACCTCGCTTGGGTTGCAAGTACGGTCTGATATTTTTCCAAAAGTTGTTCGGCTTGTTTGTACTCTTCTAAATTTGGCTTCAGAGATGATGAATTTAGAAGGTTTCTTATCCAACTGCCGTCATCTGAACTATCAAGAGCCATCACCTTTTGTATGCGTTCTACTCTTGATACCAGTGGCATTTCTTTCCCACAAACTGAGATAACACGTTTTCCCACGTCTAAACATGCGTCACTATTTTGTAAGAAGTCCATTCCCAGAATGCGTTTGTCACGTATATTTGTGACAAGAAATGGTTGTTTTAACTCAACGTCATCAAGTGTTATTGTAGCTGTACACTCTCCAAGTGTGGGGTCAGTGTTTCCATTAGCAGTTTGTTCATTTTTGTGTCGGGAGTTTCTCATCTTCATGTTGAGTGCTTTAACAACGTAGCAAGAGTTGCTCCTGAAGTATGGTTTTGACGAAACACGCATCTACTCCAGTCCTAATTCCATTGACGAATGCATAAGGGCCTTCATTGTATCCTGCCAGATGTTGGCCCTCACTTCTGGCATGAGCTAGTTCCCCGAATGCTCGTTATACGTTCTTTTCTTTTGTGTACACCTTTCCTTGACATGATCAGTTTGTCCGCATTCCCAACATCGAAGCATAGTATTAGGGTAGATAGTACCATTCTCCGTTTCCTCCAAGGTTAAAGCTCCACTAAGCATATCTTGAACAGAGTCCAGCGGTCCACCAGCTTTCAAAAATCTGGTAATGGTTTTATCTCTGATAGCCCGCCCAAATGCTTTAACGCCAATAAGTTCCTTACATTTCCAATCTGGGTATGCACAACGTAGAAGTCGCTCAATATCAGTTGCAAGAGATGCAAGGCACTCCCTTTGCGTATCGAGAACTGATTGCCAATAAGAAGCTGTATGTTTCAGGCCGAATCTATTTTGTTGAGCTGTAATTAGTGGGATTATTAATGACCACCAGAGCTTCCTCTCTTAATGCACATGCAAGTTTTTGTGCTTTTCGAGAGTCATTCCATCTATTTGATCTCGTAATAGCCTCAAAACGACCTCGGTATTCTTCCCCGTGAGTCCCACCGCCATATAGCATCAACTGTCCTTGGATAATCACACACTCACGGTTCCTCTGACCCGGTGAGGAAGACATGCTCACAGTGGGCTGTGTATCCGGATTCGCTCTGACGGAATTCTCCGCAAGAGTCACCATATGATTTACTCCAGCCGACATTTGTTCTTTGAGATCGGTCATGGAATGTTCTAACGAGGTTAACCGTTGGTTCTTCGTCTCGCGGGAACTATCATCACCAAAAATCGTTGTTAGAGGGTCTGAAATGGATGTAGTAGGCTCCAAAATATCATCAATGGGTGTACGGCGCGTTGACATGGTTCGTTTTGCTGCGGGGTTCCGTTGAGTTTGATTGAGTCGAGGCATCGCACTTCTAATCCCGGACGAGCCCCCAAATGTACGAATCAACTTCAAACTCAACAAAATCAATTCATTTAATGTTCATTCACGAACACACAAATCATAACAACAAGAAGTCTCTTTTAAATCAACCGCATCATAGTAATGTAACATTATTCGCTAGCAACTAATATTGGAGTTACTACAGTACTAACTAGGCAATTTGAAAGTTCAATCAAGATCGTTTGAGCCATTTTCGAGGAATATGCAAAACCCCCTAGTTTTTGGGCACATTTTCACCCCCACCCTCCTCTATCATCTACCGAAATCAGCCATTACCTTATTTTATCGCCTACGAAAAATAACCAAAAAATAACCAGCTCAGTCAAACTATGCACACACACGGACCACGCGACGAAATTTGGTTTTCAGATTCAGTGGGCTACAAAATATAAAGAGCTGAAGAACTGACTCGGTCACTATACTTTCCATACCCTTCGGGTCTCTTAAAGTGAAAAGGGACGATAGTTTGAGTTCCGGGATTCCTAACGTTCTAATATTATTCATATGCGCGGATTCACCGGAAAAAAGTGCGCGTAAGTTGATTTTGTCGAAAAGTGGGTTAGTTTTAATGGTACTTTCGTAATTTTTCCAACAATGAAAACCTCCAATTATCGTCAACGGGTTGCCAAACAGTTTGCGCTAATTGTACAAACACAAACGAATCTACTCGTTCACGAACGGCATAATCTGCACAACTTGTCATCAAAATATGAGTCACTCGTCTTACCTTCTTGAAGAACCGCACAGTACTTCAAGACTTCTCCTCCATTATCCTCCGGCTGACGTTAGATTTTTTTCCTGTTTTATCATTCTCCGAACAGCCTAGTTTTGGTTTATTATTCCTTCTGAATAATAACCCTATGTTTTCGGTCACGAACATTTTTTTACAACCCCCCCCCCTCTCAAAGTTTGATACTTTACGTTTCAAGACATGGGGATTCCAAATTTGCAATGTCCGTCCGCCGTCCGCTGTCCTCCATCCACCATCCTCCGTCCCCAATCCGCCATGCGGGCAGTTTAGTGCCTTTAACGTGCTCTAAAAAATTCGTTCTTTCGCACAAAAATCCCATTTGGTATCTAATTTTCCCCGTCTGCTCGGCACTCCTATCGGACTCAACCCATGGTTGTTATGGACAAAAAATGGTTAAAAAAATTAACATAACGCATTATATTCGCAAATAAGCCGTGTTTCGTATCATTCTCAAGGTATTTTTACATCCTGGGTCGAATGGAATGAGTATCAGACGTGTACAACTGCGTATACGGAAATTACAGTAATTATTAGTCAACTAATTGAAAGAACTCGCGGGAACTACAGCGGAAGTCAACGTGTCATCGTTAGTACTCCCTCCCTCCCTCCCGTGTCATTAAAACTACCCGCCCACTCGACTCGAAACATCGTGTCAACTGCCGAGGGTTTACAGGGAGTCCCCGTCCCAATTTCCCCGCCTCTTTTTGCCCGAAGGGGCAGAAAAAGGTTAGGGCCACTTCCTTCGAACACCCCTACATCGGCTCATAAATGCTTACAGGCGGTTACGGGCGCCGGGGGAATATTTAGTTTCCGTAGTTCCATTGTAGTCAGGTCATGTTTCGTATGGTTTACTAGTATTTTTCGATGCTGAATCGTGCTGAATCGAATGGAATGGGTCTCGGAGCAGTAATACTAGGTCAAGCTGTTCATGAGAATAATAAACCATGGTGTAATAATTTGCAGGGTTTTTTTCTTCAGTTCCGATTACGAAATTGTAGGATCCCTAATAAAACTTTTTTTTTCGGCCAACACAGTCGTGTTAAGCTGTGTGTGTGTGTGTGGCGTAAAATGTGACTTGGACAATTTGTACTTCCAAGGAATCTTATAAACATTTCCAAACTGATCCATCCACCATCACCTCCGTTCATCCGTAGTTTAACCGAACAATTCAGATATAATTGCCCGTTTTACTGGCATTTCATTAAGTGTTTGTACCATCCGTCCACATTTTCATATAATCCCGACTAATATTCTATACATACAGTATTCTAACAAGTCAATACCAGATTTTCTACTCAAGTGAAGAATTTGGGCTATTCTTTTAATTTTAAACTTCCATCAAAGTAATTCTTTGTTCGTTTCATCAAGTGCCTCCAGCTCGATTTTCAATGAAGTTAAAGGATGAGTAGGAGTAAGCCAATCTATCCCTGAGTTCTGAGCGCTACCAGTTTCTACTTAGAACGTTCGGTATCACAAGTTCATACGAGCTGAGTGAAAAATAGATTAAACTGGTTGTCAACGTACTAATGGCTCTGGGAGGGAAGGAAGATCGGTCACGAGCAAACGCCATTCGCTTAAAGCGCGCTTTTGATGTTCTTCTGGTATAAATTACTGCAGCCGACTACATCAACGCTCCACATCGTTGTAAACTGCGCTTTCTTCTTACTTTCACCTCATTTTTCTATTTCTTTCCTTTGGAATGTTTGTAAGTAGTGTCAACCTTACTGCAGAACCCAAACTTCTTAATATGCTTCACAGAGTGGTTCCGGATCATTCATTCGTACTCCATTGCAACCATTCGCCTACTATACGATTTGCCGAATTCTTGATTACATCGACGATTGTATGCACCCTCAACCACGACTTCAACTCAACGTTACATCATTTGCTTCGTACCGGTCCGATCTATCCATTTTCCCACCATTCACATCGGAAGACTTTTATTTACTCGTAAACGATTTTATTTTATATTAATTTTATCTTATCTTATTTCGTGAGAATATGGGACAAGAAAGAAACACGCAAAAAAAAGCTGTTCACACCGATAACACACCCGCAAAGCAAAATTAGCCAAAATAGCAGTTAAATCTGGGGCTGTTAGAAATAATGAGAAGTGAGATGCAGTAAGAGTTGATGTTTGACTGAGGAGAACGACGAAGAGCGAGGAAGCTGGCACTAGGGAGGAGATCAGAAGAAACTATCCTTCCCGATAGCAGACCATGATAAAAAGAAACATCCGCACACAGGCTACGATCGTGGGGAGACAGCAGGTAGAATTGAAGAGAGAGTTCATCATAGGACAGGTTTACACGGGGAATTGAAAGGTTGTAGCCGTAGTATATTTCATTCTGACTGTTCTTCAGGAAAGATATGCACCGCGACCTGACGTCCTATCGTGTTAGTCCTGATGTCTCGATGTCTAGCTTCCTAAGGTATTTCCGGCACGTCTTCTTTGACGTCCACCAAAGGCCAAAAGCCGCTCCCTCTCAAGTCTCCGGCAATGGGCCGGGAGTGGTTGGGAGTCTTCTCATCTGTGCCACACCACCTGCACCAAAGGTGTTCCTTAGGTCCTATTTCGCGTGTTTGCCCAAAGAATTCTATTCGCGTTTGCTAAGCAGTTAAGCCGCATCCTACACTCTCCCGCCAGTTTTGACGTTGTGCAGTAGTTCATCAGCGCCTTACAAGACGCTTGACTATCAATCAATACGTAGCCCAAGTAACGGAGAAATGCCTTACAATACGCATAATGTCGAGATCAAGTGCCAAGATCCACGATACCTTCCTTGCGAGGAAGTGTAGCTTTGTGGATCGAGTAGATGTGGAGGACAGAAGAGTGAACTCGATAGAAAGAGGTGACAGCACATTTTGACGGGTTGAGGGCATTAAGGTTCTGCTGAAGGAAAAGGCAGTCAGGAGGGCCCCTGATGGGGATGAAGAGCTGATGGTTTGTTTCACATTTGAAAATTTGTTAATTTTATACAAACAGTGACTAGCTCTTCTAGGTTTTTACATTACTTAATACAAGTGGTTGGCATCGCCACAGCAATTTTTGTGTCCAGTGTATTACCGTGTAAACATTGATAATGTCAGTAAACTGTTATGCAGCAGTCTTTTTAGGATCAGGTGCAATTCCCCCCAAAAAATCGACCAAAACTGCCTTTGCTCACATGGAGTGTTTTCGACTAGGAAGCCTGCGAAAATGATCTGAGGAAAATCCCTTTTTGTAGCGGATTATACACAACTTTTTCTACTTCACAGGGGCTCAGAGATGTAAAATATGTTTCTCAAGAAGGTCTGAAATAATTTTGACATGACTCATGAGGCAGTTCCAGGTAAGTTGTGGCTACACTCAGTTCTGCATTGACAATTCGGCCGTATTTACAAGCCATTACAACGAATTTTAGAAACAGGCGTAGCAAGTGTTGTGACAAGTTGCATCAAGTACTTGTAACTGGAATAGACTCCGAAGGGGACCATTCAAATATTCGTGTCGGACGTTAGAGCGTAATAGCGTCATTTTCCCGCATATTGCAGTTGACATTCAAAGTAGTACGCGGCAGTTGCGATCGGCAGAGCTGTACAATTTGCTAAACAGAGGATTTGATCGTTTAAACGTTCAGCTGTAAAGTGCAGATAGCGCGAAGGTGGCGACTCCATTTTTGTAGATGACTCATCCGTTTCTCTCGGTATCTTCGACCCTCAGTAAGGACTTTTCATTGTTATGATTAAACCCGTGAAGAGGCTCATCCATCCATAAATTCAATTAACGCGAATAATTGCCTCGTGGCTCCTCTATTTCCATTTCACATCCGACGTAGCCCCCTCCCCACTCTTCCGCTACCATCATCGCCAATTGGAGACGGCGCATTTTGTTTCCCCTTCGTATCCCACATTCTAAGCCTGTGAGGGAATCGCTGTTTAACAAATGTAAGGACGAACAAAAAATAATATGATAAGAGACACACGTACGGGAAAGGAAAAGTTGCTCAGTTTCCTTCTGATGAGCATGTTTTCGAGGATCAACACGCGTACAACCTCAAAACATGACGTTTAATCTGATAGCCTAGACAGATAGTGCCTTCATTCTCAAAAGATTAATAACTACTAACCAGCCAAGGGAACGAGAAGATTATTTTATTTTTGCATGTAACGCGATATATCTTGAGCGAAGCAAACATGACAGTACCTAACCCCCGTAATATCAATGGGCCATGTATACAAGTTATATACTGTAATATTGCACATTGTACACATGTTATAATGCTAACTCTTGTGGACTGATATCCATCACCTGCCAACTCAGCAGTTCCTAACTTATTAAACCTCTCCTTCAAGCTGTATCGTCAGCCTCTTCCCAATCCTCCTTCTAGCACGTTATTCTCAACGTTGTGCGGCTTGTGCAAATAAAGTATTTAAAAAATTTCTGGTGCGTTGCAACACACAACTTTCCTTGGCTCCACGTCAATTCACTTTGTACATTTATCACTCAGTCCTTGGTCAAACAACACTTCACAGAAGCAGGAAGCGGTAGCGCCTACAGTTCTGGAATTTATTGTGCTGCTCGTACTCATTTCAGGACCATTATTGAGCAATCGGTACACAGATAATTAATGAGGCTGTAAACACAAATTTTTTGAAGAAGGATAGTAATCACTTTTGCAGAGTTATTGGGTAATAACTGTTAGAACTGGTAGTAAGCGAAACGGCGGCAGTTGAAATTCAGGAATTTCTGGAGTGAGCCCCATGTATCTCATGAACGTTTTCAAACATTCACCCTTTAGGTATTGGATTGGATTACAGTACCGTTTTTCTTTAACATTCTACCAACATTCCAGCGTGGTTTATAAGGAAAAAACCGCGCTAAAACGCTTTTCGCCGAAAATTTTGATAATTTATTGTGCCACTCTCGTCACTTTCTCACGAATGGGAATTTGATGGTATAATTGCATTATTGAGAACTATCAACATAAAATATTTAATCAAAATCGTTAGAGCTATTTTTGAGAAAAAAATTTGGTGTTTTGATCACTATGATAACTATAGTTAACTTCCGGTGGATTTGGCCCATAACCTTGCTTTTGCGTCCTATAGTAACCTGTAGGCTAGACACCAAGTTTGAGCTGATTTGGCTGATTGTTTTCCCTAAAACCCGCACTAAAATCGCGTAAAAACGTAAACGCGTCTGAAACATAAAGATCTGAAGAGAACTCACAAATTTTTTTCAGCCGATTACATAACTTTCTTGAAAAAGTAATTTCTCGAGTGAGAACACTTAACGTACCAGCATTTTCTCTAAATTGCGAACTTTTTCCAGAAAAACGGAACAAACATAATTTAATGTCATGAAAATCTAATTTTCCGATGTATTTTAACGTACGTTTCAAAATGACGCGACAGTACGACGAAATTTTCATTTCTGAGAAAAAGACGAGAGCAGGACGAAGGATAATCGAAAAATCTCGAAGAAAGGGCATTTTAGAGCGGGTTTTGTTTTTTGTGTTCGTAGTTTTTCATTTTCAAATCCCGCTGTCATGATATAACATTCTCCGGAAAATTAAGATGGTAGTCCGAACAACTATCTTCACCGTCATAATGATTCACGATCACAACGTTATGAGGAGCAACTCAATAAATTTCGGAACCTTGAGTGTCGCCAGTTTCTATGTAGAACGTTGAACGACTAGTTCACGCAAATTGAATGAAAAACAGATTTGATGAATTCGTAGAAGTTCACACTATCGATGCGAGTGTTCTCACGCTAGTTAGCGATTTGATAGTCAACCCACCTGAGATTGTGTGGTGATGCTCGAGCTGCAGCGGCGATTCAAAACAGATCGATGTATTCTCTAAGGTTGCTGAACTTCCAACCTCCGCCTATTCAGAAGACGAACGTTGCTTTCCGTTTCCGTCAAATTGATGCCCAGTTTAGGGTGAAAGGAGTGACTGCTGACGAAGATAAATACGATCTAGTCGTCAGTGCTATCGGTGCCGGTGTCGAGCCACCTTCTGAGGGAGATGCGTGAACTTGCTGGATCGCAGGTCATAGATCTTTTAAAATCTCTGGCTCCGTCAACTGCCCTCAACGATACTCTGCGTACTGTCGGTAAGTGTTGATGAGATGAATACGCGAGCTGATTTAGCGGGTAAGATAAGAGAGAATAGCGAGCTTTACAGTGCAAGTGCAGTTTCCAATGTATTCGAACTGCATCTTGCAGCACCAGCGGAGAGGTTGTCATGCATGAACCTACGTTTAGTACCCTGCGGAAATTTTCAATTGATAAAATCTTTCCTAAACGGAATAATTATTCACGATGACAAGACAATAAGGAGCCACTGGTTGGTCACGTTACATTTGAAATGCTTTAAAGAACATTTTGATAGTGTAATCAACACCATTCCAATAAAAACTCGAAAACCCCCCATCGCTCCTCATACTTCTTTTCGACCTGTGAGAAAATCACTTCTAAGGCCAACATTACTGCAAATTACCACCCTAAGGTTTATTATTCTTCTGCGCTGACACCGAAATACGCCCATTCGACTTTGAACGGGTGCAATTTCCAGTGCGGGTAGCATTTGTAACTTCGATCAATAAATCTCAAAGGAATTCGCTATGTGTTTGTGATATCAACCTTGAAAATTCGTGTTTTTCACAGGGCCCGTCCCCGTGTCGGAATACCAACAAAACTATTTATATACGCTCAGTTCAAAAAAGTTGTATATTCTGGAGTCAGAACTCGGCTCGTGAACTTGCAGGAATGGCGATGGAGTGGGGAGCACCACCTCGAGCGTCGCAAAAACGCAGGATAGCAGTCGCAGGCTATACGCTGAAGAGTGAAGAAGTGGATAGGGAATCGCCATCTCGACCCTTTCCACACAGGAAAATAGAACCGGCTGATTATTTCTTTGAATTCTGGGCATCCCAGTGGATCCCAGACGCAGGTACGAAATCATATAATTACAACACCGTCATTAAATTTATTCGATCATTAACAGTTCATATTAAATTTATTTTTTTCCTGTTTGAAGAAGTTTACTTTAATTTTTGTGTGAGCTCAAGAGAGAGAGAATAGGACGATAGGTCTCCACCCCCTGAGAGCCTTTTTTCTACAGTGTATTAACGTAAATAGAACATTAAGGAAAATAGAACCCCACAATATCATGAAACATTAGAATAATGTATAATAAACACTTTTTTCTGAAATATTAAAAAAATTAACTATACTAATTTGAATTCAATATTCATAGTTAAGACAGGACAATGTTTGTCGGGTTAGTTAGTGCAAAATATTTATCGAAGCAACAGATTTACAATAAATTAGATTAAATAAAAAGAAAGACACAATTTAAAAAATCAAATTCGCAATACTTCTCATCATATGATTTTGTTGGTCAACAAATTATGACTTACGGACTATCCTCATGACACTAACTTGAACTTTTGAGCTCACCCTCATCGAAAGTTAGCGAAAGAGATGATGGGTATACGTAAATTCGCTTTCAAGGAGCCATCCACAGAAAATACGGCATCGCTTGAAAGGTGGAGACTTTGGTGTGAAGCGTGTGGCTTCAAACCGTGTTGAAAAATTCTTTTCTGATGACGGCCTGACGTCGAAAGCTCAACAAGGCTTCCTTCTAAGAGCCGTTTCCACCAAAACAGCACTGATCGCGGCTAGATAAGTAAATCATGGCTTCCCACCACGCTAGCCGAGATTACTGTAGAATGCGGTTAGAATACCCGTGATTAGCCATATCGAGAAGGCAGTGCACTAACGAGGTTACAGTAAAGTAAGGAAATTGGACGTCCGTTCAACATCTTGTCTCTTAAACAAGTTTCGTGTAAACGTAAACAAAACTGTACCCGTAGATCTCCAACCCGCAACAACCCATGTTTGACCAAATTATTGTTTCTAATAATTGTCAGAAGCCGAAGTGGCCGCATTAACCTCTGCCGAAGCTGAAACTAGTGAGCAGCTTTCACTGCAAATACGCGTACTCCAACAGCAAGAGCTGCAGGAACAAACCAAATTAGTACGGGAGAATGCTTTGTATGAACAGGGAAAATCGGAAGTGGTACAAGAAAATGAGAGCTGAACAAGAAATAATAAAAACCGAAATAGAAGAAAATAGATGTTTAAAACACTAACTTCTGTGTAAAAGTGTGTTATTATTCAACATTCCATCTCTATCTGTTTGTAAATCCACCTGCTCAACACACATTTTACGCAAACAACAACTTGTAATTGCAAGTAATTACAATCTTAATACTTTTGGTCGCACACAGAATTTATATTCACGCACCTTGAAGTAGTTGGAACGCCCTCGTATCCATCTGGGTGAGATTATCACCGTAGCAGAAAAGCAACTGCAATAACTTCGCAATTGTTAACAGCATTTTTGTTATTTAAGTGGTCCGAGTCTTTGACCTCGGACTTCCCCACGTCATTGTCTCCGACCGCCTAATTGTCTCCAACTATTTCAATACCTGCCCCTCGCCCGCAGGAATCCTTCAGCTGCGGGTCCTCCAGCCCCATTTCTTAGGTTTTCCCCTTTCTTTATTTCTTTCTCTCAATGTCATTTTCCTATCGACGACAGAGGTCTTCCAATATCATTCTGCTTCCAACTATCACCCCAGTAACTTCTCTTTTTCTCATAAAATTGCCTGCGCCAGTTCACGTGTTCCGAGTACTGCCCTTGTGTCGCCCAGTTATACTCCATCTCACCTCAATTTCAATTCTACTCAATTCCACACGCACGTATAATACAGTCCTCCTCACGCTCACCGAGTTTCAGTTTCGTTGCGATCCTCAGCTCCCCCATTCTTGCACCTTACAATCATTATTCCAAAACATATGAAGGTTACAGGGGAAAAACGTTTAAGTCCATTTTTAGTTGGTTTTGAGATAACACTGCCATCTATCGCACCATAAGATGTACCCATCCAAATCGAAAAACGTTTCCTTTTTCTTGATTCAACGACTCGAAATAACGGGTCTCGAGGAAAAACCGTTTTAGTCCGCGAGCGCCCGGGAAAGAAACGTTGGAGTCCAGATGAAGGTGGTAAACTGAAAATGTGACTCACAGAAATTTTCTGGGAGTCACATTTTCAGTTTGATTGTTTACTTGCTCGTTTACTGATACCTGTTCTGAATTCTTTGCATTCTACCTCAGCAAGGTGACAACGGGCAGTGATTTAAGTTCAAGTTCTAAAAGTGCAGTTGAAAATGTACCACAAAGCAGCAAGAAGAGGAAAAAACGTGGTAGATTAAAGGACGTTATGAAAAAACTTCGGTCTGTCCACGAACCTGGACCAAACTGCCATTGCAAACGTTTTCGTTGTTATGAGGTAGTTCCTGAAGATGAAAGGAGGCGAATTCTTAAGGATTTCAACGAGATGGGTGATCACGATGAGCAAAGTAAGTACTTGTGTGGATTACTCACTGTTTTACCTGTTATGCGGCGGCGACCAAGGAAAAACGACAACAACCCAAGACTCAACATTGCGTCATATTCGTATCGTGTCCGTACGTTTGTGGACAGAGTTCTTCACGATGTGCGAATTTGTCTAAAGGCATTTATTGCTATTCACGGGATAACATCGGGAAGAGTTCAGAATTTAAGAGAAGCTCTTGCTGCAACGGGAAACGTTCCATTAGATGGTCGCGGAAAACATAACATTCGACCCCATAAAATGTCTGATGAAACTCGCGGCAAAATTGTGGTCTTCATCAAATCTCTCAAAGGTCAGAAGTCACATTATTCACTGAAAGACAGTTAAAAAACTTATTTACCAGAAAGTTCGAATATCAGTAAACTCCATCGCATGAACATTGACAAAAACTCTGATAACTTCGTCTCGTATGAATCTTTCCGCGAAATTTTTGACTAGAAATTCAATATTTCGTTCCACTATCCTAGAAAGGACACTTGTAGTTTGTGTGACTCGAAAAAGTAAATAACTCTCCCGATGGTGAATCAAAAATTGCTGCAACGATGGAACTAAAAAAGAAAAATCTGGAAAAGGAACTACATCTCAAGAAAAGTGAAAAATTCTACGCACTAGAGAGAAAATTCAGAAAGCTGGCAATGAAAAATGAGCACGTTGCTGCAGTGGTTATGGCTTACCAAAAAAATTAGCCGACACCGAACATCACGACTAATGACGTGTATTATATGAGGCAACTTAATTTCATAAGTTTCAACATGCACATTCTATCTGATCAAACATCGGTATTTTACACGTATGATGAGACCGTGGCTAAAAAGGGTTATCTGCACCCTTTGTATGCTCTATGGTTAATCACTTCGTCACGAACTACCTAGAACCAGAAATAAGACAACTCGTTTTGTTCTGCGACTCGTGCGCAGGACAACATGGAATTTACACGATGATACGGTTTTTGCATCACCTCGTCACCAGGGTAGAGCGTTTTGACAATGTGAAAATTATCTTTCCCATCAGGGGGCATTCGTATCTCGCATAACTCTCGTATAACGCACTAAATGGAGCCATCCAACCCCCTGTCACATAATTGTAAGTGGCCAACAGTCCAAACTGATGCTACCGAATCAAACCAACCGTCCGAATAGTAAGCAGAGTGTGGATGGTGGACATTTTTGGAGGTTGGGAACTAATAAGGAGTCGTCAACGGATTAATCTCATTGATCAAAGTCAACGTGCGTGTTGAGTGATTCCCCCTTCCCTGGCTAACGGTGTACTCTAGGTCAGTACACACCAACGGTCCAACGGTGATGACTGTACATCGAACGCTGGCCTTCAGTACCACACCAGCAACCCTAACCCAATCTCAATGAATTTCGTGGAGTAGTTTAAAACTGGTGCGTTGATTAACGGAAATATTTAATTTCGCCTAAATTTAAACTGAGGGAAAACTGCTGAGTTTGGAATTTTAGTTTTAACCAAAAACAAGTCCCATCAAACCCTTCAGAGCTGCGGTGGAAGGTCGTATCTGCGGGAGAGTGTTTGGAGAGAAGGGAGGATATTGCATTGTACCTTTGATAAATGGGCTTTTCCCCGTTAAGAATCTCAAGTGGAGAGACCTCCGCTCCTCCTCTTCTCACGTCCCCATCACCTTCTCACCCTTTTCCAATCCAGATGACTTTCCCAATATCGACGTAATCGCCACGTTCCCGTCACCATCATTTTCCTCCTCACGCCTCTTCATTGCTTCAACCCTAATCATTCTTCACTTACTCAGAATCTTCTCTATTTCTCAATTTTTCTTGAAGCCGTAATAGGCTTTCAAATTGAGATATCGGGATGATTGATTTTCGAAGCGTTGGGGGAGTACGGCGACGGAAAGTGTTGCAACTTTATTTTAGTTGCTGATCGCAATGAACACAGTTGTGGGTATCGTAATGTGCCGCTAAACAGATGACTCGAGTCCTCAGAAGTATATATCTCAGATTGATAGCACTCCGTACTTAGGCGTGGCGATAGGCCGCAGGTTCACTTGAACTGGGATCTTGACATCGCCAACGTTAGTTGCAAGAGAGGTATAGAGTGAATGAATGAATTTATTCCTCCCATTTTATGGTTAGGGCATAAGCTTTACAACAAACCAACTGAAAGTTGTTTAATTGCATACTCCACTACCAAGAAAAAACCCTTGAGCGGTATGGGGGAGTACGGTATTGAAATAATATATTGCACTAGGTTATGTATGCTACATAGGATAGTATAAGGATGTAGGGGAATGTAGAAACGAAACAAACAGAACTCTCAACCCCCCCCCCCTGCCCGCTGTCAAAATAAGATAATTAATACTTTACGTTTCAAGACTCAAGACATCAGGATTCCAAATTTGCAATGTCCGTCCACCATCCGCCCCGTTTTGTGCCTTTAATGTGGTCTAAAAGAGATTTCGTTTGGTATCCAGTTGTGCCTGCCTGCCTGCTCGAAAACCCGATCGGCCGGAAAAGGTTAAAAAACGAACAAAAACGCAATTTCGGCAGTTTTATTACAAATAAGCCATGTTCGGTATCGTTTCCAAGGTATTTCTAGATGCTGGGTCGAATGGAAAAACTCTCAGAAGTGTACGACTGTGTCTAGATCGAAAATAGTGAAATCACCGTAATTATAGTGAGTAACTAATTGAAAGGACTCGCGGGATGATAACTACAGCGAAAGTAATCGTCTCATGATTGGTACTCCTTCCCTCCCAACTCTATAAAACCACACACTACCTCGACTCGCCACGTCGTGCCAATTGCCTGCAGGCGCCTGGAATATTTAGTTTTCGTCGTTCTGTTCTAGACAGGTCATGTTTCGTATGGTTTTCTGGTATTTTTCGATGCTGAATCGAATGGGATGGGTCACGGAGATGTGAGACTACGTCAAGCTGTGCAAGAGAATAATAAACCTTAGCGTAATAATTTGCAGCTTTTGTTTCTTTGTCGAACTTGAAAACCCCGTAGGAGAGGCTAGGCTCTCAATATATACGGAAAACCGAAAACGATGTGACAGAATGCTTATGAAAACCAAATATAATCTAAATCGAATCAAGTGTTAGAAGAGCAGTCGTCAACCTACACTAATGCGAAAGGGTGATGGTTAACTCCATCAACTGGGATACCGCCCGAGTGGTCATGTGGGGCAGTTTGTCCAGAAACCCACGCAGCTATGAAGTAGAAGTTGGTTTTTTTAACATTTTGGGAATGCGGATTTAAGGATTTACATAAAAACTGCAGGGTGTCTTCGAATAGTAGAATTACCTACGCTTTGAACTGTAAATGTTTCTCTTAAAGTCGAGAGCGAAATAAGAGACCAAAATGTAACAAAAATCTTTTTGTTACTTGATCTCGTTGCAAAATTTGACTGATATTTGTTCATGGTTGAAATCCGCTCGAGAAACAACAAATCTCAACGAAAAAGTTTGTTTATTAAGAAAAGCAAAAACAAAAACGCACTCTGTTTATTATTGCGTTATTTGCAATTTTGTGGGATGCAGTGGTTGTAGAATTGATGTCATACTCTTGAGGGATTAGTTTTAGAGCATCTGGTGTCAACCAATCTAGTTCAGGAGCCGAGGGCTAAAAACGTTGACCGTTGAGTTGAAAGTTGGTTACTATTTTTTCTGATAGTTCTCTCAATGTTTAGTCAAACCCCGCAAGTCTGCTCTCTCTGAAGTAAGGACTAAGAAAATGGCGGCTCATCAAAAAAATCAAAATTTCACTTATTAGTTGATTGTTACAATATTTACCACAGTTGGGGAATGGCTTGTACTTTCCGAATTCACAACTCTGCTACCTCCCATGCTTGGCCATTAAGTTGCAGAGTGGAATTTGGAACCAAATTGTGACTTATTAGTTGACAGTTACGGGACTGCAGAAAGTTGTGAGTTACTACACACCAGTTATTTTGTGAACGTGTTTTGTTACAATTAGGAATAAAATGTTATAATGCATATTATATGCGTACTAATGGATTTTACTTTCCATCCACTAAAGGCATACAGGAATACCGAGGCGATTATGTAATATTCTATTGATGAGCCATCGATACAGAATATACTTCAAATATATAATTAGTAATTTTAGCCCTGAAGTTGAGTCTGCTGTATGAACACAACATTTTGAAGGTAGCGGAATTTAATAGTTTACTGACTGGCTGTAGATGTGATTCACGTCATTTTCAGCTGTCAACTATTCAGTTTTTTGTTTTTTTACGAATACTGGATAACTCTATTTCTAGCGACCCTGCTTTGAAAATGCCACGTTTTTGAGGTGGCTCATAACATTTTATAGTAAAGCTGAAGGATGTGGAACTCATTCACGAAGTTTGGAAGTATCAACTAATAAGTCAATTTTTGTGCCAGCCAAAAATTCATCAAATTTTGATTTTGTCTGCTCGAAAGAGTTCTCAAAATGAGGAAAGACAAAGTAATTTTTAAAGTACTCCACTTCGCCTATTCGTAACATAAATTTCGAGTTTCAACTCCGTATGTCATTTTTTTACCACAATTTCGTCAAATTTTGATTTTACTGCACTGGCGAAGTCCACGATACTATTGCGGCAGAGTCAGGCTTTCGACTCAGTTACTTGATGCGAATCCGCCATACAAATTTCCAATGTCAACTAATAAGTTAAAATTTGGTTCAAAATTCGTCGTCTGCAACTTAATGGCCAAGCATGGGAGGTAGCAGAGTTGTGAATTCGGAAAGTACAAGCCATTCCCGAACTGTGGTAAATATTGTAACAATCAACTAATAAGTCAAATTTTTACTATTTTGATGAGCCGCCATTTTCTTAGTCCATACTTCAGAGAGAGCAGACTTGCGGGGTTTAACTAAACATTGAGAGAAGTATCAGAAAAAATAGTAACCAACTTTCAACTCAACGGTCAACGTTTTTAGCCCTCGGCTCCTGGACTAATCCTGTTCACAGACACCATTTTCGCGAATGTTGTTTTCGTGTACCTGAGCCGTCGGTTTAGGCTCGTCCAGGGCATTTGGTCCGCGTCCCTCAAACGCCCCGATTCACTCGGAACGTTGGTGTCAGCAGTCTGAATGGAGCTCTTGGCTCATTGAGGGGTCGCCCGTGGTTGCATTCACTCCAATCCAGTTCCCAGTTTGTGGGGGTAAATCTCTCTGACTGTAATTGCGAGTAAAACTCCTTGTCCCAATTGCGTTCCGTCTATGTCGTTCATACTCTCCTCCTCATTTAGTGTGATATCGTAACACCTGTAATAAGAAAATCTGAAGAAAATTAAAACGGACTTTCTTCGGGTCAATTACGTAACTTGCTTTTATACTTTGTGAAGCCAAGAAGTGTAAACGCTTAATTTTATTCACCTTTTCCCAGATGGAAGAAGACTACCAAGAGCTAGTACTTCCGAATCGTAGCGTTCAGCACTCAAAGTTAACCGAGTTAAGGAAATTTGCTGCGTTGAATCCGTTAAAGTGACATTCACGTATAATCCTGCCCACGCACGGTAACACAAGGGCGACAGAGTGATGGAAGGAGAAGCCTCCGGGCGACATTGTGCCGAACAATGAGCATCTCTTGGCAGTGGGGCCCCCTGACAAACGACCGAAGAGCGTGCAAAGGCAATTATACAAGCTATATCCTACCTTTCTCAATGGTTTCTTACCCACTAAATACCTTGACTCCCGTCTACTTTCATTATTAGGCTCGAAGGGCGGGGCGTGTCCAATACACACGAATCGTGAAGCGGAGGATGATCGAGCTCCAATGTGAGTGTGTTGAATGGCTTCGGGTTGCCTAAGTGAGAGAGGACTATAACGAGAGGTAGCTCTTCACGGATGAGAAGTACTTAGCGGGTGTTACAACCAGGTTCGTCGTATCCTTCGGAAATCTCACTCGTTATAGGAACGGTGTACGCGCGAAGCTCTTCGTATTTATCACGGAGTAAAAACGAGACCTTGTGTTACCGTGCGTGGGCTGGAATATACGTGATGGAACATCTCGAAGACAAAACCACCAACGAGGAGAATGTAAACGAGATATAAACGTATTTCTCCAAAACGAACATCCAAGGAACGAAGTACAGAAATACCGAATCACTTCACTTCAGGCTGCTAACAGACGTGTACTTTCGCTTATCAGCTAACTGAAAATCACTTAAAGAATGCCAATTTTGTGAATGTGTGGTAGACATCGACATCTATTGCTTTTTTTCGCAACTTTCATCGCTCCAGCTACTAATTTAGTTTGTATGTAGAAACTGGCAGGGCGTAATGTACCGGACATTATTAGGTTGCCCCTAATGATATCATGTGACCAGTTTGTAGGTGACATACGCAATGAGAATGCAGTAACATTCGTGTTTATTGTTATGAGATTTCGTATGGGAAAACACTGTGCGAATATCCGGTGTGGCGTATTACAAAAGTTTTTTTCCGATAATTGTTGGCTCAAGGAACCTAACACGAGTGCGCCGCATTTCACAACTTTCCTCAGCCCACAACGTACATTTAGCAATTTTTATCGCACTAGGAACCTTTCAAGGAACACGCTTATATTATTGATAAGGCATTGTGCAGCCTGTCACCAGCTGTAGAGTTCTGAGTTGGCGCACTACATTCCATACTGCATTAGAATCTATTATTATCATGAAATCATCGCACGGTTTATTATTCTCTTGAACAGCTTACACCTCTGAGCTCCATTCCATTCGATTCAGCATCGAAAAATACCAGTAAACCATACGAAACATGACCTGACTACAACGGAACTACGAAAACTAAATATTCGACGTGACAAGTCTATCTGACGAGTGTTTTGGTGAAACAAGAGAAAGTGTAAACGTTGAAACTATTACTTCCGCTGTATTCTCGCGCGGGTTTTGGTTTTACGATAATGGTTAAAAAAATTAACGAAACGCAGTATATGCCGTGTTTCGTATCATTTTCAAGGTATTTTTACATCCTGGGTCGAATGGAATGAGTATCAGACGTGTACAACTGCGTATAGGGAAATTACAGTAATTATTAGAGTCAACTAATTGCAAGAACTCGCAGGAACTATAGCAGAAGTCAACGTTTCGTCGTTAGAACTCCCTCCCTCCCTCCCATCTCATTAAAACCACCCGCCCGCCCGCTCCCCTCGCAACGCCCGCTCGACTCGCAAGAAGTACCCGTCCCGATTTCCATGATTTCCACTTCCCCCGCACACCCCTACATCGGATCATAAATGCCTACAGACGTTTACTGGCGCCAGGGGAATATTTAGTTTCCAGAGTTCCATTGTAGTCAGGCCATGTTTCGTATGGTTTACTAGTATTTTTCGACGCTGAATCGAATGGAATGGGTCTCGGAGCAGTAATACTAGGTCAAGCTGTTCATGAGAATAATAAACCATTGTGTAATAATTTTCAGGGTTTTTTTGGCTCACTATAGTTATCGTGATTTCATTGTTTTCGTCATGTTTAAATATAAAACAAGTCGGGTGAGAACTAGACACATTTTTAGGAATGGCAGAACAGAACTGAATTGAATTTATTTAGTCACCCGGGAGAAGACGGTTGCTCACTGGGTGGAACATCCACAAGAGAAAATCTGAAGGTTCTCCTCAATAAGTTCCCAACCGCTGAATTGTTTACCGAGGCCAAAGCTATCAAGCTATAATATATTAAACACGCGATCTTTTTTTACCTCAAGCATCCCGATATTTTATATGTGAGGCCTAACCGTTCCGATCAAACAACACCTAGCAGAATCGTATGACATGAACCATACTAAGGAGCCTCCTGCAATCCTTGTCATTTGTTCTACGGCCTTCCGTATATAATAAGATCCAGTCCTTCATCGTTGGTGAACCCCTAGCAGCATACGAAAAAGCAATATTTTCCTTCTTAATTGCCACCACTCCGTTTGAGTGTGAGGCAAAGCTATTGGGTTTTTATAGGATATAGGTAGCCCCCGAGTGCAACTACGGTTATTTTATTTCTTTTTTGATGAGAACGTGTAGTACGGTCAATAAATAAGTTTACTTCTTTCTTTAATTCTGTACTCTCTCCTTTATTTTGTTTCTTTTGTGCTATCGGATTGTTGAATTGTTCTTTAACTTTTCCTCGAAGTGTCTGATTATACGCAAAGAGCACTAAACCACTCCCCCCTTGGCACAGATCTTGTTGAACTCACGTTCAGCATAGAAACTGATAGAGGTTAGCGTTTTGGAGTTTATAGAGCTGCTGCTACTTACGACAAGACCTTAATTTAAAAACCTACGTTGACTGTTGTCATTTTTTTAGGATAGTTAGTATTCAGTATTCTGCAATTAAAAAGGGTGCCGCGTAATATAATTGGTTCGACGCATCACGCACTCTTCCTCAGTCGCACGGAATTCAAAATGTTTTATCCCTCCAGCGAACTAATCCATTTTTTTTCCTCTCTTAATTCATATAACTTAACGTTCTTCGTGGAAATTCAAGGCTAAGGTCACGGTATTTAGTCGGTTGCCTTCACTTACACTTCTCCGTTGCTCATTTATTGAATATTAACTTTCTTTGGCAGTAATTATGTTCACTATTCTGAAATCGAGAGAAAAACACCGTGAAATGTCTAGTGAATAGCGACGCCCAACTTTTCGTGATATTTTTAAGTTCACGGGGAACAAAAGCACTCCACCTTCTTATCGATAGAGATCGCTGGTAACTTAATTTAAACGAAACAAAACGGGAGTAGCTCAACCAGTTCAGCCGTTCTCTCGTAAGTTGAATTGGTTTTCATTTCAGTCGATGTCTGAAGAAAAATAAACTTTTTGGACGACCTCACCTTTGGTTAGTAGAAAGTAAAACATCTGGTGCGATGCATCACATGCCATTCCTCAGCCTCAAATCAGTCGAAGTCTTATGACCTCGGACTTCCCCAGTCATTTTCTCCTTTACCCCCTCGTACCTGCGGAAATTCCACCCTCGCGGTTGCGGTTATTTCTAAAGGCAGCGGATTCCCCTGATGAGGGGTTTTCCTTTCTTTATTTTCCCTCTCCTCAATTTCAGATTCCTCTGCACAAGAGGCATCTCCTTCCAAATTTCATTCAGCTACAAACTCTCGCGAAAGTCACACTCGTCTCCCTGTGTCCAGTTACAGCTCGCTCTTTCCTTTTGATACAGTTTCCCGCCAGTTCACGCATATTCTCGAGTAGTCGACCCATTGCATTTAATACTGTCCTTCTCAGGCTCACTGAGTTCTTTTATTTTCGATCTTCAACTCTCGCTCTCTCGCAACACAATCTATTTTCTATTCTGCTCGCATGGACGTTCTACATAGAAAGTGATGGCGCTTAAAGTTTATGAATTTATTGAGATGCTGCTGCTTACACCATGAGCTTCATTGAAACACTCGCATATATGCCATTGGTGGGACTCCCAGCACGATTTTTTTCAGGCAAGGTTCGAGTCCATAGTTGTGGAATTACAGAGGGAACAATACAAAAAAGTCAACAAAATGTCATTTTAAATTATGGAATTTCTGTTGTTTTTCTTCTGACTGTCCAGCGTATAGGGCGCACATTGTACTACCAACTTGTAGGTTTTCGTCGAAATTCTACATAATTTCTCGTGCTGCTATCGTCATTTTCCCACAAATTAGAATTTAGAATACAGTGGTGTTCATGTTGTTAATGCCTGTATTTGCCATTTTAACTCAATCGTGTTCCCACACACCCAAAAACACAATAGTTTCCCAAATTTAGTTTTTCGGACTCGGAAGCCCATGACATATAACGAGTAAACATATGACGAGAACTCAAAATTTTATTTTCAGCCGGTTACAAAACTTTCCTCCCTACTTCATACAGCTAAAGAAAGTAAGAAGGAAAGACGGGTGACACCGCTGGCGCATTACGGGGTTTTTAGCATGGGGAATGGTGCGCGTTGAAGAGCACAATGAGGCAATGGAGGGAAACGGCAGGTAGCAAAAACAGTCCTACGATGAGATAATACAGTCGAAAACTCAGTTTCCATAGGGAAACAACCGACGAAACAAATAAAATAAATAAACACTACTACCGGGATTAAATAGTTACAGTAAGCGCCACGATCCCACTTTAATTTACACAACAGAACATTTTCCTTTTCGAAGGTCAAACGAACCTTGGGGAGTGAACAGGTGAGTAGTGTACATCACCTTCTCGCCTAGATACTGGCTTAAAGTATTACGGAACGGCTTACAACGCTACTTGTCAGTTTTACACTTTTGATTTAGGATTGACTGATTTATTCGCTTCTCATCATTAAAAACAATATTACAGCCCAACGTTATTCCGCACTATCTCGAACATCGCGTCTCACGCTTCTTCATCAACAATCACGAATAAAACACGTTAGGCGGGAGCGATTTCAGCAAAAGTGAATTGGGTTAATCTGATTAATTTTCCGATCAACCGAAAACCATTGCTCTGCCGTTGAATGAATAAATGAGCTATTCGGTTGACGAGGGGTTCTCAGAAATGTGCTCGGAAGAAGTAATCGATGTACGGGTTTCTAGTTATCCGAAAGGAAGGTCAAGCTTAGTTATCACATTGTTCAGGCGAGTTCAACGCGACTTGGAGTAATTGGGCAATCGATCATAAGGTGATTCAGTACTGGGGATGAATTAAAATAACGTTTTCCCGTCTTTGGGATGGTCGCTTGATTATGCTGTGTAGTTTCAGCGTCGTACTTCTCGTTATCATGCGCAGGACTGTCCGTTGATTGTAAGCCGTGAACTATGAGGTTGGTTGTAAGCCGAAAGAAAGAGAGAGAGAGAGAGAGAGAGAGAGAGAGAGAGAGAGAGAGAGAGAGAGAGAGAGAGAGAGAGAGAGAGAGAGAGATTGACTGATTTATTTATCTATCTGTACATTTTTGGGCCTAAGCGCCCCACTCTTACAAACATACTGAAAACTTTATGAAAAACAAAATTCAGTATCTTACGATTTAAATAAATGTCATCTATTAAATTTTCATCAAATATTTAAACATCAAATTATCAAAACAAAAGAAAAAATTTCGCAGGTCAATTGTAATTTCCGATACTAAACACTTTCGATTAAATATGATAATTATTAACTAGACTGGAGAACAAGTTTTTCCTTGAACAATTTTCTCATGCACTTAACATTTTTCTGTTCCCGGAACAACTCCTGGTTCTCATTGATGATCCTACTGGCTGTGGCAATAAATGATTTACTCATTTTCTCAGTTCGGTGTCGAGGTATTTCTAATGGGCTAATACCAGCTCTAGTGCTACTGGTATGAGAAGACGTACTGCCCAGCATATGGAATTGTTTTCAGTAATTTATAAGTAAGTGAGGCTATGAGAGAGAGAGAGAGAGAGAGAGAGAGAGAGAGAGAGAGAGAGGGGGGGGGAATTAATGAATGACGACGTTTATTTACAAAAACAGAATGAGATTGAGACCATGAGGTTCTCTCTTCCATCTATGTTGTAGTTATTAGTATGACTACTTTCCACGCGAGCTATTGACGAAACCAAATGAAATTAAAAATAAAACTACCGTAAGGGGTTTTTGTTCGACGCAAGCCGAATTAGTTGGGATTTTGAGCTCGGAACTTCTGCTCTACCCTGTAACGGGAAGTCCTAGTTTCAGGCCACTCTCGAACATCAAGTCCACATACTTTTGAAACCCCTTCGTTCATAGCTGCGGGAAATTCCAGGAAGTTCACTCATATCCCGTATTAGTCCATGGTTCTCGAATACAGAGCCGTCATCTGTTGTCGTTTTACGGATGCCACGTCGAGCTCGTCTTCGCTTCGTTCATTAAAGTTGCACCATCTTGTCACCTTTGAAATCACCTTGACTACTCTCCAATCTCCAGGACGCTATGTCTTCCAACGCCACCATCGTGGCAGATATTGTGTTCCTTCGTGGTCCACTCTCCAGCAGGATTGATGCCTCCCCGTCTCGTTGCTTGGGTTGGCCTGCACGTTCCCTTGGATCCCGATTTTCCCTTTTCCACAACAAACTGAACAACCCACTAACTGCTAACCTGAACAAGTAGCTGCACTCATCCGCTACCCGCCTCTACGTTTCTACCCCCTCTACTTTCTCAATTATCACGCTTTCTTCTGCACTCTTCTCACTGAACATCCACATGATCTACTAGCCATTGCGCAGCACGAACCTGTTACTTTACGCCCTCCCAGTGCAACCTCACGTATCGAGTGTCGGTGACTCGTACCACTTTTAATCGGCCTTGCCCCATTCTGCTAGCAACAAAAGACGTTTGTGGGTTGTGATGGTTAGGAAGTGGGTGTTTTGAATGCAACGTATTAGTCGCCATGAGAACTCTTAGAAGATGTATCGATTCGTTTACATTTCGTTTAATAACATTGGAAAAATTAAGTTGTACCGTCATCGCTGAGTTTTGAGCCAATAGTCGCGTTACATCGGTTCAACGTATATAGAATAATTATAAGAAAATACGTACTTTGTCAGTAACCGCATCGATTTCGACAGGATTGTAATTCTAATTCAAAGATATGCAGTAGCTGATGAGACTCCCATTCGCAATTAGCGACAAACCACAGAGCCGAAAGCTACAGGTGTGCGGACTAAATTCGGAAACCCGACGCTTCTCACGAGAGAAGCTGTGCGGTCTATTCGCGGAGCGGAACGCTTGATTTGTTTGTGTATGCATCACACGGAAAAACGATCGTGTGTATTAAATCGGTTAATGATGAATAAACGAGTCGAGGTGCTAACCCGCGAATTACGGATTGAACTTCACCTCTATCCGAATGTATTTGCCTGAATGTTCGCGTGGACTTCTTTAGACAGGAGTTGAAAAGAAAGTTGAGAAGTCGGCCAAAGTGAAAAAAGTTGAATTTTCTTCCGTGTCCTAAAAATGCCATTTAGGAATTTATGGAATTTAATTCTTAGTGTGCAGAAGGGACGCCCAAATAAGAATACGAGCGAAATCAGCCCACCACTAACTATTGTTACGATTATCAAAACTTTTTTACAAAAAAGGCTGGAACGATTTCCATTCAATTTTTTGTGCGAACACTTTCGTGTTGTTAAATCATCCGTGGGGAAGTGACGCCGGTAGCAGTACAGTAAATAGTGTGTGCTTGTGTGTCGTCTTAGAAATATCAGGCTGGCAGTTCAATAAACAGCCTTTACGAGGAGAGTTTAAAAACATCCACGAAATAATCAGCAGCAACCACAAAACGTCCGGAATCCAAACCATATCGTTCCACTAACTAGTTTTTAGCCGATAATTCCAAAACGGTACTCGTAGATTTGCATTCAAATCGTGTAATCTTCATAGAATGCCTATGCACTGATTACTCAATAATGCTTGCGGCAACTGGGCTGAAGTTAGCTACATATTCATAATCGAAAATTTGACCGTTTTCCCTGAAGTCAGGGATGGTCCAAAACATGAATGTGCTACATACTTCAGGGAAAATGGTCAAAGTTTCGATTATGAATATGTAGCTAACTTCAGCCCAGTCTTGCGGCATGAGTTGGAGCATCTCAACAAATTCTATTTCAAAATTAGTCAGTTTAGTTGCTGGGGCGACGTCAATGCGCTGAAAAAGTTGTATGATGCGTTGAGATGGATATTTTCACAAACGCTTTGCCGCAATACCACAACAATAAACAAAACTGCTCAATTTCGAGCACTTTACAATTCAATTGTGTAAGTGTGTTATTATTTTACATTTCCTACCTATCTGCTTTTAAAACCACCCTGTTGAGCCATTGCCGTTTGGTTTTTCTTACACGGGTGTCTCGAGTTTTTGTCTAAAACTGCTCGACCAATGAATTTTACACGAACAACAATTTTTTTTGTTTGCAGCAGAATTTAATACCATACATCTTGAAGTCGTCGGAATGGTTGTTTGCATGTTCATCCAATGCTCCGGGTGAGATGATGATAATCTTAATATAATGGGTTATCAAAGCAGTGGAAAAGCAACTGCAATAACTACGCACGTGTTTGCACCATCTTGGTTTATTCAAAAACATGTGTAAATTATTCATACTAATTATGGCGATAATAATAGAAGACAATAATCGACAAAGGAAGGTAATGGAGAACAGATACGAGGATATCATAAGGAGAGATCAGGGCTAAAGCTGAACCAAATCCGGTGAAAACCGTTTTTGCAGATTGGAGCGGACAAGTACCGTTAACCTAATTTAAACTAGATCTACACGGTTGGTGAAAATGGCCCTTCGAAACGCAGCAGTGGATTTTGGGTTCGTCATAAGAGCCTTGCAATACTTTTGATTCTTCAAAACTAAATTGTCACAAAGTCAGTCGTAAGTTACGCCATTCACGAGTTCTGCGTTTTTTGAAGCCCGCCAACAGCGCAATTTCAGTGAAATCGATGTCACGGCAAACCTTTTTTCGTGCTAAGGTTCTGGGTGATGTAGAACACGACTTTTTCGATCAAAGAGTCGGAGAAAAAAAGTCCAGCGCTCAACCATTTTGCACGTAAAATAAAACCGATTGAATCGGAAATGATTCAAACAAAAGAGTCCCGCAAGACGTAGTTGTCGTACGTCGGAGAAACTTACAAGAATAAATCTATATACACTCAAAAGTCATGTTAGTTACACTATTCATAACTCAAGAACGGCTGGTATGGGTGGGTGGGGAGGAACTTAGTACTGGAAGATGGACATCAGATCCCAGGATTATTATGCCTTAGTGGCAAAGTGAAATTGTCATTATTGACATAATTGCATTCATGCAGTATTTAAGCGCGAACCAGGGGACTCTGAAGGCGTAAACTGGTTGTACTGAGAAGGAGAGAGGAGTGCAAATTAGTAGCGGAAGATATGTGAAACAAGTGTCTCTCCCAAGAACTGGGAGACGAATGAAATTTTGGGAGAGGGTGTGTGTTGTGGAGAGGAAGTCAATTGTGAGGTGGGAAGAGGATATTTTGGAAAGTCCAGAAAGGGAAAATCCACTGACGCTTGAAAATAACTGAAGAGGAAGAAGGCTTTCCTCCAGCTACGAACAAAGGGTGTAAAAAATAGGTGGACTCGATGAGACTCGAAACAAGGACTTCCTGTTAGGGGCAAGCAGAGATGTTCCGAGCTCAAAAGTCCCAACTAATTCGGTCTGTGTCGAACGTGATTTACGCGACGATACCCAAAGGAAAATTTGAAGGTGAGAGAGCTGCCATTCCGATGATCCCAACCAATATATCGTTTGAGTTGGAACGACTCCAATGTCTGGTCTGTCTTGCATTCGCCATGCCCATTAACAAATCATGAGACTAAACCTTGAAAGTTAGTGGTCTGAATCTAGAAAATCAATGTTTTTCTCATGGCCAATTATACGAGACATGTTCACGAGTCGGAAGATATGTCTCCTTGCGTCAGATTATAAAAAATGTCGTCTATCATAAGGTGCTTTATTGACGAGTGCAACCCATGCGCTATAATAGATGGTAAATAAAGATAATTATAATACCTAATTTAAAAAATGATATTTAGTATTCTAATAACGACCTTTATAAAAATCCTAAATCTGCTAACGGATCTTCCGTTAAGGTGGAACAATATTCGCCGGGTCACATTTTGGGATTACTGCTAATGTGATATTAGCTTTTTAGAAAATTCGCGAGAAAAGTACACAGTAACGAAAGAATAATAGAAACCCCTTTTAAAGAGAATGCTGAGGACCTTAAAAGTTGCTTCGAAAACAGTCCTCCACATTCGAGAAAGTATTATACTGCAATACGAATGGCGAACTGATGGAAGAAAAACTGCATTGAAGCGGTTTTATAATTTAGATAAGTTTTCCTCTCTCCTCAGGTTTCGCCTAGACAAATGCTTTATTCTGGCATCAAGAGGTAAATGGCCTTGACCATTGTCTAAGGGCGCCCATCCCCTTCGGCACAATCGTTCATGTTTTTAGCCTTCGCGTAATTCATGCAACGAATTTATATCCGGACGCGCGAGTACTGGCGGGTTGACCGCCTTACTATTCCCCGTGTTGTGTTTCACCGTTAACAATCGAGTTTTCGGAAACCTTCAACGGGCACCGGTCCAAAAAATAAAGGTTTATAGCCGGTCGGGCGGCAGAACCTCTCATTTTTCCCGTCCCCAGCCTACGAGGGCAGCTACTGCTCCAAGTGGCGGGGGCAAAAATCACGAGAGAGGGGGCGATCTTCCAGCAGTGCTCCGGTATCTGTCGTCCGGGTCGCTCTCTCGACGTTTTCGCCGTACTCCCCCAGTCAAACTGGGGCCATTCACGGTTAATAGCTTTCGGTATCGTCCAAAGCCCGGGCTCAATTCGATTCTATTCGGAGTAAATGCAACAAACGCCGATGGGTAGTTTTTCGAGCGTGTCACTTGTGAAGTGTCGTTGAGCGTAAAAAGAAAAATAATAATTAAAAACCTTTAATTTAAATTCAAAAATTTTTGTGCAGTGCCGGCCAATTTCGTCGTCAAAATGGGACATGCGCTTCTTCTGTTGCTCCTTCTCCGGAGCGTCTCTGCTGCAATAACACAAGGTTCGATTTGTGCCAATGCGTAAAACAGCACTCGGTTTCAGTAATGATAACTTCCACCTAGCACCTGCATGTTTAATTTGTCAGATCGTCTGAAATTACGCGCCGGTTTATCAGAACCGAAAATAAATGTTTAACTCCTAGGGATGTGCATATTGTTTTTGAGTTGACCTTTCACCTCGATCGTACTTGTCCAACGTCTAACGCTCATTATCATCCACCCACAACCTGTCACGACTGAAGTTGGTAACAGTCAAGTGTCAGGTGAAGTGTGGGTGTGTGGGGATGGTTCAAATACGTAGAAAATGCTCACTCTTCCAATCTCAGGTATTCCAGTAGCAAATTTTGTTGATAAACGAACTTCGACATTTACTGACTATGCACATACCCTCAAATGAGCCTGTTAAAAATTTACAGCCACGAAACTTCCTCTGAAATGTTTTCCGGTGAGGTAAATTGAAATAGGTTGGCAGCGTCCACGTCAAAAATTGAAATTGCTTTCTTTCAGGGACACCGGTAAAATCGAAATATTACGTATGACTGTATATTCGTTCAACGCACGTTTAGTGATTGATCAAAATTCTTACAATTGTATTTAATAAAATTGAACGAGTGCGCATAAAATGTTAAGCAAATCCACTTTTCCGCTGTACCTTTGCTTATATTGCCGTTCATCGGGCGATTACCTCAATAGTTGTGGTAAACAAAATGGAGTTGTAAGTTGCTGGTAGATACTTTGTCCGGTTGATCAAATTCAGTTTGGGAAGTTAACTTTAAAATTTCCGACAGCGTTTAAAAACCGTAACTAAGTATCACACAACGGTTTATTATTCCTTGCACAGCGTGGTTATCCATCTTGACGTAATATCACCCCTCCGAGACTAATCCCATTCGATTCATCATCTAAACATACTAGTAAACGGTACGAAGCATGACCTGACAACAACGTTACAACAAAAATTGACATTTTACGTCGACGTTAGGCGATTGGCATGACGTGTAGAACTGACGGGTGGTTGGAGGGAGAGAAAGTGAGGTCAAGCCGGGAAGAAACGTTAACTTTCGCTATACTGTCCAGTGAGTTCCTTTAAGTAGTAGAATTTGCCTCACGATATTCATCGTCCGAAATTTCGTTTTTGACTGATTCTTTAAACCATCTTTTAGCCATAACAACCATAGGTTTCGTCCCACTGGGTTGCCGAATGGGCTGGCACGACTAGATCCCGAATGAAATTTTCGTGCGTTTTTTTAGGTCAAATTAAAGGCGAAATATGGCATGGACGGACGGACGTTGGAATCCCGATGCCTTGAAACTTAAAGCGTCAAATTTTGAGGCATTGTAAACACATTTTCCTACCTGATTCAGTGGTGGGAAAATAGGATTTATAATGAATCATAAACCAAAAGGGGGCTAACTGTACTTGATTGAAATTAGGGGGTTTCGATCTAGTTGGACTCAAAACACGAAGAACTGAATAATACGTTTTTACACCCCTCATGACGATGTAATCGAAGTGATTTTCATCGACGTACCGACCAATTCACTCTATTTTTACGACCTCCCACGCAGAAGGTAAAGGGTGTGTTGTAATTGGTCAATTAAAGAAGGAGTTTCTCCCGTCACGTCGTTCAAGTTAGTCGATGTTGGAAGGCTTTTCGCTAAAAGATGAATTGCCACATACGAAGGTTGATAATTTTGGAAATTGGAAGGTTTCCCGCTAGATGGAGCCAACCACCTCCTCTCCCAGAGTTGTAGGATGTTGAACTATCGTGTCTCGAATAAAAATACTTATTGCGCTTGAAGCCACAGACGAACCAATGAATCTGTATATTACAAAATTATTCTCCTTCTAAAGGAGCGCGTTAAACGCCGTTTGTGGTTAATATCTCGTTAACGTGCAGCTCCCAGATCGGGATTGCTGTTGTTCCAAGCGTCTCTGGAATTAGGTTATAAATATGTAGCCAGCTTCAAATGAAATGTTTCTTCTGATATTCCTTTTATCTGTTTCGACAACGTACGATTTTAGAGCACCAGAAACTTCAATTACTATTACGTCGTAAATCTGTGATCGACGCATGGTCGTATGTGAGATGACTTTCTTCAACGTGTGTAAATTAAGGTATCAATTTTTCCGAATGGCCTGACGCTGACCCGCACCGTTGAAAACGGGACTTTCAAGATGAACCATTCGGCAGGTAGGAAAGAAAATTTTCCAGGCGGGTCAACTTTCTCTTGTGAGTTTGGAATTATGACGGTTTGGGGCGTCGAGATGGTACTTGCGCTACTGGACCTTGCTTTATTCTTTGGATCCGAAGGTATTGTTGGGCGCACGAATGGAGGTACTTGAGTTGAGAATTAATTTGACGTGGTGAGCGTGAGTGAGGACCTACGGCGATACCTCGCCAGAATAGCGATATCAGTTTGAGTGTGAGTATTTAAACGCAAACAGAGAGAATGAGTAGAGTTGCGAGTAGTACGAGAGCTGATAGATGGGTGTGTATCCCGAGAACTGAGAGACGAATGAGTTTGGGAAGAGCTGTGTGTTTTTTTTTTTTTTTTTTTTTTTTTTGACCCGAGGGCGTGTGGGACAAGTCCCTTTGTCACTGCGGCCGCATATGGGCCTATTGTGACGCTGGCCCTTTCTTAGTAGAAGGCGTCGTACATATCCGCCCCCCTTAGGAAGCCGAGTATGTCCTTCACCGCAGAGTCCGCTACAGTTTGGGGTTCAGTGGTCCCCTGACGGAAGTATTCAAAGCGGTTTGCTGCCAAAGCAGGGCATTCACATAGGATATGCTCTGCTGTCTCGTCCTCCTCACCGCAGAGTCTGCATTCCACCGCCTCTGGGATGCCCATCTTGTTGAGGTGATATCTGAGTGGGCAGTGCCCGGTGAGGAAGCTTATCAGTACTCTCAGATCTTGTCTAGAGAGTGTCAGCATCGCCTTCGCCCTTTGACAGGAAGGTGTGACAAGCCTTTTCGCCTGTCTTAGTCGTGGCTGGCGATGCCAATGGGCGCTATTTTCCTGTATCTCCCATCGAGCAACCAGACGGTTCAGGTGTCTTTCATCAGACCCACGTGTGGATCAGGCCCGATGGGTAGGGATTCTGTACCCTTTTCGCAAGGCGGTCAGCCTTTCATTGCCCTCATGCCCCTGTGAGCCGGCACCCAAATGAGGGAGAGCCTCTTACGGGCGCCGAGCTGCTTGAGTGCATGGAGGCATTCCCATGCCAGCTTAGACCTAAAACCATAGGCTGCGATGGCCTTTAAGGCGGCCTGGCTGTCTGAGAAAATGTAGATCCGCTTGCCCTTGAGTCCTTTGTTCAGGATCTCTTTTGCGATCTCTTGGGTTTCGCCCATTGTTCGCGGCTGCTTATTCAGTCAGCATGCTGACCTTATTCACAGCTGGCCGCAGACATGCCCCTGGGGACAATGCCGTGGCCGTTCCACTATCCACAACCCGTGGTCGCGCCTGGTAGCATGGGCATGCTCCTGGAAAGATAGCCCAGAACCAGGAGAGAGCTGTGTGTTGCGGAGAGAGGAAGTAAATTGAGGGGTGGGAAGAGAATGTTTTGGAATGTCCAGAAAGGGGAAATCCGTTGTCGCTTGGAATAGCTGAGGAGGCAGACCGGACTTTCCCACATCTACAGATAAGGGGCTTGACGCCAAAAATAGGAAGGCCTTTCGGAAAGGCATGAAATAAGGACATGCAGTTAGGGGCAAGTGCAGAAGTCCCGAGCTCACGGTTTCAACTAATTCGTCCCATGCCTACTGTTCTGACTTGAATAAAAATAGTTATTAGCTTTAACCTCACGAACAGTTCGTGCTGGTAATTAAACATGTGACAATGTGAACATACGGTAATAACAACCTGATACAACAGATGTCAATAATACAAAATGACTCTGCTGAATAAAACCGACGGTCTAAACAGTGGGCGCTGTGCTGACGTCAAACAGTTTTAGGTGAAATTGCCTCACACAAAAGTTGAAATTTTAAGGAATTGGAAGGTTCAGTTAGAAGTCTGAATCCAATTCGACCGAAACCAATTTTTCAAAAAAATCCCTCACAATTTTGATTAATTATTTTGAGCTATTTTTGTGTAACTTATAATGGCGGTATGAGAGCAGCATTAAAATTGAGCTTGTTGATATTTTAGGAAGTTGGTAGGACATTCGATGTGTGTTGCGTTCGAGCCAACAACCCCCCAGCAGTAGTCTGTCCATAGGTTTACTCGTTTCAGTTTTGTTGACTATTTCGAGAAACGGTTACATTTAGGGCGTCCTGACCAACGCCACTGTTAACTTGCGTGAATTGTCGACGAATCAGCTTTACAACAAACAAATCTTCATCATGACATTCAAAAAGTGCGAGGAATATTTTCGATAACAAAGTAAAGACTAACGAGACCTTCAGTAAGGTTCAATCTATCTGTGGAAGTCGTCTAAATAAAAGGTTTAAAGGCGGTATTGACACGTATAAGGCTTGTTATTTGTATAAATTGGAATGTTTCTCGCTGGATGGGGCTAAAAATTCCACGTCACATTCAAGAAAACCTTTTCGCACGAATACTACACGAGCGGAGCATTAAAAAGTTGAACTTAAAACCCTTCGTTAGCTTCAAAACGGTTTAACCTATCGCTGCTCGGTTGGTCTCATTTGATTTGGAATTCAAACGCACAACTTTCCTCAACCTCCTACAGTACATTGCACCACACCGCAAGCGTTCGAAGCTGATCTCTAGACATGTACGTTTTGGTTAGGCGGATGTACCCTGTGATGTCACTCGACACTGGTAGAGCAGTAGCGATAATTATAAAAGCAAATGTTCAATGCGCGTAGAGTTGAACGTATGTGGACATTTTAAGAAATAGTGATCACAAAATGTGGGCATCCTAAATTCGCCTTCCAGACCATATTTTTGTGCTCGCTGCAACATTAGCGATTTACAACCCCCATGACAAACGCCTACCGCAGGAATGATGTACGTAGTGCTGCGTACGTAATGCAGGCTCTACAAGTTACTCCACAAGTAGGAAGTAGGCCTTCCTGCCATTCGCCTATTATTATTAATTGCTCGTTTCAAGGATTCAAGACTTTTTTGTTACAAAAAAAAATTAAAAGTAAATGAAGAATAATTTATTTCTCGCATTCTTAAGAATTTATTCCTCTCTGTTTAAAATAATAGAAAAGCATTAAAAAATTTTATTTCTTATTCACGTAAGATTGCAGGAAATACCCAAGTACGAAGGAACGAACTCTGATCGTTTTGAGGGGGGGGGGGTAGAATGCCTACATAAACTAACTAACTAGGTCAATTCATAAGATTACAAATAGGGTTGGAAGTAATATTCATACGACGCGTTCCTTATATGCGGAACGAAAAAACTCCACGGGACATTTGAGGTTGGGCGGGAAACTGAAGAAAAGATACAGGCGGTAGGGGCAGGAAAGACTGCTTGTGTAGCAGGACTAGAAAAATACGCGAGTCACGGGAAAAATTCAACGAGTTATGGTAAATACGTTGCAACACACAACTTTCCTTAGCTCTACGTCAATTCACTTTGTAAATGGCTAATTCTATTCAATTTTATCTTGGTCAAACAACACGTCACAGCAGCAGGAAGCTGTAGCGCCTACAGTTATGGAATTTATTGTGCTGCTCGTACTCATTGCAAGACCATTATTGAGTAATTGGTATACAGAAAATTAATGAGCCTGTAAACGAAAATTTTTTAAAGGATAGTAACCACTTTTGCAGAGTTGTTGGGTAATAACTGTTAGAACTGGTAGTAAGCGCAACGGCAGTAGTTGAAATTCAGGAATTTCTGGAGTGAGCCCCATGTATCTCATGAGCGTTTTTAAACACTCACCCTATAGGTATTGGATTGGACTACAACACGACTTTTTTAAAACATTCTAGTAACATTCCAGTGGGGTGTAAACGGAAAAAACCGCGGCAAAGACGCTTTTGGTCGAAAATTTTGATAATTTATTGTGCTGCTCTCGTCATTTTCCCACGAATGGGACTTTTATGGTATAATTATCTTATTAAGAGCTATCTATATAAAAAATTTATTCACAATTTTTAGAGCCGTTTTTGAGAAAAAAAAATTGGTGTTTTGATTGCTATGATAACTATAGTTAAATTTTGGTGGATTTTGTTCATACCTTCATTTTGGCGTATGGTAACCTGCGGGCGAGATATCAAGTTTGAGCTGTTTTGGTACGATGGTTCTCTCTAAAAGTCGTTCACAGACACACATACACACACAGACCATTTTCCCAAATAGTGTTTTTCGGACTCAGGGGGGTCTGAAACGTAAAGATCTGAAGAGAACTCGAAAAAAAAAATTTTTCAGCCGATTACATAACTTTCCTTTCTACTTTGTAGAGCCAAGGAAAGTAAAAATTGGTGTTTTGATCACTACGATAGCTATAGTTAACTTTCTGTATAAATTTGCTAGTACCCTTATTTTGGCGTCCCACAGTAACCTGCGGGCTAGATATCAAGTTTGAGGTGATTTGGTTCGGTTGTTTTCTCTAAAAACCACTCTAAGATCGATTACGTCGAAAATGTTGGTAATTTCTTGTGCTGCTCTCGTCATTTTGCCACGAGTAGGAATTTTATGGTATAATTGCCTTATTGAGAGCTACAAAAAAATTTAATCACAATCGCTACAGCTGTTTTTGAGAAAAAAAAAATTGGTGTTTTGATCACTACGATAGCTATTGTTAACTTTCGGTGGATTTTTTTCAAACCCTTATTTTGACGTCTCATGGTAACTTGCGGGCGAGATATCAAGTTTGAGCTGATTTGGTACAGTGGTTTTCTCTAAAAATCGTTCACAGACACACATACACACACACACACACAGACCATTTTCCCAAATAGTGTTTTTCGGACGCAGGGGGGTCTGAAACGTAAAGATCTGAAGAGAACTCGAAAAAAAAAATTTTTCAGCCGATTACATAACTTTCCTTTCTACTTTGTAGAGCCAAGGAAAGTAAAAAACGCTGCAAATTATTACACAACGGTTTATTATTCGGATAATCAGCTTGACCTAGCATTAATGCTCCGAGACCCATCCTGTTCGATTCAGCATCGAAAAATATCATAATGAAACCCAAAAAAAGGCCGAAAAGAACTGAATCGTAATATTAAAATAAACAAAAAAAACACGAAAGTATCTAGAAAAAACTGAATTTTAATATGAAAACATGCACGCTAAATACTAATATCAAAATTTAACCAAAAATCTATGAAAAAAACATAATGAGAATGAAACGAAAGAATCTAAAAAAATTGAATCGTATTAAAACGAAAACGTCGGGGAAATTGGAAGAGTAAGGCGAATGGGGAGAGACCGGTCGAGGGAAGCGAGCGGGAGGCCGCACTCGCTCGCCTCGAGAGCGGTTGGTTTTTTTAATGAGACGGGCGGGGCGGAGGGAATTCAAACGACGAAACGCTTGTAGCTCCCGCGTTGTACTGCGTTTCGTTAATTTTTTTAACCGCTTTTTGCCCATTACAACCACGGGCTTCGTTCGGTCGGATTGCCGAGATGGCGGGCACAACTAGATACCAAATCGGATTTTTGGGCGAAAGAACGAATTTTTTAGACCACGTTAAAGGCACAAAACGGCCCGGACGGCGGACGGCGGACGGGGGACGGGGGACGGGGGACGGGGGACGGCGGACGGACATTGCAAATTTGGAATCTCCATGTCTTGAAACGTAAAGTATCAAATTTTGAGGGGGGGTTGTAAAAAATTTTTCGTGACCGAAAACATAGGGTTATTATTCAGAATGAATAATAAACCAAAAATGCGCTAACTAGAGTTGAAACTGGTTCATTGGAAACGCTGGTATTATTGCGCCCAGCACTACAGAAGAGAAATGACCGGGATCACGGGTTACGATTTTAAACGGTGGATAAAATACCTTGAAGCTCAAACACGCTCAATGGAGAGGCAAACACACGGCACTAACTGATTGCCATCCATTTTACATTGAGGTTTAAATAACGCTCGCAGAACCATTGGTGACTCAACTAGAGTTCCTCCCACGAATTGCCCTCAAATGCATGGGCGTATCGTCGGCAATAAGATGGTACCAGGAAGCGTACCTGTCGTATGCCTCAAGTTGATAATATAAGATATCAGCTTCGCCGCATCACACAACTTTCCATAGCTCTACATCAAATCACTTGTGTGCATGACTTTTTCTACTAACTCTGTTTATTTTTCATTCAGTTCATTTGACTTGGTAAAACATCACTTCACGGCGACAGAAACTTCCAAAAGTTATCGTGCTGCATTATTGAGCAAATGGTGCACGGAGAATTAATGAAGCTGTAAACACGATTTTTTTCGAATAGGATTTGAAACTTTGGTGGCGGAAGTTCCAGAATTTCTGGAGTAGCTCCTGCACATTTCACGAGCGTTATAAAATACTTATAGGTACTTGATTGGAGATTCTATTACTATTTGAGCGGAGTTTCTAAAGAAAAAACTGCGCTAAAATCGATTATTGTCGGAATATTTGATATTTTTTGTGCTGCTCGCGTCACTTTCATTGTTGTCTCATTAGAAGCTGTCGACGTAAAACATTTAATCAAAATATTTAGTGTTTTGATCACTGTGATAACTATAGTTTTGAAAGGCTCATACCCTTATTTTGGCGTCTCATGGTGACCTGCGGGCTAGATATCAAGTTTGAGCTGATTTGTTTCAGCCGTTTTCTCTCAATCGCGTTCACAAACTCATACACGCACACCATTTTCCTAAGTACTGTTTTTCGGATTCAGTAGGGTCTGAAACGTGAAGACCTGTGGGGAACTCAACATTTTTTTTCTTCAGCCGATTACTTAACTTTCGTTCTACTTCGTAGAGCCATGGATAGTAATAAGGGAATCCTTGAAACACTGAATGTTGTTCTTCTTGCACTTCAGAAAGATGTGGTCCGTTCGAGGTGTGGAGTTACTGTTTATGCTGTTGATTCAGCTTAGAGAGGCATTTTGGTTTAAACTTGAATGAAGTTCTGCTAGAAACCTGAGGAGGTTTAGGTCCTCCATCCCTCTTGCAGATTAAACATGTTCAATGGAGGGACAAAGCAGGAGAATTTCAGCATGAATGGATTCTCAAGCGGTAGTCAATAGTCCTTTCTGAGGAAAACTATGGTTATTTCGCGTGAAAGGTTGAAGAATTCCACGCTCAAACAAAGAGATAGAGACGCCCCATCAAATTCAATTTGCACAATTGGCGTACGAAGATCAAGAAAAACATAAAAGCTAGAGTTCCGCCTTGAATTACACCATACTAGATAACTTCAACTTCACTGTACTGCCCTTCGACAGCATTTTATAAGAAGAGTGATGAAAATCACTGACAGTATGTCGTGGAAACTTTACATCAACGCTGAATCAATGCGGTAGCTGCACGGTTTTCAATATCAGAGATGATTCCAGGAACAACAAAACACATTAGATCAGAGTTCCCCTAACTTTTTTGTGTCGTAGATCCCTTGGCATGTTTTTCCGTGTTGGGTAGACCCCCTACTTACCTGATATTGATTTCCTGTAAATTTCTAATTGTAGTGAAGTTTAGTGTTAAAAACTTAAAGTAAAAACACATGTTAATTTATACATTTATTAATTGAATTTAAATTTAAACTACTCAAAATAAAATTTTGTATCTGTTATGTAAAATAAACTATAAATAAAATAACATAAGCAATAAGTCAATATTTTTAGAGATAACGATGCACCTGATGCTTTAATATTAAATTATCAACATTTGGCGTCAATTTTGTAAGGGTTAATCTTAAATCTCCTCGGCTAATGATGTCCAGTCTGTTTCTCTTTACTTTCCTTGGCTCTACGAAGTAGGAAGGAAAGTTATGTAATCGGCTGAAAAAAAATTTTGAGTTTTAATCAGATCTTTACGTTTCAGACCCTCCTGAGTCCGAAAAACACTATTTGGGAAAATGTTCTGTGTGACTGTGTGTCTTTGAACGATTTTTAGAGAAAACCACCGTACCGAATCAGCTCAAACTTGATATCTCGCCCGCAGGTTATAATGGAACGCCAAAATAAGGGTAAGAACAAAATCCACCGAAAGTTAACTATAGTTATCATAGTGATCAAAACACCAAATATTTTTTTTTCTCAAAAACGGCTCCAACGATTTTGATTAAATTGTTTATATTGATAGCTCTCAATTATAGCATGAAATTCCCATTTGTGGGAAAATGACGAAAGCAGCACAATAAATTACCCAAACTTTCGACAAAATCGATTTTAGCGCGGTTTTTAGAGAAAACAACCGTACCAAATCAGCTGAAACTTGATGTCTAGCCTACAGATTACCATGGGACGCAAAAATGAGGGTATGGGCAAAATCCACCGAAAGTTAACTATAGTTATCATAGTGATCAAAAAACCAAATTTTTTTTCTCAAAAACGGCAATAACGATTTTGATTGAATTTTTTATATTGGTAGCTCCCAATAAGGCAGTTATACCATAAAATTTCCATTTGTGGGAAAATGACGAGGGCAGCACAATAAATTATCAAAATTTTCGACGAAAAGCGTTTTTGCCGCGGTTTTTTCCTTTTAAACTCCGCTGGAATGTTGGTAGAATGTAAAAAAAAATTGTTATCGCAGTCCAATCCAATACCTAAAGGGTGAGTGTTTGAAAACGCTCATGAGATACAATGGGGCTCACTCCAGAAATTCCCGAATTTCAACTACCGCCGTTTCGCTTACTACCAGTTCTAACAGTTATTACCCAATAACTCTGCAAAAGTGATTACTATCCTCCTTCAAAAATTTTTTGTTTACAGGCTCATTAATTTTCTGTACACCTATTGCTCAATAATGGTCCTGCAATGAGTACGAGCAGCACAATAAATTCCATAACTGTTGGCGCTACAGCTTCCTGCTGCTGTGACGTGTTGTTTAACCAAGTTCAAAGGAACTGAATGAATTGATTAAATAGAATTAGCCATGTACAAAGTGAATTGTTGTAGAGCTTAGGAAAGTTGTGTGTTGCAACGCACTGGAAATTTTCGTTCGGAGATTGGTAACAGCGCTGAACCCTCTTTCCACTAGGTATGACGATGGAAAATTTCCTCGCTATATTCCATAATACGGGATAAGTATCGGGTATGTTGTTTTGCAGCCAGAATTGTCCCACATTCGTATCAATGAAGTGATGAATTGAACACGTCAGTGCAAAGTAGCGAAGCTCTGAGACTGCAACTACGACTAGGACTCTCAGATTTTTACAAGTTCAAAATGTATTGCGACCACAAAGCGAATACCAACATCCTACAACTTACATAATTTTATAAACATATATAATACATTTTTTGCTTCATAGGTACTTGAATAAATAATGTATATGTCTTGATATAATAAGATAGTATGATGAAAGTAAATAGATAATATCAGTGTATGTGTTGAGATCCACTATCGTGGACCCCAATTTTCATTTCATGGACTCCCAAATGTTTTTTTCGCTGACGTAGACTCCTTGCAGGTTGTCATAGACACCTAGGGGTCGATATAGACCACTTTGGGAATCGCTGCATTAGATGGTCAAGGAACGGGTGGAAAAGCGAAAATGGCTACGTGGCAGAACCGAAAATAGAGGATTTAGGCAGTTGCTTGCATGCGTCAGGGTCAATTTGAACGCTTCCACTTGGCAATTTCACCTTTGAATGTTTTCGGAGCGATGGATGGTTAACATTTACCTCACCCAGTTCACACGATATGTCAGACTAAGGAAAGTTGTGTGATGCGTCGTATCAGATGTTTATGAGGAAGCCTACATTAATGCTGATCAAGGTAAGACTTCATAGTTGATTTATATGGATAGTTTTCCGAGTTAAAAAAGGTGCCGCCGGTTACTGTCTGCTCCTTCCAAGGGATCGTGCGCTCGAGCAGCATTATAGTCGACGACTAAAAGAAAAAATAAATGTAAACTCAAGATAAAATAAACCAAACCCCCATTGAATGCACCACAACTGCCCCTGAAGTACGTAATTAAATATTCCCCGAGTACATTGACATAATCCCCAACCATAAGAACTTGCCGTAACTAAACAACTTGCCACTCGTCACACTTCCATTGACAGTCATACAGTTTGAAAACAGCGGTGATATAAAGTTGAGGTTTCAATCTAAATAAACGGAAGGTTCCAGAACGTTCCAGTGGCTCATAAACAATTAGGGGCGTTGGGATCCACTTGAGGGGAACCGGCGATATCATTATAACTTTCCTAACTTTTTGATTGGAGTGCTAAGGGCCCTTTACTTCCAGGTCAATGGAATCTCTAAACAAATGACGCTCAGTTTCGAGCGGAGTCGTTATTTGTTCTCTTCATCCCTTGCGCCAGCAGTAAATTGTTGACAAGCTGATTTCTAAAAGTGCAGTGCGAGCGGAAATATCCGAATTCGTCATCTCAACTGGAGACGAAGTGAAATGGGTGAGATGAAATACGGGGTTTGCCGAATGCCAGCGATTTCGAGGGGGTTGATGGGTTTCACGGCTGGACTTCCTTACGCGCCATCAGTTTTGAGAGGGAAGTCTCCAACGCGTTGGTTGATGTAGTTTGAAGGAGAAGACGGTTGAGTAGAGATTAGAGGATGTGATAGTGAAAGAAGGTAGGGGGGAGAGCGTGAGAGGGCGGGGGGACGAGAGAGAGAGAGAGAGAGAGAGAGAGAGAGAGAGAGAGAGAGAGAGAGAGAGAGAGAGAGAGAGAGAGAGAGAATGCCATTAAGATAATCACAGGCTTTCTATAACAGAGAAGGGTAAAAGTTGAAACAAAAAGCTACCATACGCCAAAAACGCTACCCTGGTTATAGAAGGCCTCAGTCAGACGCCTCCTTGATTTAGACAGCATCGCTTTCAGGATGATTCCTGCAGTACACTTATCTTACGCATTTGGCACGGAAGTGGAACCTCTTACATACTGCAACAGTGGCTGCACTAAGGAGTTGTGCACTACTACTAGTTATGCACGAGCACCGCAGGCTAAAGACCTGATGGGCCAGTCTCACGTCTCACAGGTGGAAGCCTAGCCTCCTAAGGTATGCCTAGTATTTCCTGCAAAAGCCTTCTTTAATGTTCACTCTTGGAGAAGTAGAACCAAAGACCAGAAATCGCTCCCTCTCGAGTTTCTGGCACTGGACCAGCACGTGGTAGGGAGTTTCTTCATACACCGAGTGGTGTCGACAACGCCCATAACTTACTTGTGTTTGTTCATTTGGCAGTGGCCCGGTGTGATTCCCACGATCTGCCTTAGGACCTTCCTCTCCATCATTGTGTGTTCGTCCTGAGATTGAGCGTTTGGAGTGCCACACTCACGCAGCCTTCCATACAGTCTGATACATTCTCCTTGCGTATTCTCACAGCCCTCTTGAATAACGCCAGACAAGTCCCACAGTGGGGAGGAGACCCTATAGGTACAGTAAACCAACCGAGTCTGGCCTGATGGTCTGCCTTCTCATTTCCATTGATCTCTCTATGCGCAGTGTGGGGAGCTTGAGGATCGAAATAAAAATGAGACTCAGTGAGCGTGAGGAAGACTGTAATATACTTGCGGAATTGACTTGAGTTAAAATTGAGCTGAGATGTTGTACAAATGGGCGACACAAGGGCAGTAATCAGAACACGTGAACTGGCGTGGGAAACCGTATGGGAGAGTGAGAAGTTACTGGGGCGATAGTTGGAAGCGGAATGAATTTGGAAGTGCTCAGTCGTGGAGAGGAATGTGAAATTGAGAGGGCTGTTAGAACCCACTGACGGCAGCTGAGGGATTCCCACAGGGGTGAGGGGCGAGTAAGAAATGCACGGAGACAATGACTGGGGAAGTCCGAGGCCAAAAACTCTAACCAATTTGACGCTTTGCGTCGAACACCCAGTAATCCAATAAACGTTAACTCTATGTGTGTGTGCTAAAGAGTGCAGCTGCATCCTGCAATCACCAGTTTTAACGTAGTGCAGTAATTTGTCAGCGCCATACAAGACGGTTGACTATCAGTCATTATGTTGTTAGTTCTATTGCTATAGCCTTTATCATGCATTATGATGTAATGAGAGCACGAATATCTGCTTGAAAATCCGTTGGGGTGGGTGGCAATGTACTTATTCACACCTCAGAGTTTTTGATCCGTTTGTGTAGTCCTTGATTCCATTAGGAGGCCGCAACCGACGGCTTTCTCTGTTCCATAGGTTGCACGTTATATTTTCTATCGAACTCAAACATCAAGTCAGTAATCATGCTGAGCTCTGTGAAGATTTCCGTGTTTCTCCATATAGCCAAGCGGTCATCAGCGACCCAAGAAACCATAGTTATTCCAAGACTGGTGAGTCTGCACGCCACCTTGTTAGCCTCTGCCTTTACAAACATATCAAGTGGAGGTAAGGTCAAGTATTTTCTCCATGGTACTGGCAGGTGTGGTTTGCTTCACCTCCCCTCCTAGTAAGCACCCCAGCCTTTCTACTTGGGCAAGTCGCACAATGGTCTCGTAAAACCGTCCATTCTGGGCTTCCTGGCTAAAACTGATAATAAAGATATCGGCTTGTAATTAGCAAGCTTTCTGGGGTAATGAGATTTATATAATGGTGTTTGCGCCGTTCTAGTTATGTCGGACTAGGTGGATATATGGATATAATGCGTGAGATAATTCTCTACAATGTTGTCAGCTCGATCGAAGGCGTCTACATGTCCATTGGGGGCCGTTAATTTCGTATGTGGTGCTGCCCACTCTCGTTCTTGCATTGGTGGTTTCGATTCATAGTTTCGGCCCTGACTCCAGTTAATATTCATTTGTAGTTTTGTATTATTTTCACGGGTTTCGTGAAAACATAACCGCTGTTTTTCTTCCTTTCCTCCTTTCCTACTTCCCCTTCCTTCTCTAATAGCTAAATTGACGAGCTTTCGCGGCATTCTGAATTCGCCTAGGCAAATCCGAATTATACAGTCCGCATTAACAAAAGGAATTATTCGGGTTTAATTTATAATAATATATTTGGGTTTAATTAGTATTGTATATACATTTTTGGCGTTTATCTCCGTTCAATTGATTTAAACTTTCCAGCGCTCAAAGGGTAAGGAAAAATATTTATCAGTTTTCTCTAGATCTTCAAGTTTTGATGCCTAACGAATCGATAAACCCTAATTTTTGTCTGCGGATGACGCCTGCACGTGTCTCCTTCAGGGATATTTTTTGATTTTTTCTCCAAAGCGGCTCTGTAAAGTTTGGTATGTCTTCTTTCACGTAAATATAACACGCGGTTGCAGTCTCTACGAAATGTGATGATTCTCGGACCACGTTTGGCGCTCAAGTCTGTCATACGTTATTCATCTCTTGTGTATTAACTTGCCACAAATCCTAAGGTCTCCATCAGTCCTTAAAGTACAGAAAGCTATCGAACGCTTGTCTAATTAACATTGAAAAGGAGCAAATTATATTAACTACCCCTCATAAATGTTTCCGTAGCAATGTGTAGAAATACTCAGCTCAGATCGCGTGAAATATACAGCAGATCGTCGTATTTACGGGGATTGTGGAACGTTGTGCGTTGTGCGAATTCCGTGATGACAGCCACAAAACTATAAATTGTTCTAATTCCCCAACTTCGTAGTTTCAGATGATGACAAAATACTTGGACCAAACCGTCACACAACTTCCCTCAACTTTCATCCAAATTAGTTGGTCAGCGGTGCGTGCGTACGGTGCATGTATTTCCGTTCATGGCACTCGGAACAGTAACGCTCATTTAGATCCAAATCTAGTCAATTGAGCATACTGAACAACACCGAAAATATTAATTTTCAAGATTATGATTGTTAATTCTATTTAATAAAATATCTGGTGTTTAGCGACACACAACTTTCCACTACCCCAATAAATTCAGCGATGCATGCTATATGTTCAGGCCTTGAATCTTCGTACCAAGCATTTGAACGGAAATATTTATGGAGAACGAAATGTAGGTACTAGTTAGTTGAGAGTACTCCGTAAGTTTGATTGAAATCTTAAGAGTGGTTATCGACCTGACCCTTATGTACCTTTATGTAACCTAAATCTCTGGTACGTTGCAACACACAACTTTCCTTAGCTCTACGTCAGTTCACTTTCTATATGGCTCTGTCTACTTAATCAATTCATTTACCACTCAGTTAATTTGAACTTGGTCAAACAACGCTTTACGGCAGCAGGAAGCGGTAGCACTTACAGTTCCAGATTTTATTGTGCTGCTCGTACTCATTGCAGGACCAACATTGAGCAATCGGTACACAGATAATTAATGAGTCTGTGAACAATAATTTTTTGAAGAAGGATAGTAATAACTTTTGCAGAGTTATTGGGTGAAAACGTTTAGAACTGGTAGTAAGCGAAACGGCAGTAGTTGAAATTCTGGAATTTCTGGAGTGACCCCCATGTATCTCATTTGCGTTATTAAACACTCACCCTTTAGGTTAGGATTGGACTACAATACCAATTTTTTTAACATTCTACCAACATTCCAGCGGAGTTTATAAGGAAAAACCGCGCTAAAAACGCTTTTGGTCGAAAATTTTGATAATTTATTGTGCTGCTCTCGTCATTTTCCCACAAATGGGAATTTTATGCTATAATTGCCTTATTGAGAGCTATCAATAAAAAAGTTTAATCAAAATCGTTAGAGTCGTTTTTGAGAAAAAAAAATGTACTGTTTTTACCACTACGATGACTATAGTCAATTTTTAGCGGATTTTGCCCATACCCTTATTTTGGCGTGCCATGATGACCTGCGAGCTAGATATCAAGTTTAAGTTGATTTGGTACGGTGGTTTTCTCTAAAACTCGTTCACAGACACACATACACACAGACCATTTTCGCAAATAGTGTTTTTCGGACTCAGGGGGGCCTGAAACGTAAATATCTGAAGAGAACTCAAAATTTTTTTTCAGCCGATTACATAACTCTCCTTTCTACTTTGTAGAGCCAAGGAAAGTAAAAATTGGAAAAACGATAAATTAATTTTCGAAAAATCTCGTTTTTTGAGCTATCATGGCTTATATGTTCGTTCAATAGATAGATACAAGATACAAAATGGGTATAGGTTGCAGGAAGAAACTCTGTAAGATTGATCAAATCCAGTGAAGCAGTTACTACGAAAAAAAATGAAATGTTCCGAAACAACCTATTTTAGATTCTATCTCTGGTCGGAGGGACATTAATATATCGTTATTAACTATTTCAACACGACCTGTGAGTTTGGTGAAAATTGTAGCCAATCTGCCAAAAAGCGTAAAAAATCTATTTTTGCTTCATAAGCCTGAGCACTCATTTTACTGAATTTACATGAAGGTATTTTAAAGAGAAGAAAATTTGGGTTCTGACTAGTAGAAGATAATTTGAAAGTTTAATCAAAATGGTTGTAGCGATTTTTGAGAAAAATACGAAAACTCTGGTTTTTGGTCCCCACCACCCCGTTCCGATCGTCAAAAACTGCTAAAAACCTCATTCTCCGGTCCAAAAAAATAACGAACCAAACTAAAAATATCTGGTGCGCTGCAACACACAACTTTCCTTAGCTCTACGTCAATCCATTCGTGTACATGGCTTTTTCTACTTACTCAATTCACTAATCACTCAGTTCATTTGAACTTGGTCAAACAACACTACACGGCGGCAGAAAACGGTAGCGCTGGAATTTATTGTGCTGCTCGTACTCATTCCCGGACCATTATTGAGCAATTGGTACACAGATAATTAATGAGGCTGTAAACACGATTTTTTTAAAGACAATAATAATCACTTGTCCAGAGTTAATTTGTAAACACTTTTAGAAATGGTAATAAGCAAAACGGCGGCAGTTAAAATTTCGGAATTTCTGGAGCTTTTAAAGTGAGTTTTTAAAAAGTTTTTTTTTGAAGATTCTAGTAACATTTCAGCGAAGTTTATACGGAAAAAATCGCGCTAAAATCGATTTTCGTTGAAAATATTGATAATTTATTGTGCTGCTCTCATCATTTTCCCACGAATGAGAATTCCACGGTATAATTGCCTTATTGAGAGCTGTTGTTATAAAAATTCAAATCCTTATAGTTGTTGTGACAGAATTAAATATCTTGAGTACAACTCCACGTGGGGATGAAGCCCACAACACCAAGAGGTTTCTTTACAGAAATTGAATAAAACAGAAGGAAAATAACTAAAAATAATAGAAATTTATATGTATTGAAATAAAATAACAGACTTCTACCAATCAAAATTTCAACCAAAAGATATTTAAGAAAATAAGAATTAAATTAAAACGTCTTTCTACCCTACTTGTGGCATGCCAAAAGAAAAAAATAAACGCAACTTGCGACCAGGTATATTCTTTCTTCGTTCGAACCTGAAGCTCTTCAGAAGAATCCAAAATAGGAATCGGAACCGAAACGGGGAATCCAAACTTGAAAACGGGAGTTGGAACAAGAAACCCTCAGGAAACAGGCCCTCGTGGAACGGACCAAAACAAAAACCCCAAGGGGAGAGAAGCAACTGCCTCCTCAACCTCACATAAACCTCCCATCCGGTTATCACCTTGGAAGACACTGTTCCAAGACTCCACCCCGGGTCTGTTCTGTTCCATGCGCCCAACTGCACTTGAAAAATTACTCGTTACACTGTTTTTGAGAAAAAAAAAATGTACTGTTTTTACCACTACGATGACTATAGTCAATTTTTAGCGGATTTTGCCCATACCCTTATTTTGGCGTGCCATGATGACCTGCGAGCTAGATATCAAGTTTGAGCTGATTTGGTTCAGCCGCCTCCTCTCACAGATATACACCATTTTCTCAAATAGTATTTGTCGGACTCAGTATGGTCTGAAAAGTAAAGAACTAAATTAATTTTTTTCAGCCGACATAACTTTCCTTTATACTTCGTAGAGCTAAAGAAATAAAAAGCTGGACCAAATCACCCCATTGGTATTCAACGAGCAGAACTCCGGAATCTTTAAGGCGCCACCAGTTTCTATGTGGAACGTTAAAACATGTCCTTCTACGTTCATATAATGTGAAAGATAAATATTCATGAAATGTGGCTGGAGGGGCAATCTGATTGCGTGCACTTAGTGCTGAGGAAACTTGTGTGTACAGAGAATCTACTCTAGTACAACGCTCTCGGTGGAACATAAAAAGACAGTAGATTAATAAGATTAAATGAGTGGTTAAGGTACCCAAGCTACGGGCACGATGCTCCAGTTCTATTGGGAGAGAAATGAAATGGAAGATCAGTTATAGTTAAAGAGAGGACGAGAAGGAGAACCCAGAAGTTATGATACGAACTCTGTGAGTGCTTGGCGTTTGGGATTTGTTAGCACATAGCTCACTGCAGACATACAGTATGTCTGCTCTCTCTCCCACACTCCATGACAAGGCATCTACTAATTGTTTGCAAACTGTATCATGAGTGTCGACTTGCTGACATACATAGACCGCACCTCAAAACGTGACTACTTAGAAATCTTGAGTTTATTGGCCCATAACACTGATCGTCGTTTTGATTAACGCGTTTAAAATGATTTAAAAATACAAATTGAAAAGATGTGCAGCTTCGTTTATTTTCACCCTTGATTAAATGTGGACGTTCACGAACGAAACGGTGTTAGCTAGGAGAAGATTAATCTTCACAACCTGAGCGGTAGGTGGAGATGAATAGGTTGCGGTAAAGTGTGTCCAGTGATTCCTTCGTCGGGGAAATGATGAGGTTGAAAAGGAAGTGAATGTGAAGGATAAGAAGAGGGTTTTGGATGGGAGAAAACGATCCCTCCCCTTCCAACGAATGGAAGAGAAATGGTGAATAGTGTGGAAGGGAAGAGGTTGCGTTGGTCATCATCGCAAGATCCACTTTCTCCTTCCCAAAGCCCTGGTAGAGATCTCCATCACAGGAAGGAGGTTCTGGACCTCCCCCATGCTACTGCCACCCTTGGCGGAACCGCAGATAGGCAGAGTCAGGGGCCGTATCTAGCTTTCTAACCCCGGGCTTCCTTCTCCCTTTGGTAACATATCCACGGTAACCCTTCTGCCCCTGAAATTCTGCTCCCCGTTTTATCTGATCCTCTTCTCACAGGAGGGCGTCATCCTTCTCAACTGAGCCTTCTCTCCCCATTATATCTCTCATTTGACTCCGCTCATGAATAATTAATCTAACCCCTGCGCGCGTCGTATATTATGGCTAAATAACACTCGCCCCTATCTCTGCTCCACATTTGATTACGTTGACAGCGAATAATCACGTCGTTCGACAACAAATATAAACTCGCTAGCTATCAGGCAACTAGTTATGTTTACAAAATGCTGCACCATCAGCTCCCAAGTAAACAAATCAGTTTTAATCTTCAACCGCGAATACAAACGTGATCATACTTTTTTTTGAATTTTTAGCATCATAACCATCTAAAATTCTTCGCGGGTAACTAAATTGAAGTTACTGCGATAAGAGAGCAGTTAAATTGTGCAAAGAGATACGGCTGACAAAAATGTGTCATTGAGCTTACAAAAGAGATGATTTAGTCCGACAGACACGAACGTAATCTAAGCCATAATCTGTGCGAGTTCTAAAAATGCCGACCAAGCAAGACAGTGAAATTTCACATTTAAGCATACGTTGACATGAGAGAATGCCATGTGGAACCTCATCTTCTGCAAAACCAGGCACTATGATGCATCCCCTATTCAAACCATGCGATAAATTCGATTTCTCGCTACATGTTTGTTCACTGGATTTCTACAGATACGATTATAGAAAAGATAGTGTAGTAGCTTGTTGTTACAGGTTTCTCAACTCTACTGACTAGAAACCCTGCAAAAGGATTTAGGGCTCCGCGGAACGTGAATTGGATTTCCATGCACTTTCTCTGTTACCACCTCTAGTCACACTCCTGTTCTAAAATCATAAGGCACTGGAGCCATTTTATCGAAAACGGCTCGAGTGGTTTCAATTTAACTATCAGCGTTCTTCTGCTGATAAATACTTAAATAAATAATTTTTTCACAATTTGGGCAAAAAAAACGCTTGTGAACGATTTTTAGAGAGAACCACCGTATCAAATCAACTCAAACTTGATATTTCGTCACAAGTTACCATGGGACGCCAAAATAAGGGTTTGAACAAAATCCACCGAAAGTTAACTATAGTTATCATAGTGATCAAAACACCAAATATTTTTTTTCTCAAAAACGGCTCCAACGATTTTGATTAAATTGTTTATATTGATAGCTCTCAATTATAGCATGAAATTCCCATTTGTGGGAAAATGACGAAAGCAGCACAATAAATTACCAAAACTTTCGACGAAATCGATTTTAGCGCGGTTTTTTCCGCGTATCGATATAAATTCCGCTAAAATGTTACTAGAATGTTAAAAAAAATTGGTATTGTTGTCTAATCCGATAGCTATAGGGTGAGTGCTTAAAAACGCTTATGAGGTACATGGGGCTTACTACAGAAATTCCTGAATTTCATCTACCGCCGCTTCGATTACTACCAGTTCTTAAAGTGTTTACCCAATAACTCTGCAAAAGTAATGATTATCCTCCTTCAAAAAATTAATGTTTACAGCCTCATTAATTATCTGTGTACCAATTGCTCAGTACTGGTTCTGGATATCAGCACAATAAATTCCGGAACCGCTTTCTGCTGCCGTGAAGTGTTGTTTGACCAAGTTCAAATGAACTGAGTGGTAAATGAATTGAGTAAGTAGACAAAGCCATATAGAAAGTGAATTGACGTAGAGCTAAGGAAAGTTGTGTGTTGCAACGCACCAGATATTTTTAATCTGCACAACAACACAACTGATTTCAGTATATTATGGCAACTCAACAGCGTAATCGAAACAGAGCTGTTAATGGTGAATTCGGAGGGGAAGATGGAATTTGCACGGCTGGAATACCAATGATCCTCACATACACCATTTGGGTTCGGACGTCTTCAATTTACAGCGTGACTCGATTTTGCGATTGTCAGGCGCACGAGAGGGAGAGCTTGAGGTGAAGAATGATTAAAAGGGGAACGCAATGAGCTTGAGAGAGGGCTGTATTAACACTGACATAACGTAGCGAACTAGAGATAAGAGTGTGAACGCAAAACTGTGCAACGCAAGGGGGTCTCTGAATTGGTGAACTGGGACTTGTGGGGATGGGAGCAGAGAGAGAGAGAGAGTGAGAGCTGAGAGACGTATGTGCGTTTTTCGGTTGGGTCTGGGAAGAGCTGAGGCTTGGGATCCCAGTGGAGAAGGTAAACCGAGTGTTAGGAAAAAAATATTCTAGAAAATCTATAAAAATGCAATCTGTTGTAGCCTATGAAACGTTAAGCCCCTTGTCAGCAGGAGAAGCCGACTGAACAGGCAGTGCGGACTTTACCATGGCTACCACCACAAAGGCTCCAGGTCAGAAACGGCTGAACTAAATGCACTTGGGGGGGGGGGGGGAGCCCAAGATTGCAACCAACTAATTCGACTTGCCTCGAACATCGATGGCAATCAAAAAAGCTAATCTGGTGCTACGCATCACAAATTTCTTTGAATTTCACGTGCATTTCAGCTAACAATCCAGTCTATTTTTCACTCGGTCCATATGAACTTGTAAGACATAACGTCTGGAAGCATTTTCCGGACTTTGTTGAGTTTCCCCTACTCACGCCACTAGATTTATCAAGTAGTCAATGCATGGAGGGTTCGTTCAGATGAATTCTCTTTAACATTTAGAATTTACCGACTAAAAACTGCGAGAAAATGCTAATCAGTGAAACGGCGGTGGTTTGAACTAATTATAAGGTTGCTAATTAACTTGATATTAATCGTCCAGACTATCACTCTGAGTTTTTTTGAGAACGCTAATATAGTATAAGCAGGATTTATAGAAACACAAAGCTTTTGGGGTTCTTGACTCTGCTATAATAAATGATTCAATAATCATCCCATAGTCAGTGGGGACTTTTCGAGGTTTTAATTCTCCCTCATCCCCCTATCAGAAACTTGAAGTAACAACACAAGGTCAAAAACACCTCTTTCTGTACATCCTAAGACCATATCTCCGCTCAGTGAATTCTCACAGAAATATTTATGAGTAAGAAAATTTAGGTACTGATAAGTAAAAAACAATTTAGGAGTTTGACTAAAATCGTTATTGCGAAAACCCCTCGTTTATGGTCCATTAGATCTCTTCTCTCCTTCCCTGAGTTAAAACTGTTCATAACTTCATTCGTACGCCAAAATTGATAAGTTCTTAGAATAATAAAAGTCGCAGAATGCACGTGGGGCTGAGAAATGTAGCGTGATGCGCCGCATCAGAGGTTTTCGATTTTATTTTCCTTTTCAAATTGTCTCGAACTGGATCAACTCAGATAAACGTTGTTTTTGCGTGAACATCTTTCTACGTATAACGCAACATCGCACAGTGAAAGATAAGATGACATCAAAAGATTCATTCTTTCCAAATTGCTTCTTTTTGTTTCGTAATGGAGATGGTCTGAATGCACCATAAGTTTGCGGTCATTTTTAGATTAGCCGCTGCAATGAAGGGGGAGGGAGTGCCATTTGGGACGCAGTCGCTGAAAACAGCTTTGTAAGAGGGAAAGCAAATCTTCTTCTCCGACCCCCAGCAGTTAATTTCAGTAACATCTGGAAACTGGAAAAAGTGACGTGATGAGGGTAATCTGTGTCCGTCACTGAGGGAACATTAAAAAGAGGAGGGGGGGAAAAGATTATTACCGAAAGCTGCGGAGAAAGAATGGAGGGAGAGATTCACGACGGGAACCCCGGTGAGCCGAACGTTTATGGTGGACGTAATGGGTGGTACTTGGAGTAGAGATTGTGAGGAGGGGGGAGAGGGGAGATTAATTTGAAAAAGAAAAAGTGGAAATAAAGGATTTTAAAAAGTCCGGTATAATCCCAGTGGAGATTAGTTGACGTCTTTGATCCTTGAAAAAATGAGCAGCGGTTGAATAGTACCCGCTGCAGCTATAGGGAGCACCATTTGCTCGAGAATCAACTTTAGTTTTCACCCCCTCCGGTTTCGAACCGATGAGGGAATTTAAGGAAAACTTAAGGGAAAAGGCCGAAAGGAGTGTCTATTTAAAGAAGTAGTGAGCCCTGTGACCAGTAGCCTAATGCAATTCCGACTTGTAATCAGCTCCTTTTAGTCAATCACTTTGTTCTGTTGGAACAAAAAAGAATTGAAACGGGCGAAGAGCGACTTGACGAAGTGGAGATGAAAGAAAAGGGAATTATCGACAGAGCAGCGATGAATTGCTAAGAACAACGTCAGAATGTTTGTAAATACGGACGAAATGAACTTAAGCGCGCAATACTAGTGCAAATCCCATACGTGAATAGAAAATCGGGGTCGTGTAGCACCTTGAATCACCTTGGTACATGACTACATAATAAATAAAGTTTTGCCACAAACTCCCGTGAAAAGGGATCTTCCTGCGGGTCGATTTTTCCCTGGAATAATCAAATGACAACTCAGAAACCACCTTCTACAGGAGTAAAGTAAACGCCTGCTGACATACATCACGAAACGTTCCTTAGCCACACGATTTTCATGGATTTTGCTACTAATCCTAACCCTATCTATTTACGTAGAAACTAGGTGAAGAGGAGAATGAGAATGGATAATCACTTCAAAAGTGGTGGACTGGCCCTGCAAGGGAATAATAAGACCTTGTGTTTCGTATGACTTCAGCTTCTGGAGCTTTCCAGTTTAAGGACGGCTGCCATAGAAGTCCTTTTGTATTTATCTCCCCTCCACACACACATCCAAAGAACTAAATGCCAAAGAACGGTAAGGCTTTGGCAGATAAGTTGTATCTCTGCCAGATCAAATAAAAGCCCTCGAGGAATTGCGAAATCTGCTGTTCACAATAGACAGTTCTTTGCTACTGAAGTAACGCCAGAGCGGAAGAATTTTCAAATGCCTTTCCGCATCTGTGCTCACTCAAGGGAACAGTGGGAGACGGGGCCATTACCAACTGAGGGGCGCGCTGCTACGGTAAACTGATGGTTCTGTGATGAGAGGGAACGGTGATTTGATCATCGTATTGTAATTTTAGCCTTGCTAAGCCGCTGGGAGAGTACGCTACGATATATCAAGTGGAAATGCTAGCCATAAACATCTGTGCACAAGAGATCCTGACAAAATGACTCTAGGGTAAATGGATTTATAAATTCTCATACAGCCAGGATGGCTGAAAGATCATTTCAGCCTTCACTGTTACATACACGGTGACACGACAATATCTTCGACCACTGGCATGACCAGCCACTAAGACAGGCAATAAGGCCCATTGCATCTTCTTGTTGAAGGGCGAATGCAATGCATTACTCTGGGAACTAAGAGCTCTCAGACATCACCTCTCCAAGATGGACAAATCGGAGGCAGTTGTGTACCGCTTATGCGGTGAATAAGATGAAACGATAAGAGTGGATAGACCACATCTCAAGCGAGTGCCTCGTCATAGCAGCTAGGCTCTTTGATCGCTTTCCCAAATGGTCATTGAACCCCAAACCAGGGGCTGCTACGCACGGCGTATTTTATCAAGTAAGGGACATTGCCGCAAGACGCCCAGGTGTAGTGACAGGGGAGATATGCCATTCTTAAATAGAAAAACCCTGCAAATTATTACACAATGGTTTATTATTCTCATGAACAGCTTGACCTAGTATTACTGCTCCCCCATCCCATTCGATTCAGCATCGAATACTAGTAAACCAAACGAAACATGACCTGAATGGAACTAGGGAAACTATATATTGGCGCCAGGCGCCGTAAATGTCTGATCCGATGGTGGGGAGGGACGAGGGCTTCCAGGAACCCTCACTCGGCAATTGTCAGGACGTTGCGAGTCCAAAGGGCGCTGCGTGTCGAGCGGGCTTTGAAAACGAACCGAAACACGGCTTATTTGCGATTATACTGCGTTTCGTTAATTTTTTTAACCATTTTTTGCCCATAACAACCATGGGCTTCGTCCGATCAGATTGCCGAGATGGCGGGCACAACTAGATACCAAATGGGATTTTTGTGCGAAAGAACGAATTTTTTAGACCACGTTAAAGGCACAAAAAACACGGACGGACATTGCAGATGTCGAATCCCCATGTCTTGAAACGTTAAGTACCAAAGTTTGAAGGGGGGTTGTAAAACATTTTTCCTGACCGAAAACATAGGGTTATTATTCAGAATGTATATAAAACCAAAAGGGGCTACTTCATATATTTCGAAATTTCAACCACCGCTGTCTCACTTACTGCCATTGCTAACAGATTTTACCCGGTAATTCTCGAAAACTGGTACATCTCAAAATATCTGACGCGTTGCAACACACAACTTTCCTTAGCTCTACGTCAATTCGCTCGGGTACATGGCCTTTTTCTACTTACTCAATTCATTTATCACTCAGTTAATTTGAACTTGGTCAAGCAACACTTCACAGCAGCAGGAAGCGGTAGCGCTTACAATTCCTGAATTTATTGTGCTGCTCGTACTCATTGCAAGATTATTATTGAGCAATTGGTACACAGAAAACTGATGAGGCTGTAAACACGAATTTGTTGAAGAAGGATAGTAATCACTTTTGCAGATTTATTGGGTAAAAACGTTTAGAACTGGTAGTAAGCGAAACGGCAGTAGTTGAAATTCAGGCATTTCTGGAGTGCACCCCATGTATCTCATGAGCGTTTTTAAACACTCACCCTATAGGTATTGGATTGGACTACAATACAAATTTTTTTCAACATTCTACCAACATTTCAGCGGAGTTTTTAAGGAAAAAAAACTGCGCTAAAAACGCTTTTCGTCGAAAATGTTGATAATTTATTGTGCTGCTCTCGTCATTTTCCTACAAATGGGAATTTTACAGTGTAATTGACTCATTTAGAGCTATCAATACAAAAAATTTAATCAAAATCGTTAGAGCCGTTTTTGAGAAAAAAAAATTTGGTGTTTTGATCACTATGATAACTATAGTTAAATTTCGGTGGATTTTGTTCATACCCTTATTTTGGCGTCCCATATTAACCTGCGGGCGAGATATGAGGTTTGAGCAGATTTGGTACGGCGGTTTTTTAAAAAAATCGTTCACAGACACACATACACACAGACCCACAGACCATTTTCCCAAATAGTGTTTTTCGGACTCAAGAGGGTCTGAAACGTAAAGATCTGAAGAGAACTCAAAATTTTTTTTTCAGCCGATTACATAACTTTCCTTTCTACTTCGTAGAGCCAAGGAAAGTAAAAATCGTGTTTACTGCATAATCGATTCTCTGTGTACCATTTGTCTATACAGGTCAGAGCATGAGTACGAGCAACACAATAAATTCTGGAATTACAAGTTCTATCATTTTCTGCCACCGTGAAGTTACGTTTTAACAAGTTTAAATGAACTGAGTGAATAATAAATTGAATCAGTGGCAAAAGCCATGAAAACCAGTGAATTTATGTCGAGCTAAAGTTTAAGATGCATTGCACTTGATTTTTTTTAGCCGATTAGGTAACTTCTTTTTATACCTCGTCGGTAAAACGAAAGTGAGATATTGCGCATTTTGACAGTAAGGTACTTCGCGTAATAGTTGATGCGAAGGTTAGCCCTTATTTAGACTCCATGTTGAAGCCATTTCTCTCGCGTCGCGATAAACATTTTCGCAAGATTAGCCGTGAAAAGTGAGCCCCGCAGGGGGCTAATGGCGCCCACATGTGATCACGAATTCCCGTCAGAAGCGCAACATAACGGGATGAATTATTATAGCGACTCTTTAGAGGAGGAAAGTCGGTAAACTGATGATGAATTTAAGTACGAAACGGCTGATTTGAAATTGGGGAAAGTGGTTTAACTATCAAGAGACTGTTTTCCAATTCAAATTTTTAATGCAGAAGGTGGCTCATGCAACGATATCCTCGCGCTACTTCGTACGCCACGGGAATAGGTTGCCATTACCAGATTCGTTTTATTATTTCAGTTCAATCACGAAGTTGAGGGTAACGCCGAAGAAAGTTTTCCCGTCGTTGAGGGAGCCCCAATTCACTCAGCGCTTCTCACCTCTCCGCTCTCGGCGGAGCTTGCCGTTATCATCGAAACACTCAACGAGAATGAAACGGCGTAATTCATCGACTCATAGCTCGAGGGCTCATTTTGCGTTCGTCACCTTTCATTCGGCAATTTGAGAGCTAAACGTTCTAGAGTCACATGACAGAAATACCTTGCGGGTTCCATCTTTCATCTTGACGCTAACTAAATTACACGCACAGTATTGAAACGGTGGAGAGGTTTACTGAAAATTTCTATCATAAAAATATCTTACTAGTACTTTCCCTTTTGTACATTTTGCAATGTTTCACACCCCAGCAACTCTTTTTCGTTCAGTTTATATGCTATGCTATGTTTTGCTTAAAACAGAAATGTGTTTGAGGGTTCCCGTAGTGGAAGTTTGTGTCTGGATGCAATTTAATTAATCAGACAAAAAACCTTGAAACGCACATTAAATTATAAATAAACCAAAAAGCACTTCCTGGAGAGAAAATGAGGAAATGAAATTAAGAACGAGATGAGGCTCACTTTGATTTTATCGAAAAGGTAGCTCATAATTAATACACCAAGGATTTGTTCGCCTTTATCCATCAATATTCAAGCTGGGAAGGAGCACTGAAACCATAATCTGGCTGATTACGGACTCGATCAGAACATATCGCGTTATTGCGTGATCAGTACATGGGCCATCTATGAAGCTAGTAGAGGAGAAACGGGGGAGCGAAACCGGAAATGCGGGGGTTTTGGCCACGCCCCCCGACCAATCACATGAAAGTTGGGGATAAGGTTAGAATAAGCAAGTATAAACAGGTATTTGACGAGGGTTATCTACCAAATTGGACGAATGAAATTTTCACGATTCATTCTGTAGAGGCTACTATACCGGTGACTTACACACATACCGACTGAAACTGTTGACAATATTTTTCTGGGAAGCTTTGTGACTGTTTTGGAATTATTGGGTAAAAACTGTGCCAAATACGAGTAAATGGATGGTTCGGATTCCGGAATTTTCGAGGTTGCTCCTGGATGAGTTAGAAATTTCTTCGTAAGGGCTGTCCACCCTGATTTTGGAGAAACCTTCATTTCGGTTTATTATTCATTCAGAATTCGGTCAGCAAAACTTTTTTACAAACCCCCCTCAAAATTTGGGGATTCTAAATCTGCAATGTCCGTACGCCGTCCAGGCCGTTTTGTGCCTTTCACGTGGTCTAAAAAATCCTTTCTTACGAACAAAAATCCGAGTTGGTATCTAATTTTGCCCTTCTGCTCGGCAATCCAATCGGACGCAGCCCATGGTTTTCAGCAAAATACCGTTTACAAATCAACAAAAACGCAGTTTTATCGCAAACACGCCGTGTTTGGTATCGTTTTCAACTATTTTTACTTTCCTTGGCTCTACGAAGTAGAAAGGAAAGTTATGTAATCGGCTGAAATTTTTTTTTGAGTTTTCTTCAGATCTTTACGTTTCAGACACCCCCTGAGTCTGTGTCGCACGTGTCTGTGAACGATTTTTAGAGAAAACCACCGTATCAAATCAGCTCAAACTTCATATCTCGCCCGCTGGTCACAATGGGACGCCAAAATAAGGGTATGAGCAAAATCCATCGAAACTTAACTATAGTTATCATAGTGATCAAAACACCAAATATTTTTTTCTCAAAAACGGCTCGAACGATTTTGATTAAATTTTTTATATTGATAGCTCCCGGTAAGGCAACTATACCATAAAATTCCTATCTATGGGAAAATGACGAGAGCAGCACAATAAATTACCAAAACTTTCGACGTCATCGAATTTAGAGTTGTTTTTAGAGAAAACCACCGAGCCAAATCACCTCAAATTTGATCTCCAGCCTACAGGTTACTATGGGACGCAAAAATAAGGGTTTGAACAAAATGCACCGAAAGTTATTTATAGTTAGCATAGTGTAACTATAGTTATCATAGTGATTAAAACACCAAATTTTTTTCTCCAAAACAGCTCTAACGATTTTGATTAAATTTTTTACATTGATATCTTTTGATAAGACAATTATACCATAAAATTCCCATTTGTAGGAAAATGACGAGAGCAGCACAATAAATTATCAACATTTTCGACGAAAAGCGTTTTTAGCGCGGTTTTTTTTTCTTATAAACTCCGCTGGAATGTTTGTAGAATGTTAAAGAAAATTGGTATTGTAGTCCAATTCAATACCCAGAGGGTGAGGTGTTTAAAACCGCTCATGAGATAGATGGGGGTCACTCCAGAAATTCCTGAATTTCAACTACCGCTGTTTCGCTTACTACAAGTTCTAACAGTTATTACCCAATAACTCTGCAAAAGTGATTACTATCCTTCTTCAAATAATTCGTGTTTACAGGCCCATTAATTATCTGTGTACCAATTGCTCAATAATCGTCCTGCAATGATTATGAGCAGCAGAATAAATTCGAGAACTGTAGGCGCTACCGCTTCCTGCTGCTGTGAAATGATGTTTGACCAAGTTCAAAGGAACTGAGTGATAAATGAATCGATTAATTAGAATTAGCCATGTACAAAGTGAATCGACGTAGACGCTAAGGAAAGTTGTGTGTTTGCAACGCACCAGGTATTTTTACTTTCTTTGTTTTCCTTGTATTCATTGAGTCGTCGCAGGTAATTTTCTCGCCTCTGTTTTGTCTGCTCGGTTACTGTCTCGTGCATTCTTTGCACTGCGGTGCAAAGGGCTCTCGAGAGAAAAGGGTCTCGTTCGCACCTCGGTGAGACTCTTCGTTCCTCGACTGCCATCGGCAACTTACTCTTATTATCTTCAATTGTTCCTCTACTAGATATAAATTTATTGTACGACACTCAAACAAAGTTTTTTTTTTCGTTTTTTTAAATTCCTTGGTTGCCCTAAGTAATTGGCTTAGTTATTCAAAAGTACCCCACTTATGCGTAAACAATATTATTTTCTCGCGCACATTTAATGTCATATGTTCAAGAGGCCGATGTCATTGCGCCATTCATTAACGAAGACAAGATTGCACTGGTACGCTTTATCCAAGTGAATGATGGCAAACTGGAACTCATTAGGAATTCGTCGCAAATAAGAGTCACTTTCCGCTAATATGTTTGTTCTGGAGTTTTAGAAACATTGGTCGCTGTCCTCACCAGAGGCAAGGCTGAGAGTACGATCCGATTTACCCAAGCGATTTGTTACATTTACGTCGTATTTCTCGGAATATTTTCTTTACGTGCTATTTACTCCCTCTACAATTTTCCTTTTTCCACGAGAGGCACCGCTCAGGAACTACAGTTTTTACATGGGAATCAGGGTCCGCTGTCGTTATTCAATGTTAGCCACGAATATTAGTTAGAGCACAATAAATCGCTTTTCGAGTATCCAATTACCATCGGTTTACCGGGAATGTTCCTTTGCGTTCACGAGAGTTGAGTTGTAGAGCGTTATCCCCGGTGTTTATCATTAAATCGTTCAATGGAAACGAAGCCAACTAGAAGAAGGGCGCATATCGCGTTTTGATGGTTGATTATTGGTTTGTTGGGAGCGTGTGCATGTGTTGGCCCTGTGTACTTCCTTCTTTTTCGGAGAGTATTGATTCAATGACCCCGCGTTGAAGTGAGCGTGGTATTGTATTTCTTTGGCTCCTCTTTTCTTCCCTTTATACTTAATAAATTGATTTTGTGTGGAACTTCCACTTTAGTGTTGACTTTTGCAAAAACTGAAGGGAGAGAGAAAACTAATTTATGGTCTTCATTGTAGTTTTACTCCCCCCCTCCCCCCACCGCCCATCCCGAACCCTTTACCGATCCAGGTCGAAAAACAAAGAAAGAAAGAGAACCTGAGAACCTTGTAGAAAGCAGTTAACGCTTAAATTGTTAACTAGCTCTCTTCCTAAATATTTAATATTCAACCGTTTCACTATAGATTACGTCAAAGTTTCGGTTGACGGCTACTAAAATTCGTTACCGTCTATTTATATCCGAGAAAATGTTCCAGCCAGCTACGAAAATACCATCTAAATCGCCGGAAAAAAATAAGTTTGTTTAAAATCGTCAATGCGTTTACTGAGAAAATGGTCGAACATCGTAGTACGTAAAAGCGCGTTTGCATTGTTCGCAAACATTCACGAGCAACTGCTCGGGCAGTGTGAACACAACATTCTGTGCAGGCTTAAGAAGCAAGGAAGTGGGTTTTTAAACCATTAGCAGAAACAATTTAAACAATTTATAACAACTCTAGTGTCTTCAATAAGTCAATACCTGCATATACTATACTACGTAAATATTCTCTGACTGCACTTAGAACGGAATCAACCGAAGCGTTTTAAAAACATGTTTTTTTACATATTTTCTGTGGCTAAACCAAACTTAACTGGATCACACGACGGAACTGCTTTTAGCAATTTTTACTTTCCTTGCTCTACGAAGTAGAAAGGAAAGTTATGTAATCGGCTGAAAAAAAAATTTTGAGTTCTCTTCAGATCTTTACGTTTCAGACCCCCCTGAGTCCGAAAAACACTATTTGGGAAAATGGTCTGTGTGTGTGTCTGGGTGTGTGTGTGTGTGTGTGTGCATGTGTGTCTGTGAACGATTTTTAGAGAAAACCACCGTACCAAATCAGCTCAAACTTGATATCTAGCCCGGAAGTTACCATGGGACGCCAAAATGAGGGTATGAACAAAACCCACCGAAAGTTAACTATAGTTATCATAGTGATCAAAACACCAAATATTTTTTTTCTCAAAAATGGCTCTAACGATTTTGATTAAATTTTTTATATTGGTAGCTCCAAATATGGCAACTATACCACAAAATTCCCATCTATGGGAAAATGACGAGAGCAGCACAATAAATTACCAAAACTTTAGACGAAATCGATTTTAGCGCGGTTTCTAGAGAAAACAACCGTACCAAATCAGCTGAAACTTGATGTCTAGCCTACCGGTTACCATGAGGCGCCAAAATAAGGGTATGGACAAAATCTACGGAAAGTTAACTATAGTTATCATAGTGATCAAAACTCCAAATTTTTTTTCTCAAAAATGGCTCTAATGATTTTGATTAAATTTTTTATATAGATAGTTCTCAATAAGACAATTATACCATACAATTCCCATTCGTGGGAAAATGACGAGAGCAGCACAATAAATTATCAAAAATTTCAACGAAAAGCGTTTTTAGCGCAGTTTTTGTCTTATAAACTCCGCTGAAATTTTTGTAGAATGTTAAAATAAATTAGTAGAGTAGTCCGATTCAATACCTAAAGATTGAGACTTTAAAAACGCTCATGAGATACATGGGGCTCACTCCTGAAATTCCTGAATTTCAACTTTTGCCGTTTCGCTTACTACCACTTCTAAACTTTTTACCCAATAACTCGACAAAAGTAATTACTATCCTTCTCAAAAAAATTTGTGTTTACAGCCTCATTAATTATCTGTGTACCAATTGCTCAATAATGGTCCTGCAATGAATTCGAGCAGCACAATAACATCTGTAACTGTAAGCGCTACCGCTTCCTGCTGCCGTAAAGCGTTGTTTGACCAAGTTCAAATTAACTGAGCGATAAATGAATTAGCCATGTACAAAGTGAATTGACGTAGAGCTAAGGAAAGTTGTGTGTTGCAACGCACCAGATATTTTCGCTCATTTTGCTCTTTGCAACTTGTTCAGAAACTGTCCACAGTACAAAGCTGTAAACCAAAGGACAGTAGAGGATGAGGTTCTTCGAGTCTAATAAGTGCTTATTTTACACTTCCTTGTCCGTGCCTAGTTTCCTAAGGAATGGCAGGTATTTCCTGCATGAGTCTTCTTTGATGCTATTCCTTGGGGAAATAGTACTTATGACCAGAAAACTCTCTTCATCTGTGCCACACCACCTACACCTAGGGGTGTCGGCTATGCCCTAACGTACATGTGTTTTCTCCTTTCGCAGTGCACCGTAATGATCCTTCAGGTCCTTCCTCAGACTTATCCCGCGTGTTTGCTCTGAGATACAGCGTTAAGCGTGACTTACTCCCTCAGCATTCCAGACTGTCTGATGCAACCTCCTGGCATATTCTCCCACAGTCTTCTTGAATAGTGCTAGGGAAGTCCCACAGTGGGGAGGTGGCCCTATAGGCAGAGTAGGCAAACCGGGACTAGCCAGGCGATGTCTCTCCCATGATGCACAGGAATTCAATAAACGTTAACACTATTAAAGCCTGCTAAAGAGTTGAGCACATCCTGCATTCCCTCCAGTTTTGATGTTCCTTCAGTACCTTGCAAGACGCTTGACTTGGTTGATCGTTAAAATAATTTTTTTCTCGTTAATTTCACATTACACCTCAAGGATAACTTGTATTAATTTCTTTTCTGTTGCATTTCACCCACGAATTTTGTTTGCAGTTCGCTACTTTCGGGCGCTATTGTTTACATCTAATTTTATATTAACTGTTAACCTAACGGTTATCGTTCAATGCCGTCATTCACCTTTAATGCCAAGGCCCCACCTCTGCATTTTTAGCCAAACCTCTCACCCAAATTAGCGTCAGTGAGAAAACTGTGACCAGAGCAACACAATGCACGATCAAAACTCGGTTTTAGTATTTGACATCGATTCAGCTGTGTGTATCTGCCGCTGTGGAGGGGGTTCCCAACTTCACAGCCCCAACCCCCCTCCGTCAAAGCCAACGCTGTGAAGTTGAGAGTTACAACATTTATCTGCACCCATTTATTGGGCGCAGGAGAGGAGAAGCTAGAGGATCGAAATAAAAATGAAACTCGGTGAGCGGGAGGAGGGCTGTATTACGTGCGGAATTGAACTGAGATCAACCAGAAAAGGGCGACACAAAGATAGTACCTGGAACGTGTGAACTGGCGCGGGAAAGTGTCTCGGATGGAGAGAGCGAGATGTTACTAGGACAAGAGTTGATAGCGGTGTGATTTGGAAGTGCTCAGTCGTGGAGAGGAATGTGAAATTGAGGAGAGGGAAATAAATAAAAAGGGAAACAAACAACCCACAGCTGTTAGAAATTACCGACTGCTGCGGTGGGTTTCCTGCAGGTATGAAGGGGTAAAAAGAAACAGTTTGCCATTGGTGACTCCCTTTAGGCAAGAGCAGAAATTCCGAGGTCAAGAATGTGCGCGTTGAACATCCTGGTTACTCAATAAACCATGACATGAAATGACTATGACCATCACCTTAAGTTTCGAAACGTTATGTCTGACCAGTTTTGACGTTTTGTCTTTACTTTGCTACATAAACTCGAAAATGTAACGCCGGAGATGTTACGGAGAAGCGTCACAAAATTTTTTAACCCGAATTGCAAGCAACAGCGTCTGTGGCTTAATGGATAAGGCATTGGTCTCCTAAACCGGGGATTGTGGGTTCGAGTCCCACCAGGGTTACGATCATTTTTTTGACATTTTATGTCTTTACATTGCTACATAAACTCGAAAAAGTAACGCGAGAGATGATACGTGGGATATGTAACTGAGAAGCGTCACGAAATTTGTGTTGGGTTAAGTGCACGGTAACGTCTGTCACAAAATCTAACGCTTGGTAACATCACACGTTTTAATAACCTCAGTGACCAAGTGATGATGTCAATTGCAATTGACACGGCCATTATATCGAAACCATCAACGAGAACAATCAAACGTAGTTATCATTGCATATAAAAACAAAAATAAAAGACATTGTTCCTCGTGGTTGCGTACTTGTACAAAAGCTGTACTTAGTTTACAAGGATAAAACAGAGAGCACCCAAAGTGCTACATTCCTCGCCTCAAGCTGCACACTGTCTGATGTTTAAGAAGATAACCATAGTATATCATCTTCGTTACCTCACAAAATTTCTTATCAAACAGCGCCTACGTTTCTTTTCTTCATTACATCTGACTGGGATTTATCAAATTTAGATTCCAAGCTAGAAATGCTCCCCTGAACTCCCTTTTGGAATATTTCTTCAAAGTTTTCCTTATAACGCAAGAAAATTTTTCAATTTCGATAAAACAGTTTCGGTTTATTCAGTTCATCAAATGTGGGGGATTTTCAAAAATGTTGGATGCGCGGAGATAATTATCGTGGTGACCAATCAACGAAATATGTCATTTCTTCAAAAACCATTTAGGCCAGACTTACGACTGATACTCACAACGAATTAAAGCCCGCATCTTGTTCTGTAAATGCGTAGAGTATGAGCGTTCCTGCATATAGCGCGTCGAATTAAACAACTTAGCAAACGTAATAAAATAGTTGGCCTCGAACATTCAAAACGTGAAATCGGCAGGATCGTAATTATTTCTTTACTTCTTGGTTAACAGAAAGTAATTGGTTATCGGTTACTCGAGAGTTCACTCGAGTACATGAAATAGCGTGACTTCTTTAATTATATTTCTTTGAAGAAGTTGTTTGTTATGTAATAAAATACTTACGTATTATGTTTATTTTTGCAGGTGAGTGAGCAGAGGACTCTACAGTTTCTCATGTGAGCTGTTCAAAAACAATTTTTGATCTCTTTTATTTTAATTATTTTTACGCGCGTGCATGTTCCCCAGCCCTAAAAAATTGATAATAAAGTGACTGATTGGCCGAAAATTTATTTTTGAGGATTCTTCAGAACTTTTCAAACACTTCATTGCCCGAAAAACGACATTTGAGAAGATTTACGTGCCTGTGAGCGAATTTGAGAGAGAACTGCTTAACCAATTGGATATACGAGTACACCCTCCGTGTCATCATGGGAAATCAACATTACGGTATGGGCATTATGGAAATAGTAAATACTGTTTTTTCTCAAAAATTTACATAAGATTACATTTCTTTAATAAAAAGTTCCAGGGGACTTAACCAAACAAAAAGTTTCCACGTGACGGGAAATTGAGCTGCGTAATAAATTCTCAAAAATTTCGACAAACGTTGATTTTAAAACTATTTCCTTCTCATTTCACAAAAACCCCGCTCATATGTAGCTGACATTTTCACGAAAATCGTTCTGATAATCCAATTACGAAGCTTCCATAAACTGGTTGAAAAACATACAGAACCTGTTGCCAGACCGATTTATTGTCTTGAAAGCAACACACCACAAATGTTCGTATTAACGATCCAACCTCAAGTCAATTCTCAAATGTGTCGTTTGTGAATCTATTTTTCCACTAAACGAATGAACCCCCTGTCGAGTTCATTTCGTTCACGCTTACCCACGTCTCGTTCATTCCTTACGTCTTGTTCACTCCCGCGTTCGCGTAAACCCGCTCTTCGACAGCCTGATCATAAAGAAGAACCAGCTGCTACTTATTGTCCAACATTTATAAAATAGCATGAATTTATCTTGTCGTGTTATTCCTTTAGATCGAAGGGAAATTCGATAAACACCGAAACCAGCCCGCTGATGACAAATGCTGATGTACTGAAGGCACTTCATGCTTAAGACAGTTCAAACTCATTATCGCTCACAGGTAGATTTACATGCCGTCGAACTTCAAATTTATATTGTTTGGAACTCGGCTATTTCACTTGTAACCGATGTTCATGTAATGTTAGTGAAAAACAAGTCGGATTAGCGAGATACAAGATGCGAATGTACGTGGTGCTGAGGAAAGTTGTGTGGTACATTGCGCCAGCTATTTTGTCTTGGTCCTTCAGTTCAACTTCATGGACGTTACAGTTGCAAGTGTTAACTTGACTTTCTCAGCAGTCAAGCTGAGTGTTTCAAGCGCTAACTTTGAATTAATAACCTTGTGACCGCAAGGGGGGGATTGAATGACGAGTATAATTTGTTGACAGTTGTATCGTATTCTTCGGACGCCCTCAGTATACGATTCTCTCGGCAAAGTGACTTCATAATTTTTCATGAGCTGTGTTCACTTCAGTTGACCGTCGTTTCGACTCGAGGTACTCCATCAATTACTCAATATTCCCTACGGACCGCCTTCAGGAGTTGAAACATGATATTATTAACCCAAGCATTAAATCGTGTCACACGCGATCGTTATGTCAACCCCTCTTAGATCGTTTGGACTTGAGAAAATGGCTTCATCATAAACTTCATCTTCGAGATCAGTTACTATCGGTCCGAGGACGGGAAAATAAATTAGATTTGCCGTTGCGGAAAAACGCCAAAGGTTAAGACGATTTAGAAAAATGTAGAATTTAGTTAAAGAGCAGTAGCCGTCTTGATTCTTGAGCAACTCACTCACCAAAACGTAAGATGGAGGCAGAAAAAAATAATTGAGATGCCGTGACTCGATGGCATTAGGTGGGTACCTTGTGGAGGGTGACTGGCAGGCCAGTATTGACGAGGATATTATCCGAACGAAACAGAAAAGGAATAAAATTTCTACTGAACCACTATTTTGTAGTAACTCAGTTAACTTGTGTTAAGGTGTTATGAACACAGTGCTCGTGTCAAAGCAGACGTTTCCATAAGCGTAAGACGGCTTTAAAATGAATGCTTAGGTATAAGCGTGTCACAATAGGATTGTCGTGAAGTCACATAGGTTGGCAGAATGAAAATAAATCATGCTTTAAGTTTTCTAAATTTCTTGGGGATTAGTGACTTGATGTCGGTCAGAAAATAATCAGGGGCCAGCCGATAAATTCTGAACCTTAAGCACAACCTGTTACATTCTGGAATGCCAAGTTTTTTTAGTTTGAGTGAAAAAAAAAATGATTGGGATAGTTGATAGTGCGCTGAATCACCAACTAAGGGTGTGAGAAGTTTCGTGATGCGTCTCATTCTACTTTTTATGTCTCAACCTTGAATCGCGCCCCACCCCTCCGAAGAATTATGTGAGGACGTTCTCCCAAGGCATTGCAACAAGCACATTAATGTGCACATTCAGATTACCGCGACTGAGTCCGACTAAACCCAAGAAATTCTCGCATTTTACGCCGCTCCGCTCCTTCGAGCATTGTATGGCAAAAGTTGACGATTTAATTAGGGCTGGCGTAAGCGCAGGGAAATGAGTTAAGTCGGTGTAACGGTTCGGTGCATTTTGAGGCAAAGACGAAAAGAAAGGAGATGGTGAGCAGGAGGCGAAAAGCCTGCGAGTTTTGAAGCCTTCTACCTCCCACTCCGTTCCCTCCATTCCTTCCTATTTATTTTCTCCATTTCTTCACCCCTTTTCGCTCCCATAATAGTCACGTATAAAAACTGAGAAGTGGCACTTACAGAAATGTACTCGTTCCGCACTTCTTTTCGCTTCACGACGTCGTTCTCTTTAACCCTCGTCTTCATCGAGGTGCTTCTCTCATCTCACTACTTCACTCTCTCCCATTGAATTTGAGGTTCTTGTTTACTCAACTGTACGTATCTCTATTTCATCTTGTGAGTGCGTGATAAATCGTGCCGTTGGAACGGGCAACTTTGCCACGAGATAACGGAAGAGGCAGGTGAACTCAGTTTAACATGGTTTCAATAAGTAACCGCGGCCTTATCCGTGTATCACGATTCAGTATCCTTGAAAGGTAAGGCCGATTAATCAACCAGTTAGGCTTCCTAAAGGGGGGAAGGGGGATATAATCCAGCAAGTAGTTCGAAAGTGAGTAGAGAAAATAGGGACATTTCAGGACTGAGGCTACTGATAACCCTACTGATATCACCACACCAACCCCTACTGCGCACACCTGGTGTAATCCTGCAACACATCCTCTCTACACCTTCCTCGTCGGTGTTTAGTTAAGTTGCCTCATTCCCATTGTGACGGCGTAATAATTAATTTATGTCTGGCTTGAGAGGCGAATGCCTGTTCGTATCACGTAACGCTCACACTATACACGCGTACGTACGTATGTACATGGACGTATATGCACGTTTTATACCAATGTGTAAGTCTTTTGAAGCACTCCAAGTAATCACTACCAGTTACCCGTTGGCTTGGCCTTTGATTGCACGGTGGAATAGTGGAGAGCGAAAAGGGAGCTCTCGACCAAGGGCCGGCTTTTGTGAAGACCTCTCCGCTGAACGGGAAGTAGCAGCGCTGGAATGAGTATTGGATAGATGACAAGCAATATAGGAATCCTCGTCGAAGGGGCCTGACACGTTTGAGTGTTCTCCCAACATTCAAGTACGTCTTAGGTGTAAGTGAATTGAGCCAGAAAAGGCAAGGCAAGTTATATGGCGGCTCCATTACTTTTTGACGAAGACTCTCGATAGAGCACGTCTACAAATGACTCATTTTTGGTTCAAGATTCACTCTGAATCCTATGTTCATACAGAAATGTCTTCGGCCTAGCCTTTAGCGTGGTCATTCTTTCGCATTTGAGTTCCGTCTGGTGCCCGCCTACTCGGCAATCGTATAGCACGAAACCCCTGATTGTTATGAGCAGCAAATGGTTTAAAAAGTAAGCTAAAAACGAAATTAGGCAGTTTTATTGCAACTACGTCATGTTTGGTATCGTTTCCTGGGTATTAAAAGATTCAGAGTAGCATAGAATGGATCTTACATGCAGTGAGCCAAACTATACTGTTTGAAGGAACTCATGGGACAGTGTGGCGAAAGTTATGGTTTCTCCCCGGCATGCGCTCATTTCCCCCACACACCATCCATCCGTCAGTTCACCTCGCCGCGTCGTGCCAATTGCATAGGGTGGTCCAGAAAAGGTCAATGTCAGGTCATGTTTCTTATCGTTTACTAGTATATTTGTATGACGCTGAATCGAATCGAACCGAACCGACGCTGCCCCTCGGAGGTGTAAGACTGAGTCACGCTGGATATTCATGCTGTGCAATAATTTACAACGTTTTTTAAACGTTACGATATTTCGACGTGAACTAACTAATGAAGCGATGAACGACTCGTTTCGTATTTTCGTGTATTTCAACTTAAGAGGGCAGTACAGTTTACGTAAAGATCTCGAGGGGTTATCCATTAGTTAGGATGATTGATTCGAATTAAACCTTTTGGGTAACCCCTCTTGAAATACAGACCTTTAATTAAACGGGCTGCATCGTTGTTGAGGTTCATCGACTGTAATCGTGCTGGACGCGAGCCACTGCGTATTTTTCTTCTGTCCTCCAACCCTCATAAAAGTAGAGTAGAAACCGGTTCAGAAGTTGTGTTGAACTAGGCATCGGAGATAGAACAAGTTGAAGCGCCGTCGCAACTTTTTCCTCTCCCGAACTAATGATTTTGTTCGTGCGATAACGGCAAAGGCGTCTGAAAGTTTCTTCCGAGATTATCGTCTAATCTTCAAGAAACTATGGATTCCGCCAATTGAGTTAGAAGAAGTTTGGCAGTTTGTCGTTGCAAATCCGATTGGACGTCTCTCGAATGAGAAGTCACAAAAAAAATGAGTCACGAGATAAGTAAGAAAAATGGTACTATAACAGGGCTGTCGAAGAAACTGTTCGTTATAATGTAATGTTAATCGACGGGTTCTTGAGTTTCAAACCGCGAAATGTGAAACTACTTACTCCACATAACACCACATTTCGAAACGTAACAACATTCCTCAATACCCGCGATTCCGATTATTTCCTATATACACGGTTTCTGTATCTGTGCTCTACGCATTAGGCGCTAGTTAGCCGAAACCGCTTAAATTTGCGACTAGATAAGTACAGAAATAATGGTGCAGAACAAAAGGTGGGTGTTGGGCGCTCGATTGGAGGAGGTTGAATGGAGAAATAAATGAACATGGTAAGGACTGAATTGCACTTGACATAATAGCGATATTTAGTTTGAGTGTGAGTATTTAAGCGAACTGTGAGAATACTGGTTGCGTGAGTTACTAAGTGGAGAGAGAGAGAGAGAGAGAGAGAGAGAGAGAGAGAGAGAGAGACGAGAGAGAGAGAGAGAGAGAGAGAGAGAGAGAGAGAGAGAGAGAGAGAGAGAGAGAGAGAGAGAGAGAGAGAGAGAGAGAGAGAGAGAGAGAGAGAGAGAGAGAGAGAGAGAGAGAGAGAGAGAGAGAGAGAGAGAGAGAGAGAGAGAGAGAGAGAGAGAGAGAGAGAGAGAGAGAGAGAGAGAGAGGAGCAGGGGTGGAGAGGGGGGAGAGATTGATCGATGATTGATTATGTTATTTTATCCAACAGGGGAAATTAGGGCCACAAGGCCTCCTCTACCATTCCCCCTGGAATCAATATACAACATCCTCTTGTGCTACAAAATTGCATTGCCCCACTGTTTTATATACTTTTCCACTAAAGCGACAAATTTCTCCTCCCAAAGAAAGCTCAATCATACCAAAACACCGCTAATGCCAAAATAAATTACACTCATACCAACCAACATTCACGCCTACTGACACATAAACACTTACCTACTGCTATTTGAGAGGGGTGAGTACTTGTATATTCCTCCCCCTCTCAGCAGCACACAAACTAAAACTGATATAAACAACAACCAACCTCATTCATGCCAAAATAAATTACACGCATACCAAACACATAAACACACAACTGCTGCTATTTTCGAGGAGCGAGTACTTGGATATTCTTCCTCCTCTCAGCAGCGCACTAACTACCTTAACTAACATACACAAACGCAACGAAAAAATCATCTTACATCAACACATTATACACAGGGGATCGAGAAATTTGCCATTACATTCAATTGAAACATACCGAACTACGTCACAATCAATCAATATCATATAATCCTCGGTAGTGTTCACTTTACTTTTGTTCACAATCTAGTTTTCTACAGAAATCTATTTAGAATAAGCAAAGAATCTATACACAATAATTACAGAAATACAAACACAATAAAAAACATTGACCAATCATATCCCGCTAATAACTTGTCTCTGAAAATATTTCTAAACTGTTCGGTCTTCAACCAGGTTCACATTTTCATTACGGATCTTGATTGCCTGCCAGACAACACTCTTCCTGTTTTGCGCGTGCTTCTACCCTGCACCGCTGACATGTACACAAATTGCCTGAACAAATCGTCTGGTTTACGGAACTTCAAAATCTTAAAAGTGAGAACCGCAATGACTAACTTCTTCATCTTTAGCCATCCTAACATCTTATAGGCTGGCGTTACGTGCGAGAGAGAGAGAGACAAGTGAGTCATGAGACTTGAGAGATGAATAAGTTGGGAGAACTGGGATATGACTGTCGTTCGTGAGAGCTGATAGATAACTGAGTTTGGAAGGAGCTGTGTGCTGAAGAGATAAAAGTAAAAAGGGGGGGGGAAGGATATTTTGGAAAGTCTAGGAAAGGGGAAAATCGGTTGTCACTTGGGAATTACTGACGAGCCGGACTTCCCACAGGTACAAACAAAAGGGATTGATGCTCAGGGAAACAATGACTTAGGGCAAAGCGTGAACGTTTGGAGGTCAAAAAGCCCAGCTAATTCGTCCCATGCCGAACAGTGGGTACGGGTTGCTAGAAGACACTCAGCTAAGTTGGTCAAATTAGAGGCATTTACCGTGGAAAACTCGAAAGCATTCGGAAAAACTTTTGTGCGGCGATTTCGGTTGTTATCTCCGTTCAACAGCCAGTCAGAGGATAAGTATAAGTATATAAGTATTGGCGTGCTGAAATAAAAAACGAAATTTCGTTTCAGCGGTCTATTCTCCGTTCACTACGCGCTCGTTTCGATTTCTGTAACTATTTCCACGGCTATCTGTTGAACAGAAATATAAACCAAGATACAAGAAAACGAGAAATTCGTTTTTCTAACAATCACTGAAACAATCAAGTGATTCTAATCAAACACTGATCAAACTTATACGAACAGCATCTGTCTACGGAGCATGATAGGGGTACAGAGATGGTTCTTTTCTTCTTCAAATTTCCCTAAAGTGGGAAAGGAAGGTATGTAATCAGTTAAATGTAGAATATTTTTTACATCTTCACGTTTCAAGGGCTTTCGAGTCAAAATGGTTGGTGTTTCGGTTCAACAACACACTCTTACGGCTCATATTTAGCCGGCGGATCTCTATGGGATGCGGAAACAGGGTCATGAAAAAATCGGTCCAAAACCAATTGTATCATAGTGGGCAAAACAGTACAACTTTTTTCTGGAACAAAGCTCATGCATGATTTTTATTACACTTTGTTTATGGCTTATTCGGCTCAACTTTCATGACGTAAATGGGATAGTAAGTTTATAAAAAACCCTGCAAATTATTACACAATAGTTTATTATTCTCATGAACAGCTTGACCTAGTATTACTGCTCCGAGACCCATTCCATTCGATTCAGCAACGAAAAATACTAGTAAACCATACGAGACATGACCTGACTACAATGGAATTACGGAAACTAAATATTCCCCCAGCGCCAAGCGCCCGTAAACGTCTGTAGGCATTTATGATCCGATGTAGGGGTGTGCGAAGTGGCCCTCACAATCCTCTCCCCGTCGGGCAAAAGGAGTCGGGGAAATTGGGACGGGGACTTCTAGCAAGACGGGTGGGAGGGAGGGAGTTCCAACGACTCTTTTTGCCCGACGGGACGCCAAGGCCACTTCCTCCGCACACCCATCCATCAGATCATGCACGCCTACAGACGTTTACGGGCGCCAGGCGTCGGGGGAATATTTAGTTTTCGTAGTTCCATTGTAGCCAGGTCATGTTTCGTATGGTTTAATAGTATTCGATGCTGAATCGAATGGGATGGGTCTCGGAGCAGTAATACTAGGTCAAGCTGCTCATGCGAATAATAAACCATTGTGTAATGATTTGCAGGGTTTTTTGTTCATAACAACCATGGGTTTCGTCCGATTGGATTGCCGAGATGGCGCGCACAGCTAGATACCAATTGGGATTTCCAAGTCCCGCTAATGATGATGATGGGTGGGGTAGAACGATAAACTACTCATACGGGGAACCTTTAATGGCGTTCACTAAGTAATTAAGAGCAAACCCCAGATTTTGCAGAGTTCAAACCGCCTCCGTTTTATTTACGACCATCGTTCACAGTTTTTACCCAATAATAAAACACTTAGCACGATCCTTATGGGAACAATCGAATTGGCAGTCTCATGAATCACCAAGTATAATCAAGTAGGAGAAACTTTATAAATTCGGGAACCGACCAGTTTCTTAGTAGAATGTTGACCAAGTTCGTATGAACTGAATAAAAAACAGATTTTATTGGTCGCTAGGGTGAAAAAAATCGCTAAACGCGCGTGGAGCTGAGTAATGTTGTGATGTTTCATTTTTACTTTCCGCTACCCGAAGGGAAGGAAAGTATAGTAATCGGCCCAAAAAAAAAATTTGGGTTTTCTTCAGATCTTTACGTTTCAGACCCTACTGAGTCTAAAAAACCTAATTTCGGAGAGAGGTCCGTGTGTATGTCTGTGTGTGTGTATGTCTGTGTGTGTGTGTGTCTGTAGTTCGATTTGCGGGAGAACGGCTGATCCGATTGAGATGGTTCTTTTTTTGTTTTGTTCGTTATTTTTTGTAGACACCAAAATAAGGTTATGGACGATTTCGGCCGATGGGAAGGGGGGGGTGGGGGACGAAAATGTACCAAAATTTAGGGTTTTTCGCATTTTTCTCGAAAACGGCTCTAACGATTTTGATCAAACTTTCAAATTATCTTCTCCTAATCAATGCCTAACTTTTCTTGTTATACATATCTCCATGAAAATACGGTGAACGGAGATATGGGCCCCTGAAGCAAAAATAGGTTTTTTTACGCTTTTTGGCAAAACGGCTTCAGCGATTTTCACCAAACTCACAGGATGTTTTCGAATAGTTAATACCTACATATTCTTTTCGAAAATGTTCCTGTGACGGTCCATTGAACAGAGATAAAAATCAAAATGTGTCAAAAATAACGTTTTTTCCAACATTTCCGTAAATTCCAGGGTAATTCCTTCACCAGATGTGATAAATTCTAATGGAGTGTCTTTTAGTCACCCATAGCCACATTTCGTTCTCTATAATTATTTCTGTATATATATGTTGAACGGAGATATAAGCCAAGTTAACTCGGAAAAGGAGATTTGTCGAATATTAATTTATCGGTATTCCAATTTTGTCAAAAACGGCTCTAACGATTTCGATCAAACTTTCGGAGTACTCTCAGCTAACTAGTCCCTACATTTTGTTCTCCATAAATGTTCCTGTAAAAATGCGTTGAACGAAGATATAGCGCCCGCCTATATAGGTGGTGTTCGAACTTAAAGGGGTGGCGGAAAGTTGTGTGTTGCTACGCACCAGATATTTTTGTTTTCTTCGCGGACAACAGTTCTCTTGGCCACACGGGTTTGCGACCGTAAACTTGTATTTTGTGATAGCTAATGGACATCCCTGGATCGTTTAATAGGTGTGTCAGTGAGCAACAGCGAAGCTTCTTCAGACACTACGAATTTACAAGGGCTATCGTTCTTCTTTTCAGAAATAAGAGCGGCCGCGATAATAGCCAAGGCAGTTTGAAATGTTCCATGTCCAACGGGCGGCCCAGGGACAACGGAGAACAATTCGTGATTGCGTTGCAAAAGGGCGGAAGAGGCTCCGGGTAATTCCTCCCAGAGTGAATGGGTATTATGCTGGACATTCCTTGTTCAGCCTATAGTGCAACCCGCTAGACCCTCCCCTCCCCTCCTCCTCTCCTACCATCCCCCTCCAACTATCGTCCTGAAAAGCCCCTTACTCGTGCTTTCAGATGCTCCGGCAGACCTCTTTTGAAATTAATTAGTCCGATCGGGAAGCCTGTAACGGCCGAATCCGCTTTGGTCGAACACGGATCTGAGCAAGCAAAATCGATCAGAGAGTCATCCCCCGTCTTGCTCCAGAGTAATTATTGATGATGAAACCGACCTGTACGTATCTTCCCCTAACCGGGTAAGGTAGTGAAGCACACGCTATTGTGATAGCTTCGGGCGAAGCACGAACGGAAGAACCAACCCAGTTGCTACAAACCAAAAATATCGCTGTTTTTACTTTCCTTGGCTCTACAAAGTAGAAAGGAAAGTTTAATCGGCTGGAAAAAAAATTTTGAGTTTTCTTCAGATCTTTACGTTTCAGACCTCCTGAGTCCGAAAAACACTATTTGGAAAAATGGTCTGTGTGTCTGTGAACGATTTTAGAGAAAACCATCGTACCAAATCAGCTCAAACATCATATCTCCCCCGCAGGTCACAATGTGACGCTAAAATAAGGGTATGAATCAAATCCACCGAAATTTAACTATAGTTATCATAGTGATCAAAACACCAAATAACTTTTTTCTCAAAAACAGCTCTAACGATTTTGATTAAATTTTTTATATTGATAGCTCTCAATAAGGCAACCATACCATAAAATTCCCATTTGTGGGAAAATGACGAGAGCAGCACAATAAATTAACGATAAATAAACGAAAAGCGTTTTTGCAGCGATTTGTTCCTTATAAACTCCGCTGGAATTTTTGTAGAATGTTAAAAAAATTGGTATTGTAGTCCAATCCAATACCTAAAGGGTGAGTGTTTAAAAACGCTCATGAGATACATGGTGCTCACTCCAGAAGTTCCTGAATTTCAACTACTGCCGTTTCGCTTACTACCAGTTCTAAAAGTGTTTATCCAATAACTCTGCAAAAGGAATCACTATCCTTCTTCAAAAAATGTGTGTTTACAGCCTCATTAATTATCTGTGTACTGATTGCTCAATAAAGGTCCTGCAACGAGTACGAGCAGCATAATAAAATCTGGAACTGTAAAGCTAAAAACTTCCTGCTGCCGTAAAGCGTTGTTTGACCAAGTTCACAATAACTGAGTGATAAATGAATTAGCCATGTACAAAGTGAATTGTTTTAGAGCTAAGGAAAGTTGTGTGTTGCAACGCATCAGATATTTTGAGATAAATTTGAAGGACCTTTTATTTTCTGGACGGTAATTTCCAGAGAAACTGCTTCAGTGAATTCGATCAATTACAGTGATCTTCCACCCACACCCCTATACCCGTATTTTGTTTTCAGTGTTATTTTTGGTATTTATCTGTTGAACGAATAAGCCAGGATAGCTCGGAAAACGAGATTTGTCGAATATTTATTAGCGGTTTTCCAATTTTCTCATAAATGGCTCTGACGATTTCAATGAAACTTACGGGGTGCTCTCAACTATTCAGCACATACATTTTGTTCTCCATAAATGTTTCCGTAGGAATGCGTAGAACGAAGATACCGCGTTCGTATGTTGTGGCAGGTTGTATAATTTACGGGGGTTGCGGAAAGCTGTATATTGCTACGCACCAGATCTTGCAGCCTGTTCCGTAACATGAAGAAATTACAAATGATTACCTAACAATTCGATTTGATTCCGTGAAAACGTTTACGTTTGTTTCAAACACGTATAATGTGGCACATGGAGGAAGCCATAAGGAAAATAAGGGCTTGAGTATTCAATCCCGTTAGCCGTGGCTAAAGCGAAGTCAGCAGAAGACATGAACAGCTCATCTCTCGTTGGAGAACCCACGTCGGGTTGTAAGCTGAGTGAGTAACGTAACTGCTGATTCTCGCTCATGTTCGATCCGTCTGCATACTATTCCACTTCGAGCGGGCATCGAGGATTATCACCTTCAATCAACGATGAGAGATGTTATGTTGTCCCAGCAAACAGTATTTGACACTGTTGTCTCTCCGGATCCCTACAAAGAGGATTACTGGGTTCGAGCGGAGACGCGAAGAGTGGCCAACTTCCCTTCCACGCTCCGGCAACCAGTTGAAAAAATAATTATTTGCTGACAGAGAGCCGTTCCGTTGCGTACAGGACGAGCAGTTATCCGATCAACGTTTCGTATGAGAAGAGCTCAACCTCAGCTCGTCGAATATCGCATTCCCTCATCACAATTTAGTGCTTTGAAACTCGCGACATATTTCAATATTATTTCAATGCCGACTGGAGTCACGGGGTTTCGGTATCACTTTCCACTGTTTGTTATTCCAGAGGGTAGTTCCCATAATCTCACGCGGTGAACTCGCTGAAATGACTTGGTCTGTCGTGAGAGTGGAATATTGTTGTATCAATAACATGGGCCGAACATGTTGAGGGAAGTTTCACGAATCGCAATTGTTTTACGTAGGAAATGAAATTCTGACGACGTTGGCAATTTTTCAATAACAAGCCCCTACCAGTCGTTGAATCCTACCTTTTCAATTAGAGAACTAAACAAAAAACGTAGTCAATAGCATTTTTAACACTGTACTACGCCGAAACACGTGACTTCACAACGGACAGTATACTAAATTTTTCATGGCCTCCACTTTCTACCACGAACGGTACCTAACTCCGCATCACTCTGCTAATGTCAGTTAAAGTACTACTGGACAAAAGTACAATATGGTGTTAATATACTAAGCAATGAGAACTGAGTTCAGTTTATTGACGAATTGAGCATCAAATTTTAAACTGTAGTCAAGTGCAACAGAAAACGTGGTTACCGATTGGGCGACGGGAATCAATAAAAGAAGGTTCAGTTCCGCTCGAACAGCGAATACCCGTCGCCACTCAACGTCAATTGAAAGTACAGATTCTATTCAATGAGAAATAGACGGTCGAAGGGGAGTTTATTCTGTAGGCTGTAGGGTTTCGTTAGAGCCCTCCTCGAAGGGTATTCTCAGGAAAGTAAGAAGTGCGCCTCAGGGTCGATAAGGCAGAGGTAGTGATAAACGATAGGTTAGGAAACGTCAAGAGGTTAACAAGTGAAACCACATCTGAGGGAAGGAAGAAGGTCGTGGAGCCTATGCGCAATTAGCAGACCCTTTAGTAGTTAGTTCCTTCAAAAGGAAATATCTTGGCTAAATATTAACTGCCTAACAGGCCATCGAAGGAGAAGGAAGACCAAGAACTCGAACCCTCAAGCGTCACTCGAGCCCCCTTGTGGGATTGAACTCCTCGCTTGGAAATTCGTTTTGTAACGGCTCCAACAGAGAGCGCTGAATAGAATATACCGAATGAAACGCACGAACAACGAAGCATCTTGAGCATGATGCTTCTTTCGTCTTTTGGTGCCTCGTGCAAGACACAGCTCACAGCAACTGCATTCGGAGCTCCACTATTATTGGCTACGCACCGCCATGGGGAATACTTCCGCTCCTTTGCTGTCCGAAGAACAGGCAGCCCAAACCCCTACGTTATGTGTTGCGCTGAATTATCACTGAGACGGCACAGAAAACAAACTCTTCCATGAAGGAATGCTAATGATACTCAGCCGGCCTCCAATTTCAGGGAAATCCTTGTCCTCCGCCCGTCTTAGGTATTACTCTATAACTGGTCGCACTATTGAGTGCCGCTGGCTTCACCTTTAACCTCGGGATCAGACAAAATTCATTCAATAGGTCGCTGTGTGCGTGTCTGTGAACGTGCTGAACCTCATTAGCTCAAATTTGATGATTTCATAGTGGCTACGTAAATCTGCTCTTCACATCGAACTGAAGACAGGCGGTTATTACCCGTACTAGGCTTGCCCCGCACAGACTGCCTCACGTACACACTTGTGAGATGCACCAGTTCTCGTAAAATATCTACGTGCCAAATCAATCCTCACAATTCACACATACAATAACCACGCAGCCCTTGGGCGTGGCTCTTGACCGATGAACGCCATGATCGCCGCCTAAAGAACCGGAATATGCCATTACCTCCTTTCCTTCCTCAACTCGAAAAAAAAAACTTTTTGCGGGAAGAAGAAGGCAAGCGTCGTAAAAACCGACCAGCCTTCGCTCACTGGGGCCATTTCCAGAAAACTGTGACCGAAGAAAGCTGCCAGGAAAAGATAATCTCCCCATAAACGTGAAGAGCCGATGAAAGCTCCAGAGCGACGAGTTTATTCAGAGATTTTTTTCTCTGTCCCTCTCAAGTTTACATCACAATGGAGCTTGAAATTAAAATACCAAGTAAACACACCTGAAGTGAAAGCCGGAGTAAAACCCATCTGGAAGCCTTTCGAGTTTTAGTTGCCTTAAACATTTAATGCCGGGGGCTTTCAACAACCTTCTTCGTTTGAACGAAATTCTGAATTGATGAACAAACAAAACCTGGAAAACGACGTAATCGTACGTTGATACACCGGTAACAAAATCCATTGTTTCACATACGAGCGCTGGAGGGTCTGAATAGAAAAGAAACAAGGTGATCACGGCAGGCGCTTTGCCGTCTTTATACAGGAGTATCACAAAAGCCCCGTATCAAGTTCCCACAGTTCGGTTGAAAGGAGAAGAAATTGGCCAGCGAGGTTCAACGATTTAGCATTATGTACCTACAGCTCAAGTTTGACTGGCAGAGCTTGGCATTTTCTACTTCATTTATTTGTTTGGCACCCGCATCGAAAATCGGTACGAAGGAGGTCGTACTTCAGGTTTTGTTCACATCAACGAGACACCCTTGCTGCTTTGACTGAGTCATATGTCGATCAGCTCCTTTCTTCTCAGCCTCGGTACTTCAATTCAAGGCCAACGTATTTGGAAAATCCTTTCTGTTTCCCCGATTGAACAACTGAATGGGGGTTTTCAAGGTCATTGTGATTTTTTTATTGAACAATAAGAAAATCTGGGCCTCCTCCACAGTTAGCTACGTGAGTTCATTTCATTTCGTTTCACCACAGTTCGCTTTGTGTTTTCTGGAGACAAATAGTCGCTGCTAAACTCTCAACTCTTGATGTCTCTTGTCTCCTGAATATTTGGTGTTAATACTTTCATGTCTTCCAACTACTTCTCCCGAATTTGTTGACGTTTATCTGTTAGCGGTCTTCCGTTTCGTGAAAACTCTTGTCGCACTCTGCAGCGAGACAAAGTGCACAAGTCCTCCCTGTTCATTCATGGAAGAGTTTGTTTTCTGTGCCGTCTCAGTGATGAGCAACAGCGCAACACACAACGTAGGGGTTTGGGCTGCCTGATCTTCGGACAGCAAAGGAGCGAAAGTATTCCCCATGTGTAGCCAATAATAGTGGAGCTCCTAATGCAGTTGCTGTGAACTGTGTCTTGCACGAGGCACCAAAAGACGAAAGAAGCATCATGCCCAAGATGCTTTGTTGTTCGTGCGTTTCATTTGGTATATTCTAATCAGCGCTCTCTGTTGGAGTGGTTACAGAGTCGTCTTTTCCTTTGCCCATCCAATGAACGCTAATGACACCAGCGACATGGGCCACACGGCATTGCCCAGTCTCATCATCACCGTTGTAATGAATCGTTCGATTAGACAGTTATCGTTCTGCATTCAGGGATGTCAGCGGGAGTACCGACCTGGTGCCCCTACCTCCCTCAAACACCGCAGCTTTGAAACGAAAGAAGGGGATGGGATTTCTACTCGCCAGCAACCCCCCGACCACCACTATGTCCCCAGAGCAAGCGCATATTACAGAATTGTCAGAGCTTGCCCTGGGTAGGGGTTGGATTGCTCCATTCTACCTACCTTGCCCTGCGGAGGCAGCCCCCTGACGTTGACCTAACCCCTAATGCACCGGCGCAATGCCACGACCTGTGCATTCCCGTGGTACCATTCTGGGTCAAACTCCCCTTATTAAGGCCTGAATGGTCGCTGGCCCGCACCTTCTTCGGATGGTGCCTACGGTTTTTCCTCATCCCAGGGTGGGACAGATTGGGCTTGCTGACCTCCCTGGGATAAAGAAGGGTCCCAGTAAGCTGCGACAGAGGGCCCCCAGCCTCCAATCCACTACAAGGGGGCCCATCCACCGTGCTACCGGTTTTCCGTCCCCTTTGTTAGATCAGACATTTCGGGCAGCAGTCCCTATCAAATCGGGTTCGCATTGGGCTACTTTCTAGAAAAACGGAAAGCAATAACACGTGAGGATCACGCACCAGAATAGCATGTTGTGTAAGGACTCACCTCGGAAGTCTTCAAACTGACGAAGCATTCCCAGCGGGAGTACGTTGGTTTAACGAAAACGCCGGAATATCTTGCCGCTCATGTCTCCGAACCGGTGGAACGCGGAACGAAAATTCATCGCACGTAATTTGGGCAAATCGCGGATTCACATCAGTTTCACGAGAAACGAAATGTTTGTCGCGGAACAGGAAACACGACCGCGCACTGGTTTCACCAAACTTTTCAAACAACATCTAGTTGATAAATCGGAGTTTTCACTAATTAAATCGGGTTTCTCCAACATCGTTTAAAATGATTAAACTATCAGAATGAACGAATCTACGTAGCCTATTTGTCTAGAACCAGTTTGTCTGATAGACCTAGTTGACTTGACTTGCAAGACATTTTTAATTTTTTGAATACTCTCCAGATTTGTACGTTTCAAGGGCTTCTGAGTTTAAAAAAACACTATTTGCTAAAATGTTCTGTGTGCATGAAAAGGCGATTGAAAGAAACCGGCTGAGACTCATCTGCTCAAACGCTATATTTAGCTTTAGTTACTACGGAACGATTAGATAAGGGCACGAGCAAAATCGGATCAAAACTGACTAGAGTTATCATAGTGATCAAAACACCAAATCTTCTTTTTCTCAAAAATATCTACGACGATTTTGATTGCATTTTCAGTATGCAAATCTCCGAATAACTACGAAATGATAACTTTCGATAAATTGTCCCCTAAATTCCTTCAAGTAGAGCAATTCACACACTACTTACTGTGATTTCACTGCTGTCCATCTGGACGCAGTCTTGCAGGTGTCCGACCCACCTTATTCGATTCAGAAACGAAAAATACCTGGGAAACGATACCAAACACGACGTAAATGCAATTAAAATGCCAGAATTTAGTTTTTGGTTAATTTTAACCATGTTTTTCCGATAACAACCATGAGTATCGTCTGATCGGATTGCCGGTAGAGGTTTTTGTGCGAAAGCACGGATTTTATAGACCGCTTTAATTGAGGAAGAGGGGGAGGGGGAACAATTTTCTGACCGAAAACATAAGCGCGTTATTCAGAATGAATAATTAACCAGAAGTATGTTTATAGTCTCACGCACCTCCTGTACACTGATGGTCACTCAATAAAGGTTGTGGTACGAGTAGGAGCGACTCAATAAATTCTGGAACGCCAGTTCCTACGTCGTTAATCCAAATGAAAAACAAAGTTGATTAGTTTCTTGAGTGAATAATCGCCAAAATCCAAAATGCGCGTGGGGCTAAACAAAGTTTTGTGATGATTCGCACCAGATATTTATTTTTACGATAGACTCTTGTTTCACTGTGAAGTAGGAACAACAATAAAAATATCTGAATATGTCCGTTCCTACTTCTACAAAAATAAGCATTTCGGTTGGAATTAGCAGCCGTTATTGTCGAGGGCGAAAGCGGACCCAAGAAAGAACGGAGCAGTTTATGCTGGACGAAATTTGTCTATCAACAGAAACCGTTTAATTGGTCCTGTAACAAATTCAGTGTGTTTTTGAATGCTCAGACGACACAACATTGCACCAGAATCATTTTATTGGGGACCTTCCAAATACAATCATAACCTTCTCGTTTCTTCGAACTGCCGAAATGAACTCCGTAACGCCTTTCGTGCGTTTCAAGTAAGCGAAACTGGCGAAACCATTTAAGATCAAATGGAAAGCAGCAGTTATAAAAGTCGTATTACGTTACAGGCAAAATGGTGTTTGTTTGGCGAGCTGTAACCGCAACGCACCGAGTCAACTTTTAACCGCTACGGCTCCGTTTTGAAGAATTCGCGGTTTGTTGTAATGTTTTAATCGTAAACCACGTAGGTGAAACCCGTTATATGACATAGTAAATCTTAGATCAGTGATCATTGATGATTGTTTTGAACGACAGTTGCGAGCGTTTGGTGAAACCTCCCGGAGACTCGACTTCCGTCGAGAGCGAACTGAGACGCAGTTGACGCGGCCGAGCCCCGGTCGGGAGGAGTCTACCCGCGCTAGAAAGAGCTGCTCGGAGCTAACTGCAGGCGCTCACACGAGAGGACGGCCTGAAGAGACGCGTGTATTTACTTTTACGAAACACGGGCAGTACAGGGTGTTTAGCACTTCATGTAACAAATATTGGATAAAACTGGACTGAGAATAGAGTAGAGTGCTGCGAAAATACGTTGTTTCGTACAAAAATGCCATTTGGGATTTAGTTGTGCCCGCCTGCAAATACTCTCACGTAAATACCCAACTTTTCCTTCATAGACCTATGTCTCCATTCACCGTATTTACGTGGAGGTATTTATAGAAAAACACTCGGCCACAGGGTTAAACTTTCCAATCCTACTTAAATTCCTCGGTTGTGGCTGAATTGCTGCAAAGTTCACTAAAATCACTTAATGAGACACACTGTGCGATCACATAGACAGAGACGATGAGTTCCTCTGTACAAAATACATAAAGGGGAAATCATGAACACAAACGGTGGGTACAGCTTTCATACAAGTACGCAACCACTAGAAATATTTTATCTCTTTTATTTTTTATGCAATGTTAACGACGTTTGATTGTGCTCATTGATGGTTTCGATATAATGGCCGCGTCAATTGCAATGGACATCACCTAGTTAGTGAGGTTATTAATTGGTTAGTTTAACCACCGCGTAAAATCGAGCCCGCATGAATGAAGCTGCAACCTATCAGGAGGAATAGTGCATGCGATCGTTAGGAAGAAGAAATCGCCCCTCAACTTTTTTTCTTGTCTACAAAAATTACCGAATCTAACAAAATATTTAGAGATTCACCGCTTACGGAAAAGCACCAAAATGCTATAAGACACTCCATTAGGATTTATCACATCTGGTGAAGAAGTTACCCCAGAATTTACGGAAATGTTCGGGTGCGAAAGAAACATTTACACAAACGGTGGGTACAGCTTTCGTACAAGTACGTAACCACTAGGAACATTTTATCTCTTTTATTTATTTTTTTTATGCAATGTTAACTACGTTTGATTGTGCTCGTTGATGGTTTCGATATAATGGCCGTGTCAATTGCAATTGACATTATCACTTGGTCACTGAGGTTATTAAAACGTGTGATGTTACCAAGCGTTAGATTTTGTAACAGACGTTACCGTGCACTTAATCCAACACAAATTTAGTGACGCTTCTCCGTTACATATCCCGCGTAACATCTCCGGCGTTACATTTTCGAGTTTATGTAGCAAAGTAAAGACATAAAATGTCAAAACCAGCTCAATAGGTTTAGCCGTTTTCCCCGCAAATCGAACTACAGAAACACACACACGGACACGAAATTAGGTTTTTGACATTTTGTCTTTACTTTGCCGCTCGGTTTTACGCGGTGATTAAACTGTTTCCACCAGTAAACAGGGCGTATAACTAAGGTTCAGACTAAGGACCGTTAAACTAGTAGTCATGGAGCATTATATTGCCCTGATATGTTTCACCTGGCCTGAGAAGAACACAGTGCCTGCGATCCTCACTTAGATTATTGTAAATAACATTTACACTATATCGGGTTATGATGTTTTAAAACGTGTATGTGGGTTCCAAATTGTTTCTCAGCTAGTGTGTGTACATCATCCCAAGATCGTGGTGGTCGTGTGGTTCTCTATTCGTGGGCGATATTGCCTTCGGACGAATGTTGGATAAGATTAGGTCTTCGTGGCCTATCAAAGAGAAATTGAGATTGTTGTAGGAAATACCAAGCACTTCTGCTACAGTTGGGACGGAGGACACTGTTCGGTAGTTTGCTCCGTGTTAATTTGGACGCACAGCCTATGATTAGATGGCAGTATTGTTGGATTGGTGTAATTATAGTAAAATACAACATAGTAGTCGTTTTGACAGTGTTGAGAAGTACTTCTGCTTGAGACGAAGTCTACTTTTTATTACTTTCCGCTAAGTATAGTTGGGTTTTCATCAGATCATTACGTATTGAGGCCTACTAAATCTAAAAAACCTAATTTCGTGTCCGTGTGTGTGTTTCTGTAGTTCAAAGTTCAGTCTACAAAAATTGCCGAATCTAACAAAAAAACCAGCTTAATAGGTTTAGCCGTTTTCCCGCAAATCGAAGGTGAAACATACCACGGCACCATAGTGCTCCATGACTACTAGCCAAACGATCGCATGCACTATTCCTCCTGATAGGTAGCAGCTTCATTCATGCGGGCTCGATTTTACGCGGTGGTTAAACTGTTTTCACCAGTGAACAGCGCGTATAACTAAGGTCACGACTAAGGACCTCGATTGGTCGCTCCCTTTAGGCTAGTAGTCATGGAGCACTACGGTTCCCTGGTATGTTTCACGTTCGGTTTGCGGGAAAACGGCTAAACCTATTGAGCTGGTTTTTTTATAGATTCGGTAATTTTTGTAGACGCGAAAAAAAGTTGAGGGGCGATTTCGGTCGATTGGAAGGGGGAGGGGGGCAAAAAGGTATCAAAAACTAGTGTTTTTCGCATTTTTGTCAAAACGGCATTAACACAATTTTGATAAAACTTTCAACTTATGCTTATGCTATCTAGTACAAAACTATTTTTGACATTTCGTGTCTTTACTATGCTACATAAACCCGAAGATGTAACGCGGGATATGTAACGGAGAAGCGTCACTAAATTTGTGTTGGGTTAAGTGCACGGTAACGTCTGTTACAAAATCTAACGCTTGGTAACATCACACGTTTTAATAACCTCAGTGACTAAGTGATGATGTCAATTGCAATTGACACGGCCATTATATCGAAACCATCAACGAGCACAATCAAACGTAGTTAACATTGCATAAAAAAAAATAAATAAAAGAGATAAAATGTTCCTAGTGGTTACGTACTTGTACGAAAGCTGTACCCACCGTTTGTGTAAATGTTTCTTTCGCACCCGAACATTTCCGTAAATTCTGGGGTAACTTCTTCACCAGATGTGATAAATCCTAATGGAGTGTCCTATAGCATTTTGGTGCTTTTCCGTAAGCGGTGAATCTCTAAATATTTTGTTAGATTCGGTAATTTTTGTAGACACGAAAAAAAGTTGAGGGGCGATTTCTTCTTCCTAACGATCGCATGCACTATTCCTCCTGATAGGTTGCAGCTTCATTCATGCGGGCTCGATTTTACGCGGTGGTTAAACTAACCAATTAATAACCTCAGTGACTAAGTGATGATGTCAATTGCAATTGACGCGGCCATTATATCGAAACCATCAATGAGCACAATCAAACGTAGTTATCATTGCATAAAAAATAAAATAGATAAAATGTTCCTAGTGGTTGCGTACTTGTATGAATGCTGTACCCACCGTTTGTGTTCATGATTTCCCCTTTATGTATTTTGTACAGAGGAACTCATCGTCTCTGTCTATGTGATCGCACAGTGTGTCTCATTAAGTGATTTTAGTGAACTTTGCAGCAATTCAGCCACAACCGAGGAATTTAAGTAGGATTGGAAAGTTTAACCCTGTGGCCGAGTGTTTTTCTATAAATACCTCCACGTAAATACGGTGAATGGAGACATAGGTCTATGAAGGAAAAGTTGGGTATTTACGTGAGAGTATTTGCAGGCGGGCACAACTAAATCCCAAATGGCATTTTTGTACGAAACAACGTATTTTCGCAGCACTCTACTCTATTCTCAGTCCAGTTTTATTCAATATTTGTTACATGAAGTGCTAAACACCCTGTACTGCCTGTGTTTCGTAAAAGTAAATACACACGTCTCTTCAGGCCGTCCTCTCATGTGAGCGCCTGCAGTTAGCTCCGAGCAGCTCTTTCTAGCGCGGGTAGACTCCTCCCGACCGGGGCTCGGCCGCGTCAACTGCGTCTCAGTTCGCTCTCGACGGAAGTCGAGTCTCCGGGAGGTTTCACCAAACGCTCGCAACTGTCGTTCAAAACAATCATCAATGATCACTGATCTAAGATTTACTATGTCATATAACGGGTTTCACCAACGTGGTTTACGATTAAAACATAATAACAAACCGCGAATTCTTCAAAACGGAGCCGTAGCGGTTTAAAGTTGACTCGGTGCGTTGCGGTTACAGCTCGCCAAACAAACACCATTTTGCAGACGGGCCACTGCCTGTAACGTAATACGACTTTTATAACTACTGCTTTCCATTTGATCTTATATTGTTTCGCCAGTTTCGCTTACTTGAAACGCACGAAAGGCGTTACGGAGTTCATTTCGGCAGTTCGAAGAAACGAGAAGGTTATGATTGTATTTGGGCGGTCCCCAATAAAATGATTCTGGTGCAGTGTTGTGTCGCCTGAGCATTCAAAAACACACTGAATTGGTTACAGGACCAATTAAACGGTTTCTGTTGATAGACAAATTTCGTCCAGCATAAACTGCTCCGTTCTTCGTTGGGTCTGCTTTCGCCCTCGACAACAACCGAAATGCTTATTTTTGTAGAAGTAGGAACGGACATATTCAGATATTTTTATTGTTGTTCCTACTCCACAGTGAAACAAGAGTCTACCGTAAAAATAAATATCCGGTGCGAATCATCACAAAACTTTGTTTAGCCCCACGCGCATTCTGGATTTTGGCGATTATTCACTCTAGAAACTATTCAACTTTGTTTTTCATTTGGATTAACGACGTAGGAACTGGCGTTCCAGAATCTATTGAGTCGCTCCTACTCGTACCACAACCATTATTGAGTGACCATCAGTGTACGGGAGATGCGTGAGACTATAAACATACTTCTGGTTAATTATTCATTCTGAATAACGCGCTTATGTTTTCGGTCAGAAAATTGTTCCCCCTCCCCCTCTTCCTCAATTAAAGCGGTCTATAAAATCCGTGCTTTCGCACAAAAACCTCTACCGGCAATCCGATCAGACGATACTCATGGTTGTTATCGGAAAAACATGGTTAAAATTAACCAAAAACTAAATTCTGGCATTTTAATTGCATTCACGTCGTGTTTGGTATCGTTTCCCAGGTATTTTTCGTTTCTGAATCGAATAAGGTGGGTCGGACACCTGCAAGACTGCGTCCAGATTGACAGCAGTGAAATCACAGTAAGTAGTGTGTGAATTGCACTACTTGAAGGAATTCACGGGACAATTTATCGAAAGTTATCATTTCGTAGTTATTCGGAGATTTGCATACTGAAAATGCAATCAAAATCGTTGTAGATATTTTTGAGAAAAAGAAGATTTGGTGTTTTGATCACTATGATAACTATAGTCAGTTTTGATCCGATTTTGCTCGTGCCCTTATCTAATCGTTCCGTAGTAACTAAAGCTAAATATAGCATTTGAGCAGATGAGTCTCAGCCGGTTTCTTTCAATCGCCTCTCATGCACACAGAACATTTTAGCAAATAGTGTTTTTTTAAACTCAGAAGCCCTTGAAACGTACAAATCTGGAGAGTATTCAAAAAATTAAAAATGTCTTGCAAGTCAAGTCAACTAGGTCTATCAGACAAACTGGTTCTAGACAAATAGGTCACGTAGATTCGTTCATTCTGATAGTTTAATCATTTCAAACGACGTTGGAGAAACCCGATTTAATTAGTGAAGACTCCGATTTATCAACTAGATGTTGTTTGAAAAGTTTGGTGAAACCAGCGCGCGGTCGTGTTTCCTGTTCCGCGACAAACATTTCGTTTCTCGTGAAACTGATGTGAATCCGCGATTTGCCCAAATTACGTGCGGTGAATTTTCGTTCCGCGTTCCACCAGTTCGGAGACATGAGCGGCAAGATATTCCGGCGTTTTCGTTAAACCAACGTACTCCCGCTGGGAATGCTTCGTCAGTTTGAAGACTTCCGAGGTGAGTCCTTACACAACATGCTATTCTGGTGCGTGATCCTCACGTGTTATTGATCCCCGTTTATCTATCAAGTAGCCCAATGCGAACCCGATTTGATAGGGACTGCTGCCCTATGCTGCTTTGTCTTATCTAACAAAGAGGACGGAAACCGGGTGTTGGAGGATGGGCCCCCTAGTAGTGGATTGGAGGCTACAGGGCCTTCTGTCGCAGCTTACTAGGGTCCTTCCTAACCCCTGGGAGGTCAGCAAGCCTAATCTGTCCCACCCTGGGATGAGGAAAAACCGTAAGCACCATCAAAAGAAGTTTGACCCAGAATGGTACCACGGGAATGGACAGGTCGTTGCCTAGCACCGGTGCGTTAGGGGTTAGGGCAACGTCAGGGTCTGCCTCCGCAGGACAAGGAGGGTTGAACGGAGCAATCCAACTCCTACCCAGGGCAAGCTCTGACAATTCTGGAATATGCGCTTGCTCTGGTGACATCGTGGTGGTCGGGGGGTCGCTGGTGAGTAGAAATCCCATCCCCTTGTTTCGTTTCAAAACTGCAGGGTCTGTGGAGGTAGGGGCCACCAGGTCGGTACTCCCGCTGACATCCCTGAATGCAGAACGATAACTGTCTAAACTAACAATTCATTTCAACTGTGATGATGAGACTAGGCAGTGCTGTGCGGCCCGAGTCGCGGGGTCATCAGCGTGGGTTGGGTGGGCAAATGAGAAGACCGAGTACGTTACGTTGAGTTTGAGTAGCTGACAAATTTGGCCCTGGTGTGCCCTTCAGTTCGTGGGTGGCTCATGAAAAGAAATAATGCGATGCAAGCGTATAGCTGCCAGACGTGTATACGAAAGGAATCTGATTTGACTAAGTTGAATTTTTGTTTTCGTGAAATGAAGAAATATTTACTTTCCTCTCACGGAATGGGCATGGAAACTATTGTAGCAGTACGAATAAAAAAGTTGTTTCAGATCTTTGAGTCTTGAGGCCTACTGAATCGAAAATATCTGGCGTTAAGCAACGCACAACTTTCTTAGCTCCACGTCAATTCTATCCAAACGTAGTAATCCAGTCTATTTGTTACTAAATTCGTATGAACATGTAAAACAACATTACGCCCTACGTAAAAACTGGTAGCTCGTCAAGTCCCGGAATATATTGAGCTACTGCTACTTGTACCATGATCTTAAGAAACGCAGAATGTAGTAGCCCTTAAAGTTCCCGAATTTATCGCCCTGCCGTTCATTATGTTGCGACCTCCTTCGAAGATTCTCCGTATCGATAAGCAATGAGGCTGCCATTATTCTGGGGAGGTTCCTGTTCACAGTTGTGGAATTAGAGAAGAAAATACAGAGAACAAAATTATTCGTCAAAACGACGTTAGTTTGAATAGTTTGGAATTTTTATGGTTTCTCTGGAGTACGTAATTACCATTATCAAACTTTTACTGTCTAGGTTGTTTATTCTACTATCATCCTGACTTTTTCTAAACAAAAGTATCTGTTGTGCGGAGTTTGTGAAAAAAAATTGAAAAAAGCACTAAATAAATATTCGAAAAATCTAACAGATACATGCAGAAGTAATTACAAAGAACACAATGTGGGTACAGGTTATCAATATACACTCTGTAAGATTGATCAAATCTGGCGTAGCAGTTGTTACTCCAGAATTTGCGAAAATGTGTCGAAAAAACATGATTTTCGACACATTTTGATTTTTATCTCTGTTGAATGGATTGTCACAGGAACATCCATTTAGAACTATTTAGGTATTAACTATTCGAAAACATCCTGCGATTTTTGTGAAAATCGTTGCAGCCGTTTTGAGAAAAAGCGTAAAAAACTCCAGTGTTCTGGCTCAACCCATTTTCTTGAAAGACGTTCACGGATGATGGGGAAGAAATCATACGTGTCACGACCCTTTTACAAGGATTCCCTTCTCGCTTTCCATTTCTCTAACGCCCATTCGTCGGTAGCGGCAAGATTTCGTTCTGTGGTGAGACCTGCACAGAGTTCAGCGGGGGAAGCGCCCGTTTCACTCGCCACTTGTCTACCATGCACTCAACGGCCTAGTCAACTGATGACTGACCAGTGATCACCTGTAGTGCTTCTGTTGATACAGTCTTGTAGGCCTTGGTGATCCACAGGAGCGCAGCCCTCTGGGATTGGGCCAATACTCTCTTTTGATTTGACTGTTAGTTAGGGCTACCCTAGACCCCGTGTTGCCAGTCACGCCTAGATATATGACCTCATACATGAGGATAGTGTCATGGTAACACACACCTCAAGTGACCTTAGTAATTGCACACGGACCAGGGGTAAAAATAAGTTTTTTTAGATTCAGTAGGCCTCAAAACATTTTTTTTCTCACTATTACAATACTGTTACGTCACGTTTTGGTTTATTATTCATTCTGAATAATAACCCTTTGTTCTTGGTCACGAAAATTTTTTTACAACCCCCCCTCAAAATTTGATGCTTTACGTTTCAAGACATGGAGATTCCAAATTTGCAATGTCCGTCCGCCGTCCCCCGTCCGGGCTGTTTTGTGCCTTTAACGTGGTCTAAAACATTCGCTCTTTCGCACAAAAATCCCATTTGGTATCTACTTGTGCCCTCCATCTTGGCAATCCGATCGGACGAAGCCCATGGTTGTTATGGGCAAAAAATGGTTAAAACAATTAACGAAACGCAGTATTACGTGGGAACTACAGCAGAAGTCAACGTTTCGTCGTTAGTACTCCCTCCCTCCCTCCCACCCGTCATATCAAACTCAATCGGGCGGGTGATTGAGTCTCGACTCGCAACGCCCTCTTGACTCGCAATGGGTTTGCTGGAAGCCCCCGTCCCAATTTCCCCGACTCTTTTTGCCCGACGGGGCAAAATCGTCAGATGTTTACGGGTGCCTGGCGCAAGGGGGAATATTTAGATTCCGTAGTTCCATTGTAGCCAGGTCATGTTTCATATGGTTTACTAGTATTCGATGCTGAATTGAATGGGATGGGTCTCGGAGCAGTAATACTAGGTCAAGCTGTTCATGAGAATAATAAACCATTGTGTAATAATTTGCAGGGTTTTTTATGGTTTACTCGTTACTGGTAATTGTTTAGTTTGTTATTTTTTGAGTTTAGACGTGAAAATGAGGTTATGGGAGATTTTTGAGGTAGATGGGAAAAGAGCGAAAATGTATGCACAAAGAAGAGGTGACTTACACAGGATGTGAGTTCAGTATATAAGCGCGAACAAGTAGGGCTCTGAAGACGTTAAACTGGTCGTACTGGAAAGGAAGGAGAAGTCCGAGTTAGAAGCCAATGAAAGGTGAAACAAGTGTCCGTTGGGAGAATTGGAGACGACCGTATTGCGAAGGATGGTAGAAGACAAGTATTGTGGAACAGAGACGACCGACTTCGGCGATACTTCTTAGCAGAATGATTTTGGGAAAAGCTATCAGTTGTGGAGAGGAATCTGAAAAAAGAGGAGAGGGAAAAGGTGGGCAAACCAAACGTTGGAAATAACCGCGGAGGTGGGATTTCCATAGGTACGAAGACCTCTGGAGAAACAATGGCCTTGCCAATTCCGAGGTCAAAAACCTGGACTGCTTTGGAGCTTCGCATCGAACAGTTATTAAATAATCAATACCTACATATTGTTCACACTAAATGTTCCCCTGACAATCCCTTGAACAGAGGTAAAAATGAAAACGTGTCGTGATTATAGGACCTTTTCAATACCTTCCACAGTAACTGCTTCACTCCATTCAAACTCACTGATCGTCTTTAAGCAACCTATGCCCACATTTTGTATATCTTGATTATTTCTGTATCTATGTGTTGAACGGAGGTGTAAGCCATGATACCCTAGAAAACGAGATTTCACGAATTATAATTTATCGATTTTGCAGTTTTATCAGGAACGGCCGTAACGATTTCGCTCAAACTTACAGAGTGCTTTCACCAAACTAGTACCTACATTTTGTTTCTCCATAAATGTTACTGTAGAAATGTCTTGAACGAAAATATGTAGCAGGTTGTCGAGTGTACCGGTGGTGTGGAAAGTTGTGTATTGCCACGCGCCAGATATGTTTGATGGTTGCAGTGATTTGGGATTGCCATGCGAGTTTCCTGACCAGCAATGTACCACTTATCATAACCTGAGGCAAGGGAAATGCGGCTTGACACGTTTTAGTGTCGAGGGTTCATAGGATGTCACCAGTTTTGGCAACGCGTGAACGTTTGCAAGAAGTCTAACCTCCTTAGAACAGTTCTTCTCCCCTACTTAGCCTTGTTAAATTAATTTTGGTGGAATTTACTTCCCAACACATGAGTGTGTAAAAACCAGTGTTGTAGTTTCCCAGCAGATAATTCAGATAATGTTATTAGTCCATATCGATTGGTAACTTTGGTCAATTACCTATTGTAATGGCTTGGCTTTAAAGCTCCCTAATTGACTTCAGTATACTTGTCAGTATACACTTGTCGATATTCCCTACCTTTTGCTCCTCATTCTTCTCACACCTCACAATTTATGGTAACTACAGAATTTAGAAAAATCACGAAGAATTGGAAATTCTCAGTGAGATCAAAGGTGATCGAATAGCTTTTTAGATGGAAGGACGAGGAATTATCATTTCAATTCGTTCCATTCACCATTCTCATCAAATCTTCATTTGAAGCAGCAGCTTCGTCTGTGGAAAACTTCAACTGTGAAGCCACTCACTTGATTGGACGTTTGGAATCTCATCTACAAGGCTGTTCGGGGCAATAACCTTCTTTAACACGCGCAATCATTTTCTTCGCCATGTTTAGTGTACATTGTGCGATTGAAAACTTCATCACAGCCCGACGAAATTTCCCGAGAGCCTGACATTTTCCCCTCTAAATTTTTCAGCGCCCGTCCTCTACTTCCGTCGCCTATTCTTCCACAGAATTTTTTCGTCCTCCTGGGGGGGATGGAGGAAATGTCTCATCTCTTGAAGCCACTAGGTACCCGAGTTTAATATAAACCCTTCATCCCCGTTTCAAAATACCTCATCCCTGAACTTCATAAAGTTTTCGTGAATATTCATTTTTCCTTCTTTCCTCTCAAACGTCAAATTAAACGTTCCTTTCATCGCTTTATTTTCTTTGCCCTTTTCATTTTCCTCGTGGACTCAATTCACTGAGAAGATATTAGCAGAAGATCCCCCCGCCTCCACATCACCTCCCGGGTCTTCATGAAATATCGATATCCTTATCATCGTCTAATAGCTTCCTTTTCCTCCTATTCAAATTCACATGGAAACCAAATTAGATCTTTTGTTGTCCGAGAAAAGGCTGTAATCAGGTATTATTCGTTCTTTATTCAACGTTTTTTTTCCTTCACTCGAAGTTTTTGTTCTGTTTTGAGAATATTTCAGCTGCCCTCATTAGGAGTCAGATTTAAACTGCTTCAGACTATTGATCATAAAGATGTAAACGAACCTTTGGCTAACATCTGCACGTTTGGACGGTTATCAATCAACCATAGTGTAAAACTTTCATCCGTGAGAAAATGATGGGAGTGACACAGTGAATATCAATTGGGGTGAAACAAAGAATATGGACCGACCGCTTGATAACGCTACGACTGCATGTATCGATATCAACCCGTTAGTTATCTCATATTTATTTCATATACCCATTCTTATTTTTATTGAATTAACTCCTTTTCATAGTCTTTGTACATTTAAAATAATTATATAACGGGGTATTACATAATGAACATTAAATAATTGGCATAATCGTACGGCTGTCGTTATTTCTAACTTCAAACATGGCGAGTCAAGCTACGATGTCGGGCATATCGATTACCTGACCTCGGTTGTGATATATCGATATATTGCCTTATCAGAGGGAGCGGTCCATATTCTTTGCTTTTACCATCAATTATTTCAACGTTAACGGAGTTCAGTGCAGTTTTTATCATGGACCTAGCTCACCTGATTTGCGTTCTCTAAAAAACCCCCGAATAGTAGTCCAAAGAGTTCCCTATACGGACCAGTTTGATAATGGTCACAAAATTATCGAGAGCACCTTAGGACTTCCGGAATTGAAACCAATGCCGTTCTGTTGACTAACTTCTCCTGTAATTTCAGAACTGTGGATACAAATCTCCTCAAAAAATTCATTTGGCAGTCTCATCAACTGACCACGCCTACTATACGTTGGTTTTCCAATAAACGTCGTGCAATAAGTAACAGCAACCCGGAAATTCTGGTACATTAGGCGCTACCACTTTTTGTGTAGGTTGGATCAGTATGTGAAGTGGTACAAATCGCTGAACGTATATGAGTTTTGTGATGCGTCGCGCGTTTTTACTTTCCGCTACCCGAAGGGAAGGAAAGTATAGTAATCGGCCCAAAAAAAAATTTGGGTTTTCTTCAGATCTTTACGTTTTGAGGCCTACTGAGTCTAAAAAACCTAATTTCGGCGCGTGGTCCGCGTGTGTGTGTCTGTAGTTCGATTTGCGGGAGAACGGCAGATTCAATTGAGCTGGTTCTTCTTTGTTTTGTTCGATATTTTTTTTAGACACCAATACAAGGTCATGGGCGATTTCGGCCTTAGTGAATGGGGGTGGGGGACGAAAATGTACCAAAAACTAGGGTTTTTCGCATTTTTCTCGAAAACGGCTCTAACGATTTTGATTAAACTTTCGAATTATGTTTTCCCAGTCAATACCTAACTTTTTTACTTTTTTTCTCCTTACATATCTCCATGAAAATACGGTGAACGGAGATAAAGGCCTATGAAGCAAAAATAGGTTTTTTACGCTTTTTGGCAAAACGGCTTCAACGATTATCGCCAAACTCACAGGGTGTTCTCAAATAGTTAATACCTACACATTGTTCTCAATAAATGTTCCTCTGAAAGTCCATTGAGCAGAGATAAAAATGAAAATGTGCCGAAAATAACGTTTTTTTCGAACATTTCCGTAAATTCTGGAGTGACTGCTTCACCAAATTCGATCAATCGTTCAGAGTGTCTTTTAGTCACCCATACCCACATTTCGGCTTCCATAATTATTTCTGTATATATATATTGAACGGAGATATAAGCCAAGTTAACTCAGAAAAGGAGATTCGTCGAATATTAATTGATCGGTATTCTAATTTTCTCAGAAACGGCTCTAACGATTTCGATCAAACTTATGAAGAACTCTCAACTAACTAGTACCAACAATTTGTTCTCCATAAATGTTCCAGTAAAAGTCCGTTGAACGAAGATATAGCGCCCGCAAATGTAGGTGGTGTTCGAAATTACGGGGGTGGCGGAAAGTTGTGTGTTGCTGAGTACCAGATATTTTTCCTAAATTTCCTGACGTTTTTGACGTGCCTGAGGATACATTCTACTCCAATTTTCCTCACGAGCTTTCCCTTAGCCTCTGAAGGTTTTAACCCACTTTTCCGTTTTTGGTGGTATTTCTCAACATCATTCCCTTGGAGCTTCACAGAGACCTAGCAGCAATTTACCACGTTATTCTTCGTCAATATTTTAACCATCCGTTGAACGGAAACAAACGAAGATGCATTCAAGATGAGATTTCCCAATCATTAGTCGAGAGTTTTTCGAATTGTCACGAATATGTCACAAACAGGTAGCTAATACCAACCTTTCGTTCTCCATAATTTTCAATGGTAGAAAGGCAACAGCATTCAATAGGTAACCACATCTGAAAGCAAAGCGGTCGAATGAACTAAACACCAAAATAAGGTAGGGAGGAATCACGCCTCTCATGCCCTTATATCACGAGCTGGGTAAACTATCGTATTATATCGTCCTCTTGAATTTACAACGCCCTTCAGTTGCCAACGATTATCTGCTTATAAAAGGGGAAATCTTTCCAAAGGCGGAAGAAGATTAGGTTTGGAAGGAGGTGCGAGAATAAGGGAATAGTGGAGGGTGATTCAATAAAGGGCGTTATAGCTCTCAGAAAGTACTTTAATATTCCCAGCTTACCCGCTAACGCTTTCCAACTTCACGCATAAATTGATATCCAAACAACACCTGAATTTGTGGTTGGAGGTAAGCGCGAGTTACGAAATTCGAGTTTAGCTCGTGAACGGTTTTAATATGGTAACTGGTGATGTGAACTCGAGCCCCGTTTTTCAATTAAATGTAACCAAGCCCCCGGAACCAATATGCTCGAAAAGAAATTTTGTGTTTTGATCACTGTGATGATTGTAGTACTTTTGAACAGATTGGGCTACAACCCTTATTTGTCTTTCCATATTGACCTGCAGGCTTGACCCTCATTAGTCCGAAAAACGCTATTAGGGAAAATGGCACGTGTGCAGAATACCGCTGCCGTATTTCCTGCCTGTTCGTATGAGCCCAGACCGGATGGGCCCTGTGACAACCTCACCTATACGAGGTCCTCGCAGGATTACATCCAACACATGTATTATGTCCCATGGTTGTTTCCTTGCTGGCACCTGCTAAGTACGTCGTAGCAGTTCTGATTGACATCAGGGGAGCGTTGACGTCTTTGGTGGCCAGCGCACCATAATGAGCTTAAACGTAGGGGAATCTCCTGAAAACTGTACTTGCTCGTCAGAAGTGACCTGACAGACAGAACTGCTACGATTGAATGCAGGCATGTCTCTGTCCGGATAAAGATTGAGAAGGGGTGCCGACAGGGCTCGGTCCTTAAACCAGCACTCTGGAATTCCTTCTTCGAAGGTCTTCTCGGGAGACTCATGGAAACTGACTGTACGCCTATGTGGATGACTTGACTGTATTGATCTTACCAGAGTCAGTCCGCCAAATCGAAGAAAAAACCCCTCATGTGCTCCACGCAATAACCCAATAGTGGAGCATGTCAAGATGCGGGTGGCTGAGGAAAAAACCCAGCTAATCCTCTTTAAGGAAAAGCGAATAACCAACCCTCACTGCGCTTTGACGGCCACAGGCTCCTCCTTAAAGGAACTACCATAGCAAGGTTTGCCTCACAGCGTGCAATTACTAAAGCCACTTGGGTTGTATAAGGCCATGTATCTAGGAGTGATTGGCTATTGCCGGTATCAACGAATGGGCGTTAGAGAAATGACAAGCAAATCCTCGTATAAGGGTAGTGACACGTATGAGATCTTCCCCAACATCCGTGAGCGACGGTTGTTGGGAGGGCAAACGAACTCAGCAGCATTGACTGCTACAAAGCAAGCCTTTAACCATTTTGCAGAGTTCGCGAAGAAGGTGATGGCTAAGAAACGTGGTCACAGAAAATCAGTCCTTTTGAAACTTGCCACCCAAGTAAGTAGTTAGGTGGGAAAAGAGATAAAGAACTCCTCCCAGATTGTTTCCACCGTATATTTTAGCAAATGGAACTTACTCAAAGCCGCAGTCATCTCTAAACACAACCAGGAGCAGCGATATCAAACTGTTTACCTCGTTATCAATTGCCGTCCTTATCGTTTTCATTATTACCGTAGTGGTTGTTGTTGTTACCTTCCTATTTATTTCTTCCCGTTTTTACGATCGTTCCCCGACCTCGTGTTACCGTGCCCTCCGCAGTCTTTCAATTCCCAATCCCAGTTCGTTTAAATCTTTTAGGTTCCTACGGTGGCACTGTCATCATCGCGACATCTAAAAGACTGGTTTGAACATTCATTCTCTCACCATTTGTCTTTAACCAGCGATTTGTTTGTGTTGTGCCTGGATCAGAGAGACTATATCGAGAAAACTCATATTTTGACGTATTTATATCTCACTTTTCATTATAAACGTCTATTTACGCATCAACCCATCACCAAGAAGCTGGTATTTATTTCCAAAGCGTGCCATATCCTGAACGTACACAGGTGTTTGTGTTACCTACCGCAAATCCAACAATTGTAAGAGTAAGAGTAACGTATAATTCAAAATAAAAAATAAACAATCAAACAATCACAATTCTTCTTCCTTTGAATACTATTGCCCATCGGTAGGCAGAGCCTGTATTGTTGGGCAAGAGTCGCTGAACGTTGATATGTAGGACTTACTTAAGTAATTTATAGTAGTTGTAATTTACAATTTATAGTAGTAGTATGTAGGGACCAGCATTATAACTTCTCCTGCGAATGACATGGTCGGTATGACAAAATAATGAAATTGATAAGGAATATTATTATTTGCCGAAGCTGCACCAGGTATCACTGAGTGTACACACTTCTAAAAAAACTCAAAATAACCTCAGGACCACTCACGATCAGCCAAGACAAAATTTTCTTCTTATACAAGCAACGTTTATATTTCGATGGATCTCTCATTTCTGGTGGTAATTGTTTGTGGAGTAAATTCATCATGTAGAGCGTACTCCGCGTTGTCAATGAAATACGGAGTTTGGGGTTGACTACGTTGCCAAGTACTTGAAATCTGGTTTCATATCCATGGGGCTGCGGGACGATTAGATGCGGATGTTTGTGGTAGAGAAGAAGAATGTTTTTTGCAAGGAGTTGCTTAATGCTCAATACTTGCGCTGAGTCGAAACGCTGTTGGGTGGGGAAATGGCGGGTTTTGTGGTGAATAATTTTGAGGATCGATCGCTGTAGAACATTCAGTTTCTCCAGGTATGCCTCCAGTGCGCCGCCCCATACAATGATGCCATATTGGAGAATCGACTGAACGAGAGCCAGGTAAATAAGTTTAAGAGACCGAATGTCCATCACACCGCGAATCCGAAAGAATATCCTTGTGAATTTTCTAAGTTTGTTGTAGAGGAAGTCAGTGTGCGGTTTCCAGCTCAACTATTCACCCATGATGATACCCAGGTATTTGTGCTGGCTCACTCGTTCTATAGGCATACACAAGCAGGACCCATTGCATCTCTGCCCGTCGTCATGGATAGTGATTCTCATTCCCGAGAGAGATTCCTTACTTTTTTTGCTGGACACAACCATGTACTGCGTTTTGCTTGTGTTAAGGGTTAGCATGTTGTCGGTGTACCATTCAATAATTTGATTTAAGACGCACTCCGCTCGCTCAAACAACTCACTCCACTCTGACCCCGACACAAGAACGACCGCATCATCCGCAAAGAGATAGACACTCGCAGGTATCTTCAACTTCAGAACCTGGTCGACCTGGAGCAAAAAGAGTAGGGGGCCCAAGGTGGAACCCTGGATCATGCCATAATTAATGGCGCTGCTTGAACTGCTGTCCCCATCCACTGCCACCACTTGTCTTCTGTCTGAAAGGAAACTGACAAACCAATTGAGCGCGACTGCCTCTACCCCAACTTTGCGCAGATTTCCGATCAGCATTTCCCGGTCGATGGAATCAAACGCTTTTGCCAGGTCCAAGAATGCAACTATGGCATTTTTACCGTTCGCTCTTACCCCATGTAGCTCAGCTAACGGTACTCATGTGGATGTTTTAGGATTCTAGTTAATCTATACGCTACACAGATGGTACAGGATTCCTCAGGTGGTCACCTCTTTGCAGTCAAACACGGGCAACAGCTTTATACCGGGACCGGGGCTAACGACCAAATACCTGCCAAATCCACAGTACCGTTTCAGTGGATGCTGAGCGAATGGCCAGGCTCTTGTGATCATAGCAACTTCAATGCTCGGCTCCACTTCTTTTCTTTGAAAGACTCCCCATCTTGCACGTCAATATTTTTACTCCAAACTTCTATCCCCTTCAAAGTACTCCCCATTAGACTGGATGCACTTGTCCAGCCGTTTCTGCCACTGTTCAAAACAATTTTTAAATTCACTCACATTGATGCTCTTCAATCCCTCCAGCGATTTTTTTTTACCTCTTCCACAGTCCCAAAACGTTTTCCTTTCAGGTCCCTTTTCAGTCTGGGGAACAGAAAAAAGTCACACGGAGCCAGGTCGGGTGAATAGGGAGGGTGGACGATCGGGGTCATGCCATTTCTGGTCAAAAATTGCTTCACAGAGAGGGCAGTGTGAGCTGGTGCATTGTCGTGGTGAAAGAACCAGTCGCCACTGCGCCAAAGATCCGCTCTTTTTTTTCTGATGCTCTCCCTCAACCTCTTCAAAACTGCCAAGTAAAAATGTTGGTTGACAGTTTGACCAGGAGGAACAAACTCTGTGTGCACCACACCTCTGACATCAAAAAAACAAATGAGCATCGTCTTGATGTTTGATTTCACTTGACGCGCTTTTTTTGGACGAGGTGACAAAGGGGTCTTCCATTGGCTTGATTGCTGCTTGGTTTCGGGATCATACCCATAACACCACGATTCGTCACCTGTGATGACCTTGGAAATAAAATCGGGGTCCTCTTCAATCTGATTTTTCAGCTCATGGCAGGCTTCAAGACGGCGCGTGCGTTGATCGTCAGACAGCAGACGTGGAACCAGTTTGGCTGCAACTCTTGTCATGCCCAAATCCTCTGTCAAAATCCTCTGAACCGTACTCCATGACAAGGTAGTCATGTCAGACAGCTGATCAATTGTCCTACGACGATCTTCACGGATCAGAGTGTTGATTTTTTCAACATTGTCGTCAGTCCTTGCGGTTGAAGGGCGCCCTGGTCGAGGTTGGTCTTCAATTGACATTTCACCTTTTTTGAAACGGGAAAACCACTCAAAAACCCGAGCCCTACTCAAGGCATCATCCTTGTAGGCAATTTGAAGCATTTCAAGTGTTTCGACGGCTGATTTCCCAAGCAGAAAGCAAAACTTTACCGCCCCGCGTTGTTCTCGGGCGTCCGCCATCACGTTTTCGCCAAAAGGGAAAAACACGTTTCACTGTAAAAATCGCTACGGTCGAACTAGTGCACTCACAGCGGGCTACCTTCGCATACTGACTCAGGAATGGTTGCCCTACGATCCCCCACCCCAGACGCCCCTCTCTTTCAACTTCCAGCCCTGTGACAGAGGTAGTCTCGTTACTTTTGGGTCCCCCCAAACCCCCTCGTACGTAGCAAGCCTAAAACTGACTTGCGGAAGAAGGCATGGCAAAGAAACGAAGTCACAGTTCATCAGTCCCCTTGACACTTACCACCCAAGTAAATAGTTAAAGCACCTGGGCTGCCAGCCCACCTGGGAAACCAGATAAAGAACTCATCCCAGATGGTACGTGGGGGTCCCAGAGATCTCCACACACGGGAAACAGCCCTCCACCGGGAGACTGGCAAAATGACCTAACCTCCCGTACCTCCAATGGTTCGATGGATGCTGTAGGAATAGCCGGGCTCTTGCGTGACAGTGAAACCGTAACCTCCGTGACAGTCGACTGATACTACGAAAGTTGAGGAACAGTTATATTGATACCGAAACAAACCTGTGTCTGTAAATGCAATTGAGCAAAAACGGCCGAGCGAAATCAGCTCAAACTTGATATCTTGCCCGCATGTTACCATGTGAAAGAATATGAGTAAAATCCTTCCTAAACTAACTATAGGTATCATAGTGATCAAAACCCTGAATACTTTCTATTTATTTTCTATTTTATTTTTTATTTTATTTATTTTTTTATTTATTTGCTTTCTGCCACCGTGAACGGAGTAAATTGACATGGTTGTAGAAGTCATGAAAACCAGTGAATTCATGTCGAGCTTAGGAAATTGGTGTGATGCGGCGCACCTGATATTTTTTAGTTGATTATATCAATACAGTACCGTAAAGGAACGTAAAAATATTATGTCATTGGACACGATCAAAATTTAGATGGCGTTTGAAAACAGTTGGGAAATCCACTGTCTAGTTGAAAAATGCTAATTCGTATTAAAATCATTGTGCCATTGAGTAAAATGTGTCAGTAGTTTAGTTCAAAAATTGATTACAAAGTGATAAATTGGGGGGAACAAAATGCAACTGAGGATTGTGGAAACGTTCTACTAAAAATCGATCGATAACTCTGCTGCAGTCAGCCCTTATCTCGTGGACAGTGCCAATGGGAGGGGAACCTGTAGGTGGGATTGCGTCACGTCGTTGATCACAAAAGACCGTTCAAATCTTTCGATATAAGACGACCATTTATCCCTAACTTCAAATTTCGGTATATCATAGTCACACAAGGTTCAACCGACGAGTGAAAATTTAATAAAAACAACAATTCTCAGTTCGGTCGATTCGAGATGAACACAAAAAAGGTGTCAACGTGGACAAAAACCGTCGGCCGCAAAGGCGAAGCGATAAATTAGCAAATTGGGGGCGAGCAACGCTGACGCGGCAGAGAGCCGACCAGTTGCGATTCCGCCTCAGGGAAAATTCTAATTAATCCGAGACCTCCGAACCGAATTATCAATTTCGCACCTAAAAGTGCGATTATCACGTAAAAAGGGAAAAAGGAAGCACGCTCAATCGACTTAAAACGACTCACTTGATTTAAAATTGAAAGTTTGGTAAGAATGGAAATGGATGAGGGTCTATCTCAATCGTCTACTATCTATTTCCAAGAATACACATCAAATCCAGTTGAAAACGCAGCACTACGTGTTAATCATTGAAAAACAGATTTGTTGGTGGTTGAGTTGAAAAGGATGGAAATTTACTACGAATAGTTGAGATGTTGTGAAAAGCCCTTGAAAAACTGGAAAAGCTTGTGTGAAATATAGTCAACCGTTGGAAAATAAGAAACACTGCAAATTATTACACAGCGGTTTATTATTCTCATGAACCGCTTGACCTAGAATTACTGCAACAAGACCCATCCCACTCGATTCACCGTCGAAAAATACTAGTAAACCATACGAAACACACTACAATGACTACAATGAAAACTTGACTACAATGGAACTATTTAGGGGGGGGGGGATTAATATTGAATTGATATCGCACTAGGAGAGTCGGGGAGTTAGTATGATATTAAGCCGAATGCAATTGGAACAGAGTTTTATTCTCAATTGCATTGGGAAAATTTTTACCACCACAGACAGAGAACTGAGTGGTGGCTCCAAACGCGAGCCTGGGTGGCACAATGACGAGGGAACCGGCTCGGTTAGAACTGTATAAACAGTCACCTCACAATGTCACGTACACATCTTGGGATGTGTGGATCGTACGTCTTCGTCCCATGCAGCTGCGACATCCATGGTTCAGAGAATCTCTTGGCGAAAGGCGATTCTCTGAGTACGGTGAGTCGGAATTTCCCTCCTGCTGCCCGCAGGTGTTCCAGAAGGGGTATTGCAGAGCGAAGATGCTGCGTCTACCCTGCAGTGGTTACTTGCACTTTTGGGATCAAGTGCGGCGTCCTGGCTCATGGGGTGTGGCAGGGTGTGATGCCTGTGTTGACAGCATTCACACGTGTACGTGGAGTGGCAGCTCTTGAGCGTGTGTGAGGCTGCCAGACAATTCGTACACAGATTGTGCACTTCCACGCAGGTTCTTCGAGCCTCCTGGCTGGAGTTGAGGAAACGTGGGCACTTTTTCACCCCACGATGTTTGCTGCAGATAGGGCAGGGATGTGGTGGCTCTGGCATTTTGAAGGCGCGTGGTTTCCCTGGACTCGTTGTTTGATAGGTCATTCCGGGACAGACATCCGGGGAAACATCGATGTTGTTCATGATGGGATTCGTTGTGAAATGAACGGTCCGTAGGTTTCCACTGACTAGTAGGTCTGCTGCGTAGCTAGCTAAGCATTGACCTTTCTATGTAGATGTGCGCGAGATGCTGGTAGATCAGAAGCCCCTTTACATCTGTCCTGCTTTTCTCGAAGCAGCCGTCATCGATTGAAAACAAAGCTGTGTTCAACTGTTCGTCAAGAACTGACAACGTTCGAACATAATGATGGACGAGAGAGTAGGTCACAGCAGTAGGGCAGAAAAGTTGAAGGTGGGGGATCAAAAATTCCCATCCCATTAGAAGAACCTTCAAGTTTTACTGCGTAGCCAACACCTAACGTAGGGGAAGCTTGACCACTAGTTGGGTGCCAATGTTACGGGGGAGATTAGTGTTGAAAGCGATATCGCACTAAGAGAATTGGGGAGTTAGTATGATATCAACCGAATGCAATTGGAACAGAGTTTTATTATCAATTACATTCGGGGAAGTTTTACCACCACAAAATGGGAACTGGGTGGGAGCGAACGCGAGCGCAGACGGCACAGTGACGAGGGCACTGGCTCGCTTACAACTGGTGGCAGCGAAGTCTCGAGCGAATCGAGGCATTTGAGGTGCCCAGTTAGCATAAATGCCCCAGACGAGCCTCCGCTGAATCGAAGGGTTTGGTTCGTCCCGTTACAATCTGTTATGGGGATAAGTGATACCCCTTGTTGTAGATGAGGAAACCTTGTGCCGACATTTCATAGTGAGCGACTTTTGCTCTGTGGGAGGTACCTGGCTCACTGACACCACCGGACTTCAGGCCGCGACATTTATCCCGAAAAGTAGGCGGAGTTCAATCGTTTTGATGAGGTAAACAGCTCAGTCAGCATGACAGGTCAAATTTAGTCTCTGACCATATTGGTAGGTTCAAAAAAGCTGTTGTCTTCAGGCACTTAAATAGAGTTATAAAAACTCTGAGAGATGCGCAGACGAAGTTGAAATTAGACATAAGATTAAATAGTATTGATATCAGGTGGCCAGAAGTCGTTATCATCTACATATGTCCATTGCAGAACCTCCAGAACGCTGTGGACTGTGAAAATTACGACGAGAAATTTATTTTTTTTTAATTGCTTCTGCAAAGACTGGTATCTATATTATATTTGGTGTCATAACTTCCAGTTAGTGAAAATCAACGAAAACGTAGGGGAAAAAGGTTTGTTATACAATTCTGGAGTTGATAAAAAAGGTTTATAAACGTCCTTCCACCAGGAGAGTGCAATCGGAAGATGCTTCTTCAGGTGTGACGAGCGTTGAATACGTCACAATTCTACCATACCTTGTTCCTGTCCGGGAGCTTCAACATTTGTTGGTAAACGCCCTCATCAACGTGGGACTGCTGAAGCCTTCGTTTATTTTCTTTTCATGCAAGACGTTATTCGCTGCCATCAATTTCGAGCGAGTCAATTTTTTGGAATACCCTAGTCCTATTGCTGTCTTGATTGTATTGTGTTCCACCTGAAGGACTTAAGGAGGCCCTTAAGAACCACGAAGTGATATCAACCATCGTATGGGGGCTGCCAACATGTGCTCGCAAGAAATTCAAAAGTGCGCTGTCCGAGTGGACTTTGAGAAAATGTGTTGGTATCAGGCTCTTTCATAACAGTGAGTTTGTCGAACATTTCTCATTGTGAACTCGATGCGATAAAATATCTACGAAAGGAGAGACGTTGTGAATGAGGTTGATACCAAGTTGATCGAAAGTGGTGCGATAGCAAATCCCCGGCCGCCTCTTCCTTGTAAGACAAGAAACGGGGCCTCACTTAAGAGTTTCGTAGGAAGGAAGTTAAGTGTAAATATCGCATGCGGAATCTGCATTCTTCTTCTTCGTTTTCTTCTCGAGGAAAGGGAGCGTCAGTTTAGCAAAGTTGGGTCGGCGGTTGAAGAAGGGCTGTTGCTCGCGTGATCATCCACCATCTTCTTTGTCCGTACTTCTATTTACTCCACCGTCGTTAATTACACTGATTCGTCGAATTACAATTGTAAATGCCGTGTAGCAGAAGGGGCCTTGAACGAGGTTTTAGTTTCTCCGGTAAGGATCCCTATTAACGAATGTAAGAACTTGGCATCTCCAATTTTCAACTCCGTTGCGTGAGGCCTAATAAACTAAATCCTTTCCATCAAAAACGATCTTTCATCTTCAGGGACCGTAAAACTCTTGATAGCTTGAATATTGTATGAGTTGACACGATATTTCAACACTTCTAACCGAACGTAACTTTTACGTGGTTTCAACTATAAAATTCGTATCGTTATTTTATAACTTATAGCGGAATTACATAAAAAATGAAGCTTTTTACCGAGACAACCTAAACATGTTAATTTAACGAACGGATGTCAGAGGTCTTTTTACTGAGTTAACACCTCAACTTCCGAATGTTCGGCCAGCTCTTAGTTCGTGGTGGTAAATCATCTCCATTTTGGAGACGTAAATTTTGGACGGGTTCCAATTCAATTTTGACATTACCACAGTAGTACACTGATACTCCAACAGTAAATGTGCTGCAAATGTTTCCTGTTTGCAAATGCAAAATTTGGACATCAGCAAAATTCGTTCAAAGGTATTCGCAAACGAATCCTTGATTTCAAATTTTTTTACTTTTCACTGCCCAAAGGGAGAGGAAAGTCAATGAAAAATTTGGGTTTTCTTCAGATCTTTACGTTTTGAGGCCTACTGAGTCAAATAACCTAATTTCAGCGCGTGGTCCGTGTGTGTGTGTCTGTAGTTCGATTTGCGGGAGAACGGCAGATTCAATTGAGCTGGTTCCTTTCTTGTTTTGTTCGTTATTTTTTTTAGACACCAATACATGGTTATGGGCGATTTCGGTCGATGGGAAGGGGGGTGGGGGACGAAAATGTACCAAAAACTAGGGTATTTCGCATTTTTCTCAAAAACGGACGATTTCGGACGATTTTGATTAAACTTTCAAATTATTTTCCACTAATCAATACCTAACTTTTAATCTCCATACATATCTCTATGAAACTACGGTGAACGGAGATATAGGCCTATGAAGTAAAAATAGGTTTTTTACGCTTTTTGGCAAAACGGCTCCAGCGATTATTACCAAACTTTGAAGATGTTTTTGAATAGTTAATACCTACATATTGTTTTCCATAAATGTTCCTCTGATAGTCCATTGAACAGAGATAAAAATCAAAATGGGTCGAAAATAACGTTTTTTCGAACATTTCCGTAAGTTCCATGGTAACTTCTTCACCAGATCTGGTTTATCTTAATGGAGTGTCTTTAAGTCACCCATACCCACATTTCGTTCTCTATAATTATTTCTGTATATATTGAACGGAAATATAAGCCAAGTTAACTCAGAAAAGGAGATTCGTCGATTACTAATTTAGCGGTATTCCAATTTTCTCAAAAACGGCTCTAACGATTTCGATCAAACTTACGGAGTACTCTCAGCCAAGTAGTCCGTACATTTTGTTCTCTATAAATTTCCCTGTAAAACGGCGTTGAACGAAGATATAGCGCCCATATATGTAGGTGGTGTAAGTTGAAGGGATTGCGGAAAGTTGTGTGTGGCTACGCACCGCTCGTTATATGTATGAGGATGATATTCTGAAAATGGCGTCGAGTATAAGTTCAACAGTAATTATCTATCCTGTTGTTCGATATCGTGATTGTATTTGCATACACAAGTAGCAAACTGTAATTGATGAGGCTGAAAAAATAACGATTTTGTACGTTAGTCTAAGGGTTCTACCCAGTCGAATTGGGTTAGGTAAGTACTTCGTATTTGGTTCATAAATTCATTGAATCATTTTTGCTTTGGAGTCTATCAAGACGTGCTATTCCTTTAAAAAAAACACAAACTTTGATTGCGGGCATTTTCTTTGAAATCGATGGGAGTTGAGCGAAATGGTGGCAGTGGACATTTTGTGTTTAGCTGAGCAACCTCCGGGGAAAACTGAAAATGAAGAGAAGTGCGACGGTGCTATCGGCTAAATCTCCAACAACGTCGCAATTAATATCTTGCCGCCTTGTCGCGGCGATCTTAGAAATTTGGGGAGAGAACGGGAAAACAAAAGGTGGAAAGTTTAACGAAATTCATAATAAAATATTATGCTGTGCTAAAATTAAATTAATCGACTTAGGAAAAAGGTAACTGAAATCTTGTTGGTAAAAATAAAATTGAAATGTCGAAAGTAAATGAAACGTTTAGGGAGCGCACCTGCCTTCCGAGGAAACAATTTTCCGGCGAAGAAAATAGCGGAAATCGGGACGGTCTAACGGCGATGACTCTCGGGAGCGGCTTCGACGACGGACTGAGTGCTCTTGTCGCCGGTTAGGCCTGCCTCCCGCCACTCGGGCGCGCTAGATTGTGAACATGTTACGGGCTGTCTTGTCCGTGACAGAAGCGGTCAATTTAGAAGCAATTTCATCTTATGTTTATTCCTACCAGTACGATTTTTCGGGAACGCTAGTGTAATATGATCGAGATTTATAGAGAAAAGCGCTGCAAACCATTACACAACGGTTTGTCATTCTCTTGCACAGCTTGACCGTAGTCTCACACGTCCCAGACCCATCTAATTCGATTCGGCATCGAAAAATACCAGTAAACCATACGAAACGACCTGACTACAACGGACCGACGAGAACATTATTTCTGGCGCCCGCAAGCGACTGTAGGTAATTGGCACGGCGTGGTGTGTCGAGCTGGAGTGCGGTTTTGTTGTGGCGGTAGGGAGGGAGTACCAATGATGAAACGATTACTTTCGCTGGAGTTATCGTCCCGCAAGTTCTTTCAGACATTGACTCACTATAATTACCGCGATTTCACCAATGGAAATTGTTTCATTCGATCCAGCACCTAAAAATACCTAGAAAACGATCCCGAACACGGCGTATTGGCTATAAAACTTCCAAAATGGCGTTTTTGTGAATTTTTTCAACCGTTCTCTGCCCTTAACAACCATGAGCTTCGTCTGATCGCTGGGGAGGTACGGTTGAGCCAACTTAATAACGAGCTAGTAGAAACTGAAATTCGACGAATTAACTCGCACTTCTGACCGCCCAATGGAACTCCCGACATTGCTTCAAATCATTTCCCCGCAGTTCGTTCGCGTTAGTCGTTGACATTCGGGACTTACATCGCAACTATGAGCAAACATTTAACGCACGGCAAACCTAGTTTTCCGATCAGTTTTTCAACGCGGAAACGCGTGGCTCACACAATGTAACTCCCATCAATTCTACCTTAGCCGAGAAGAAAAAGGGTGAAATCCAAATTTCGGGATTTAGCAGTAACAATTGAGGCAAGTTTTGTCCGAAAAATAATAACTTTTCGCGAAAATACTACGCGCAAAATCGAGTTGAATGGAAAGGGAGAACCGATATGAATATAAATTATACGCTGAAGATAATTAAAATATTAATAACACCTATCAAGTTAAGCGTCCAAACGTTGGCACCAATTTGACGACTTCAAAAATATTTCTCGTGCGTAGCAACCTTCCTTTCCTCCAGACCCCTACATTCCACGATATGCCTTATGCCTTATATGCCTGTTCAAGGCATTTGTTTGAAAACACTCATTGGATATAAAATGTAGATACTAGTTTTCTGAGTGTCACGTACGTTTGATGAAAACCGTTAAAGCCGTTTTTGTGAAAATCATAAAAAAGGTAATTTAATGTTTGAAAAATCAAATTTTCTGAGCTACCATGGTTTATATCTTTGTTGAGATATTTTTGCGAATAAAAAAAATGTGGGTATAAGTTGTTACAAAAGAATCCGTTAGATTGGTCACATTCAGTTCATGTTCAAAATACCACGATTTTCAACACATTTTGGTTGTTTTTTCTGTTCAAAGAACTGTCAACAACATTTAGAGGGGACGATTGACGTAATGAAACAGTATTATTACCGAAATTTTACGGTTAGTCTAATTAACCACTCAAACTCTATTAAGGTTATAAGATCTTTAGCAATAAATAGTTATTAAAATTTAATACAAGAAAAACAATTACGAGCGATCCACAACGCACATTGCTGTCAGCTCCTTATCTCACTTGTGTATCACCACATTTATGTAATTCTACAACAGTGAATATGAACAAAGAAAAACATTACCTTGACATGGAATATCCAATATACATTTCTTCAGGCTGACCCGTCACCAGAAATGCCAGCAGAGAAACGCTCCGAGCAAATGTCATTTTTGATGCGTCAAATACCGTTAATCATCAAGTCTTTTCACATCAATTTTACACCTATTGTTCAAATCTCGCACAAGTTTTACGAGCAAAAACAAGCTGTTTGGCAAATCTTTGAATACTTTTTGTTTCGTACTCGAATGCTCGCATGTTCGCAATTCCATGCAAGGTTTAGGAGACAGGAAATTTGTCACCCTGGCCAAATTATTAATTTTAAAACAGAACAAGAAAGCGCGGTAGCATTTCTAAAAAACCAGTTCATACATCCGAAATACGGCCGATATCTGAGCAAGCTCAAATAAACGAGGCAAGGCGATGCTAACGTTGCCCAGTCAGGTTGCCAAATGTTACAACCGGTGGCGCATGCGTATTTGAAAGTAGGCCGATGAAAAAGTCTGTAACTTGTAATGGTTTTGCGGCGGACTGCCGATGATGGCAACACTGTTGCCGCCACCTGTGCAGTTCGCCGCCGTTTATATTAGCGAAGGAGCCGCATTTTAGTATCAGAACAGCTACCGACTTCGCAGCCGAATCGTCCCCTTTTCCTAAGCCAGTGAATCAGTTCTTAAACGTCCTTTTATATTGTGTTAAGTAGGTAAGCGATCAGAGCTTAGTTTTTCATTTTCCCCATTGTCCTTCTACTGTCATTAATACAATCCGAGCATAGGTTATTTGTTTCATTATAAAAGGAGTTCATTTCATTTCTATTTTTCCCTGATTAAATTCAAGTGGGTATTATTCGGTTTATAATTTCATTTCCCATTACTTTCTTGAGAGGCATTATTGTATTTATTTCATTCAAGTGAGTATAATTGAGCGTATTTAATTAGCTCGTTGCTATTGGGCCCAAACACGACTTTCACGCGTGTTCTGTACGCGGGTGAATTGTGGGACAATTCCCCCAGTACGTTACAAACTAAACCTCAAAAATGCCCAACGCGTGGGGGTGCCTCGTGAACTTTTCTGCGTAAGTATCTTTGTAAACATTAGGTGACCTGCAAAATTAGTTTTTGTTTACTATTTTAAAGAAAATCGTATACTCCACATTACACTCTTGTGTCTCCAACCACTCGGTACCTAAGGCTCATGAAACTCATGCAAATTTTTCTGACTATCCGTGGGATAACATTCAAAACGTGCCAAAAAATCTAGTTTGTCAATACTTTTGATTTTTCTACAGTAAAAGCTTAGCTCTATGCTGCGACACAAATTTCCTCCTTCTATTTTTATCCGTGTAAACGGTTCTGTTGAGCGTACGAGAGGGCGAGAGTTGAAGATCAAAATAAATGAAACTCGGTGAGCGTGAGGAGGACTGTAATAAATGTGCAATGAGTTGAGTAGAGTATGTGTGCAAAAGAGCGACACAGGAGGACGACTCGGAAATATGCGTGAACTGGCGGAAAACTGTATCGGAAGGAGAGAGCGAGCTGTAACTGAGCTGAGCATTGGTAGAGGAATGTGTCTAAGTGAGCGCAGGGAGAGGAGTCTTTCGGGAGAGTTCGTAGTTGAATGAATTTGAGAGGAGCTGTCTGTTGTGGGGAGGAATCTGAAAAAGAAGTGAGAAAAGGTGGGAAAACCACATCAGGGAATCATTTCCGTGGCCTTTGGAAATAACTGCGAAGGTGGAATTTCCACAGGTACGAACAATGGCAAACAATAACATTGCCATTGAGGGCCAGGGAGTCCTGTTAGGGCAGGTGCAGGAACTCTGAGGTCAAACAATTGAAGCTGATTCGGCGTCTTGCAAACAGATTCCATTACAACGCCCGTGTATAATGCAAATCATCGAATTTACAGAGGCTTTGGTAATATATGATATTTCTTTTGTCTCAATTGAACAAAGTTTATTTTGTTTTTAATATATTCTATTAGTCTAAAAACTGTCTGGCCTTTCATACACAGCTGGAAAATTCGATGAGTGGTTGGAAGTTGACCTTGGCCTCTATCCTCCTTCACCTTAGCTCCTTGTGGAAGAGGGCAAATTTCGTTTTCATTCCTATAATCGATTCCCACTAGGATTGACGTGGCACGATTCCCTTGTCACCAGTCGCTTCGTAACGAGAAACGGTCGGATCTGGTTCTTGCTCATTATCCTCAAAGTGTATTTTTGTCGTCAAAATTGAAGAGCCGTAGTGATTATTATTTCGTCGATGGAGCAGTCTAGCTGTGTCTTCAGTGCATCGCTCGATATGACGCGGTGAATGCTCGTATTCTTTGTGCCATGTTCTATGTGTTTTGATGAATTTCGTATTACATTGAGTATACAATCGATTTAACATAAATAGCAGGTATCTCCAAAATCACAAGGTAAGTTTCAAATGGAGATAGAATGAGTAGATACTAGTGGGATATGAATGGAGTTTTGGAGAAAAAAATGCGCTTCCCGAAATTTTACTGTTTTGTTTTGTTATTTGGAGCTGTCTACGCGAACAAGTTAATCAAACGCGTTATAGCCATATTTGAGAAAAATCGCTGTGATAACTATCGATAGTTTTGAAATTGTACTCTTATTTTGGTGTCCCACGATAACCTGCAGGCTAGTTGAGCGAGATAGTTAGAGTTTGGTCCAGCTATTTTCTCTGAATTGCGTTCACAGTTCTGTTTTTGTATCAAAATTATGTTACGTACTGTGCATGAAGAGTCGCGAAGAGTCTGCATATACCGAGCCCAGACCTGTGTAGGTACGGCAGGTTTTTATACAGCCAGTCTCCCAATAGAGGATGTTGCCCGTGCGTTACCTCGTGAAGGTATGACGCTGGTTTCCCTGCTGATCTAACTGTTTACTTGGAGGGCATGTTTCAAGAGGGAAGATGAGCTGTTCCCATGTTTTTTCGTCGCAAAATGGGCGAAATGATTATGAACTCGCTTAGCAGTAGTCAAAATCGGAAGGCCAAACCGGCTATTCCGTCGCTCACTGTTGTATTAACTACAGTGGAGCATCACGAGCTTTCTTCTGTTCTCCACATTGGAAGCAAGAGACGTGTAAATGCCTCAAATCGGAAAATCCCTTTCGATTCCCTTTGAAGCCACTTACTGGTGGTCTTCCCCTTTTGTACCGATCTGTGTGTCTTGATCGTCAGGAAATTCCCCCTTGGATCTCCCACTCGAGGTTCCTCTAACTATGTACCTTTACACGTCATTTGCCTGTTTCACGTGTTTCATTTGGACTGCTAGATTAGTCACTTCGTCTGTGGAGAGTCTTTAAGAGAAAAGGAGTGGAGCCACCCAATGAAGTCGCCATACCCCGTAAGAAACTGGCTCATTTAGTTCAACCCTCTTTCTCATAAGACGCTCACGGATGTTGAGAAAAAATTCATGGGAGTCACGCCCTTTGACGAGGATTCCCATCTCGTTCGACATTTATCTAATGCCTCTTCACCTAGCGCGGCAAGTTTTCGTTCAGTGGAGAGGTCAATACGGAGTTTCCTCTTCACTCTTCACTTGTCCACTATACACTCAATGGCCAAGCCAATGGGTAACTGGCCAGTGGTCACTTGAAGTGCTGCAGTGGAGGCCTTGGTGATCCACAGGAGCGCAGATCTCGGGATTGAGCCAGTCTCCTGAGCGCCCTTACATTATTTTACTATCTACTTCGTCGCGTTCGGTCGTATAACGTCACGTTTTGGTTTATTATCCATTCTGAATAATAACCCTATGTTTTTGGTCACGAAACATTTTTTACAACCCCCCCCCCCCTTCAAAATTTGATACTTTACGTTTCAAGACATGGGGATTCCAAATCTGCAATGTCCGTCCCCCGTCCACTGTCCGGGCCGTTTTGTGCCTTTAACGTGGTATAAAAAATTCGTTCTTTCGCACAAGAATTCCATTTGGTATCTAGTTGTGCCCGCTATCTCAGCAATCCGATCGGACAAAGCCCATGGTGGTTATGGGCAAAAAAATGTTAAAAAAATTAACGAAACGCAGTATAATCGCAAATAAGTCGTGTTTCGTATCGTTTTCAAGGCCCGCTCGACCCGCAACGCCCTTTGGACTCGCAATGTCCTGCCAATTTCCGAGCGGGAAGACCCCGTCCCAATTTCCTCGACTCTTTTTGCGACGGAGCGGAGGAAGGTCAAGGCCACTTCCTCCGCACACTCCTCCATCGGATCATAAATGCCTACAGACGTTTATGGGCGCGCTTTCGCCGGGGGAATATTTAGTTTCCGTCGTTCCATTGTAGTCAGATCATGTTTCGTATGGTTTACCAGTATTCGATGCTGAATCGAATGGGATTGGTCTCGGAGCAGTAATACTAGGTCAAGCTGTTCATGAGAATAATAAACCATTGTGTAATAATTGTCAGGATTTTATTCCTTTTAATCTCCGCTCATGTTACTAGAATCTTTAGCACGTGGTAGTGCAATCAAGTGATTATACGATCATAGTTTGACAACAGTTATAAGGTACACAGGAGTTACTCCAGAACTGCCGGTTCGAATGCCGCAGTTTCATTCACTAATGTTTCCCATAGTTTTTACCTGATTATTCGGGAACAGTGAATACTATTCTTCTCTAAAAAAACATGCTCACAGTCTCCGTGTATTAAGTACTCATTAATGGCTGTGGTACGAGTAATTGGGGGACGCCAAAATAAATTCTGGAACTGTGAAGTGATGTTTTACAGAGTTCAAACGAATGAGTGAAAATTTGAATCAGTAGAAAAATTCATGAAAACCAGTTAATATGCGTAGAGCTAAGGGGAGTCGTGTGATTCGTCGTACCTCTGGAACGTCGCCATAATTGCGTTTTGGGTGCATGAAAAGTATGAGCAAACATAAAAGTAGAAAATTGTTGGTTGTGGGCTCGAAGGAGCGATATCATTGATCCATCGCATGACCCGGCGTATTCACGGGACGCAACAACGTAAAACTGATGTCGTTACAGGTTGGCGATCACTGATTCATTCGGATTTAAATTGGGCCGGCCCGTAGTGGATCCGTACTGCAGAATAATTTCTGGTTACGCCCGGCTTTTGAAACCCGTACTTCTGTTTTTTTTATGAACGACCAGACCGGGGTAGAAGCGATCTTGATTTGATGGTGATGTATTATTGAAAGTTCTACGTGGGTGAACGCGCTCGCCTCTGAACCTTTGAGGCGTCTGAAATGGCAATGAGACGAGAGGCGTTATTTTGGTAATTTATTCCTTTTGATACGGTGGCGAATGTGCTTCGAAACCAAAGGGAGAAGGCTGAAACTAATCCCGTCATCCGATGTTCAACGTGAAATTTGGATAACCGCAGGGGGTTTGCCTAATGGCGATACTATTTCAACAGGATCGAGAGAAGAGAAACGCTAGGCATTCCTGCTCGAATTGACATTTCTGGCGATAAAATGGCAATTTTTGTCAACAAGTTCTTGATTGATACAAAAAATGACAATAGTTTGAATTCGAAAATTTCGCGAGCTGCTCCTAATTATTTTATGTCCATAGCAAAAAATTTTTTTATGTCGTTTGCAAGAAAAAAGAAACATTTCTGGTGCGATTCAACTTGTAACACGTAACTTAACGTTCTACGTAGAACTGGCGGCGCTTAAAGGTGCGAAATTTATTGGGCTGCTATTACCAATGCCAAGAAATTCATTCACATATCAGATGCACCGCATCACACACCACAACGTAAATCCATTGGCTTTGGCATTTGCTACTAATTCAATTTACTTTTAACTCAGTTCATTTGAACTTGGCAAAACATCACTTCACGGGGGCAGAAAGTGTTAGCGTTTACAGTTCAGGAATTTATTACTCTTCTCGTGCTCATGCCTAACGTTATTGGGCAATCGGTACAATGGGAATTAACGAGACTGCAAACACAATTTGTGTTAGAACAAAAATAATCACCGTTTTAGAATAACGAGTAAAAACTATTAACTGAAACATAGGGTAGTAATTCCGGAATTTGTGTTCCCTTATTTTGGCGTCCTACGTGTCGGCTAGATATCAACTTGTAGCTGATTTAGTGCAACTGTTTTCTCTCAATCGCGTTGACACTCATACCGACCATTTTCCTAGATAGTTTTTGGTTTATTATTCATTCTGAATAATAACCCTGCTTTCGGTCACGAAAAATTTTTTACAACCCCCCCTCAAAATTTAATACTTTACGTTTCAAGACATGGAGATTCCAAATTTTTAATGTCCGTCCGCCGTCCGGGCAGCTTCCTTCTTGATTTCGCTTGATGTTTTCTCCTCAGTGCTCAGCTTAAAATAAAAAGAAAAATGGAAAAACCTCGTGAATAATATACGAGGTTTGTTTGTCCATCGATTTTTTGTTTGTTTACTATTCATTCAGGAACATTTTTTACAGCCCCCTCTCCCTCCACTGGGCATGGATATTCTAAATCTGCAATGTCCGCCGGCCGTTTGGGCCATATTTTGCCTAAAATGTGATCTACACAACCGTTCTTCCGTTCAAAATTCCATTTGGTATCTAAGTACCCGTGTTTGTTATAGTTTCCTTGGTAGTTTTTGTAGCTGAGTTGAATAGAGCGGGACTCAGAGACGCAGGAGTGTTTTTAGATGGGCAGCAGTGAAATGACAGTAAGTATGCTGAGGTGCATTCGAGTAGTTGAAAGAATACGCGGGACAATGTATCATAAGTTATGTCTCTTGACCTCACTTTTTCTCAATGCCTCGCGCCTCACTCCAACCACCCTTCAGTTCTGTGCCAATTGCCTAACCTTACCTAGAAGAAGGTTAGAAAACGCCAGTTTTCGTCGTTTCACCGTAGTGGTAGCGCTATTTCGTATTATTGACTGCTGTTTTGGTTTATTATTCATTCTGAATAATAACCTTATGTTTTTTTACAACGCCCCCTCAAAATTTGATACTTTACGTTTCAAGACATGGAGATTCCAAATTTGCAATGTCCGTCCGTCGTCCCCCGTCCCCCGTCCGCCGACTGGGTCGTTTTGTGCCTTTAACGTGGTCTAAAAAATTCGTTCTTTCGCACAAGAATCCCATTTGGTATCTAGTTATGCCCGCGATCTCGGTAATCCGATCGGACGAAGGCCATAGTTGTTATGGGCAAAAAATGGTTAAAAAAATCAACGAAACGCAGTATAATGCGGGAACTACAGCGGAAGTCAACGTTTCGTCGTTAGTACTCCCTCCCTCCCATCAAATCAAACTCGATCACCCACCCACTCGACCCGAAACGCCCTTTCGATTCGCTGGAAGCCCCCGTCCCAATTTCCAACTCTTTTTGCCCGACAAACTCATAAATGCCTACCGACGTTTACGGGCGCCTGGCGCAGGGGGAATATTTAGTTTCCGTTGTTCCGTTGTAGCCAGGTCATGTTTCGTATGGTTGACTAGTATTCAATGCTGAATTGAGTGGGATGGGTCTCGGAGCAGTAATACTAGGTCAAACTGTTCATGAGACTAATAAACCATTGTGTAATAATTTGGAGGGTTTTTCGGACTCAGCATGCTCTGAAACGAAAAGATAAAGATAACTCAACTTTTTAGCCGACTATATCACTTTTCTTTCTACCAAGGAAAGTAAGAACCAACGTACTGATGAGTGACAGTCGTCGTTTCATGTAGGCAGTTCTTGAATTATTCGGGAACCTGCTGAAATAAGTTAGTTTAAAAACAACGTTAATTCGAGGTTGCTTTCCATGACCATCATTGAACCCTCGTCGTATAGGTAGCTCTTTGGACTGCGAGTATGCTTTTTCTACAAACGTCATTCTAACGAGATTAAAACAGATAAAAGGCGGAAATACCAATTCCTAAAATTCCTTTTTTGTCGAAATGTTCGATGATTTATTGTGTTGCCATCGTTATTTTCCCACAGATGGAAATGCTAAATTATCGCTGATTTATCTGAACCTGTGCACACAATAATTAAAGCCGTTAGTGTCATTTTCGAGAGAAAAATTGGTTGTGCGATCGCGTTCATTTTAAACCGATTTTGCTACCACCTGTACTTTGAGGTTCAGTGTGTACCTGCTGGCTAAATATCGCATTTTAACTGTTCTCTTTCAATGTCGTTCACAGACTCACGGTCACAGTGTATTGCGTTTCCAGGCTCAAACGTAATGAAGGAAACTCAGCTCCCGTCAGCTGATTCTGGGAGAGCTACGTTTAATTATGATTCTAATTGACGAAGTAATCGGATAGAGTTCCTTAATACGAGATTCAGTTCGCCCACCAGGTTCAGTTTTTGGTTTATTCGGATGGTACATCAAGTTGAATGATAGAAGGGAAGGACTATCATCATGATTCATAACGCTTGTAATGACACACCGGTCGCATAAAAAAATCATGTCGCCCCGAAGTTGACGTTTGACCAATACAATTATGCACAGCTCCAGCCCAGAAATTGATGAAATGTTTGCTCCGTTCAATTATTACCCTTTACACTGGTTCTGAGGTTGATTCTGAAATTGCGCTCGAACCTGTTGTGAGCCGAGTTTGTCCGCATCCTGTCTACCGACCGGAAATTCGTCGGGGCGGTCAATTAAGGAGCCCGAGTGGACACTGGATGTTTAATTTTCCAGTTAGGAAGTGGAGCAATGAGGAACAAAGTGACGGCTTTTTCCCCTCCATTGGCCGGTCGGGATTGAACGATTTCCATTCAAGCGGTTGGTTGGATCTATTAGCCGAAATTACGTGTTGACGAATGAAGTCACAAAGTGTTTCATTATGAATACGACCTTCGATGAACCAACCGCTGAAGTCTGGTCATCTCTCGGGACTATAATTTCCGTCGCTAACGCAAAAGCGCTCCCTGATAATGCGAGTGTTCTGAGTGAAACGTCAAGAAGTTGTTTGACAGAAAGCCCCCTGGACCTTGGGGAGACTTTCCTGCATCGAAATATAGTTTCACACGTCTGCCGAACGCGAACTCGAAGGGCTAAAATCTCTAGCAATCACTATTTATCCAGAGCAAGACTGAAACGATTGACCTTAGGTTTGTAATAAATCTAAAGTGGAAATTTCTAGTGTGACAGCACAAAACTTCTCTCAGCCTCATGTACATTCAGCATTTTCAATGGCTCTAGTGGCTAAAATATAGTCAGTTTTTGTCAACATCGTAGAACATTGCTCAATGTGCTGCATGGAAACTGTTAGCGCTTAATACAAGATTCCGATAATTATTTAGTTGTTCTCATTCATTACACTGTCAACATGATTCTATTGAGAAGAGTTAAGTGTACTGTTTTAGAACTATCGTACTGCTTTGGTCATCTTCCCACTGATGAGAATTTCATGGTACCGGAATCGTTAGAGCCGTTATTGAGAAAACAACATGTAGTATTCAGTTATCACTATGATCACAATTAGTTTTGCACCTATTTAGCTCTAACCCTTACCGCCGCGTCCCGTATTTGAGCCAGTTTGGTCCACATAAATGAATACAACGGATTACCATATTACGGCTGGTTCCAGCGAATGTTCGTGTCAGTTTGGTCCACATAAATGAATACAACGGATTACTATATTACCGCTGGTTCTAATCATGGATCAGTATATAATACTGTGGACCTTCTCGATAGAGTTTACAACTACGTTATTAACAGACAGACACCCGGCTGCGGCATATTTTACCCCTTCGCAGGCTACTGTCTCATCGTACTAGTGACGCTCCTGGCAGTTCCAACCCAGCTTGACTGATTATTTCTCGAGCGAAGTAATGAGACGTAAAAATTTAACGGCTTTTTATCAGGTGAAGAACATAATTGGCTATCAACTGTGAAAATCCAACTTGACACAGTTTGATGGTCGCTGTATTTACGACTCACATTAACGCCGTTATTTTGATTTGGGTTAGGGGGGAGGATGATGCTGACTTTGTCCAGCGCAATATGACACCCGCATGCGCAAGAACAGCTTAGGGAGTTGAGCTACTCAAAGGGCGACTGATTCTTTTTGTAGGAGCTTCTCAACGCGCGAGCGATGAGGGCAATATTCGTTCGCGGGTAAGACAATTTATTGCTAATGGTAGTTCAGTGATAATCGAACTTTCCACAATGGACAATTATTATTATTCTCTCGCTGTTGACTGTCGTATTCGTCCACTCCCTTCCTTATGCTACGTTCCACTTCTTCTCAGTTAACAATGCATTCTTGCGGTTTCATACTCGCAACAAAGTATGAATCAACAAATATCTTGTGGAATGCTTCACACATTTGTCCTCCATCGTGCATGCTCCTCCATCATGGATTCAGCTCCTAATTCAATGTATTCATATGAACATGATAAAACGAAACTTCACGTTTTGCGCACTACCATGGAGCGTTGTAAGTCCGGAATTTATTTAAATGCCGCTACTTACGCCACGATCGTAATTTAAAACCCATGGTTTTTCGGAGCCGTTCGTTTTCACAACGCGAACGTAAAAAACGACGTACGTTAGAACTCCAAAATTTCACGGGTTATTCTTCATTACCTTATATAAATTTCCTCGTATTGGCTGTTTACGCAGCTACTTTCCTGATTCATTTGAGAAAAAGTATCTAATGAGCGGGATTTACAAGGAAAAAAAAAGATCTAAAACTGTTTTTTGGTCGAATATGTTCATAATTTATTGTGCAGCTCGCTTCATCTTTCCGCGAAAGGTAGTTATTGCGAGAAAAATTTGGTCGTTTCATCACTGTCATAACTGTGGTTAATATGACCGATTTTCCTTGTACCCTCGTGATGATCTGCAGACTAAATATTAAATTTGAGCCGATTCAGTTAAGCAGTAGCCTCTCAGTTGCATTCACAGGCACGTTCAATTTTCCCAAATGGTGATTTACTCAGTAGCCCTTCAAACATGAAGATCAGACGGAACCATAACACTCCCACGTAGGGAAACTTCCAATTTGATTGCAAGCCCTTCCAATTTGGAATTGTTGTTTCGAAGCTCTGCAGAGTGAACTGTTACCAACGGCACTGTATGTACCGCTTTTGGCCTTTTTACGACTACCGAGTGCCGAAAAGAATCGATTAAGATGTAAGGGGCATTCAATCTGGAACACCCAAACCATCTTTCGCTTTACGACATATTCTGAACTTCCTCGTGAGCGGGAAACTGCATTGAGGTACTTCCCTTTTTCGGCAGGGCATATCTACTTAGTACATGGTCTCTACATTAAAAAAAATCATTAAGACCTTTTTAGGGAACCAAGTGCAGCGGGTTTGATAGTAAAATTTGAAAGTAATGAACTCAATATTTTCGGGGAATCAAATTTTCTCGACTATTTTGGCAAAATAACTGAAGAGTAATACAGAATATTTTCAGCTTCTTAAAAGGTGCTTATATGTACGCCGTCTTTTATTAGGAAAGTATAGGAATATGATCAATGTGTGGTCGCTGTGACAAAGGGGCCCTCTCGTGAAAAAAAACGAAGACAATCTTCATCCGATGGGAAAAGTCCACAGCACTGAGATTCATGAAAAACGAACTGCGCTTTTCATGCTGTTTTCTCTCATGTTTATTTATTTATAAAGCTTTCGCTCTCATTACTCCGACGTTCTTATAAAATTTATTTAAATGAAAAGACGAAAAGAAATTTAAAAGCAGGCGATGAAAAAAAATTAATAAAGTGAGCCCAATAATAAAATAATTAGAAAATTCCACGAAGTTTCGCAATTCAAACTATTACTGACACTTCGAATGAACTTTTTCTCGCAACACTGTGCACTCTAAATAAATTACGGGAAGTTAAGCAATACTAGTTTGCCGTGGGGCGTTCCGTGACGCGTTTCATATGAATAGCGACCGCAATGTTTTGAAAAACTATAGGAGAACCTCGCTCATGAATACGCTGGAGAAAATAAACGTGGAGCTCTTCCAGTACATTCTGCCGGGCTGGAGAGGAAGGAATTTTAAATGAGTATGAGGTTGGTTTCAGGAGAAAATGCCGCACGGTCGACAACATTTTCAACTTAACGCGCTGGTGCTGATTAACCTTGAACCTTAAACTTCATGTTAAAGGAACGAAGGTGTTCACATTTTTCATACATCTTTAGACGGGGTTCAACAGCGTTAATCACGATTACATCGGGTTTGTAAGTTGGCTATGTTCACCTGTGAATGCGTTTGAGAGAACGCTGGTCGACTCAATCCGCTGATCAATCAAATGAAGACATCAAATTTGTTTTTCTCATTAACAGATGTAACGGATATGATTAAATAGATAAGACAAGGGTAATGTAAACTTCTAATTATTGGGAGAAGGGCAGGAGTTGCTCAATAAATTATCAACGTTTTCGTACAAAATCGATTTTAGCAATGTTTTTCGTTACAACTTGATCATATAATGCTATCGTTTTGATTTGGATTACTAACTACTGCCATGAAGACTCGAACTCTCAGCGAAAAATTTTTCGTCAGTGGTGAAATGGCTGAAGCAGCACGATAAATTAGCAAAACCATGCTAAATTTAGTGCAGCCTCCCCGATCATTTAGGTGGTAGTTCAATGACCTCCCTATGTTCGGCGCAGGCCAACTTAGTTGGAGTTTTGAGCTTGGTATCTCCACACTTGCCCCTAATGCGAAGTCCTTGTTTCAGGTCTTTCCCCAAACTTCAAGTTCAACGCTTCCGGATGTGAAAGCTTTTTGTTTTTAGCTGTGGGAAAGTCCAGTCTGTTTGTTCAATTATTTCCAAAGCTGATGGCCGGTTTCCCCTTTTTGTGGAGTTTACAAAATATCCTCCCCCCTCCGCGATTTACCTCCTCACCACGACACACCCCTCTTCTCAAACTCACTCGACTCTCAGCTCTCGCGATCGCCACTCTTCTCTCAGTTCTCACGGTTGACTCTCATCTCTCAATTCTCGCGCTACTCTACTGACTCTCACCACCAGATCACGTATTCAGAGATCCAAGTGTCCGTGTAATCAAAGCTCTATCATGTTAAGCAGGTGTATCAATACAGTCCTATATCTCGTTCAATTCGTTTGTCGTTTTCTCTGTTTTTCGTACACCCAACGCCCTATGTTTACGCCAAATGGTAAACAACGGACAGCAGAGGAGGTCAAACCCAAGCGCAACGTCTACTGATCCCTTCTTAGGTCTACGCTCACCTCTACAAACACCTTAGTCACATATTTTTACCGTATGCTTCCACTGTCATTTCCTTGTCTATAGTTCTAAATACAATTGAACCTACAACACGAACTTGTCTGTCTTATCTAATTTGACCTTCTACCAATTTAAGAAAGGCGCTAGGATAACTAGGAGCTTATAAAGTTCCACCTTCCTATTTCACGCCTGGACACCCTATACAGTTTCGTTACCTTCATAATCTAATTTGGAACAACCCTAGAAATTTCAGAATTCAACCTTTGTCATTCCATTAACTACCACTTTCGCCAGTTTTCGATCGATAATACAGGTAGCACAGCCCTTCTCGGAAAAAACGTATTGACAACCACTCCTCAATAATGATGAACTCATTAAATTCCAGAACATCGACCCCTATCATGTGGAACGTGGAGCCCATGTGGACTGAGTGAAGAACAGATTAGACTGACGGCACCAGAGGTTTCGTTCAAAAACTTGTGATTTTATCTGCCTGGGTCATTTAGTGAAAATACTGGTACGATATATGGTTTAGCTTCAACGTCGTAAGCGGAATGCGTAAGACAGAATCTTTGGTCCTGTAAAGGGCTGTGGCCTTGGAACTGATGGCGTCGCTCCAAGACACTCCCAAGCCGCAATTGCGGCCGCTGGGTACGTCTGAGCCTGTGGTAGATGTGGTTAGCGTTCAGATTTCAAACTTGCCGCCTTCTGAATGCTTTTACCTCAACTTTATACATTTCATCATCATCATTCTCTCTACCTTCCTCTCCCTCACCTTCTTCCATTCGAAACGTTTCTTCTATTTCCATCTTCCTCCATGTCCACCCTCCCACTCTTCTTCTTTTCACTCGAAGAATCTTGAATCTGGTCGCTTCGGCGCTTTTCCCTCTAGACTCCGTTTAGCCTCCGCGTCCATTACGGTTCTCTCAACCCTTAAACTCGCTCAAGTTCTTTATAATGGCTCAAGAAATGAACTTATAATGAGCACCACTCTAGCGTGCTTACTAATTCTCGAACTGCCTACCCATGAAACGGCGCCCCTGCTCAACGACCGTGGTATCTCCGACTTCTCTCCGGTTCTGAGACTTCGGCATGTTTCTTTGAGAGTTTAAATCTCGTAACAACTTCATCCTTTACTTTGCAATTTTAACTTTCCGCTGCTATTTGTTGTTGCTCGCTTCTACTTCTAGCTCCTTATTACCTCAAAAGACCGTCGGATTTGAATTCAATAAAACGACGTTGAAACCATCTTACAAGATGGAAATTATCTCATAAAATTACTATTAAATTGCATGACTTCATTTTTAGACAGTTTTGTGGTTCCATGCTCAAGTTAATTCTTCTCACTCTGAGAGCTGAAGAAATTGTTTTTATCGGATCTACACGACAATTTCATCAGACTTTGAGGTTTCCTCCCGAGGTTGGTTGGTAGAGCACCTTTCTTTCGTCATTAGTCGAAGAGAACAGCTCTAAGCTACCGCCACTGTGTGAGATGGACGCTACCGCTACCTTCAGACTCACCCATCCAATGAGTTCCTGGAGACCCTCTCCTTGAGCGCCGTAGTGGACTTTATTTACTGGATGCCTCGAGTGGTCTGAGAAAAGCTAATCTGAGAACAGTTAATGCAGGCCTCACACTAATGCAGGTTCGGACTTAACGAGGCTGACTTAATCCACCCGCTTCTATGCCAAATTTTAGAAGCGCAATCGAGGCTCCGCTAAACGTGGGCAGGTTTTTGTGAGGCTGTCTGTGAGGACCCCTACAGGCCCCCAAAGAATGAACGATCCTCTTAGCACACGAAATCGTGCTAGGGGGAAAATTCCCGCATCCCCGCATACAAATGCAACTAACCCATCGTGAAATTTTCAAAATCGTGGTATATCAATTCACAAAACCATCGCGGTACACCAATTGCTCGTAAAACATGCTCAACCTAGTGATCCCTTCCTAATTGTCGCAACACTGAAGCTAATCTTCACGTCAAGGTTGATCGGCATCAAATCTCTCCTCCCCTCAAACCACGAACCATCAAGATGCTTACGACTGCATGTAATAGTCGCAAATCATCATAAATTGCCCTGCCCCTCATCGTGGGGAAGCTCTACGTGTCACCGCAGATCTCTCAACATTCAAATGCCCTTTCTGCACCACGAGGCCTCCCTAAGATAATTTACGCTCCACTTGCAGAGTGTTAGGTGGAGTGGGGGGGGGGGCTGATGTGATAGTTAACGTCAAGAGGATGGCGGATGGGTGAGTTGGGGAACAACTATTATATTGCGCGGAACTATAGTCGCCCACTAGCTGGAACGAGGTCAATTCTGAATCAACGGGTAGTCAAAAGTTAGCATTAGTATAAAACTTGTAATTCAAATTACCAACTTATTCAAATTTGATAGATCGGGAAAAACAAATATTAAGTTTATCAATTCGCACTGATTTGTTACGTTTCGTGAATTATTTTTCGGCTCGATTAACAGAACCTTTGTAACTTCAATTTTACATTTGAAATAGTTTTTAAGTGAATATTTCAAAGCAAATAGCATTTTATTTGATTATTTTGAATTCACTTTTATTGTTGAAACATTTTAGAGCAAATTAATTGTTTACTTTGAAAAACGTTTTGAATTAAAATATCTGATATTTGTGACATTTATTGATGAATAATTATCAGTTTGTGTTTTTCATTGCTTTAATTGCTTTTCCACCGTTAACTTTGACTGGGATAGAAGTATCAGCCTCTTCTCATTCGTCCCCACTGCTCGATGTTCTATGAGACAGTCCACTGCTGTAAAGGCAAGGCTGCGCGAAGATCACGGAGCTGAATTGTGATCGTCGATGACGTGCCATTATTTGCCGAATTACAAAATACCTGCCCACCAGTTCGGCAACCCGATCGTACGAAGTGCATGAATGTTATGGGCAAAAAATGGTTAAAAACTAAACAAGGTATTTTCGGTGCTGGGTCGAATGGAACAATTCTCAGAGGTGTACACAGTGAAATCACAGTAATTTTTGTGAGCCAGTGTCTACTAATTCAAAGGAATTGTGGGTCAATACAGCGAAAGTCATCGTTCAGCATATGCTGAAAGGCTGATTCCTTTACTTGGTCTGCCCAACCCAACGGTTTTGGCCCTTTTCAAGTGATGCCGCGGGAAAGTCCGAGAACTGCCTTTTCAGTCGTCGGAGTCTCCTCCGACAAAGGAAATTAAGCTTGGGTTGACTCCCAACGACAAGGATTTTCCCTTTTGTACTCTCCCTCGATTTACTCGTCTCCCAGTGATCACACCATCATATCGCTATCAACTCTCGTCCCAGTAACAGCTCGCACTTTCCTTCTGACACAGTTTCTCGCGTGCCTGCAGTATTTATTTTTCGTCGTTCAGTTGTAATCAGGTCATGTTTCGTATGGTTTACTGGTATTTTTTGATGCTGAATCGAATGGGAAGAACCTCAGAGGTGTGCGACTACGTCAAGCTGTGCAAGAAAATAATAAACCGTTGTGTAAAACTTTTCTCGTATAGTGGTCAGCAGGGTCCGCCGACTTTGTTTTCAGTTCCCTACAGTTGTGCTCGCCAATGGCCATCCGCATCCTATGTAAGTGAAATCCTCCAAGAGCGTTGATCCACCGTTTTTCGATACCAAGGGCGTGTCCAAATTTTGTTTGGTTATTTATTCTGAATAGCGCAGGAGTGTAAAAATGGTAAAATACTGAAATGTCAATGTCATAATAAGTATTGTGAGGAAAATTCTACTACTTGAAGGAACTCGCTGGAAAATATAGCGAAAGTTGCAATTTCTCCCTGGCTTGCACAGCCTCTCGTTTCTCTTCAACTACTCGTCAGTTCGACTCGTCACTTTAAAACAACTGCCAAGTGTCGCCTAGAAATTTCTATTTTGGTTATTCTGTAGTAGTCTGGTCATGTTTCATATCGTTTACTAATGTTTTTCGATGCTGAATACTCTATAAACATGGGCGATTTTTTAATGGGATATCATTTCCCGGATTGTCCGGGTCTCGTCATTTTTCCAAAAATGAGGTTGTATAATACTGTAGTGTTGCAGTTGCTTGTACAGAATCGTTAGAACCGTTTTTGAGGGTAAGAATGTTGTTTATTTGATAACTATAATACTTACAGCTAGTTTTATAAAGAATTTGTTCACACCATAATTTCTCGTTTTACAGTGGCGTCCCATGCGGCAATTCTACCTTTGAATGTTGAACTATTAAGACGATTTCATGTATAAGCGTCAATTTTGACTATTGGTAAATTGCAACTCTCCCATTTGGTAGTTCCACCTTGAAATGCTGGAGTCCCAATAGGGTTTTCCCAGATTCAAAAGCTTATGAAACGTCACGATCTGAAGGCACCTAAACTTTTTTTCGTGGCTATGGAAAATTAAAACGACATTTGAACAGGAAGACGAGAACGACATTTCCCGGGGATTTTTGGTTCGAAAAGTGTTCACATAGTTATGTTTGTTATTTGCTTGTTTCGCGGGTGTTGGCCAATTCGCTTTCCTCCACCGACGCCATTAAATCGACGAGACCCCCCCCCCTCCAACCACATTTATTCAGCTTCGGTTTCTCCTGTAACCCCGCGACGTGTGATGGGATTAACTTCACCGCAGAAATGTGATCACCTTGAAAATGAGCGTTTCATTAGGACGAGGCTTCATTTTATCGCTTAATCGATTCAAATGAACGGCGACAGAAATTGCGCAAGAATTAAAAATAACTGTCGAACATGAAGGACAGTTTTCCAGGAAGGTAGACTTATTGCTGGCAGCTCAGTGGTTAGAAACTGGCATGATTAAAATGGGCTCTTCGATACGGTTGCACGCGCGCCGCGCATATTTCAGCAGTCCGTGGTTGTCCAATGAAAAATAATTAAATTCCTTCCAGTAGCGTCAATAATTTTCCCATGAGCTGCGTACATTGAAAATGAACCGGGGTTTTTCATTTTCTGTGAAGTCAGAGGGCATCCAGTGTTTCGGAAACTATTGGTTCCACTCCAGTTAATTGACATTTACCTCAATCATCTCTCTTTTTCAACTCAGTTCTCTCCAGGGAGTGTTTGGCAAATTTCTCTGGCATCTTTGTACAAAAAAGCTGTACCTAAAACCTGATCACGCTGCTTTCTACATTTTGAAAAGAACAAATTTTGAAATTGCTCGCGAGGGCTCATTCAAAGTTTTTTTTCTCTCTCTCTCTCTCTCTCTCTCTCTCTCTCTCTTCCCCCAAGGGAAATTCAATGGGAGCAGCGTGTATTCTGGAACTTCGTACCTTATTGAACTTCCAACTTTTTTTGTTTGTTTGAGAACGCTCGCATTATGTCAACGGGATTGATGAAAACATACCGGCGCAGCCAATAATTAATTTTGAGTAAACTGTAAAACACCTAGAATTTTACCCCGGAATCGACCAAATAAATTTCTCACCCCTTTATTGAAATAATGATAACGATGCCGATGCCAAGCTGAAAGGGAATGAAGTAGGAACAGAAGATGTAGTCAAAAATAGGAAATCCAAGAGGCGTCTTTTACGTGACTGACGCTTTGGTCACTGGAACTAGCGACGGGAAATACTTCGCCGCTTCGAACCGATGCTTAACGGAAGCTTCACTTTAAAATCGAAAAGGGTAAAAAAAGTACTTAGCATGTGCAATTAATCCGCCAAAATTGATGGCTCGATGGATAGTAGAAATAAAAGGCGAGAGGAAACGATGGTGTCTGTGAGAGGCGAAGAAGACACTTTGGAAGGGAAGAGGATTAGGGTGAGGCCGGCTGACGGAGGGCCCCGTTTGAAACATTGGGGTTTCACCACTCACTGCAATAACTGTAGTCAGTTTTGAACAGATTTTAATTACACCCTCGTTTCGACTTCATTTGTACTCAAAGTATTCAACTGTGCCCTTGAACGTACAGATCGGAAGAAATTTTTTTGTTTCGGACGTTTACGTAACTCTGCACTCCGTAGGGTTAAGGAGAGTAAAAACATGCTGGAAGTTCAATTATTGTGCGTTGATGCTTCATGAAATCTGTGACTTAAGTAGGAGCGGCCCGGAGAGGAGTATTACCACCCATTTCTAAGTAGAACGTTATGTTAACTTGTATCGCGTACGAGTAAGTACTTGGAAATAAGGAAAGTTGTGTAGCGCTAGATATTTTGTTGAAATTCTTTCGAATGATAAGAAAGCTCGCCTTCACTAGAGAGGCCGTGATGGAGGAATTTCCTTTTTCAGAACTCGACTCTTTCATCTTCCACACAACGGCCAAGTTCACTCTGAAGCCTGATCTTCAAACTCCAACTCAACTAAACCTTTCCAAATCTAAATTTAAAAATCTGAAACATAAAAATTAAATTATAATTTCAAATTCGTCAACTTCGTCTTCGTTCCTAGTGAAATCACCTGTTTAGCTGCCTTTTTGGCTCTGCGTGCCACGTTATTTGACTAAAACTGTGTCGTTACGTCGATTTGTGTATGGATGTTTCATTTTGAAGTGAAGTTGATTTGATTGGTCAATTTGGCAGGAAGTTGCATTGAAACATTTAGTTTTAGGCTGAAACCGAGGTGCAACGTTCAATTGAACGTCAATAATGAAAACGTCTCGGAAAATCGATGATAACGCCCGTTAATCAAACTGAAACGTCTACATGCAGCGTTTCCAGCGTGTTTTCACACTAGATTCAGTACTCGTGATTTTTAACGGTGACTGACCTCCATCAGTTCCAGCCAGGAGCTCGTGTTCCGAAGGAAAAATCGCTATCTGCAAATCGCTCGATTGTTATAAAACGAAAATGACTGGTAGGAGTGAATCCAGCGCACTCACACGATACCTCTCGTGATCCAAGACTTTTTGTGTTCATTTCCATTTTTCACATGAGACGCCGGCGGAATAAGTGGAAATAATCGGAAAATAGCGAATTTGGTGTTGAATTGGCCTGCAATTTCTCGTATTTTTTCGATTCTCCTCAGCTCATTGCTATTGGCGCCTATCTGACTGCATTTCTGACGACTGAAATTCTGGAGGTGAAATGACAGCACAAAAGGGGATGTGTTTGAATTACCTTGCATCATTAATTTTCTAAGTTCTCTGAGTTCATGAAATATCGTTTAAAACGAGCGGTGCGTGGCAGTTGCATCACGAAACGCACCTCACCTCTGCTACACTCAATAATTTTATGACTTTAACTAATAATTTATTATCACTCAGCTCATATGAACTTGGTGGAGCATAACATCATGTAGAAACTTGTAGTACTTGCTGCTTCGGAATTTATAAAACTGCTGCTACTTATTCCACAACCTTCATTGAACGATCAACGTATAGTTAATTGATGTGACCATCAACGCAAAGGTTAGGGTTTAGAATTAAAAACGAGCGGTGCGTAGCAACACACAACTTTCCGCAATCCCTTCAAGTTAGAACACCACCTACATATGCGGGCTCTATATCTTCGTACAACGCATTTCTACAGGAATATTTATGTGGAATAAAATGTAGGGACTAGTTAGCTGAGAGTCATTCGTAAGTTTGATCGAAATCGTTAGAGCCGTTGTTGAGAAAATTGTAATACCGATAAATTAATATTCGACAAATCTGCTTTTCTGAGTTAATTTGGCTTGTATCTCCGTTCAACAGATGGATACAGAGATAGTTGTGGAGAACGAAATGTGAGTATGGGTGACTTAAAGACGTTCTGAAAGTTTGATCAAATCTGGTGCAAAAGTTACCCCACAATTTACGGAAATATTCGAAAAAACGTTACCTGCGACACATTTTGATTTTCAGCTCTGTTCAGTGGACTGCCAGAGGAACATTTATTCAGAACAATATGTAGGTATTAACTATTTGAAAACATACTGTGAGTTTGGCGAAAATCGTTCGAGCCGTTTGGCCAAAAAGCGTAATTAGGTCGATGAAAATGACGATCGCTTTAAGAGCAATAACGCGGGGGGCGTAATAGGCGGACGGTACAGTCGGGAAGCTGAAAACTGAGTCTATTGTGATATTATCGTTTTCAAAGTACAGTCGGGAGCGATGGGCAGGGTGAGGTAGGGTTCGAATGGCGGAGGGTGGGAATTGATGAAGAGGGGGCCGGGGGGTCGGCGAGTCCGAGGCGCTTGTAGCAACTTGTCGCCGTTCCCTCCTGAGTCCCCTTCACTTTGACCCCTCGCGCTCGCATCATTTCGCGTCGAGCTTCCGTTGAATTCACTTCTCGCGGCGTTCAAAAACATTCAATTCTCTTGATTTTTCAATTAAAAGTCACTTATCTTTCTCAAATTTGGTGGAAATTGGAAGAATTGAAACGGTACTCTTACGGCAACGTCGTTCGTGAGTACTTCCTCTTAGTACGTTCATTATATCTAAACGATCGGTGCGTAGCAACACACAACTTTCCGCAATCCCTCTAAGTTTGAACACGAGCGACACAACACCAGATATGTATGGAGAATAAAAGTTAGGTATTGATTAGTAGAAGATAATTTGAAAGTGTAATCAAAATCGTTGAGCCGTTTTCGAGAAAAAAGCGAAAAACGTTAGTGTTTGGTACATTTTCGTCCCCCACCCCCCTTCGCCAATAACCTTATTTTGGTTTCTACAAAAAATAACGAACAAAACAAAAATATCTGGTGCGTTGCAACACACAACTTTCCTTAGCTCTGCGTCAATTCACTTTGTACTTGGCTAATTCGATTTAATCAATTCTTTTATCACTCAGTTCCTTTGAACTTGGTCAAACAACACGTCACAGCAGCAGGAAGCTGTAGCGCCTACAGTAATGGAATTTATTGTGCTGCTCGTACTCATTGCAGGACCATTATTGAGCAATTGGTATACAGAAAATTAATGAGCCTGTAAACAAAAATTTTTTGAAGGAGGACAGTAATCACTTTTGCAGAGTTATTGGGTAATAACTGTTAGAACTGGTATTAAGCGTAACGGCGGTAGTTGAAATTCAGGAATTTCTGGAGTGAGCCCCATGTACCACATGAGCGTTTTCAAACACTCACCTTCTAGGTATTGGATTGTACTACAATACCAATTTTCTTTAACATTATTCTAACATTCCAGCGGAGCTTAAAAGGAAAAAACCGCGGCAAAAATGCTTTTCGTCGAAAATTTTGATCATTTATTGTGCTGCTCTCGTCATTTTTCCATAAATTAGAATTTTATGGTATAATTGTCTTATTGAGAGCTATCAATATAAAAAATGTAATCAAAATCGTTAGAGACGTTTTTGAGAAAAAAAACTTGGTGTTTTGATCACTATGATAACTATAGTCGATTTGGTTCATACCCTTATTTTGGCGTCCTATTGTAACCTGCGAGCGAGATATGAAGTTTGAGCTCAGTTTCAGCTGATTTGGTACGGTTGTTTTCTTTAAAAACCGCGCTAAAATCGATTTCATCGCAAGTTTTGGTAATTTATTGTGCTGCTCTCGTTATTTTCACACAAATGGGAATTTTGTGATATGGTTGCTTTATTGAGAGCTATCAATATAAAAAATTTAATCAAAATCGTTAGAGCCGTTTTTGAGAAAAAAAATACTTCGTGTTTTGATCACTATGATAACTATAGTCGATTTGGTTCATACCCGTATTTTGGCGTCCTATTGTAACCTGCGAGCGAGATATGAAGTTTGAGCTGATTTGGTACGGTGGTTTTCTCTAAAAATCGTTCACAGACACACACACACACAGACCATTTCCCCAAATAGTGTTTTTCGGACTGAGGAGGTTCTGAAACGTAAAGATCTCTCAAGAAGAAAACTCAAAAAAAATTTTCAGCCGATGACGTAACTTTCCTCTCTACTTGTAGAGCCAAGGAAAGTAAAAAGAACCAGCGCAATCGGATCAGCCGTTCTCCCGCAAATCGAACTACAGACATACGGACCACGCGCCGAAATTAGGTTCTTACTTTCCCTGGTTCTACAAAATAGAAAGGAAAGTTATGTAATCGGCTGAAAAAAAAAAAAATTGAGTTCTCTTCAGATCTTTACGTTTCAGACCCCCCTGAGTCCGAAAACACTATTTGGGCAAATGGTCTGTGTGTCTGTGGGTTTGTACGCGTTTGGAAATGGAAAATACTAGCTCAAATTTCCCTTTCAGCCTCTGAAGTACCATGAGACGCCGTGATCCAGTTTTGCCCGAAACCGCTTTTCTATGTTTTCCTCAGCATAAGCCAAAAATTGGTTCGAGGGCCGCATTGACGACTGTTCGTGAGCTCCGGGTATCACGACCTTGGGGAGATCCGTAATTTTGCCTCGTCCTTTGGGATTTCGGATCTTGCTTTTCCCTTGCAAAACCCAACCATTCCCCTCTCATCCTCTTTTCCCTTACATAATTCTCAAGGCGGCTTTCAGCCTTTGAGTATAAGCGCGTTTCAGGCTTCCAAACGCTTCTTTTTCTTCCATCCAAATGGCTCAATGATCGTTCCTGAATTTCTCAGTGCCCCATGATACATCGTCAACATCGCTATTCCCAGACTTCTCGATTTGTCAAATAGAAACTTCGTAGTGACATTTTCCATTCCCTTCTCATTCGTCTAATGACTGTTACCCATTACGCCTATTCACATTAATTTTTAAATAATACTCATAATGACAGACCTCACGTGCTACAACAAACTTGCTCTCGTTTATATTTCCCTTTTCCATTCTGATACTTTTTCATGAAGAATCTCGCGGTGGAAAAATCACTCAAGGACTTCATCAATTACAAGGACATCAAGTGCCAAAAATGAATCAACCATCAATCTCAGAAATCGATTAGTTGTCGAATTGGTCCAAAACACTATAGCCACCACCAAAAGCTGATATTAAATAGGAGTAACTTGGTACATCATCCGCATCGCTACTTTACGTGATGAGGTGGCAACTGGCACGGGGCGGAACGGTATCACGTTTGAGTAGTGGAATCTCACTCACTAGAAATCTTCTCGTTGCCTCCGTGCAGCAGCAATCCTTGGTCTGCCCTATTATCTCCGTTAGCCTCACGCAGTAGGAAGGAAATTAAACAAATCGGCTGAAAACAGTGTTTTCTTCTGACGTGTCAAGACCTACTAGTTTCAAGGCTACAAAACCCTTAAAACGGCATTTGGAAAAATAGGATCTGCGTCTGTGTGTGTTTGTGTATGTCTATCTGTGAATACGATTGCGAGGAAACGGTTGAACCATTCAACTCAAATTTGCTATTTAGGCGGTAGTTCACTATGTAATGCCGTAAGAGTATAATCAAAATCTGTTCCAAACTTATCGCAGTTATCATGGTATCATAGTGGTTAAAACACTACATACCCCACCTTCAAATCATTTCAACGACTCCGATTACATCTTTTGTACGACCAGCCAATAACTCAAAAGTACCCTGAATTTCGCATTTGCTGAAGGAATAGGAGAGAAGCACAAAAAATGATAAAAACATGTCGAAGAAAAATGATTGTTGGGTGCACAAGAGGGCACCTTGAGGTGAAGTTTAAAGAATAAATGAATGAACCGGACGTGTGTGGTTCACTGTCATATAAAGTGGCAAAAAGAGTTTGCGATATGATGTAGTACAGTATTTACGCGACAGGATAGGTAAACTGGGTTGTGGGGACAAGAGCGAGTAAATAACTCGAGAACTGAGTGTCATATGTGCGGTTTAATGTCAGTTGGAATGCTTATGGTGAAGTGGTAACAGAAGGATATAGGTAGTGAGTATTTTGGAAACTCCTCTGTTGGCTTTGATAATAATCTTTTACCGACAGAAGTAGCTGATTGAACCGGTAGTTCGGGTTTTTTCTGCGGCTACCATTTCAAAGGGTTGAGATCAGAAAGAACTTGACTTGAATGCTCAGGATTTCTCGTTGGGACCAAGGTCACCAAACTAATTCGCGATGAGCTACGCCAAACAGTGATTTTACCATAGTTTTCTCTTTATAAATTCCTTTAATATGGTTCTGAGAAAAATTAGGCTACTAGTCGAAAAACTACCATACGGTAAGAATTTGTTAAAAGTATCGTTGATAGGATAATTTGGAGCAACCCCAGAAATTCAGTAATTCAAACCGTTTCGTTTCACTTACTGCCGTTTCTCAGTGTTAATCCGATACCTTCTAAACAGTGAACATGACCATTCTAAAAAAAAATATCTGGTGCGTAGCAACACACAACTTTCCGCCACCCCCGTAAGTTCGAAGACCAGCTACATACGCGGGTGCTATATCTTCGTTCAACGCATTTTTACAGGAACATTTATGGAGAACAAAATGTAGGGACTAGTTAGCTGAGAGTATTCCGTAAGTTTGAGACAATTGGAATACCGATAAATTAATATTCGACAAATCTCCTTTTCTGAGTTACCTTGGCTTATATCTCCGTTCAACATATATATACAGAAATAATTATGGGGAACGAAATGTCGGTATGGGTGACTAAAAGACACTCCATTAGAATTTATCACATCTGGTGAAACATTTACGCTGGAATTTACGGAAATGTTAGAAAAAACGTTATTTTCGACACATTTTGATTTTTATCTCTGTTCAATGGACCGTCACAGGAACATTTATTGAGAAGAATATGTAGGCATTAACTATTTGAAAACATCCGGTGAGTTTGGTGAAAATCGCTGAAGCCGTTTTGCCAAAAAGTGTAAAAAACCTATTTTCGCTTCAGGGGCCCATATCACCGTTCAACGTATTTTCATGGAGCTATGTATGGAGAAGAAAAGTTAGGTATTGATTAGGAAAAGATAATTTGAAAGTTTAATCAAAATCGTAAGAGCCGTTTTTGAGAAAAATGCGAAAAACCCGTTTTTGGTACATTTTCGTCCCCCCCCCTCCTATCGGCCGAAATCGTCCATAACCTTATTTTGGTGTCTACAAAAAATAACGAACAAAATAAAAAAAGAACCAGCTCAATCGGATCAGCTGTTCTCCCGCAAATCGAACTACAGACACACACGCACACACACACACACATACACACGGACCACGCGCCGAAATTAGGTTTTTTAGGCTCAGTAGGGTCTGAAACGTAAAGATCTGAAGAAAACCCAACTTTTTTTTTTGGGCCGATTACTATACTGTCCTTCCCTTCGGGTAGCGGAAAGTAAAAACACATGTTGACTGCCTGATAAATCATCTATGCACTGCTTTCTCGCTAATGGTCGTGATATAAGTGGGAGCATCTCAATGAAGTTCAGAACTTTAGGCGCTACCACTTTCTGATTAAAACGTGAAGTTATGTGTTACCTAGTTCAAACGGAGAGAAAAATAGATTGGATTTTGCCTTGGAAGCCATGAAAATCGCCGAATGTTCATCGGGCCGAAGAAAGTCAGATATTTTCCAAGATACGTTCGCCCTCATTATTTTCCTTCTGCTCTTAAACTGGTCATTATTTCCACCCTGTTCCATCTTTCGAAGAAGTGTTTGTTAGCGACTGATGTTGGGCTGTATCAGGTTATGTGACTGTCACGAGACTGTTTATTGCGAGGAAAAAGGTGAATGAGAGAGTAGGCGTTTAAATGAGAGATTTTTTCCGTGTTTTCTTTGAGAAGGAGACGTGAACAAAATGAAGGGCTTAAGAGGTGAGTGAAGGGTTTACCTCTACTGAAAGCGGGACACTGTTGGCAAAAGGATTGGCTTCGCTGACGGAGAACAGGTAATTTGGTAATTTGCTATTCCGAACATATGATTGGAGTAGGTTTAGTGATTGTTGTTGACATCGGTTTTCTAGTTGGCCGCTTTCTTCTTCTTTCTATGTGATTGATTGATATAATACACGCTTCATTCATCAGTAGGTTTTTGATCTGGACTTCGGAAACATTTTGTCGACCTTTTGATTTCAGTGGAGTAATTTACGATGTTGTTTACGGAATCGGATTTCCAGGTCTCAGCGACTGATTCACTTACAATATTTGGGGCAAGAGATGTGGAGAAAGAGGACCAATTCCGACGCAAGAGCATGAAATGTGATAAGGCAGTAGAAAGAGTTGAATGTCGCTCGCTCAATATTTCTTTTGTGTAGTGGACGCTCTGAATTGCACCGAACGGGAAACTCGGTCCTGAGATAAGTTTATAGAGGCGTCGAATATTTCATGAACGATACGATGAAACAGCACTGAGCTTCGTTTCAAGGATGTTATCTCACGGACGTATAAAATTGTCGTCATAAAGCGAGAACCCTTACCCTTGTCAGGTATCGCCGTCGACTACTACCTCGATGTGGGACCTCTAAAAGTATCTTCGATTTCAAATCACACCTTAAATAGGTGATAAGGGTGCAACTGTTGTATTTATAGAAGTCCGTTTATTGAACATAACGCATAGTTGACGGAGTGTTGTTACACTTTCGCTCTCTTTGAATTCCCCGACTGCTGCCCGGTTTTAAAAACTTGAAGACGAAAGAAAACATTCTATTGATGTTTCTGCCGTGTATTTCATAAATGACTCACGTGACATCGCGTTCAATCTGCGACCACAGGTTAAGAACAAATTTGTCACACTTTTTTCTAGTCATTATCATTTGCGGCATTTTTATTATTGCTGTTGGTAACTGATATTACCAGGTTTGTTCTACGAAGCTCAATTGAACTGCGGCGTTTGAGTTGAGAGGCGTGAAATATTCAGGCTTGCTCCCATTTTGCACTTCTTCTTTCTTCAATAACAATCACTGAACAATTGCTGTAGGTTTTTGAAGCAATTTTTTAATGACCCCTGTTCCTGTTAAAAACTCTCTGACGCCCTTTTGTTCAGCTTTTTTTTGCGGGGTTATCATCACCACGACACACTCGCCACAATTTGAATCGACCTTACAACTCTCAACTATTCTGGCAGCCGATTTTTATGCCTGGAGCGTGAGTGTGTTCAGTGTGAGTGAGTTTGTGAGAACAATTGAAAAAAAGGTTGATAAATCGGCTCACATTTTATATTTAGCCGGCTCTTTGCCAAAGCTGGACGTCAAAATAAGGATGTGGGAAGAATCGGTTTAAAATCAACTATAGTTATCATAGTGACACGGAATTTTGTTTTCTTGTGAACGCCTCTAACTAATTTGATTACTTTGTTTACACGAACAGCTCCACATAAAAGTATCAATTGCGAGAAAATGATGAGAGCAGCAACAATAAATTATCACTTTAGGTTTTAGAGCCGTTTATTCTTTAAAAATTGATTGCCCAATTAATTATGAAATTTAAAAAAAAATTAGGATTGTGGTCCAATAAACGTCCTGTACGATGAACGTTTAAAGATATTAACAAATGAGAAGCCGTCCCAAAAATTCCGGAATTCCCAGTAACATCCTATTATTTACTTCCATTTCTCATAGCTTTTACCCAGTAATTCCGAAACCATAAATACAATCCTTCAAAAAAAGACAAATATCGGCAATAGGCTACTGTAAAATGTTTTCTTTTGCGACAAAGGTCATCCAGACTTTTAAGGCGATACACGACAGAGGCACTCACCATTCTGATTCAGGTGTGGACTTTTTTCTGTATATGCGAGTATTTGTGACTAGCTCACCCGTAACACATTTATTGTCGCTTTTGTATTTGATGTTATCTTAAAACGGTTCAGCAAACAAAACTTGTTGGTAGTTCGACGACCAGAAGAGGCAAATTGGTTGAAAAATAACACAAACGGTGGGTTCAGCTTTCGTACAAGTACGCAACCACGAGGGACATTTTATGTCTTTTTCTTTAAAAAATCGTATCCCTGGTGGGACTCGAACCCACAACCTTCGGTTTAGAAGACCGATGCCTTCTCCATAAAGCCACGGGTTAAATTTCGTAACGCTTCTCCGTTACATATCCCACGTAACATCTCCCGCGTTACATTTTCGAGTTTATGTAGCAAAATAAAGACATAAAATGTCAAAACGGGTGAAAATAATTTTTCATGCTGCTGTTTGACTGATGTTACGCTTCTAAGAAATTCTCCGTTTCATATCCCGCGTTACATTTTCGAGTTTATGTAGCAAAGTGAAGACATAAATTCTGGTCAAAACGAAACACAAACGGTGGGTACAGCTTTCGTACAAGTACGCAACCACGAGGAACATTTTATGTATTTTTTTTAAACGTAAAATTTGGGTGTTTGGAATGCTCAGTGACAGAGATATTTCTCGACGTTCAGTCACAGTCATAATCCTTTCTACTTAGTAGAGTCAAGGAAAGGAAATGGCCACAAAGCTAAACTCTAAACGCATAAATCAGGCTGAAGATTTAGATCGGGGGTACGGTGTGTGTTTGTGTGTGTAAAACACACGACTCAAACGGTGGGTACAGCTTTCGTACAAGTACGCAACCACGAGGGACATTTTATGTTTTGTTTTTATGCAATGATAACTACGTTTGATTGTGCTCGTTGATGGTTTCGATATAATGGCCGCGTCAATTGCACCAAGCTTACGTTACCAAGCTTATCCAACTCAAATATTTCGTGACGCTTCTCCGTTACATATCCCGCGTAACGTTTTTCGAGTTTATGTACCAAAGTAAAGACATAAAATGTCAAAAATCATGTTGACAGTAACATGAACTTTCTGTGCACTGATTGCTAAATCATGGTCGTGGCATGAGTAGGATTCTCTCTAGGAATTCCGGAAATTAAAGCAATGCCGAAGTTACGTTCGCGTTACCTAAAACGCGACGTTATGTTTTACTAAGTTCATACGAGCTGAGTGTTTTCGCCAGGGAAATCGTAAAATGTGCGTTGTGCTGGAGAAAGTTGCGTGATGCGTCGCAATATATATCTACCTGCTTTATTACTGCAATTTCCACTACTTCCTTACCAATCAACTATCAGCGTACTCGTACAATATAACTTAACTTTAATCTTTAATTTTTTTATAATTTCCCGAGTAACTGCATCATCGGATTTCATCAAGCTAATGAAGTGTCTTTTGGCCTTTACCCACATTTTTTCAGCAACTATTTCTGTATCTATTTGTTGAACAGACATATAAGCCATGACAGTTCGACGAACGAGGTAGTCGAATATTAATTAACCGGTTTTCCAATTTTCCCCAAAACGTTTCTAACGATTTCGATAAAACTCAATTAGTACTCTCAACTAACTAGTACCTACATTTCGTTCGCCATAAATGTCTCCGTAGCAATGCGTTGAACTATACACAGAGCACGTATATAAAGCAGGGCGTCGAATGTACGGGGGTTGCGGAAAGTTGTGTGTTACCTACGCACTAGGTATTTCTAAAGTGTATTTACTTATATTCAGCGTTCACATTCATTTTCAACTTCATCAAGTCCGTGTCACGTCTGCCTAGTCCCCTGCGTATCGATTTACTGACAGACATTTTTATTTACTGCATTGCTTTAAAATACATCGCTGCATATAATTGAGTTACGGAATGTTCGGGGCACAAAAGGGGGAGAGTTGAAGATCGAAAATAAAAGAACTCGGTGAGCGTGAGGAGGACTGTATTAAATGAAATGAAGTGCGTAGCAAAAGAGCGACGCAGAAGGACAATTCGGAAATAGGCGTGAACTGGCGGAAACTATCGGAACGAGAGAGCGAGAGACGGGGCTGGGCACAGCAAGACGAGTGATTTCCGCTATAGTTCGTAGCTGGATAAAGAATTTCGGCAGGAGGTGTCTCTTGTGGAGAGGAGGAAAATAAAGAAGGAAAACCCCACTTCAGGGGAATCCACTGTCATTAGAAATATCCGCAGCCGCGGCCGTGGAATATGTAGGTATCGAAATAGAAGGAGACAATGACTGGGGAAGTCCGAGGTCAAAGACTCGAACTAACTCAGCACTTTGCCTCGAACACGGAAGAAACGAAACGAAAATCTGGTGCGAGAAATCACGTGACATACACTGGCTTGTGATATTGTTGCTAAATATGCTAAATCTACAATTTCCGTCAGGCGTTCGCCGTCCAGGCCGTTTTGTGTCTGTTCTTTTGAATAAAAATCCCATTTGGTATCTAATTTTGCCAGCCTGCTTGGCAATCGGATAGTACAAAGCCCATGGTTGTCATGGGCAAAATATGGTTTAAAAAATAACGAAAACGAAATTTCGTCATTTTTATCACAAATACGCCGTGTTCGATATTGTTTTCCATGTATTTTTAGGTGGTTGGTCAAATGGAACAATGCTCAGAGGTGTACGACTGCGTCTAGAACAAAAATAGTGAAATCCCAGTAATTATGTGAGCCAAAGTCCTACTACGATTTACTAATTGAAGTAACAAGTGTGACAATAACTACAGGGAAAGCAACCGTTTCATTGTTGGTACTCCCCCCCCCCCACCCATCACACTAAAACCACCTGACTCGCAGTGTCGTGCCAACTGCCCACAGACGCCTACGGGACCCTGAAAAATTTAGTTTTTTTCGTTCCGATGAAGTCAGGTAATTTTTCGTATGGTTCACTGGTATTTTTATTTTCCTTGGCTCTACAAAGTAGAAAGGAAAGTTATGTAATCGGCTGAAAAAAAAAATTTGAGTTTTCTTCAGATCTTTACGTTTCAGACCCTCCTGAGTCCGAAAAACACTATTTGGGAAAATGGTCTGTGTGTCTGTGTGTATGTGTGTCTGTGAACGATTTTTAGAGAAAACCACCGTACCAAATCAGCTCAAACTTCATATCTCGCCCGCAGGATACCATGGAACGTCAAAATGAGGGTATGAGCAAAATCCACCGAAATTTAACTATAGTTATTATAGTGATCAAAACACCAAATATTTTTTTTCTCAAAAACGGCTCTAACGATTTTGATTAAATTTTTTATATTGGTAGTTCTCAATATGGCAACTATACCATAAAATTCCCATTTATGGGAAAATGACGAGAGCAGCACAATAAATTACCAAAACTTTCGACGAAATCGGTTTTAGCGCGGTTTTTAGAGAAAACAACCGTACCAAATCAGCTGAAACATGATGTCTAGCCTACAGGTTACCATGGGACGCCAAAATAAGGGTATGGATAAAATCTACGGAAAGTTAACTGTAGTTATCACAGTGATCAAAACACCAAATTTTTTTTTCTCAAAAACAGCTCTAACAATTTTGATTAAATTTTTTATATTGATAGCTCTCAATAAGGCAATTATACCATAAAATTCCCATTCGTGGGAAAATGACGAGAGCAGCACAATAAATTACCAACATTTTCGACGAAAAGCGTTTTTAGCACAGTTTTTTCCTTATAAACTCCGCTGAAATTTTTGTAGAATGTTAAAAAAAATTGGTGTAGTAGTCCAACCCAATACCTAAAGGGTGAGTGTTAGAAAACGCTCATGAGATACATGGGGGTTACTCCAGAAATTCCTGAACTTCAACTACTGCCGTTTCGCTTACTACCAGTTCTAAACGTTTTTACTCAATAACTCTGCAAAAGTAATTACTATCCATCTTCAAAAAATTTGTGTTTACAGCCTTATTAATGATCTGTGTACCAATTGCTCAATAATGGTCCTGCAATCAGTACGAGCAGCACAATAAAATCTGGAACTGTAAGCGCACCGCTTCCTGCTGCCGTAAAGCGTTGTTTGACTAAGTTCAAATTAACTGAGTGATAAATGAATTGATCAAATAGAATCAGCCATGTACAAAGTGAATTGTTGTAGAGCTAAGGATAGTTGTGTGTTGCAACGCACCAGATATTTCGATTTGGGTAGGTCCCATAAGATGTGAGACTACGTCAAGCTGAGCAGCGAACTCCAGCCATAATATGTATGTTGTATGGGTGGAGGTATGACCAGCTAGGGAATCCTGTACCATCCGGGAGTGGTCCTTAATCTGTTCCTTGGCCATAACATTCTTCGCAAACTAGACAAAAAGGTGGCTTGCTAAGTAGCAGTCAACGCTGGTATATCAACGCATGTCTGCATTTGGTGGTTGTTGGGTCACTTTTGGCTAGTGAGTACAGGTTACGGGGAATTCTCCGATCGTTAGTCGCATTGAGGGGTGCTGACCACCAATGGTTGGTCAATGAGAACTTTACGGCGCGCTTAGTCGGTGCCTTCAGGAAAAAATTGTGGCCTTCCTTCTAGTATACCCATACCGTCATCCTGTGAGGTTGCGACCACAGACTTCGAGGGACTGTCACACCAAGATCTTTAACGTCATGCCTAATATGAAATAAAGGCTGAGTTGCCTACATGGTTCACAGATGAGGTGTTTCTCGGGAATGTTCAATTATTGTCTGGGTGAATAAATTGTATTTGAGCCACGGGGAGAGGCTCTGCGGTTAGGGAAATAAACTCGTCTTTTATTCCATATCTAGAAGGATATGGTCGAGTCAGGATAAGGCATCTGTGCAATTCAACCAATGCCCGGGTTGTTTACCGAATGAGTCGTGATTTCAGGGCGGACTCGACATCCTCGGTCCTTTCCGCTCATATTCTCTGTGAGAGAACTGCCGACGACACGCCTCTTTTGAATTCGCTATGTTGTTTGAACGTTAATAACGTTAGTTCCTTTCAAAGTCCAACGACCTCTTCTCGTCCCCAGCTCACTGAGAAGTTAACTCGCCGAAATGAAGGTAACTGTGAAGTAGCTGAGGAGGGATTGGGAGGGGGGAAAACTGAAGATTTTGCTTTGCCAAACCCTTACAGAAAGTAGGAGGTTAGTATTCAGCGTTCATCCCGCATTATATTATTTGCCCCTTCTCCATCCACCTTCTCGTATTCCATTAAGAAACTCGAATTATATTACCTGACTCGCATTGACTACCGTTCCGCTCACCAGCGTCTTAATCCAAAACGTCAAGTCGTGCAAGTAGTTCGTATATCATTCTCAGACTGTTACCGTAGATCGTTAAAATGGGGTTCATAAAAGTAATGAAACAAGTTTGTAAAGTAAAGGACACGGAGTACTGTGAATGAGAGGTGGTACTAAAATATGTGAATGGAAAATGCTACTGAAAGAAAAAATAATGAGTAAATGAATAATAATAATAATAATAATAATAATAATTTTGGTCGAGATGGGATGCTGTGAAACTGTGGATGAAAATGTAATGCGAGAACGCAATCCGCTTCGATGAAATTCAAATGGAGTGAGATAAATGTATTTTGAAAGTAGATGTAAATACCTCAAATGGATGCAAGTAAATATGGAGTGTGCGTGTGGGCATTTCAAACGAAGATAAAACCATAATTAAGTTTGATTAACCAGGCAGAGTTGTTTATAGCGACCAACACTCATATTGGTTTATTATTCATTCTGAATAATAACCCTATGTTTTCGGTCACGAAAAATTTTTTACAACCCCCCCTCAAAATTTGATACTTTACGTTTCAAGACTTGGAGATTCCAAATTGGCAATGTCCGTCCGCCGTCCCCCGTCCCCGTCCGCCGTCCCCCGTCCCCGTCCGCCGTCCCCCGTCCCCGTCCCCGTCCGCCGTCCGGGCCGTTTTGTGCCTTTAACGTGGTCTAAAAAAATTCGTTCTTTCGCACAAAAATCCGATTTGGTATCTAGTTGTGCCCGCCATCTCGGCAATCCGATCGGACGAAGCCCGTGGTTGTAATGGGCAAAAAATGGTTTAAAAAATTGACGAAACGCAGTACAACGCGGGAACTACAGCGGAAGTCAACGTTTCATCGTTTGAAGTCCTTCTCTCAATAAAAAAAAACCCACCTCGTCCTCGCCTCGAACGCAACGCTCGCCCGCCCGCTCTACTCGTTGGAAGCCCCCCCCTGACGCTCGTGTTTCGTATATAACCTTTGGCATTACAATTTGTCCCTTTATCGTCCGATTGCCTTGTTCTCGTCTTCACCTCCACGAATGACTTTTTCGCTCCGTCTCAACTATTTCCGTTAGCAAAATATCTGTTAGCAAAGTATCTTCGATTGAACTTTTCATTATTCGCTTATTTTTGGTTTATTTATTTAATAGTTTGTTCGTTTCATTTTTTTTTTGGTTTTAATACGATTCAATTTTTTTAGATTCTTTCGTTTCATTCTCATTTTGGTTTTTTCATAGTTTTTTGGTTCCTTTTTGATATAAGTATTTAGCGTGCATGTTTTCATATTAAAATTCAGTTTTTTCCAGATACTTAGATACGTTTTTTTCTTGTTTATTTTAATATTACGATTCAGTTCTTTTCGACCTTTTTTTTGGGTTTCATTTTTATATTTTTCGATGCTGAATCGAACGGGATGGGTCTCGGAGCATTAATGCTAGGTCAAGCTGTTCATCCGAATAATAAACCGTTGTGTAATAGTTTGCAGGGTTTTTTCCCTCGCAGCTATTTCTGTAACAGTCCAGTTCAGTAGAGGGGAGCGGCAAAACTTAACACGAACACTCAGTGTTCACTATACTGTACTTACATGCATGCGAGAACTTGAGGGGAGCACTTTGATCATACGTAGCAGGAGATGAGTTGCGTTGGGAGTTACGAGCTTAAGACCAGGTGGTTCATCATCGAATAATAAATGTCGACTGCAGGCTAGATGCAACAAACTGATTGATGAAAGGGTTGAACTTGAGGTAAGGACAGGATACGACCTTGAATGAGTAGGAGGTACAGAGGGCTAGAGAAAGTGGGAGTGGAATGGGGGTACAAAAGGAGTTTTCCTGAGAATGAGTGATATTAAAAAATCCCAACAAATTTGGGAGAACCTGGTCAACTGTACCATGGGGTCTATACAGTTTTCTCACAACGAGGCCATAACAGGTTTCACAGCCGTTTTCGAGGAAAGTTGACAGATGACTGCCATAGACGCTAGGTGTGGCTTGAAAAGCCTCAGGATTTTTTGAAATGACTTTGGGAAAATACTATAGAATAAAAGCTTTCACTTCTTTGGCAGACACGTTGAAAAGGGCTGGGATTCGCAATATTTCAAAAAATGAGATTTTTCGAACATTTCAAGTGCATTTTTCTTCCCAGGCACTTTCAGCTAATACCTAAATTTTGTACCACATGAGCATTTGCGTACAAAGCATTTAACGAAGATTTATGATTTGTTTTTTGGGCAGAGCAACAGAGAAACACACGGCTTTGACGATAGTGTACGAGTATAATTTCAAAACTACCTGCATTGCGATATCAATTACCTCACGCTCAATTTCGTACGCGAATAATTGATTAACGACGAGTTGATAGACGCAGGAGGATGTACCTAAACCGAGCAAGAAGCGCAAACAAGCAATCAATTTCTGCAATGTAAATCAGAGAGCGGAGCAGGTTGATGAATATCTGGTCACATTAATTAGGTGCGTAGCGTCAGTTCGAATAGACGACATTGAAGTTCTCTTCGGTTGTTCCGTTGAGCTGAGGTTTGTCATCTGGGCCCTTCCGTAAATATCAATAAGCTGAATCGATGGAAACCATCTCGTTTCGTAATTGTATTCCGACTTTTGTCTGACTCGTATGCGATCACCACAGAACCTGCAGTACAATTCTAGTCGATTGTGACCAGCTCATACATTAATTAACGCTCTCTTCCGCTTCAAAACCCGTCCAGTCGGGTTGCGTCCGCGTAAATGCCCTCCGTATAATTAGCTCTTTCAAACTGAATGCAATTAACAGAATATGGAATTTGAATATGTTTCAAGCTCGAGTTCAATTCGAACTTAGAGGGAACGAAAAGTTTCGCATTGAATGATTGAAGGATCGGCCGTTGTGCTGTGCTATCCGGCGCATGTAGATTTAATTTCGCACATTTCGATCAGGGTCAAACAACATTGAACGTCCTTGTGGCGTCGAGGAATGAATATGGAATTCGAGAGGACATGAATATGAATCTTTATCGGCGCCGAAGGAGGTTGTCAGCATGCTGCTTGTTTTATGCGTCAAAATCAAAATATCTGAAACATCACAAAACTCTTCTCAACCCTTCAGTAAATTTAACGATCCGCTGGGGAATATGTAGTTACTAGTTGATCAAAATTGCTCTCTTACTTCCAAAAATACCTGTAGAGCCGTTTTCGAGGAAATTTGAAAAGAACGTCCCCTATGTTTGGGGATTTAATCATCAGTAGGAATTAAAATCACGTTACCCGCTGGCGTAAAAAAGTGTCTTCAGATATTTACATTTTAAGGGCTTCAATTTTCAAAAACACCGGCTACACAAAATCGGCTCAAATTGGATATTAGGCCTGCAGATCACCGCGCATTCCCCATAAAAACTGTAAATATTTGTCGATCGCTTTCTGTTGCCAATGTTTTTCAATTTGGTCGACAAAGCATTGAAAATCAGTCATCAAAACACATTTATGCCTTATATCACTATCTTAAAAACGATTTTGGTCACATTTCCTGCATGAACTGTTATTACGTAAGCTCACTACAAAATTTTCTTCCTTCTGAAAGCATAACAACAATTTATCCAAAAATATATTTTATTGCAGTTGTATCCTCATAAAGCCTGATATCATTATCCTAAAAAGCGTCCTGATAGTCTAATTGGTTATGTACGCGATGAGAGCTTAACAATGGTCAAAAGATAAGTGAGAGCAGCCCCATAAATTCCAGAATTCACAGTGGTCGCTATAACTCCACGAGAGTCAACACGAATCGATTCAAAAAAATAACTTAGGCGAATTTATGAATTATCTATACGTTAGTCGTTCAGTAATGAAAGTGATGTGAGCAGCAGTAGCAACGAAATAGATACAGGAACGCTGAAGAGTACCAGTTTTTCGCTGGTTTGTTGAGTTGAGGCTCTCATAAACACAGTGAAAATATTGGATTAGCATAGGTATAGTTGAATACAGTAATAATATACCTAATAAAAACGTGCTACTTACCGCTTCCCGTCCAACCGTTACCACACTTCATTCATTCGGCACAAAATAATTTAAATAGGACGAATATAACAAATACGACTATAAGTATCTCCTGCGCATCATACAACTTTTCTACCTCACGTACGTTCAGAAATTGTTATTGTTCTAGCTACTATACCAATTTCCATTCAGCTCATGGTTTGGCAGAACATAACATCACGTTCTGCGTAGGAACAGGTAGCGATTCGAGTTCTGGTATTAACCCTCTGTTACTTATGTCATGACCTTCAATTGAACATCTAGTGTTTTGGAGTTAACGCCAATAAACTCCGAAAAAAAGTTAATCAACCAAACGACGCCACTTCGAATTCCGGAATTTCTGTGGTTGCTGCTGATTATTTAATGACCATATGCTTAATTGTTAGGGGGACGCTAATATCATATGATGAAGATATATACAGAAAAGAAGAGGCCAATTGAAGTTCTATCAGGGAAGGAAAAAACCTCAGCTCGCGGGCCATGGGAAATTCGGTCAGCGTTCGAGCAAGATTCTCGTCTTGCGTGGGCTGGAAGCAGCTCTACTGATTACTCAATGAGAGACGAAATATAATGCGAATGATGAAAATAACGAAATACTTTTACGTAGGATGAAAACAGCAACGCAATTTCATTCAAGCGATGAGAGAAAAAGTAATAAAAGGGAAATCAAAGTGTTCTGTCCCGGATGGATCTGACGGTCTCCGTTGCGAGGTAGTAATAGAACGCCCCCCATCGCGGCATGATTCTGACTTGCCCAATTTGGCACTGAAGAGCTTGGTTCGAGTTGAAATTCGTAGCTCAAAATCTGTCTCTGGTAACACGCGAAGGTTGAGGCGAGGAGCGATACACAATGTCACTGCGCGCTATCGCAGTCTTTGCGGACCTGAGTCAGTGGCATCAGGCTTCTTGTCGAGAGAAGATAACGCGTAATGCAGAACAGCTTGCGGGAATGGAGATTACGAACGAGAAATATCTGGTGCGTAGCAACACACTACTTTCCGCCACCCCTTTAAGTTAGAACACCAGCTACACAGGCGGGCGCTATATCTTCGTTCAACGCATTTCTACAGAAACATTTATGGAAAACAAAATGTAGGGACTAGTTAGCTGAGAGTACTCCGAAAGTTTGATCGAAATCGTTAGAGCCGTTTTTGAGAAAATTGGAATACTGATAAATTAATATTCGACAAATCTCCTTTTCTGAGTTAACTTGGCTTATATCTCCGTTCAACATATATATACAGAAATAATTATGGAGAACGAAATGTTGGTATGGAAGACTTAAAGACACTCCATTGGGATTTATCACATCTGGTGAAGCAGTTACCCTGGAATTTACGGAAGTGTTCGAAAAAACGTTATTTTCGACACATTTTGATTTTTATCTCTGCTCAATGGACTGTCAGAGGAACATTTATTCAGAACAATATGTAGGTATTAACTATTTGAAAACATCCTGTGAGTTTGGTGAAAATCGCCGAAGCCGTTTTGCCAAAAAGCGTAAAAACCTGTTTTTGCTTCATGGGCCTATATCTCCGTTCACCGTATTTTCATGGAGATATGTATGGAGAAGAAAAGTGAGGTATTGATTAGTAGAAGATAATGTTAAAGTTTAATCAAAATCGTTAGAGCTGTTTTCGAGAAAAATGCGAAAAACCCTAGTTTTTGGTACATTTTCGTCCCCACCCCTCTTCCCACCGGCCGAAATCGTCCATAACCTTATTTTGGTGTCTACAAAAATAACGAACAAAACAAAAAAGAACCAGCTCAATCGGATCAGCCGTTCTCCCGCAAATCGAACTACAGACACACACACATACACACACACACACACATACACACACACATACACACGGACCACGCGCCGAAATTAGGTTTTTTAGGCTCAGTAGGCCTCAAAACGTAAAGATCTGAAGAAAACCCAAATTTTTTTTTTGGGCCGATTACTATACTTTCCTTCCCTTCGGGTAGCGGAAAGTAAAAAAAGAAACAAACAACCGAAGTCCTTCGTTGTTACCGGTCTTTCTGGCGTTAACAATTAGAGCTGAGCTGAACACGATCCTTCTCCTGAAATCAAGTTGGCGGTGCCGTGAATCTCCTATGCACTGCATCTTCTATCTCTCAGTAATGGCGGTGGCGGATGTAACACTAAAATATATTGAGTTTGCAGCTAACCGAGGAAACCACTAAATGCCGAGGAAAGTCGTGTAATGCGCCACACCAGAGATGTTACGTTCCGTTAGCGCTAAAGTCGCTTCCGCTGTAGTTCCCGCGAGTTCCATTAGTAGACTTTGGCTTACTATATTTACTGTAATTTCCCTTGACGCAGTTGTACACGTCTGATACTCATTTCATTCGACCCAGGATGTAAAAATACCTTGAAAACGATATGAAACACGGCGTATTTGCGATTATACTCCGTTTTGTTAATTTTTTGTACATAACAACCATGGGATTCGTCCGATCGGATTGTCGAGATGGCGGGCACAACTAGATACCAAATGGGATTTTTGTGCGAAAGAACGGATTTTTTAGACCACGTTAAAGGCCCAAAACGGCCCGGACGGCGGACGGACATTGCAGATTTGGAATCCCCATGTTTTGAAACGTAAAGTATCAAATTTTAAGGGGGGGGGGTTGTAAAAACGTTTCCCTGACCGAAAGCATAGGGTTATTATTAATAAACCCAAAACTTCACTAAAATCAATTTTCGTTAAATAATTTATAATTTGTGTTACTCTCGTCATTTTCCTACAAGTCAAAATTGAAGGTACCGTTATATTATCCTGAGCTATTCATAAAAATACATTAAACGAAAATCGTTACATCATTTTCTAGAAAAACAAAAATTTGGTGTTTTTATCACTGTAGTTGACTTTGAACAGATTTAGCTCATATCCTAATTATAGCATTGCATTTTGACCTGCAGGCTGATAATCACATAATCGAACTTCGCTTAAGTATTTCACGATAAATCAAAAAAAATTAGTTCGCGATATTTCGCCAACATCGATACATTTCCTCCGCACGATATTCAAAACTGAACGAAGTGGTAGGGGGTTCCACTTCACAGGTCTAACGCAATGCACAATTTTGATCCCCTAGTTCGTAATATCTACATCTTGGTGCCAGAAGATCTCCCCTCAGCATCACCTTCTACCTACGCGCTACATAATTGTGTTCATTTCTGCATTCTCTGACCGTAAGCTCCAGTATTGTGGGTCATTTTACTAAACAAAGAAAATCCTAACCAACGTTTTCGCCCTCTGGACTGAAATCTATTAAATTTTTATAAGTTGGTAGTGTAGTTGACGAATGTTCTTTTTCAAAGGCTCGCCTTGTCTCAACGTCTAAATGGTTCAAAGCCAATTGCATTTTCACGAAATCTAATTTGTCAGTCAGATTGAGCGAGCTGAGCGAATTCCAGTTATTTTGGTGGGTGGTAATAAATCTCTGAATTTCAGAATACGAAGAGTTGCGAAGTGGTTGAAATTCTAAAATTTTGTTTGCAAAATACGTGGCCAATTTCCTTTTATTTTGATAACGTTCCTTTAAAGCTTCTAAAGCTAAAGGATAACATTCCTCGTTTAATTTGTAATCGGAAATAACTGCAAGAGCGTCGTCGGTCAATCGGGTTCGTAAATAATGAAACTTCTTAACAGCTGACAGCGATGGATCGGAGTGAACTAGTGATTCAAACAGAGAAATGAACTCTACCCAATCTTCCACCCTTTTGCCTGAAAAGGAAGGAAGAGATATGCGCGGAAGTTGGCTAGACGAGGGGGTACAAGGACCCGATTGTACTAGAGGATTTTCAACACTTGGAACTTGTTTGATCAGAGAAAGATAATCATTGCGAGCCGAATCGATCAACTCCACCGCACTCAAATATGGTTTAGTCAATAGCCAATTTCTTATCGGTAACTACAACATTGTAACTGGCATTCGAGAATTTAATGCATCGTATTTCTGTTCGAGAACACTTAAGCGATCAAATTGACTACGGAACTTAACAACATTTCCCACATTCATCGCTTGGGATTTATCAAAAATTGCTTGAACAACAGCAAACAATTCCTCTCTCTCGGCAATAAGTTCTAGCCTTCGAGATGAGAGCTTAGAAATATCTTCGGTAGCCATTACGAAACGAAATAGCCAATGCACAATCGTCAATATTGAACTTGAATAAATTTAAGTAAACGAATCCTCAACAGACCAGAAAGTTTATGTTGCCAATAAATTGAATTCGTCTCTTTGGTCAAATGGGATGTTGTAACGAATCTTGGTACAACCTCCCATGTTCCACCGGTCAGGAACAACATGCACTTTGTTTTAACAGTGCGAATAAAAATGATCGAAAAGAGTGGAGGACATATTCCGTTTCTCAATACTTGGATGTTTCTGTACAGAAACGCTGTATTACACATTTTTAAAAGGTAACGTAAACAAATATGTTTCCATCCAAGCACCAGGAGGTACATTTATAAAATGAATGCATTCCTGCGATCCTTTGAAAACCAGCTGTCGTTTTGAGTGTGTAAACTCGAGGCTTTATATTTTGTTTTAGTTCGTTCACTCTCGTTTGTAACATCCAGAAGTAATATCACAACGGTCAAACTCTCCGTTTTGGCTAATTTTTTCTGGGAAGCGAGAGAAGCGTATTTTCGACAGTGGGTAAAGGCTTAGTATTATGTTTGTTTTAAATGGACGGCGGCAAACCGAGAGAGAAACGGCCGAAGCAATCGGGACGAGGACCGTTCATTTCGGAGAATAAATCACGAGAAAACTCGGTCCCAGAAATGCCAACTCTGGGAACGTCCAGGGCGTTCGCGTTTGATCTGCGAGTGAATCTAGTTCTAACGGAGGGTTCCGGCGAAACGGGGGTAAAGTTGCTTGAGAACCGAACAAATACGAATACACTAAATTAAAGAGATAGTGCTCGACAAATAAAATCTGTCGAGGGGAGGAGTAAAATAGCTTCCACGTCTCTGGTGTAAAAGCCTGTGTGTGCATATGTCTAAAAAAACTCTAAAAACTCGTAAATCATCTCCAAACTCTTTGAGATGCACTCAACCGCTAACAAAAAGTGTCCGAAACGGGCGGTGGGAAGCGATAAAAAAAATTGTAGTAAACCTTGGTACGACGGATCATACAATTTTCCTCAGCTCCACGTACTTTCAGCGATTTTCATTGCTTTTGCTGCCAACCCAATATGCTTTTCGCTCAGTTCATTCGAACACAACTTTACGTTTTAGGTAGAAAGTGGTAGAGCTAGTGGAATTTCGTTCACACTGGTGTCGACTTTTTTTTTTTGACGTTAGGGCGAATGGGACAAGTCCCTTTGTCACTGCGGCCGCATATGGGCCTATTGTGACGCTGGCCCTTGCTTAGTAGAAGGCGTCGTACATACCCGCCCCCATTTAGGAAGCCGAGTATGTCCTTCACCGCAGAGTCCGCTACGGTTTGGGGTTCAGTGGTCCCCTGACCGAAGTATTCAAAGGGTTTTGCTACCAAGGCAGGGAATTCACATAGGATATGCTCTGCTGTCTCGTCCTCCTCACCGCAGAGTCTGCATTCCACCGCCTCTGAGATGCCTTGTAGAGGTGATATCTGAGTGGGCAGTGCCCGGTGGGGAAGCTTATCAGTACTCTCAGATCTTGTCTGGAGAGTGTCAGCATCGCCTTCGCCCTTTGACAGGAAGGCGTGACAAGCCTTTTCGCCTGTCTTAGTCGTGGCTGGCGATGCCAATGGGCGCCATTTTCTGTATCTCCCATCGAGCAACCAGACGGTTCAGGTGACTTTTCGTCAGACCCACGTGTGGCTCAGGCCCGATGGGTAGGGATTCTGTACCCCTTTTCGCGAGGCCGTCAGCCTTTTCATTGCCCTCATGCCCCCTGTGAGCCGGCACCCAAATGAGGGAGAGCCTGTTACGGGCGCCGAGCTGCTTGAGCGCATGGAGGCATTCCCATGCCAGCTTAGACCTAAAACTATAGGCTGCAATGGCCTTTAAGCCAGGCCCAGCTTAGACCTAAAACTATAGGCTGCAATGGCCTCTAAGCCAGGCCGGCTGTCTGAGAAAATGTAGATCCGCTTGCCCTTGAGCCCTGGTGTCGACTTAGCGGGTGATGCGTGAATCACTTCGCCACAATGCCATCAACTCCAAGATTTACCTCGTCCTGATTGTCCGCATGGAGACAAAGGCTCTTCATCTCGAGGCAGTATTATAATTGACTACAGACGTTTTCGTTGCAGGGCTGCCCGAAAACATGTGTTCAGACTTGAACTTTGCATGTGCACCTAGGATGCACTAGGATTTACATCGTTCGTAATGCTTCTCGTCAGGGAATTACTTGAAGCTTCAACCCGTCTCATGCTCGACACTTCGATGGAGCTGGGGTTCGCTGTTTGAAGATACACCGTTCACGTTTGAGAAGTTCTCAACTCTTTTATCCAAAATTGAGACCTTCTTTGCCTTCTCTCAGCTGATCCAGAAGAAGAGTATCATTAACCCAGTCATTCTTAGTCGGCTGTCCATTTGCCTTAAGTCCTTCTTCTTCTTCCTCAGAAGGCAGCCTTTGCGCAGAGAAAACCCGTTTGGAGTGCCTCACTCCCGCAGTATTCCGTACTGCCAGAAACATTCACCTGGCATAGTTTGGCATCATTTTCGGTTAGGGGGGTGTGAAAAACCCAGACAGGGGGAGGGGGGTGGTAGAGGTGGCCGAGAAGACAACTGCAATACGAGTACAATGGACAATCGTTCCCACAGCCACTTGGGTTTTACCGGGTGAATGCTCGCAGGATGAGGCGAACATTCGGATTTCGAAAATTGCACTATCGGTATGCTTCTTTTTTTACGGAACTAAAGTGTCAAATGACTGATGGGTAGGATGAAAAGACTGCACTAGAACCGTTTCTTGTGGAAATGATTGCTATGGTTTATTATTCATCCTGAATAATAACCCTATGTTTTCGGTCACCAAAAATTTTCACAACCCCCCCTCAAAATTTGATACTTTACGTTTCAAGACATGGGGATCCCAAATCTGCAATGTCTGCCCTCCGTCCGCCATCCCCCGTCTCCCATCTGCCATCCCCTGTCCCCCGTCTTCCGTCCGCCGTCCCCTGTCCGCTGTCTGCCGTCCGTCGTCCCCGTCCGCTGTCCGGGCCATTTCATGCCTTTTACGTGGTCTGAAAAATTCGTTCTTTCGCACAAAATCCCATTTGGTATCTAGTTGTGCCCGCGATCTCGGCAATCTGATCGGACGAAGCCCATGGTTGTTGTGAACAAGAAATGGTTAATTAAATTAACGAAACGCAGCATAATCGCAAATAACCCGTGTTTCATATCATTTTCAAGGTATTTTTACATCCTGTTTCAAATGGGATGAGTATCAGACGTGTACAACTGTGTATAGGTAAATTAAAATGATTATTAGCGTCAACTAATTGCAAGAACTCGCGGGAACTACAGCGGTAGTCAACGTTTCGTCGTTAGTACCCTCCCTCCCATGTCCTTAAAACCACCTGCCCGCTCGCCTCGCAACACCCCCTCGACTCGCAACATCTTGTCAATTGCCGAGGGTTCACTGGAAGTCCCCGTCCCAATGTCCCCGACTCTTTTTGCCCGACAGGGCGGAGGAAGGTTAGGGCTACTTCCTCCACACACCCCTACATCGGATCATAAATGCCATACAGACGTTTACGGGCGCATGGCGCCAGGGGAATATTTAGTTTCCGTAGTTCCATTTCAGTCAGGTCATGTTTCGTATGGTTTACTAGTATTTTTCGATGCTGAATGGAATGGAATGGGTCCCGGAGCAGTAAAACTAGGTCAAGCTGTTCATGAGAATAATAAACCATTGTGTAATAATTTGCAGGGTTTTTTGTTTGCCTGCCCTCGTCATTTTCCCACAAATGGAAATTTCATTGTACAGGTCTATTGATCGCAGATAACCATATTAACAATTTAATAAAAATTGCTGTAACCATTTTTGCGGGAAAAAATACGAGGTGATGAAGGTGATTCATATTTCACTGATTCCGCTAATATCTTTATTTTGTCGTACCATAACTTAGTATCAATTGGGGTCACACAACCAGTTCTTTCTAAATAGAACGTCAAGTTGCGTTCAATCTCGTTCATTTAAACTGAATTTAGTACAGGTGAGGCTCCCAGGGAGATGTTTTATACCAGTCTACAGAAAAACCTACGTTTATAGGACTGTCAACGAGGCTTTTTCGAGGGAGGTTCCTGTACACGTTTGTGGAATTCCAGGAGAAAACACTACCAAGAAAGGTTTGCAAAACGACGTCAGTTTGCATTACGGAATTTCTCAGGTTGCTCCTGGTTATCTTATGACCTATGTTAAGATTCCTTCAGCTCGACTACAATTTAGATTTTTAGAGAACGCGATCATAAGAGCATGATTTATAACGCAAAACTGGAGTGAAATCACTTATCAAATTGAAAACGTAGATAATGTATTGTGCTGCTCTCGTCATTTTCCCACTGATGAAAATTTGTTAGTGTCGTGGTTTAGAACTATATATAAAAATATTTAATCAACGTCGTTGCAGGGAAATTAAAGGAAAAAGTTTCATGTCTTGTTCACTATGACAAATATAGACATTTTTGAACTGATTTTCTCTTAACTTTGTTCTGGCGCCCTACGTTGATCTGCAGGCCAAGTGTTTCATTTCAGCTGATTTGGTTTTGGCGTTTTCTCAAACTCATATATACCAGTTGACCTTCTCAAATGATGTTCATCGGACTTAGGAGGCCTAGAAACCTACAGATTTGAAGAAATCTCAAAAACTCTATTTCTTAGGGCTGTAAAAATACTAATACAAGATGAACCTAATTGAGGTTTTCTGATCAGTATTCGTGTTGATTTTACAAAAATTAAATATATATTCAAATAAAACTGTTTCAGTTGTGACTGCGGGGGTGGGGGTGGGATACAAAACAGTGTATTATATGATGCAGAAGTGGCTGAGAATCAATTTGGTTTGTCGCTGGTTTGGGGTACGATTCTCGTATTATTGTTGGGCTACGATCAGAGATGACAGACCTATAGGTTAAGCCAAGAGTTATCATCTCGAGCATTGAGTGTTTTTGCGTTTGATCTATACGAACCTTAAACCATTGGTTGTAAAAAGGAGAGCGAATCTCGGCCAGGAATTGAAAGCTTGATGGGATTAAAGCAGCGGATAAACTCATAAGAACCCTGAAGGAGATTTCAGGGAACGAACCGTTTACCAAATCCCTTTCTACTCAAAATTATATTCCGCTCCAGAAGGATTTCTCTATTTCAGATTTTGGCGGATTCAAGAGGGAGAATTCGTAATGTGGGGCAATCAAATTGCCGAGTGGACGGTGAAAGCGATCACTTAATAACGAGCTGGGGATGAAAGGTAGATTCCCCTGTCTGGCTGTGATGCCGCGTCCTACAGACATGTGCCTAACTAGCAGAGCATAAACGGTTTATGAACTTGATACCGCTTGATCCCTCGATCCCTCCCTCGCCATCGGTCCGTCCACCGCTTGTCCCATCCCCTGCCAGCCCATCCCGTACCCCTTTAACGATCCTCTCGCTGGCTTCTAGTTCTCTTCTGCCGCGGTAATCCACTTTTAGGAGGAGAAATGGAAGTCAACGATGGCCTGAGGAAGAGACGAACAACTTCAAAGTGACTTTGAGCCTTTCCCTCGCCCTCTTCTTCATCACCCTTCCACCACTTCCCCTTCCGTTGACGAGTTACTTCATATATCAGTCCACCTCCACTTCGTCTCGTCGGCAAAACTGCTACTACACTCTTGTTCAACTGAGTTTGTCCTTTCTCAAATCTAAGTCCCCAGAAATGAGCCCCCTTCTCCACACTTCCACTCCTACCGCCTTCCTTCTCCTTATCTTCTTCCACCTTTCCGTCTTCCTTCCTCTTCCTCTTCTGCACTGAGAGTGCTTCCACATCTTTCCTCCCAATCCCAACATCAACTCGTCAACGTTTCCAAACTTCCACTGTACCTCTCACCTGAATAATATAAAACGTTCACCCAGAAGGAGCTTTGAGTGAGTTTCATTTGATTGTTTCGAGTGGATTTGATTATTGGCGAGAATTGCACAAACTGGCACAATTTGTAGCAACCACTGAATCCGAGTTCTAGCGAATCCGAGTTAGGCTGATTATCCTACTCTTATGCCATTTTTACTCTCTTCAGACCTACTAAGTAGTAAGAAAGCCATCCTCATCTGTTCTAAATGTATTTATCGAGTTCCGTTTGTCTCAAACCCTTCCGTTCATGATGTGCTTCATGGAAAACATCTGGTGCTAAGTATCACTATTCTAATTTATTTCTCATCTGTTTATATGAACTTTGTAATACATAACGCAGCGTTTCACGTTGGCTGATCTCGCTTTAAGCCCTGAAATTTTAACCCACGTATTCCACGACCTTTATTCAAAGACCAATATGGCTTGAAACAGTTTGATGAGTTAGGAAATTTACTTTCTTCCCACTCTGTGGCGGTCAGTAAATCGCCTTTTCACTGGTTACTTATCAAAGACCGAGACGGCTCTAGAACTACCTACCGAACTGCCAAGTCCTATGAGATTCATGTTGAACGAGTGAAGAACATTACATAACATCAGTGCATTAGCAAAGTTTGAAACGTAATTTGAGCCATTACTTTTAGAAGTAAATGATATTGAGAGTAGAGAAGCGGAAATAGAAATGAGGAGGATCCACATGGAAATGAGTTGTCAATAATAGGAGACTGCACTGCACTGCATTTTGTTTTATCCATGCTCACCACACTGGGCAAACAGAACTCATGAAGTAACGGGAAGTAAAGAATTGAGTTGATACGTGAAATGTGTGAATTGCGCGAGGCAGGCAGAAATTCCGCAGTGGCGGAGTGGGAGATGCTATGGTCTCAAGGAGGCCAGTGTCTGGGAGGAGGTGACAGTGGTGTGACACGAACGCACGCTCCTCAAACCTAGTTACCCCCTTGTATCATGTTAACAGAATTGTGTGAGAGACACCTCCAATCCTCTGTCTGACCGAGAAAAAAAAATTCTGGTTCATATTTGACTTGCCCTCATATTGACAGAGAAAAGGCTTTATGAGTCTAGTGCCTATTGGAGGAGTGAGGAAGTGTGGCTGTGACGATCTAATTAGCTATCCAGAGGCTCCCGCAATGTCCGGCTCCCTGTGAACGGACGACCGGAGGGGACCAACTAACATTGCCCTTCTCAAACCCATAGCACGTAGAATCGGGAGGGCTGCATACAAGAGGGGTTGTATGGAGGGCGAAAGGCTTTTCCGCAGGTTTGTGTAGAGCTAGTCTGCCGCTTCTGCATCTGGCTCTTTCTCTGCTTCCTCCGCGGCCTAACGGCTTCCAAACAACCGTCTCTTAATGACTCGAGATCCTATCTCCCCCTCATTGTGTCTATTAACCAACCGCAGCGCTAACTAATTATCTAATCCAGACGTTCCACACCCCTCGCTATAATCCTCTTCGTGACCCCTTCCCGCGCACTCCAATCACAATCATCTCTAACTTACTTCCACTTCAACTTGAAAGACAAAATCTAGTTAACAATTACAGCAGATACGGTGGGACGATGTTACGTAAATCAACAAAACCAATTTGTGACCCCATAATTTCGGTTATGGTCACATTTGCCATATAGTCCGTTGAAAATATTCACTCTGCAGGTAAGGGCACACACATGTTACGGGGGAGGGGGATTAATATTGAAGCAATATCGCACTAAGAGAGTTGGGGACGATATCAACTGAATACAATTGGAACAGAGTTTTATTCTCGATTACATTCGGGAAAGTTTTACCACCACAGACAGCGAGTGAACTGAGTGGGAGCAAACGCGACCGCGAATGACACGGCGACGAGGGAACAACTGATGGCAGCGAAGTCTCGAGCGTATCGGGTATTTGAGGTGCCCAGTCAGCATAAATGCCCCGGACGAGCCTCCACTGAATCGAAGGGTTTGATTCGTCCCGTTCCCAACACGAATTTGCATAAATAGTCGTGGTTTTGTATTTTATTTTGTAACTTACACATTAAAAACCTCAGCCATTCACTCATTGGAAGGTAATAATAATTGTCCATCTTTCGTCGTCCAATGCATTATCATGCCATTTGTAATGATTCATTGTCCACAACGCATTTCTAGGATTTTTGTATTCCTCCAAATGTGTATTCCTCCAAATATGTATCTTTCTTCCTCGAGTTCATTCAAATTTGCTTCCACACCGTGCGTGTTATTTTATCTAACTTCTTCCAACAAAGCCCTCTTCACGTTATTTCGGTGGTACACATTGGTTATACGGCCTTGATGGTTAGTCGGATAAGCTGGTTGATTCTGCTCCTGCCAACGTAACAATAAAATATTTTCCAATTTCAAACATTCTTTTTAGTTGATTTATTTCAAAGTAAGTTGAAATATTAGGTGAAGCGTGTAACACTTCAATGAGGGATGTTATCAGCACTGATCGTTTGAGAAATCCACCACAATCATTCTGAATAATAACCCTATGTTTTCGGTCACGAAAAAGTTTTATAACCCCCCCCTCAAAATTTGATACTTTACGTTTCAAGACATGGGGATTCCAAATCTGGCCTAAAAAATTCGTTCTTTCGCACAAAAACCCCATTTGGTATCTAGTTGTGCCCGCCATCTCAGCAATCCGATCGGACGAAGCCCATGGTTGTTATGGGCAAAAAATGGTTAAAATATCTGGTGCGTTGCAACACACAACTTTCCTTAGCTCTACTTCATTTCACTTTGTACATGGCTAATTGTATTTAATCAATTCATTTATCATTCAGTTAATTTGAACTTGGTCAAACAACACTTTGCGGCTGCAGGAAGCGGTAGCGCTTACAGTTCCAGATTTTATTATGCTGCTCGTACTCATTGCAGGACCTTTATTGAGCAACTGGTACACAGATAATCAATGAGGCTGTAAACAACAATGTTTTGAAGAAGGATAGTAATTACTTTTGCAGAGTTGTTGGGTAAACACGTTTAGAACTAGTAGTAAGCGAAACGGCAGTAATTGAAATTCAGGAATTTCTGGAGTGACCCCCATGAATCTCATGAGCGTTTTTAAACACTCACCCTTTAGGTATTGGCTTGGACAATTACACCAATTTTTACCTCGTAAGCCCTTCATTTTGTTCACGTCTCCTTCTCAAAGAAAACACGGAAAAAATCTCTCATTTAAACGCCTACTCTCTCATTCACCTTTTTCCTCGCAATAAACAGTCTCGTGACAGTCACATAACCTGATACAGCCCAACATCAGTCGCTAACCAACAATTCTTCGAAAGATGGAACAGGGTGGAAATAATGACCAGTTTAAGAGCAGAAGGAAAATAATGAGGGCGAACGTATCTTGGAAAATATCTGACTTTCTTCGGCCCGATGAACATTCGGCGATTTTCATGGCTTCCAAGGCAAAATCCAATCTATTTTTCTCTCCGTTTGAACTAGGTAACACATAACTTCACGTTTTAATCAGAAAGTGGTAGCGCCTAAAGTTCTGAACTTCATTGAGATGCTCCCACTTATATCACGACCATTAGCGAGAAAGCAGTGCATAGATGATTTATCAGGCAGTCAACATGTGTTTTTACTTTCCGCTACCCGAAGGGAAGGACAGTATAGTAATCGGCCCAAAAAAAAAAAATTGGGTTTTCTTCAGATCTTTACGTTTCAGACCCTACTGAGTCTAAAAAACCTAATTTCGGCGCGTGGTCCGTGTGTGTATGTGTGTATGTCTGTAGTTCGATTTGTTTTAAAAACATTCCACAAAAATTCCGGAAAAAAAAACTCCACTAAAAACGCTTTTCGTCGAAAATTTTGATAATTTATTGTGCTGCTCTCGTCATTTTCCCACGAATGGGAATTTTAGGGTATAATTGCCTTATTGAGAGCTATCAATATAAAAATTTAATAAAATCGTTAGAGCCGTTTTTGAGAAAAAAATTTGGTGTTTTGATCACTATGATAACTATAGTAAACTTTCGGTGGATTTTGTTCATACCCTTATTTTTGCGTCCCATGGTAACTCGTAGGCTAGACATCAAGTTTCAGCTTATTTGGTACGGTTGTTTTCTCTAAAAACCGCATTAAAATCGATTTCGCCGAAAGTTTTGATAAATTATTGTGCTGCTCTCGTCATTTTCGCATGAATGGGAATTTTAGGGTATAATTGCCATATTAGGAGCTACCAATATAAAAAATTTAATCAAAATCGTTCGAGCCGTTTTTGAGAAAAAATATTTGGTGTTTTGATCACTATGATAACTATAGTTAACTTGCGGTGGATTTTGTTCATACCCTTATTTTGTCGTCCCATGGTAACCTGCAGGCTAGATATCAAGTTTGAGTGGATTTGGTACGGTCGTTTTCTCTAAAAATCGTTCACACACACAGACGCACAGACCCACAGACCATTTTCCCAAATAGTGTTTTTCGGACTCAGGAGGGTCTGAAACGTAAAGATCTGAAGAAAACTCAAAAAAAAAATTTTCAGCCGATAACATAACTTTCCTTTCTACTTCGTAGAGCCAAGGAAAGTAAAAATTAACGAAACGCAGTCAATCGCCGTTCACTGGAAGCCCTCGTCCCACCACTCCATCGGATCAGACGTTTACGGGCGCCTGGCGCCGGGGGAATATTTTTAATTTCCGTAGTTCCATTGTAGTCAGGTCATGTTTCTTATGGTTTACTTGATGCTGAATCGAATGGGATGGGGGAGCAGTAATACTAGGTCAAGCTGTTCATGAGAATAATAAACCATTGTGTAATAATTTGCAGGGTTTTTACTTTTCTTGGCTCTACGGAGTAGAGAGGAAAGTTGTGTAATCACCTGAAAGAGAAATTCTCTTCCCGACTGAGTCTGAAAAACACTATTTGGGAAAATGATCTGCGAGTGGTGTGCCGAGCGAGTGGCCTCTTCCTTGATAGTGAAACTGCGAACTCCATGACAGTAGACTGTTGTAACTCTCTTCGAGGGTTCGTATATGTGTCTGTAAACGCGGTTTTTTTTTTTTTTTTTTTTTTGACCCGAGGGCGTGTGGGACAAGTCCCTTTGTCACTGCGGCCGCATATGGGCCTATTGTGACGCTGGCCCTTTCTTAGTAGAAGGCGTCGTACATACCCGCCCCCTTAGGAAGCCGAGTATGTCCTTCACCGCAGAGTCCGCTACAGTTTGGGGTTCAGTGGTCCCCTGACGGAAGTATTCAAAGCGGTTTGCTGCCAAAGCAGGGCATTCACATAGGATATGCTCTGCTGTCTCGTCCTCCTCACCGCAGAGTCTGCATTCCACCGCCTCTGAGATGCCCATCTTGTTGAGGTGATATCTGAGTGGGCAGTGCCCGGTGAGGAAGCTTATCAGTACTCTCAGATCTTGTCTAGAGAGTGTCAGCATCGCCTTCGCCCTTTGACAGGAAGGTGTGACAAGCCTTTTCGCCTGTCTTAGTCGTGGCTGGCGATGCCAATGGGCGCCATTTTCCTGTATCTCCCATCGAGCAACCAGACGTTTCAGGTGTCTTTTCATCAGACCCACGTGTGGATCAGGCCCGATGGGTAGGGATTCTGTACCCTTTTCGCAAGGCGGTCAGCCTTTCATTGCCCTCATGCCCCCTGTGAGCCGGCACCCAAATGAGGGAGAGCCTCTTACGGGCGCCGAGCTGCTTGAGCGCATGGAGGCATTCCCATGCCAGCTTAGACCTAAAACCATAGGCTGCGATGGCCTTTAAGGCGGCCTGGCTGTCTGAGAAAATGTAGATCCGCTTGCCCTTGAGTCCTTTGTTCAGGATCTCTTTTGCGATCTCTTGGGTTTCGCCCATTGCTCGCGGCTGCTTATTCAGTCAGCATGCTGACCTTATTCACAGCTGGCCGCAGACATGCCCCTGGGGACAATGCCGTGGCCGTTCCACTATCCACAACCCGTGGTCGCGCCTGGTAGCATGGGCATGCTCCTGGAAAGATAGCCCAGAACCAGGTAAACGCGGTTGAGAGAAAACGATTAGCCAAATCAGCTCAAACTTGACATCCAGGCCGCAGGTCACCACGGAACATCTCAATAAGAGTATAAGCAAAATCTGCCCAAACTAACTATAGTTATCATTGTGATCAAAGCACCGATTTTTGTTTTCCTCCAAAACGGCTCTAACGATTTTTATAACATGTTTTATATGCACAGCTCTCAATGAGACAACACTACCGTAAAATTCCCATTCTTGGGAAAATGACGAGACCAACGCAATATTACCAAACCTTTCGACACGTTGTTTTTCCGCTCAGAACGTAGTATCTTCAGAAAAACCTATGTGATGCTCCAATTAAGCGCCTAAATGATGACCGTTTATTAAAGGAATTTCAACTGTCGTTTGACTTACTACCATTTCTTCCAAGTTTTTACCCAATAACTCTGGAATAATGATTGTTATTCTTCTCTGTGTAAAAATTTCTCAGTAAGGTTCAGGTCTTGAGAACGAGCAACACAATGCATTTTGAAACTGTAAGCTATTTATGCTGCCGTGAATTGAAAAAATTGATTGAGTTAGTAGCGGAAGTCATGAACACAACTGAATTGACTTGGAGCTAAGAAAAGTTGTGAGATGCGGTGTGCATGATATTTTACAATGTTCACGTGACATTGCCACAATCTGTTTGTTTATTTACTACTGCCCAAAGGCGACAACTTATTGCATAATTGTATTAAAAAAACGTTATGTTTTTTCCGCATCTTCACGTTTTGAGACGTAGTGAATCTGGAAATACATTACGTCGGCTGGATAAAATACGCAAAAATCCGATATCCAGCCAGTAGTTAGGCTCTTAAGCTTGGGGCTTTTCCTAGCTGGGTTTGGCCCAACTGTTTCGGATCCTTTTTCATGTTATGCCGTGGGGAAGTCCGAGAACGCCCGTTCAGTCGGCTTCTCCTCCAGACAAAAGGATTGAGTTCGATTTAACTTACGAAGACAACGGATTTACCCTTTTGGACTTTCCAAAAGGTCCTTCCGTCCCTCGATTTACCTCGGTCTCCAACACACACGGCTCCTCCCAGATATACTCGTCTCCCTGTGCCAACTATATTCCTCTAGCAACTGTCGAGCCATTCACAGCTCTTCTCACTCTCTCCCTCCGCTCCAGTTTCCTGCACCAGTTCACGCGTATTCCGATTCCTCTTGTGTCGCCCTTTTATGCTTAAATCACTATTAATGTAACGTGCAATACAGTCCTTAATTACGCTCACCGAGTTTTTAAAATTTCATTAATAAAATTCCCCTCTTATGCGCCGAACAAGCACAATCGATTCAAAACGGTTTTGTGATTTTAGCGCAGTTTTTTCTTTATAAATGCCCCCCATGAGACATTACTGTTACAACAAACGCCGAGGGTAGCCCAATAAGCCACCTATATGATGCGTGTTTGATAATGCTCATAAAAAATAAAGTGGCCATCTCAGAAATTTTGGAATTTAAACAAACATATAGTTTTTAGTGTTTTCTCAGTGTTTCCTCTATCATTCAAGAACTGACGTTTAAAAAAATTTAAGTCATGGTACGAAAAGCCGCAGTTCAATAAACTTCGAAATGCATTGCCAGTTTTTTGCAATGGAACATTAGAAAGTTCGAAGTTCTTACAGGCAGTTTTGAAATTTAGTGAAAAATGCTTTGGATTAATGCCTTGAGAGGAATGCACGTTGGCTGAGGAAAGTTAATATTTCCTATTGTTATTACTATTCTTTTATGAGAAACCAATAGTAACTATTCTAATGACATTTTGTTTCGAAAATGCCTCAGAGACCAGCACCAACTCGGAGGATATTTTATTTAGATTTGAATAATGAAAGAAAGGAAGATCGTTCTGAATTTTTGGTACATAGCGGAGCTCTGGGCTCAGTGCTCTTCTTGAGCTCCCACCCTCTTTCTTCCCCACTCCCTATCTCTCACTCACTCTTTCTTCCCCTCCCTTCAACCACATTTCGTCTCCAATCCGTTTGATTAGAGTCAAGATCCACAGATTGGTGAAAAGAGTTCAAGGTGTCCTCATAAACATGCTTAAAATGAGTGAGGTGAATGGTTGTTGAAAAACGGGATGTTGATATGTTCTATACGTGTGTACCGTAGTAATTCGGCACAATGGGAAAACATTAAATATTCGTAACGACGTGATGACAGAAGCTCGTGAATTCCAACGTCGGTGCCTTCAAGCTGCTTTCCAACGGCGAATTAGTTTCTTCCCTGCCCGCGATCTGATTATTAGTTTTCGAACATCAAGAGGGCTTTTGATCGTCTGCGACGACGCAGTTTCAACCCTCAGGCACCTCATGGAATAATTAATCCCCGCGCAAAGTGAAAATTGAATTCGACGGTTTCGCTAAATCAAACAGCCAATGAGCCTTGAGCTGATACATGAGCTGGCGATTCGTGACCCGGAGGCGGCAAATAATCTTGAATTACTGTTCGAGCGGATAAGCAAATAGCCGGAACATCGTCATGAGTGCAGGTTTAATCGCATCGCACTTTCGATTCCAATTAAATTTGGAGAACGGGTTCATAAGCGAGTTTATCACTATTTCAAACTCTTTTTAATTAATTATATTGCAGAAGCGGCTCTAATTCCGAGTTGACTCAGTGATAGTAATCACTCGCCAATCCGGCGAATAATTAATATAAACTCCGAAACGCTGCCTTCAGTTGTTCTAAGATTAACCTATTCATCTAAAACCGACGAACAGCTCTGAATAAACGAACGGTAGCCTTTCCATACGCCTGAGTTAGAACGTGCAGAAGGACAGGTGTATATATCGCAATGCGATTGTTGAAGTCCAATTACTGCTGAGGAGGAAATATTTTATTCGTAAGCCTTTGTCAGATATTGCAACTTCGACGTCATCAGTAACGCTGAATACGGTAACAGGGAAGAATATTAAGTTTTGACTATCAACATAAATAAAATAACTAATCAAATCGGGATATCAGTCAGTTCATATGAACGGCCCTAATCGTTCCGTAATTTATTGAGTTACTCCTAGTTCCGCGACGACCATTGTTAAACAATCAGCGCACAGGTAATTTTTACGACTGTCAACGTGATTTTTCAGAAGTTCGTGTTTATTGTTTAGGAATTATTGGGTCAGTGAAACAACGGTGGTTTGAATTTCACACTTTCTGGGGTAGCTTGTAATTATCTGATGAGCGTAATTAAGCTCTCACCATAGCTTATTGGCTACCAATATGACTTTTCGCAAAAAGTTGATCATGCGAGATTCATGATGGAAAAACTACACTAAAATAGCTTTTTGTCGAACTTTGTATTTACTGCGCTGCCGTCGCTTTTTGCTCCCTAATACAAATTTTATCACGCAGTCGTAAATAATTCCAAATAATTTAATGAAAATCGTGCGATCAAGTATGATAATGAACGGTCATAACTCAAGCTGTGCAGAATAATCTGGGCTCACACATAACCTGAAGAATTATTGACAGCCATAACTTTTAAGGCCTTCAGCACAGGTATACAAATTCCACAACAGCTGTATGGCGTTTGTGTGTAATAAGTTGCAAACAGTTGTTGGTGTTTAATTGAAATTATCAATAGCTTACTGGTCAAGTAACCGTCATTGACCATTTGCATGTACGCAACACTGGGTTTTGTGGATAATTGGCGTGGGATGTAAACGAACAGATGGTCATTCCTGGTACAAAAATATCTGGTGCGTTGCAACACACAACTTTCCTTAGCTCTACGTCAATTCACTTTGTACATGGCTAATTCTATTTAATCAATTCATTTATCACTCAGTTAATTTGAACTTGGTCAAACAACGCTTTACGGCAGCAGAAAGCGGTAGCGATTACAGTTCCGGAATTTATTGTGCTGCTCATACTCATTGCAGGACCATTATTGAGCAATTGGTACATAGATAATTATTGAGGCTGTAAACACGATTTAAAAAACAAAAGGATAGTGATCACTTTTGCAGAGTTATTGGAAAATAACTGTTGGAACTGGTAGTAACCGAAACGGCAGTAGTTGAAATTCAGGAATTTCTGGAGTGAGCCCCATGTATCTCATGAGCATTTTTAAACACTCACCCTTTAGGTATTGGATTGGACTACAATACCAATTTTTTTTTACATTCTACAAGAATTCCAGCGGAGTTTATAAGGAAAAAACTGCGCTAAAAACGCTTTTCGTCGAAAATTTTGATAATTTATTGTGCTGCTCTCGTCATTTTCCCACGAATGGTAATTTTATGGTATAGCTGCCTCATTCAGAGCTATAAATATAAAAAATTTAATCAAAATCGTTAGAGCCGTTTTTGAGAAAAAAATTTGGTGTTTTGATCACTATGATGACTATAGTCAACTTTCGGTGGATTTTGCCCATACTCTCATTATTTCGTCCCGTGGTGACCTGTAGGCTAGACATCAAGTTTCAGCTGATTTGGTACGGTGGTTTTCTCTAAAAACTGCGGTAAAATCGATTTCGTCGTAAGTTTTGGTAATTTATTGTGCTGCTCTCGTCATTTTCCCACAAATGGGAATTTCATGGTATAATTGCTCTATTGAGAGCTATCAATATAAAAAATTTAATCAAAATCGTTAGAGCCGTTTTTGAGAAAAAAAATATTTGGTGTTTTGATCACTATGATAACTATAGTTAACTTTCGTTGGATATTGTCCAAACCCTTATTTTGGCGTCCCATGGGGACCTGCGGGCGAGATATGAAGTTTGAGCTGATTGACACACACACAGACACACAGACCATTTTCCCAAATAGTGTTTTTCGGACTCAGGGGGGTCTGAAACGTAAAGATCTGAAGAGAACTCAAAATTTTTTTTTCAGCCGATTACATAACTTTCCTTTCTACTTCGTAGAGCAAGGAAAGTAAAAACCGTTTTGGATTTTTGTAGGGCGTACAGCAAAAAACCTTTCAAATTATTACACAATGGTTTATTATTCTCATGAACAGCTTGACCTAGTATTACTGCTCCGAGACCTATTCCATTCGATTCAGCATCGAAAAATACTAGTAAACCATACGAAACACGACCTGACTACAATGGAACTACGGAGACTACATATTCCCCCGGCGCCAGGCGCCCGTAAACGTCTGTAGGCATTTATGATCCGATGTAGGTGTGTGCGGAGGAAGTGACCCTAACCTTCCTCCGCCCCGTCGGGCAAAAAGAGTCGGGAAATTGGGACGGGGACTTTCAGCGTACCCTCGGCAATTGACACGGCGTTGCGAGTCGAGCAGGCGTTGCATGGTGACCGGGGGGGTGGTTTTAATGTGACGGGAGGGAGTGAGGGAGTAGTAAGGACGAAACTTGTTGACTTCGGCTGTAGTTCCTGCGAGTTCTTGCAATTAGTTGACTCTAATAATTACTGTAATTTCCCTATACGCAGTTGTTCACGTCTGATACTCATTCCATTCGACCCAGGATGTAAAAATACCTTGAAAATAATACGAAACACGGCTTATTTGCGATTATACTGCGTTTCGATAATTTTTTCAACCGTTTTTTGTCCGTAACAACCATGGGGGCTTCGTCCAATCGGATTGCCGAGATGACGGGCACAACTAGATACCGAATGGGATTTTTGTTCGAAAACGATTCGAAAGAACGAATTTTTTAGACCACGTTAAAGGCACAAAACGGACGGCGGACGGACATTGCAGATTTGAAATCCCCATGTCTTGAAACGTAAAGTATCAAATTTTGAGGGGGGGTTGTAAAAAATTTTTCGTGACCGAAAACATAGGATTATTGTTCAGAATGAATAATAAACCAAAATCCGTGTGCTTGGCAAAAAGATGAATTCAGGCGTATTACTCAGCCTTGAAAGCATCGAGTGGAACAACAAATTATCAGTTAGTGTCAGAAAAAGCTCGACGTTGAAGCGGGTGACGCACGCAAACTTTATTTTGCTTTTGGCTTGACACGCCTCTTTTACCTATTCTTTTCAATGCTCGTGAGTTTATTATAAGGCTGGGAAGGGGTTGAGATTACTGAACAGCGGTGATTCTGGTGCCTCAGAAATGAATCAGGAATTCGTTTATCATGACAATGACTGTAATAACTCTTCTGAATCGTGCTAACTCTGCGTGAAAATTTCTGTGTAAAAACCCTGACAAAGATGGGCGTGTTGGCGAGTCCTAGAGAGTAGAACTGAAGAGAGCTCTAATGAACTTTAAGGAGAATGAGGCTGTCATATGTTAAATAATAAGAAGGAACACCACAGAACTCGAATTTAGTGGAGCAGATTGCGTCCTATTAACTTATATGTCTCTTTAATTTCTTCTTTTTACATAATTTCCATGCCCGCTCACATTTGGGACATTTTGGTTGGATAATTTTTTTTTCATGCCGACTAGTGTTGATTGTGAGCACGAAGATAACTTCTGAAACATCTACAACAAAAGCAATCACGTTAGAAACATGTGCCCTAGCGACGCCAAGGGCGTGTAGGGCAGATTGAGCGTTCTTGGCTGGTTGTGCCTCTTCTACCTTTTCCCTTCGATTCTTCTTAATTTATGCGTATCAGAGGTGAGGTGGGACTCTGTGTCGCAGTGCGTTGGGTGCCTCCTAAACGCTAACCATTCATCTGCTCATGGTAACTTTGAATGGGGGTAACCGGATGATTTTTAATTGGATTAATTCTGGACATCAGACTGTGGCTCTTGGAAAAGGGAAATGCCCTGAGCTTAATGCAGCACGTGCGTTGGATTGTAAGGGGGGGGAGGGGTGTTATATAGACAGGAACTACACTGACCTTTTACGTCAAACGAGGAGCTGATTTTGTTTCTGTTGGCGTCAACAGTGAGTTTCACGTAACCGTTGCAGAAGAGAAAATATAAATCCCAGATAGAAATACGGGACTCCTCTTCTGAGCCTGTCAGAACCTCTTGTATGTCATTACACGTGGTTGGCAAAGAACAACGAAATAACACCCCACAGTGGATTTCTCCGTTCGAGCATCAGACTAAAATTTGTAGTGAACGAACTGGAAGGACGAACTCATCAGACCAGGCTGTAAATTACTTCTAATTGATGCCTCATGAAGTTATATGAACTATGAGGAACACAGACAGAGAGAGAGCGCATTTCCCTCGTGGGAGTGTCGGATGAATTAAAATTCAAAATAGAACCGTAATCCTAATTATTTTCCACCTCCCCATTTAAGCTCATTATTGGGTCGAGTAGATATGCGAAGTTTGTATCGAATTCTGCGCCTCGGCTAAACATAATTAACCCTACTCTTTAGAGATTTATTCTCTCTGTGTTGTTTGATTATTAATAATTCAATTTTTGTTTCAGGTACCTCAACATTTATTATCAAAAGATAAATGTATCACGAAGTCATTCAATCCTAAGGTGAGTGGTTTTGGTGCGGTTCACTGGACAAAATTAGCATTCATGGTTTTTTTAAATGAATGTACTGCAGCGTTATGAGGACAGTACTTACGTATTAGTGTACTCGGAGTTTTACTCCGCTAAGGAGTGCTTATTGCTGTAAACAGTGCATTAGGTGACGTGGAAACCTCGACAACTACTTGGGTCATAACTGACGTACTTTTTTTGACCATATTGTATCCCCTTCTTTATAAGCTGTATACTTCTTACCAAAAGAAGTTGAACAGATGATCACGAGATGATACAGCCGAAAAGAAACCGGGTCCTCGGCCACTCCTCCTTGTGCTCTTTGTTCACCTCCAAGAGAGTGGTAAAAAGTGCGTCATTTTGCATGGTTCTTAAAGCGGGTCCTTCGTCATATAGGCCTGCAGTCGAAATTGCTGAAGATCGTTCAACGTTCACTGATCACTGCTAATTTGATGCCGACCGTGTTACATGGCCCTCGCGAAACATTTCTGATGACCCCGAACGAGTACAGTTGAGTGGGCCTTGAAAGAGTAAATTTCGGTCTCACGGCCCTCGGAGTAGAAACATTGCGAAACAATGAGAATTTCGTTGCAGCTTCAAATATTCATGATTATTACACATAATAGTGCGAATACACATCGTTTTATCAAAATATCACAATAATTTTCATAGCTACAGTAACCTAATCAAGTCCACTGCATACCACGATGTAGTTCACACGGTACCTTGGGAAGGAGTTTAGATCAAGCGTGAAAGAGCGTTTTATGGAATTTTGCAGCTTACTTGAAGTCAGGAAGCGGTTTTAAGGCTTTCCACTAGCGTAGAGAACATGGATGCAGACCTATACACCCGTGAAAATCCCATCTGTTACCCTTACGGCTTTCTAACTGGGAAGTTGACTTCTATTGGACTGTCCAAAGCGTGTGACAGTGATTTGTTGGCTAATTCACGAGCGGACCTTGTGCTCAGTTTCGGTTTTCGACCGAAGGCACATTCCTAATTGGGGACGTATGGGCTTACAGAAAGCTCTGTCGAAGGCCAGTGTTGCAGGTAGCAGTCGTTTCACTGACTGGAAAAACGTTTTCCTTGTCAATACATTCTTTCTCACTGAAGAAACTTTATGGTAACATTATTACGTGTTACAGGGGAGATTAATATTGAAAGCGATATCGCACTAAGAGAGTTGGGGAGTTAGTACAATATCAACCGAATGCAATTGGAACAGAGTTTTATTTTCAATTACATTTGGGGAAGTTTTACCACCACAAAACGGGAACCGGGTGGGAACGAACGTGAGTGCGGACGGCACAGCGACGAGGACACTGGCTTGGTTACAACTGACAGCAGCGAAGTCTCAAGCGAATCGGAGCATTTTGTTCGTCCCGTTACTCCACTCCTCCCTTGATGAAGTGCCTGTCCTCAGGTACTTATGAGCACTGCAGTTCCTTGGCATGTACTGTCCTCACAACAAAGGAGCCTAATATTGAGCAAAGATAGAGAATTTTGATTAAAGTTCCAAAAGGGTGCCCATGGTTGTGGTGGGAGTAATGAATTTAGAACTACAAACAAACAGTCACCTCACAATGTCTCTGACGTACACATCTCGGGATGTGTGGATCGTACGTCTTCGTCCCATGCAGCTGCGACATCAATGGTTCAGGGAATCGGTCCATCTCTTGGCGAAAGACGATTCTCTCTGTACGAGGAGTCGAAGTTTCCCTCCTCTTCAGAGTACACCTGCCCTCAGGTGTTCCAGAAGGGGTAGTGCAGAGCAAAGATACTGCGTACACCGTGCAGTGGTTAGTTGCACTTTTGGGAACAAGTGCGGCGTCCTGGCTCATGGGAAGTGGCAGGGTGTGATGCCTGTGTTGACAGCATTCACACGTGTACGTGGAGTGGCAGCTCTTGAGCATGTGTGAGGCTGCCAGACAATTCGTACACAGATTGTGCACTTCCACGCGGGTTCTTCGAGCCTCCTGGCTGGAGTTGAGGAAACGTGGGCGCGTGGTTTCCCTGAACTCGTTGTTTGAGAGGTCGTTCGGAGACAGACATGCGGGTAAGATGTCGATGTTCATGCATGATGGGATTCGTTGTGAGATGAACGGTCCGTAGGTTTCCGCTCACTAGTAAGTTTATGCCGCTGCGTGCTAGATAAGCATTGACCTTTCTTTGTAGATGTGCGCGAGATGCTGGTAGATCAGAAGCTCCTTTACATCTGTCCTGCTTTTCTCGAAGCAGCCGTCATCGATTGAACACAAAGCTGTGTACAACTGTTCGTCAAGAACTGACAACGTTCGAACATAATGATGGAAGAGAGAGTAGGTCTCAGCAGTAGGGCAGAAAAGTTGAAGGTGGGGGATCAAAAATTCTCATCACATTAGAAGAACCTTCAAGTTTTTCTCCGTAGCCAGCATCTCGAACTAATGTAGGGGAAGTTCGACCACTAGTTGGGCACTAATGTTACGGGGGAGATTAGTATTGATAGCGATATCGCACTAAGAGAGTCGGGGAGTTAGTATGATATCAAACGAATGCAATTGGAACAGAGTTGCAGTTGTAATTGAAAAACCCTGCAAATTATTACACAATGGTTTATTATTCTCATGAACAGCTTGACCAAGTATTACTGCTCCCCCATCCATCAGCATCGAATACTAGTGAACCATACGAAACATGTCCTGGCTACAATAGAACTACGGAAACAAAACGTCTGATGATTTGGCCCCGTCGGCGGGGAAATTGGAACGGGGGCGCTCGAAGCAAACCCGGGGGGAGTTGAGTGGCGGTGTCATTGGGAGGGAGGCGCGCTCGCTCGCCTCGAGCGCGGTTGCTTTTTCAAACGACGAAACGCTGTAGCTCCCACGTTGTACTGCGTTTCGTTAATTTTTTTAACCGTTTTTTGCCCATTACAACCACGGGCTTCGTCCGATCGGATTGCAGAGATGGCGGGCACAACTAGATACCAAATCGGATTTTTGGGCGAAAGAACGAATTTTTTAGCCCACGTAAAGGCACAAAACAAATCAACATTACGTTTATGGCAAGTATGTTTTTGGACGGGTGATGGGGGACGGTGGATGGCGGACGGACATTGCAAATTTGGAAGGTATCTCCAAGTCTTGAAACGTAAGGTATCAAATTTTGAGGGGGGGTTGTAAAAAATTTTTCGTAACCGAAAACATAGGGTTATTATTTAGAATGAATAATAAACCAAAACTGAAAAAATTTCGTTGTCGTCAAAGGTTCAAAGGGTGATTCGCTTTCAGAATACTGCAAAATTTGACGAACTGAAGAAAACGGGGGTTTCCAGTTGTTTACAAGACGTTCTTTCTTACTTCATGCTGCTTCATATAGGAAAAGCGCTCTTTCCAGTTCGATAGAACAGCTTGTGTGTTCTGATTTGTTGAAGAGGCGCTGCAAGTTGGTCCACTATCGTTGGTGTAGCTTCTGGAAAATATTAAACCACGACCCGTTAGTTGCCTGATTCAGGCTCTCAAAACACGTACTTTTCTCTCAACACACTTGCCATAAACGTAATGTTGAGGAAAGTAATAAACCAACACCTGGGTTAGTGAATAGAGCGCAATTACAAGCTGCTTACGTGCAATTTGAATGATATGTCGATGAAGAGCCGCGGTTTAGACGGTCGTTCTGCCATTTGGAAGTCTATTCAATTCTCGATTCTCAACCGCTTCCACAGAACCAGTTGTTTCGTTGGAACAATGTACTTAGTCGTTGGAGAAACCCCCTACGGTGAGCTGATCGTCTCAAGGGGCTTACCCATTTGTAACAACCCATCAAATCCGCCTCTAAGGCGACCTTTACTCCTTTTGGTAAATGTCGTTTTACCAACGTATTGACGTAATTACTGCTTAAGCTGGCTTAGAGAAGTTCTCAAGGGAAACGGCGCAGAATTTGCCGTCGCGAAGCAATTCAGTCGAGTAAGTAGCTTCTCGCATTGGAGGTTTCGTATACAATTCGTAAGCTGCCCGTTTAAATACATTTAGCTTCTTCATCCCTCAATACCGACAGCTCATATTGGGAACAATGGATGAAAGCGGTCACGAATCTCGAGATCCTCCTCAAGGGTGTGTGTGTATATATCGTATATGTATTACTCTTCATTTCCACCAGACTGTAGCCTCAAGGAGCTTCCTGTGTTGTTTATTCGACTGTAGAGAGACTCCCAATTACAGAGTTTTTTGGGGTGATTTGCATTTCGACATGATTTCGTGTAGTTTTACACTTTTCATGGACGTTCGTTATATCTAAACGGAAAAAAAACAATACTTCTTACTAAAAAACTCATAAAATTGTTCATTAAAGTTTATTACCTCTGAAAACTAATATCAAGTGTTATAAGATTTACGCTCATTGAAAAAATGCTTACATAACTTAAACTATAAAGTACTATACAAGTTCCTATACAAATCCCTAAGTCTTCACTGAAAAAATTGAATTTCAGCCCATTCTCGTTTCAAAACATGTGAAGTGCTTTAGAATTGCTATCAGACATGGTATCTGCCAGTGTCCTTCCGTTGTTTCAAGAGGAAACAAGATTCATGGGAACTAGATAAAAGTATTGTGGTTCTCTGTTGAGTATATTGAGGACAATAAGAATAAGAACGATTTGATGTGACTAAAAAAAAAAAAAATAAATCGGCAAACTGTTCACTCGCACACACACCAGGCTCATTTTCTCACACAGTAAACATGGAAATGCGATGTTCGGCTCAGCTACAGCCAAATCAGCGTAGTATCCCTGCCCAACCAGAACGTTCTGAGCTCAGGGCTTTTTCCCAGCCTTCAACTTTAGCTGCCGATCCCGGCATCCTAGAACCCCCTGCTAATCAACTCTTTAATATTTCAAGTCTAGTCGACACGGTATGACCCAAGATGACATTTTCTTTCTCAGGGTTTCCTCAGTGGGGGTTTTTATAATCGCACTTCTCAGCGTTTGCTGGTCACCGTATCTTAGGCTTTCTCACTTTCAGGCTTTCACAGTTTGACTCCCAGCTCACTCGTGTGTAACTGAATCTGTGTCGCATGCATTCTGTCTCTCTCATGCTGTATATTCTGCTCTACCTCCATTGTTCTCAAGTGTAACAATACACTTCCACACACCATCTTTCACTTCTCTCATTCTTCCAAATTTTCTTAACTGTGTACTGAGGTAGTTTGGAGATGCATTTGAAGAGCTGCTGACTCAGGCAAAAATTACAGCAATCGCGCCAGAGCTCCGATACACAATCCCCGACTTACGTCGAGAATCATGAACCAATGTCTTAACCACTAGACCACGATCGCCCGGTGCCTTTAATAGGAGTCAGTCAGTACATCTCCCCCTTTTGTCTTCAGCCGTTGCTCCAGTAGCGGACTCTTTTAAGGAACGAATTTATGAGAGTTGAACGAATCCCCGGAAAATCCGATCTTTGATTCGAAAAACGAAGGAGCTACGAGGAAAGTCTCTTTCTTCCACATTGTAGTAGGCGCGTCGCCCATTTTATTTCCATTCGCGCTGTAAGTTGCACAGCATCAGCGAATCCCGGACCCGAGAATTCGTCTCATTATTTCCCTCTTGATTTTTTTTCAAATTTTTCTCTCTGGGCCTCTTCTTTTTCTTGGAATGAAGACGTTCGACCACTAGTTGGGCGCCAATTGTACTGAGGTAAGTTGGGAGATGCTTTTGAAGAGCTGCTGACTCAGACAAAAATTACGGCAATCGCGCCGGAGCTCCGATCCACAATCCCCGACTATCGTCGAGAATTATGAACCAATGTCTTAACCACTAGACCACAATCGCCTGGTGCCTTTAATAAGAGTCAGTTAGTACAACTGCACTAAACTTCACATTTCTCCCCTTTTGCATCCAAAAATAGGCAAAGTTACCTTTCCTAGTGATCTCAAAAGTATCCACGACGATTTTGATTGAACTTTTTTCTTGGGTAGTCCCAAATGGCACGGTCTAATTGTTATTCACGGGAAAGTGACGATAGAAGTGCAATAAATTACGAAAAACACCAATTAGTGAAGTTAGCTCATCGTGAATCAAACTCATACGACACTAACGTTCTCAGCGTAATGAAAGTACTCCACAAATACGATGGATGTCGATAATGGTCTTAAAGGCAATACTATAAACTGTGGAATTCAATCATACGTCGTTTTTTTGCTAAGTTTGTTTCCCTCGTATTACCTTCCAATTCCAGAAAGGTGAAAAGAAACCACACAAAAAAATCACATCCGGAGTTCCATCAATCAATCAGTTCAATAAAAAACCGTGGAATAAGCAGCAGCTGCCAAAAAAATGTCGGAACTTCTTTAGCTACCATTTTGTACGTGAACCGAGAAATTGAACTAGATGAAAAACCGTTCGGATGTGCATAAATATTAAGTCAATGGTCAGATCGTTTCGAAGAGACGTGGGGCTGACGCGTTTATGCAGATTATAATAGTTACCAGGCGCTGCGAAGACGTGAAACAGAAAATAACGACTTGGGTTGACGATGATGACCCCTAGAGTAGGGAAACGTAGGAAAGGGTTTCGGATTTATATTCGTATGGCTCCAGTAGCGAATGAACAGCAAATGACGTTGGACGTAGCAAAGGTATGCAGAAGACCCGTACGCTGCGTGTGAAGATTAACCAGGAAAGAAACAGAGATAAACGGAGAAAATGTAGGCTTTGATAATGACTCGGCGAAATTAAATGGCTTGGTCCACTATAGTTTAGCCTCACGTTCACTGGATACGCGGGCGTCCGAGATAACGAACGCCTACAGATCTTGAACTAGTTGACTGGAACGACGGACGAAACGAAGAGAAATAACTCTGGTGTTGACACCCAAGGTATAGCAAGTACAAAAACAGCTGGTTTTCAGAGCACTAGCCACCAATGCCTGTCCAAGTAGTTTTAGATGAACCCATCCCCGATCTACCAAATTCTCGCCAGAGAAGGATCGGAACTATAATCGCGGACCCGTCCAAATCAAGTTAGTCCTTTCCATCGCACGTCGACAAACACAACGTTATTGTTTCCTTTCTCTAGGATTTCGTAGTCAATATTGAGTTGGAAGCTTCACCTCTTCCATTCCATAACTCCGCCCAACGCTCAATTCGAAGGAACTTGCGCTCTCGATCAAAGGTGTTTCCTTAAGACGCTAAACTTATCATGAATATTTAAATGAGGGCGGTAAGAGAGTTAGACAAATAATTCGATAGCAGAAGTTTGGATGAAGGGAGGAAGTTAGCGTGGCTTCAACTTGCGACATTTAACTCTCTTGTTCGCCTCCATTTCATGCTTTGCCGAACGCCTCGAATATATTCGTGATTGTTTCCGAGGCGACTGTTGTCTCGCAAGATGCTAAATCCTCCATCAAAAATTGCTGTCGATTCACTCGTCATTTTCTCATCTGACGAACAAATCCGAACAGTTCGTTAGTGTTCCCCATTTCCTTAAATGGGTTTTCAACAAAAGATTATGAACAAAATCTATAGAAAACTATCCAGTCATCATAGTGATGAAAACACCAAATATGTCAGTCTTAAAAGGGGCTCGGGTTTTCGTTCTCTTTTGAACAAAACTGTTAAAGCCGTGTTTTTCGTTGTTCAATTTTTGGTCATTTTTCCACGTGAAAAACTCAAAAATCACAATCGCATCACAAAACGCACCTCACCTCTTTGTACATTCAATAATTTTCTAGGCATTAACTAATAATCCATTATCGCTCAGCTCATATGAACTTGGTGGAACATTATGATTCATGTAGCACTTGTTGTTTCGGAATTGACGTATCACGACCTTCATTGAACGATTAACGTACGGTTAATTGATGTGACCATCAACACAAAGGTTCAGGTTTAGAATTTAAAGAAAAACTCTTCCTTGGTCCACTCGAGCGCATTTTCACCACCAGTACGATGTAACGCTCTTATTATTAATTTTTGAAACATCAATTTCTTTTATAAGTAGCTTTCATCTTTTTAGTTACAATTTACAAAATTTATGATGAATCAGATAATTTTTGGCCAGCAATCTCCTGAAGAACGTTCGTATAAATTTCTCCTTTGGTGTATGATGTCATAATTATTCGAAAGAATGGGGGAATGCGAAACAAACTTTTATTTGTTGGCAGTCGTAAAGTAAACTAACACAAACGGTGGGTACAGCTTTCGTACAAGTACGCAACCACGAGGGACATTTTATGTCTTTTTCTTTAAACTAAACCTCGATTTCCTTCGATGCGATTCCTTTGAGTGATTGGAAACGTTGAGGTTGGCGGGCGCGAAAGGAACCTTTACCCAAACGGTGGGTAATCTTTCGTACAAGTACGCAACCACTAGGAACATTTTATCTCTTTTATTTTTTATGCAATGATAACTACGTTTGATTGTGCTCGTTGATGGTTTCGATATAATGGCCGCGTCAATTGCAATTGACATCATCACTTAGTCACTGAGGTTATTAAAAGTGTGATATTACCAAGCGTTAGATTTTGTAACATACGTTACCATGCACTTAACCCAACACAAATTTAGTCCCACGTTACATTTTCGAGTTTATGTAGCAAAGTAAAGACATAAAATGTCAATAAAATAATCGTAACCCAGGAGGGACTCGAACCCACAACCTCCGGTTTAGGAGACTGATTCTGCATTACGCCACAGGGGCTGTGGTTGCAGCTCGGGTTAAAACGTTCCCTCGTCCACTCAGCCTCAAGGTTAAATTTCGTGACGCTTGGCCGTTACATTTTCGAATTTATGTAGCAAAGTAAAGACATAGAATGTCAAAAACGGTACTTTGAATTCCGGAATTTATGAGAATGCTTCCGGTTATCTTATGAACGTTATTAAACTGCCATCGTATAGGCAGCTTATTGAACTATCATTCGGTTCCTTCGAGAACGCTAGTGGCGCTAGATTTACGATGGAAAAACTGCAATACCTTAGCTTTACGTCGAAATTTTTGATAATTTATTGCGCTTCCACAGATGCGAACTTTATGGTACTGTCATATAGTAATGATCTGCCTACAATAACGCTTTACTAAACACTATTATCGCTGTTCTTTTAGAAAAAATGCTTGGTCTTAAATCGCAATAATAAATATAATTAGTTTTGTACCGATTTTTCTGATACTATTATTCGGTATCTCGTAGTTGTCTGCAGTCTAATTTGATTCGATTAGGTCCGGTAGTTTTCTGTCCGTAACTGCCCATACCACTTTGTAGTACCGAGAGAAGTAATTAGGCGATAACTCCAGTCATTCCTGATTCACAGGGACTGTTTGCGAGAGAATCAGATTTGTTGTTCTAGCGATATAAATCGCAAAATATCGCCGCTCCAGATATTTGAATTTGTTCGCCCCACGGGAGCGTATTATACGTAATGCGATAATATAGGCATACAAATATAAATACGTGAGATACTTCCGATATTATAGTTCACTTCTAAACTCGAGATAGTTCGGGAGTTCCCTTTCCCGTGTTTGAAATACGGCAGTTTCAAAATGGTTTGCAGCTGTTTCTATTCCCAATACGTTGATACAGCGAGGGAATATAATTGAAATTTATCATCTTTAATCATAAGTCGACCTTTACATCTCCTCCACGAAATGCTAGTAATTAATTCACACTTCAACTCTTGAAGCGTAGAAACACGAGTTGCGGGCGGAGAGCTGGTATTGCGAACTTCCCTTTTTCGACCGATAAATCCGCCGGAGGATGATAAGTGGTTGAAAGTCACGAGTGGGAAGTCCATACGTTAGGAGTTGGTGTTTCGCCGAGGAACAAAAACTGTTTAGTGGAGAGTCATGAGTCGAAATAATGGTAATGTGTACGTTACGACCTCGGTCATGGGCTTCGCAGGATTCATAAAGAATATTGAAGAATATAACTGAAAGATGCGATGTCCCTAAATAAGGTACGTGTGTTACGGAAAAGTATTTCAGATCACTTTGTGATCAATTTTTTTACGAACAGGTTTATTTATTTTTTCTTCACTAAACGGTATTGTAGTTTGCTTTTAAGACGCCAATTTTGCGAAGAAGCGTCTTATGTTTTGAAAATTATTTCTACCTCAACTCCGTCATTTCCTCCATTATACACGATGACATCGTAACTTGGCCTCGAATTATTATACTTCCACTACAGCAATATGAGTCTGGGGATGAGCGATGGCGCGAGCAAAATTGCTTCACAACTAATAATTATCATGGTAAAAAACAACGCCAAATATTTTGTACATCCAAAACTGCTGCAAAAATTTGGATTAAATTGTATACTAAAGCAATTGGGTTAGGTCCGCCAGACAACTGGACGTGAGCCTACCAAAATACAGGACTGCACCTTATCTTGCTACACAAACAATACAAAGGACGAAAACTGAACATATTAGAGAAAATATGGAAATTTATAAACAAAAAAATTTCAATGGACATGTAAATGAACAAATCCACACAAAATGCGACACCATATTCACACCACTCAAAACACTTTACAAACGAAAACAACCAACTGACGGATTTACAGACCACCCTATACAAAAAAGACTTGGAATCGACAACTGACAGACTATTCAATACGTTCCTTTCACCTCATGTGGGTTTCCCCAGAGGTGCATGACCTCCTTCCTTCCCCCTTTCCACGAGGCTCCACCATCCCGTTTACCTTTCTCTTAGTATATAAAGACCACGACCAACTGACTGATTTCAGTACTGACTTAACGGTCAGACGATGATGTCTTTACATCGAAAGCGATCGCCCACAGTACCTCACCAGCCAGAGGAGACGGACTCACCAAACAGGTGCATTAACTAGCGTTACGTTATCACGTTAAGTAACAGTATTTAGTGATGCAAAAGATTCCTTTATCCTACACCATCTGTTCCTAAGCTCAGTGAGCCATCTGAGTTCGCAGCTACTCTGCATGGTTCGGTTGCCTTGCAGGAAATGTCCTAGACTCTTTCGTGAGGAGGAGTGTACTGTTTTGAATCCAACAAGGGAGACTTTCTAACCCTTGTACCCGAGAGTTGTCTGGCTCTAAGCGCATGGATTTTCCAATTAGTTTTCCCGGGAGCCTCAAAATGTCCCATCTATGGGATTCCTATTTGACAGTCCACAACAATAGGCTTCAAATTGTAATACCAAATGAGGAAATGAGCCAGGCCTGTGGAGACCTATAGGCTCATTGGCCAGCAGCGAGAGTGCCATGTTGTGTCTGTGTATAGCTTACTGTGCTAGGCACTGTAACGCAGCTCCATGTTTAAGGTGGGGGGGAGATGCATGGCATCATACAGTCCCTAACATTGGTACGAGGGTCACTGACTTGGATTGTGAGCAGGGGTGTTGGACACCAAGACTCAAGGCCACGTCTACGTTTAGACCATGCATGCGCGAATGTGCGAAACCGGCGGGCCGCTGCTTTGTTTATGAGGAGGAGGCAAGCGCTATCAGCAGTGGGAAGCTGTGCCCTCCCCCGCACATTGCTGCAGATAGGGCAGGAGAAGACGTGGCCGCGTTCTCACTTTCCCCTGTACCGCACGGGCAGTCCTCAAAAGACCGCCTCCTGAAAAAACGGAGCCATTCATTGAACACTCCATGCCCAGAGAGGAGCTGCACCTCTGGAAATGACGGCCGCCACCACTCCTTATCAATGCGATCCTCAACCTGCGGAATAATACCACGGAGGTGCCTTGCAGTTGGGCCGGCGTCCCATCTGGCCTGCCATAGCCTTGTGACCACCTCCAGCGCTATCGAGAGCTGTCGTTCAGGCGACTCCTCAAGAAGGAACACAGGGATCTGGTCCTGGAGCGCGCCGCGATACTCCACCAGGGCATTCCAATATCGCAAATTATAATAGAGCCCCCCAACTAACGATCCTTCATAAGTTCAGATTTCCCAAATACTTCCTGTCGCCTCTCCACTTGTTACAACCATCAACCATGCGAAACCTACCGATTAAAACACGCCTCTTGACGCCCCTTTTGAAAACCTTCATCAGTTAACTAACCAATCTGACGAATTTGTACCCCTTCCAGAGTGGTGGTTCCCTCTCCTGTCCTCGCACTCAATGTGTAATTTATGCTAAGTGTCACTGACTTCACTTCTCCTCTGTACATGCAAATGTTCGAACCTTGTTGTGATTTCCTAACTCTTCAATTACAAGGTTTGTGCTACAGTAAACCGTGATTCATTCAAGTCTACCCCGGTCAAAACATGTACATTGCATTTTTCATCCGTTGAAAATAACAAAAAAATCACAATAAATTAGCGAAAGTTCAACAAAAATATTGAGATTTCGATGATCTCTTTACCTCACAATTTTCTTCCATACAACGATACAGTTCTCTCGAAAGCCATAGTGATAGTCCAATAAGCTCAAGTGGTGTTCGACTTACCACGGTCGTAAAAAAATTATGGTCTACCTCACAAGTCCGGAAAGTAACGTCATCTGTTTTACTGACGTTTTAGGTAGTGTTTCCTCCGATAATTCCAGAACCAGGAATACAAACATTTCCCGAAAATCTTGCTGAATTACCGATTCGTTTTTCCAATAATAAAGGTCGGCGCGTCGGTAGGAGCAGTTTAATAAATTCCGAAGCTTTAAAGGTATCAGTTTCCAAGTTGAACGTGAAGCTATGTTTTACCGAGGTCGTATGAATTGAGTTAGAAATGGAATGGATTAGTAGTAGTAGTTTTAATTGTCTTCGCTTGGTATTCGTCCTGCAAAATTCCACAAGGGAATGAGCCAAATCCGCCGAATACTAACTAGAATTTTTTTATTGACACAACACAATATGATAAATGGATAAATGACGACAGTAGCACAATAAATTATCATTTTCGACGAAAATCAAGTTTAGAGCAGTTTTTCTTTTTTAAATCCGCTCATGTGATACTCGCATTATAAAAATATCTGGTGCATTGCAACACACAACTTTCCTTAGCTCTACGTCAATTCACTCCGGTACATAGCTTTTTTTTCTACTTACTCAATTCATTTATCACAACGCTTTACGGCAGCAGGAAGCGGTAGCGCTTACAGTTCAGGAATTTTAGGGCTGCTGGTTTCTTATGAACTCCGCTGAAATCTTACTAGAATGTTAAAACAAATTGGTGTAGTAGTACTATCCAGTACCCATAAGGTGGGAGTTTAGAAACGCTCATAAGATGTGTGGGGTCCCTCATAAAATTCCGGAATTTCAACTACCACCTTTTCGCTTACTACCAGTTCTAAATGTTTTCACCCAATAACTCTGCAAAAGTGATTATTATCCTCTTCGAAAAAATCGTGTTTTCAGCCTCATTAATTCTCTGTGTACCAATTTCTCAATAATGATCCGGGAATGAGTACGAGCTGTTTTTGAGAAAAAAAATTGGTGATTTAATCACTATGATAACTATAGTTAACTTTCGGTGGATTTTGCTCATACCCTTATTTCGGCGTCCCATGGTAACCTGAGGGCTAGATATCAAGTTTGAGTGGATTTCGTTCGGTCGTTTTCTCTAAAAACCACTCTAAAATCGATTACGTCGAAAATGTACACTCACCCTTTAGGTATTGGCTTGGACCTTGGAGTTTATGGAATAGTTGCCTTATTGGGAATCAATGTAAAAAATTTAATCAAAATCGTTAGAGCCGTTTTTGAGAAAGAAAATTTGTGTTTCGATCACTACGATAACTGTAGTTAACTTTCGGTGGATTTTGTTCATACCCTCAGGACTCAGGAGGGTCTGAAACGTAAAGATCTGTAGAAAACTAAAAAAAAAAGGTTTCAGCCGATTACATAACTTTCCTTTCTACTTTGTGGAGCCAAGGAAAGTAAAAAGCGAGGATAGTAGTTGAATAAATTATGCCGTATCACTTATGTGATTACGGTTTTATGTTCATCAGATCGTTATCAACAATTCCTGCGGTTCCAGAAGTCAACCCGCCGCCATTTGACTTATCCAAAATTTTCGTAGTTTTTTCCTGATGATTCCCAAAAAGTAAAAGCTACCCCTTTTCAACAAATCGTGATGAGAGCCGTATAATTTTCCCGTACGGCGCTCTCTCAATAATGATCGTGGCAGAAGCGGAAGCACGTCAATAAATTCAGGACCTCTTTAAGCGCTGAAATGAAAACTCAAACGAACTGAGTGAAGAATATATTGGATTACTTTCTAAAACCGTAAAAATTCCCGAATGTACGTGGGGTTAAGGATGTGATGTGATGCGTCGCACCAGATATTTCAAAATGGTCAAATGCGTCTATCATTCAAAAGATTTTCGTGCGTGTTTTCATAATAATTATCGAACGAAAATGATTAACTTGATGAAGAGTCTTTTAATGTTCTACAACGACACACAGTTCATGCAAATATTACCTTAACCTCCAGTTGAGCGTAGATATACATCAAGCTACACGATACAGTGGGATCCGGTGATTAAAAGTTTGTCTTGCGAACTCCACGAATAAGGCTATAGCGATTTTGTATAATTCATAAACGTTGTTCTCCGTGCGTGTTCCTACAGCTTCTGTATTTATAGCGTACTCCTTGTAGCGATCCCTTGCACCAGTTATTTACAGTGGAGGGCTAAGAAAGTTGGGAAGTACGAGGAATCCGGTAATAAAGAATATGCGCTGTAATACAATTCCCGTTAGATTTCGAGGATTTGAGAATTGGATGAAATAAACGGGATTTTTATAAGCAGTTGAAAGGAAAAAGAAAATTTGTTATGTTCATCCGATTCTTTCTCAGTTTTTCACACTCCGGTAGTATTTTATTACATTTACGTGCCTGACTTGGAACTCTTGGGTTTGCTACGCGACTGGAAGGTTTGGATTTGACACACCTCACTAATTCCGCTACTCCAATCTTTACTCGGTTCCGTTTTTCCCCGTAGAATCACACGCCTTCCCTTTTATCACGCCAAGCACGTTATCGGATAATGTCAATGGGATTTGAAAGAGCTCCGTCCCGAATTTTCTCGCCGCTCGTTCGTTTGCCGGATCAAACTCAAGACCGTCGGGCGGGTGCCTGGAAAACGATACGCGCCCCGAGTACAAAAAAAAAAGGTCGCGAAATGTCGGTAATGGGGTTTTCATTTTGTAAACTAGAAATTTCCCTTATCGATACTAAACGATGTTTTCGGCAACCTCCTCGAGCTCCCGCGTAGCTACTTTTTCTCCTCATCTCCGAAGGTTCCAGGTCATTTGACTTGGAGCTCATCTATCTATCCACCACCCGGGCTGCTTTTCTTCGGCAAATTATCATTCTTGCTTTGCTGCCTCGCCTAAACGGGATTAGCGATTTAATACAAAGAGCTATCCCAGTTTGTCGTCCGTTCTGACTCATCTTTTCTTTGCGAGAAAATAAATTTCGCTTCACAGAAAAAAAAATCAGCTAAAGGAAATCTTGTTGAACAATTTTTCGTGGGCCATTCTCAAGTATCTAGTGGACTCATCACAAAACTGTCTTCACCACCACGATAACTTAAAAGTACGTTTTATATACAGCCCCGCCCTCCTTCCATTAACCGCAGCTTTAACAAACTTATAAACCACAAGTCAGCGAAAGTTTCCTGTGTTCCAGTTGTCACCAAAAATTGTTTCATATTCTTCGATCAAGATAAAGATTTGGTTCTACGAATCACACAACTGACTCCCCCCGGAACACGCGTATTGAAGCTTTTTACGCTCTAGTAACTAATACAATCTACTTGTGACTCATTTTACGTGGGACTTTGCGTAGCGTTCTATACGTAAAGTGGTAGCGCTCAACGCTGTAAAATGTAGTGCAATATGTCTCACGATCTTTATTAAGAAATCGAGACATCGATTGGTTATATTATAGAATAATCGATGGGACGGTCTGCACGGGTTTTTACAATTCTGAAGAAGATTCGTAGATCTCTCCTCATCTCGAAGATTTTAGAATTCTGGGAGAAGGTTCGTGTTTACAATTCTGAAATTATTAGGAAAACTGCAAGAACTCATAAAAACGACGTTAGCCTGAATTCCGGAATATCTGTGGTTGCTTGTACCACGTTAGACTGACACTACTGACGTACGAACGAAATGTATTGAAGAATTCTGCCACTCCCGCAAATTCGACGACCTGCTACATGAACGGGCGCTATATCGCCGTTCAACGCATCTTCACAGGACCATTATGGCGGGCTTTATGTGAGTATCAGTTATTTACGAGTGCCCAGTAAGTTTGATCGAAATCAAGAGCTGTTTTTGAGAAAATTGAAACCCGATAAATTATTATTCGAGTGGCCCCGTAAATTATTGTGTAGTTAACATGGCTTATACCTTCGTTCAACAGATAGATACAGTAATAATTACGCGAAACAACATGTGGGTATAGGTTGGCAGAAGATGCTCCATGTTTCCATGGATTTCATTTATGAAATCCAATGACGCAGTTACTCGGGAAATTACAAAAAAAACATCATTTTCGACAATATTTCATTTTTATCTTTGTTCAATGGGCTGTCAGAAGAACATTTATTGTGAACAATATGTAGGTATTAACTATTTAAAAAGATTCTGTGAGTTTGGTAAAAACCGGTAAAGCCGTTTTTCCAAAAAGCGTACATATCCTATCCATACTTTTTAGGCTTATATCTCAGTTCAACGAATTTGCTTGGAGATATTTATCGAGGTGAAAAATTGGGTAGCGACTAGTAGAAGATGAATGGAAAGATTTTTAGAAAACGTTGAAGCTACTTTTGAAAACCATAGTTTTCGAGACGTTGTTGTTCCCCATTCCCGTTCTCTTTGATAAAAATCGTTCATGAACTTATTTCCGCGTCCACGGAAAATAACAAACAAAACAAAAAGAGAACCAGCTCAATTGGTCCTGTCACTGTCACGCAAATCCAACTACAGACCCACCCACACGTATCACGCGCCGAAATCAGGTTTTTTGTATTCAGTAAAAGTCAAAACGCAAAGATCCGAAGGATACCCAATTTTCTGAAAAAAAATTTCAAGTTTCCTTCAGATCTTTACGTTTCAGATCCCCCGGAGTCCGAAAAACACTATTTGGGAAAATTTTGAGGGGTGTGTGTGTGTGTGTGTGTCTGTGAACGATTTTTAGAGAGCACCACCGTACCAAACCCACTCAAACTTGATATCTAGCCAGCAGGTTATCATGTGACGCCAAAATGAGGGTATGAGAAAAATCCACCATTTATCATAGTGATCAAAACACCAATTTTTTTCTCAAAAACAGCTTTCACGATTTTGATTAAATTTCTTATATTGGTAGCTCCCAATATGGAAACTATACCATGAAATTCTCATCCGTGGGAAAATGACGAGAGCAGCATAATAAATTACCAAAACTCTCGACGAAATCGATTTTAGTACGGTTTTTAGAGAAAATAACCATCCCAAATCGACTGAAACTTGATGTCTAGCCTACAGATTACCATGGGCAAAAATAAGGGTATGAACAAAATCCACCGAAAGTTAACTATAGTTATCATAGTGATCAAAACACCAATTTTTTTTCTCAAAAATAGCTTTCACGATTTTGATTAAATTTTTTATATTAATTGCTCTCAATATGGCAACTATACCATGAAATTCCCATTCGTTGGAAAATGACGAGAGTAGCTCAATACATGATCAAAATGTTCGAAGAAAAGAGTTTTTAGCGTGGTTTTTTCCTTATAATCTCCGCTGGAATGTTAGTAGGATGTTCAAAATTTTAAGCAGAAGCTTTCAACGCAGTAGGCGAAATGGATAAAAACGGATCGGGAACGAAATTAAATTAAGAGAACAAACATAAACGACATATTATATAGCGGAGGAGAACGAATGGACAAGCTAAGCACCACTAACACACACACACACACACACCACTAAGTCAGGTGGCGGCTTATTGGAGGAGCAGTTGAAGTCAGCAGAGTGACGCTCTAACACCCCCTCTCAATCGATGACTTCTTGGTGAGATGAGTTCAATGCGCAACTTGCAGAAGTTGTGCTTCTCTCTTGCGAGTGGTTTAGTCAGGATATCAGCGGGCATCTCTTCCGTGGGCAGGTATGAAAGAGTTAGCGTTCTTTCCTCGACTGCTTGCCGAACGAAATGATGGCGCATGTCAATGTGTTTGGTCCGGCTGTGATGGATAGGATTTCCAGCTAGACTTCGAGCTCCTTGACTGTCAGAAAACACACAAATGGTTGATTGAGATTTCCCAAGGTTCTCCAAAAAAGTTTTCATATAGATTGCTTCCTTGGTTGCTTCAGACAGAGCCATGTATTCGGCCTCAACGCTGCTGAGGGCTACAGTGTGCTGTTTTCTGGCTTCCCAGGAAATCGCCGCTCCTGCAAACTCAAAACAGTATCCTAAATATGAGCGCCTGTCTATTGAGCAATTTCCCCAATCCGCATCAGCAAATCCAGTGACTGGTTCGCCGGTTTTCTTGAAAACCAGAGTGTCATCTTTTGTGGCCTTCAGATATCGCAGTACTCGTTTTGCTGCCTTCCAGTGCTGCTCATTGTACGCTGTGTTGAATTGACTAAGAGCACTTACAGCGTATGCAATATCTTGGCGCGTGGCTACGCTCAAATACATGAGTGAGCCAACCAGATTTCTGTAAGGAAATTTTCTCATAACTTCCTCATCAATAGAATCAGGTTTGGTGAGTGCATGTCCCACTTCCAATGGTGTTGCAGCAGTTTTACAGTCCGACATATTGTATTTTTCCAACAAGTCCGAAATGTATTTTCTTTGGAACATTGAAATTTTGTCTTTCGTACAGTTAAATTCGATTCCTAAACAGTAATTAAAAATTCCGAGGTCTTTCATTTTGAAATGTTGCGTCAATTTAACTTTAGTTCCGTCAACCCAATCATTTTCATTTGACGCTACTAAAATATCGTCAACGTACACGCCAATGAGAAGCATTTTTGCGCCTTCACGCTTCACGTACAATCAAGGATCAGAATGTGTTGGTTTCAAACCCATACTGAGAAGAATTTGTTGAAGTTTTCGGTACCATTGACGTCCAGATTGTTTAAGCCCATAGAATGCTTTCTTTAGGTTGCACACCTTGTTACCACCTTCAAGCTGCTTGAGCATTTTGGACGCTTCCTTTTGGAGTGTCGGGTTTCCACATTTCGTCAAGTCTTCTAACGATCTCTTTAGCTCTACAGGAATTTCCATGTATACGTCTTTCGCTTAAAGCTTAAACGCAGTAGGCGAAATGGATAAAAACGGATCGGGAACGAAATTATATTAAGAGCACAAACATAAACGACATATTATATAGCGGAGGAGAACGAATGGACAAGCTTTAACACATGAACACCACTAAGTCAGGTGGCGGCATATTGGAGGAGCAGTTGAAGTCAGCAGAGTGACGCTCTAACACACAAAAAAATTGGTATTGTAGTCCAATTTGATACCTGTAGGGTGAGTGTTTAAAAACGCTCATGAGGTACATGGGGCTCACCTCAGAAATTCCTTAGTTTCAACTACCGCCGTTTCGCTTACTACCAGTTCTAAACGTTTTTACCCAATAACTCTGCAATAGTAATTACTATCCTTCTTCAAAAAATTTTTGTTTACAGCCCCATTAATTATCCGTGTACCAATTGCTCAATAATCGTCCTGGAATGAGTACGAGCAGCCCAATACATTTCAGAACTGTAAGCGCAACCGCTTCCTGCTGCTGTGAAGTGTTGTTTGACAAAGTTCGAATGAACTGAGTGGTAAATGAATTGATTACGTAGACAAAGCCATATAGAAAGTGAATTGGCGTAGAGCTAAGGAACGTTGTGTGTTGCAATGCACCAGATATTTTTTTACACACTTACAATATTTTCCTTACCAATGAAGATTTTGTTACGAATTAACCCACAAAAAGCTCATTAAACTTCGGGAACCGTTTCTAAGATAATTGAGAGCAACCTCAAAAATTCCTGGGCGAAAAATCAACGTCGTTTGCTGTGTTCCCTTCTTACTACCAGAACATTATTTTTTACTATTTACAGAGCTCTAACCACTCTGAAAAAATTATGTTGAGGCTTTGTTGATTCCCTACACGCTCTTGGAATGGGTAGCGGTGGGTTTCACGAAAATGTTGGCGCTATTTTTTCTACGTCGAAGGTTAAGTTGTTAAAATGTACGTGGGTCTGTGGAAAGGTGTGTGACGCGTCGTACCAGATTTTTTCCTCAGGGTATTTTCGTGTATTAAAACAGGGCTAGAGAGGTGTTTCCAAAAAACGAAGGGTACGAAAGAGGAAAGAAAAGGCGGATGGCAGAGTCTTGCTAAAGAAGAAAGGGGGCTTTGAAAGACATCTATCAACCCACCAGATTACCCTATCACCTCTTCTTCTCTTTTCCCCTCCCTCCATCCTCGTCGTCCCCAGGTTCCTCTCATCTTCCGTAAAAGTAAAACCGGATCACGACAAATCATGGGCCCTGCTCACTTTGCCCCACTTCGACCCTTTCCCTTTTGAAAAAAAAAAAAAAATCCGACAACGTACTTCACAACTCAATATAACCTGAACCAACAACTTCAACGGCCAATATCATCTACATTTCTCGGCTTTCAAGGGTCGGACGAAGTTATTCACTCCAACTCCTGAAAACGTTATTACGAAACGCTGTTCAGTCCTTTGAATACGACACTCGACCATTTCCAGTTGAATTAGCGCGCGGAGAGAAATGAACGTGAGCTCCGGGGTGCTTCAGTTATACGGGCGTGCACCATGTGAGCTCGAGATGGAGGTTCGAGAAGGGAAGATTGAAGTATATTGGGGATAAAGGCGAAAAAACCGGTGGTGGACGCATCCAGGATTATTTCCCTTCTTTAGGCCTTGTGTGCACAGATAGATATGAAAGACTCAATCACTTGACATCTCTCTCCTTCGGGCGGCTTTTATCACTTTTCATTGTGCGTCTACGAACTGTCATGTTGCAAGAAGTTACTGTCGCTCTATCGATAACATTTAAAAAATGAGTTTTTGAAGTAGTTTTTGCTGCAATGTGATGGGAATTAGGTTAGGAGATATCAGCATAATTTCACATTTTCTCGAAATACTTTGCTTCTGAAAAGCTTTCATTGGACGTTGTTTATCCTTCGACATTTATGCTTGACCGCTGCCGCAGAGCTTTTAGAAACTCTCGCTCGACGTCGTGGATTCAGTTGTGAAAGTGTCGGCACTAAGAAGTGAGTGGAATGTGAACATGGCAAATTGGATTGCCGCCAATACTGTTCTACTCCCTCTAGCTCCCAATAACATATTCACCAACCGACTTCCCTTTTTCATCTCTAGTTTACAGTGAATTAACAGATTTTTTCCCCCCTCACCTCTTTTTACAAATCAGAACGGTTGGAAGTCGTTTGTGAGTAATTCCCTTCGTGAGATGATATTTCACTCGGATGCTACCCTCAGCCAGACGTTTTTCCACGGATTCCCAATAGTTTGAAAAGAAGAAATTAACTGAATGGAACTGACGACTTTCAGAGTGTTGGTGGACCTTGTCTGAAACACAGCTCCATCTCTCAGTAGGACGTGTCCGTAATATATGACGCACCACTTTCCTCGACCTTTTGTGCATCCAGCGATTTTCAGGTTCTAGTAACCCGTTTATAGTAACTTGGCAGAGCTCAAATTAACGTTCTGTAAACTGGCAATGCTGAACGCTCCGAAAGGAATGGGGTCGCTTCTACTCATTCCACTACTTTTATTCAGTGGTCTACGTATCGCTAATTAACGGGAATGACATCACTGTTTTTACTTTCCTTGGCTCAACAAAGTAGGAAGAAAAGTTATGTAATCGGCTGAAAAAAAAATTTTGATTTTTCTTCAGATCTTTACGTTTAAGACCCTCCTGAGTCCGAAAAACACTATTCGGGAAAATGGTCAGTGTGTGTCGGTGAACGGTTTTTAGAGTAAAAGACCGTGACAAATCAGCTCAATCTTGATATCTCGCCCACAGGTTACCATGGGATGCCAAAATAAGGGCATGAACAAAATCCACCGAAAATTAGTTATAGTTATCATAGTGATCAAAACACCAAATATTTTTTTTCTCAAAAACGGCTCTAAAGATTTTGATAAACTTTTTTATATTGATAGCTCCTAATATTGCAACTATACCATAAAATTCCCGTTAATGGAAAAAAAACGACAGCAACACAATAAATTACCAAAATTTTATACAAAAATCGGTTTTAGCACAACTTTTTACATTTTTCCTTTTTAACTCCACTGAAATGTTACTACAATGTTTAAAAAAATATCTGGTACGTTGCAATACACCCGACACATTCCCGAACGAGTACGAGCAGCCCTAAAATTCCGGATCTGTGAGCGCTACCTACCGCTTCTTGCTGCCCTAAAGCGTTGTTTGACCAAGTTCAAATTAACTGAGTAATAAATAAATTGAGTAAGTAGAGAAAAAGCCATGTACCCGAGTGAATTGACGTAGAGCTAAGTTTTATTATAGAAAAATCTTTTTATATGAGGAAAGCTGTAAAAAATATCTGGTGCGTAGCAACACACAACTTTCCGCCACCCCTTTAAGTTCGAACACCACCTACATAGGCGGGCCCTATATCTTCGTTCAACGCATTTTTACAGGAACATTTATGGAGAAGAAAATGTAGGGACTAGTTAGCTGAGAGTACTCCGAAAGTTTGATCGAAATCGTTAGAGCCGTTTTTGAGAAAATTGAAATACCGATCAATTAATGTTCGACGAATCTCCTTTTCTCAGTTAACTTGGCTTATATCTCCGTTCAACATATATATACAGAAATAATTATGGAGAACGAAATGTTGGTATGGGTAACCAAAAGACATTCCATTAGGATTTATCACATCTGGTGAGAAAGTTACCCTGGAATTTACGAAAATGTTCGAAAAAACGTTATTTTTGACACATTTTGCTTTTTATCTCTGTTCAATGAACCGTCACAAGAACATTTATTGAGAACAATATGTAGCTATTAACTATTTGAAAACATCCTGTGAGTTTGGTGGAAATCGCTGAAGCCGTTTTGCCAAAAAGCGTGAAAAACCTATTTTTGCTTCAGGGGCCCTTATCTCCGTTCACCGTATTTTCATGGAGATATGTATGGAGAAGAAAAGTTAGGTATTGATTAGGAGAAGATAATTTGAAAGTTTAATCAAAATCGTTAGAGCCGTTTTCGAGAAAAATGCGAAAAACCCTAGTTTTTGGTACATTTTCGTCCCCCACCCCCCCTTCCCTTCGACCGAAATCGTCCATAACCTTATTTTGATGTCTACAAAAAATGAGTCGTTTTGCCAAAAAGCGTAAAAAACCTATTTTTGCTTCATAGGCCTATATCTCCGTTCACCGTATTTTCATGGAGATATGTATAGAGAAGAAAAGTTAGATATTGATTGGTAGGAGATAATTTGAAAGTTTAATCAAAATCGTTAGAGCCGTTTTTGAGAAAAATGCGAAAAACCCTAGTTTTTGGTACATTTTCGTCCCCCACCCCCCCTTCCCATCGGCCGAAATCGCCCATAACCATGTATTGGTGTCTAAAAAAAATAACGAACAAAACAAGAAAGGAACCAGCTCAATTGAATCTGCCGTTCTCCCGCAAATCGAACTACAGACACACACACACACAGACATACACACAGACATACACACAGACATACACACGGACCTCTCTCCGAAATTAGGTTTTTTAGACTCAGTAGGGTCTGAAACGTAAAGATCTGAAGAAAACCCAACTTTTTTTTGGGCCGATTACTATACTTTCCTTCCCTTCGGGTAGCGGAAAGTAATAACGAACAAAACAAAAAAAGAACCAGCTCAATCGGATCAGCCGTTCTCCCGCAAATCGAACTACAGACACACACACATACACACACACACACATACACACGGACCACGCGCCGAAATTAGGTTTTTTAGACTCAGTAGGGTCTGAAACGTAAAGATCTGAAGAAAACCCAAATTTTTTTTTTGGGCCGATTACTATACTTTCCTTCCCTTCGGGTAGCGGAAAGTAAAAATTGATGACCGACGTTAGATTGAACTCCGTATTTTCTGAGGTTGCTTCTGTCTATTTAACGATCATTATTAAACCTTAATGAAATAAAACTTCGCTTCTTCGTATGAGCGGGATTTATAATTAAAAAGCTGCTTTGAAATCGCTTTTCGAAGGAATCGTTGATAATTTATTGTGCTGCTCTCATTTTTCGATTACACATAAAAAGTGTACAGTAGTTTTACAAAGATTAGGGCAGTCCATTCACAACATTTAACCAAAATCTTTAAAGCCGTTCTTCACAAAATATATCTGGTGCGACGCATCACAATACTTTCTTTGGCATCACGCACTGATCAAACCTGGTTTTAATTCAGTTTATATGTACGTGGAAGAACATAGCTCAATTTTCGTCATAATAGCTGGCAGCAGTTCTGAAAGTTACTGAATCGCCCTTATGCCATTGTTAAACAATTAGTGCTCACGGGATTCGTGAGTCTGTGAAGGTAATTTTTCTGAGAATTATGAAATACGACATTTCTGCGGGTTTTCGCTATATGTGACTAGAACAAATCAAACATAATAAAAATTGGTCGAAACGCGTTTTATTCTATGGTTTTTTCGCAGCTTCAGCACGAATTTTATTTATGGTTTTTCTTTTTCCTATCATTTTCCACTTGTTCCCCTTCCTCTGAATGGATCTTACGCGGGCGTCGCGCATAAAGCAATGCCAATACGGCTCAGCTTCAAAGAAAGGTTCTGAAAAAAGGCAGAGGGGAGCTTTCAAATATTGGCTTGATGAAAGCTCGTATTCGGGGCGAAACTAATTACCCTAATTCCCTACAGCAATAATGTAGTTAGGCGTTCATCATTCCAGCAGGCGCCCTGATGTCGCTCCTTGGTCTGCAGAATTCATATCTTTGTACTGCACTTTAATAGACTCGCCTGAAGATCTTTTGTTAAACCGTATTGGATCATCTTATTCCATTATGTAAACGAAGATGAATAAGAAGTAAGGAGTGGTCAAACCTGGGGTTAATTAATTAATGTAGCGACTAATTCGATTCGTTTTTCAGTTCAATTCAGTTCATATGAACTTGACCGAACCTGTCGTAACGTTCTACGTAGAAACTGGTATCCCTTATAGTTCTGGAATTTATTAGGATGCTGCTACTTATGCCACGACCATTCAAAAACCAACGTATAGGTAGTTTGTGGAACACCAACTTGATTTTTTTTTGAGTGATTCGTGGTTACATTCCTGAAATTATGACAGCGGGAAAATGCAGTAAATAAAACGATTTTAGTTCGAACTCGGCAATTTAGGAGGTTACCTTCGATTGTTGGAGGACCACAACTGAGTAATGAATAATTTTGACGATTAAATTGTTTCTTTTTTTACTTTCCCCGATTATTTTAAGATCGTAAGTAGTTCCAATACGTTGTCCACGCAAGAGTTGCAAGTTTTCTGGAATTGGTTGACTCAGATCGAAAAATTTAACGTAGCGTTTTGGTAGGAACAATAGTTCTCCTTCCTCGATAGGTTCTTGTAGCGTAGCAACGAGACTATCTCCGAACTGAGTATGAACAATTTTCAGCTGTCTAACCGGATAGTAGGTATTATCTTTCAATCGCTCCAACTTTAACGTTTTATTGTATTTGCAAGTAGCAGAGTTGAATCTATCGACTAATGTTGCCATTGTGTGAAAGTGTTCCTATACTGACGTACGCTGTAAGCAGTGATATAAGTATCGTGATCCTCGTGCATGCTCACTTATATTTTTGACTACGTGACAAAACTTCTAGAGGCGATAAATTCCGATCCAACTGTGCAATAGATGAGTCGAAACACGTTTAGAGATAATTTGCGTCAGTATTAAATTCCGAGAATAGAACGCTTGGGGCTATGCAATCACCTGAACACGTCATGCTATGCAGTCAGACTCAGCTTCTATTATGTCATGTCGATGAGTCATGCCCCTGGAACGATTATGTGAACACTCTTGCGTCCCACAAGGATGATATCAGGTCTATCCATCTTATACCACAAGTTTACGCTATTCTTCAATGGATCATTGGAGGCCCAGTGGATAGAGTGCCCAAAAATAGAACTTGAGGTGCTGCGTTAAATCCCAGGGAAGGACGGGCGTGACCTCAAGGAGGGGGGGGGAGGATGTACTATAAAGTGACCAGTTAGTGGGAGGGGCAAACCGAAAGAGTCGGTGGTCGACTTCCAGGATGGCAAGGGGTGGGGGGTAAAATAGGTCGTACTACAGTACAATTAGATGAAAATTGTGATGGAGGGGGTAAATGGGCGGGGCGGAGTGGATAAAAAATGACGTACTACAACATGATTGGTCAGGGGGAGCGTGGCCATAGTACGAGGCATGGTTTTCTTCCCCACTCCAATTGAGCCAAAACCGACACTTCCGGCTTTCACACCCCATTTCTCCCATACTACTTCTGTCGGGTGAATAGCATTGTCTGGACTGTAGAGTTCACACGCCGAGAGCTACTACTTTCAACTGTTCCCCGGCTAGATTCGTAAAGTCGAAATGAATCATACAAACTTAAACTTTTGCGCCATAGTATCATCCTGAATATGGAGGCATCCCTTGCTTCGTCAATCACACGTTTGTAACATCAATTCATTTTCTGCGTGATATTGCCGCTTCCTCCTCTCTCATTCGTAGTCAAATGAAAAGGGCAGCACGATAAATTACCAAACATTCCGACAAAATTCTATTTTAGCTCAGTTGGTTCTTTGTAATCTCCACTCAAATGTTATTAGAACTTTCATAAAGATTCAGATGGTATTTAAATCAAGTACCCGTACAATGAGTCTTGATAACGCAATACCCTTCCCTCCATCATTCTCGTTCTCTCCCCCTCTCCATCATTTTGTTCTCTCGCTCCCTCTCTCCCTCCCTCCCTCCTCTCCTTCCCTCATTCTCGTTCTTTCTCTCCCCCTCTACATCCCCCGTTTTTGTTCTCTCGCTCCCTCTCTCTCTCCCCTTTCTCTCCTTCATTCTCGTTATCTAGCTCCCTCTCTCTGTCCCCTCTCCCTCCCTCGTTCACATTCTCTCAATCCCTATCTTTCCCAATACCCTCTCTCATTCTCATTCTCTCCCTCTCTCTCTCTCTCTCTCTCGCTCCTTCTCATTCTCTCCCTCTCTCTCCTTCCTTCTCATTCTCTCCCTCTCTCTCACTCTATCTCTCCCAATATAATGCTGTATCATTTAGAGCTGTACATACAAAAATTCTAATCAAAATCGTCTGAGCCGTTTTTGAAAAAACAATGAGGTGCTCTGATCACTATGATAATTATACTTAGATTTTAGAACTAGATTAGAGTTTAGATTTGCTCAATCCCTCACCTCGATGTTCCTTGTTGATCTGCAGACTGAATTGGTTTAGCCATTCTCTCAAGCGTGTTTAGAGACGTGCACAGACCTTTCTCTCAAATAGTGTTTTTTGGACTCAGAAGCTCTAATAACGTGGTGGTCTGCAGAAAACTCAATTTTTTCTCAAGTCGATTACATAACTTTCAGTTTAAGTCGTGAAGCTAATGGAAGTAGTCCGAGAGAGGTATGAACATTGGCGGAGAATTGTGGGAATTTCATGATTTAACCGTATTTAGTCCTCTATTCTCCCCTCCAGCAACGAATTTGGACATCTTTCTGGTTTGTGGCACAAACTGAGTCGAGCCAGAAAAGAACCATCAAAATTGGTTCAAACCATATCAATTACAGTAGGTTTCCAAGAATTCATTTTTCGAATGTTGCGAAACGCAACACAGTTTGGTTTATTATTCATTCTGCATGCGATTTTTTTTTAATTCCAGCTTTGGCTCGTCCTTACCCTCTGGATTAATTCTGTAAGCATATGTAATACCTATAATAAGGATTGGCTACAGAGAGACGTTCTCCGGCGGCAAACTGAGGCTTTCCATTATTGGCTTGCCGGAAACGATGGTAACTACGCAAATCGCCTTCAGCGACGTTGCAGCTACTTGTATAAGGCTGGACGCTTGGTGACATCGTGATTGAACTTTCCCGTAGTGCCACAATATAGATAATACTGAGAGGTCTCTAACTGCGGTTCTCGTCATTTCCTAAGTCATTCTCACGCCTCGCTTTGCTCTGGGAAACTCATATGTCAGTATGTTCGGCGCTTGATTGGAGTGACACCATGAGTTGTGAGCCAAAATGGCTGATCGGATTGCCGAGTAGGTGGGCTCATTAACACCCTAAACGTACTTTTCAAACCACGTTAAAGGCATAATAAGCTTTAAACGGTCTTTAAAAACAAAGTGTCAGATATCAGAATGAATAATGAACCAGAAGAAGAGAATTATTTAAAAAATAGAGAATAAAGCTTTAGTCTTCTTTACTAGTTAAGTTTCAGAATAATCTGAAACACATCCGTGTTTGATGTTTATGAGTTGGTCTCCACCCTCCAAGTACAGTTTTATACGAGCGTTTCTCTTAGAAAAACTGTTAGGCAACTGGCAAGTGACATTTCGAGTGCTCGAAAAAGTAAACAGTCTGTTTGCGACTAATTCGCGATCCATGAAGCGACGGCTAATAACGAGAGCTCGAAACAAAGTGCACGAGTGTTTCAAGATTGAGGGGAGCCAGTATTTTTGGCTTCATCACACGGAGCTGTCAGATTCATGTGGAGGGAAAACAAGATGATTTAACCCTCACGTCCGCTTTTCCCGCAAGCCTACAAAACGTCATATCGAAGGGGGTTGAAAAGGGGTTCCGCCGGGGGGACGTGAAAACGGCTCTGCTCGTCGGGGGGTACGGTCCGTGCGGAGGCGGGGGTGGTGGCTTCTGTCGGAGGGTCAATTTTCCACTCGTTTCTCGTGGCCCTCGCGACTGAGATGCTTAATTGAGCGGAGGGGATTTTCAACGTCCTCTCCTTCCGGTCTTCCACGTTCAGGGCCCTAATAACCTCGATTAACTTTAGAAACCCCTACGGTTGCAAGAGTGGGGAGTAAACGCTTTTGACGTTTCAATCAACTGATTGTTACAGGGAAAGGCTGCTCTGCTCTGCTCTGCTTTAAGTCCCGAGTTATCCCTGAAATGTTAATGACGCACACCTAGTTATGTTGAGCAAGGAGCCAAAGGACCCGTTTCATCAGAAGGATTCAAACCGTCGTTTCATCTATTCGCTAGTATGGACCGTTTCACTCAACCTAATCGACAATTGAAATTTCATCGCAAAACTGCGATTTAAACATCCGGTATCACATCGCAAGCATCACACAACTTTCCTTATCTTTAAATCTATTCAGCCTGGTTTGTATGAATTTGGCAGAAGATAACTCAACGTTCCACATATAAACTGGTTTCCAAATTTATCGATTTTCTCTCATTCATGCTAGTAATCGGCTATTAATTCATTTTGAGGGCCGCTCCTGATTATCCTATGAATGTGAATAAGCGTTTTTCATGTAGATTTATAGTATTACCCCTTTTATTTTTCTGAAAACGCTACTGCCATATAAGAGGAGTTAATGAGAGAGCAACTGCACTAAAATCGATTTTTTTCTAAACGTTTGGTAATTTATTGTGCTAGTCTCGTTTCTTGTATCGCAAATGCAAACTTCATGATGCCATTGTGTCGTTTGAAACTGTGCATACAATAAGTGTGATCAAAATCGTTAGTCCTTTTGAAGAAACAATGTGGTGTTTTGAGTATAGTGAGTTTTGGACCAATTTTGCTCATACTCTTATTTTGGAGTTCCGTGTAATCTTACTGACACACACACACACACACACACACACACCATTTTCCCAAAAATTGGCGTTTGTCGGACTCAGTATCCCTTAAAAACCTGATCTGACGGAATATTAAATACTTAAATACCTGTTTGGTGGGTCCATCTCCTCTAACTTTACTTCCACATAAATATCACCATGAAAATTCAGTGAACGAAGATTTAGGCCTATGAAGCAAAAATAGGGTTTTTACGCTTTTTGGCAAAACGGGTATAGCGTCTTTAAATGGTAAATACCTATATATTGTTCCCAATAAATGTTGCTCTAACAGTCCGTTGAGACGAGATAGAAATTGAACTGTGTCGAAAATAATGTTTTTTTGAATATGTTCGTAATTTCCCCAGTAACTGCTTCACTGTGTTTCATCAATCTTACGGAGTATCTTGTAACAACCTACACTCTTATTTCGTCATTCGCAGCTATTTCTGCATTTATCTTTTGAACGGCAATATAAGCCGCGATATTTCAGAGAAGGAGGTCGGTCGAATATTAATTTACCGTTTTTCCAATTTTCCCAAGAATGGCTCTAATCGTTTCGATCAAACTTACAGGGTACGCTCAGTTAACTACTACCTATATTTTATTCTCGATAAACGTTTTCGTAGAAGTGCTTTGAACGAAGATAATACCTTTTTTACGCCACAGGTCGTTGAATTAACAGAGGTAGCGGAAAGTTGTGTGTTGGTACGCACCAGATATTTATTTCCTATGTCTTCGTCACGCTTCAAAGTTAAGCTTGCTTTTTATCTTCAATAAAAAATGGGTTCTGAGTACTAGCAAGAGTGTTTGGGAAGGTGCATGGCTAAGGTGACCAGATTTTTACTTTTCGCTACCCGAAGGGAAGGAAAGTGTAGTAATCGGGTCAAAAAAAAATTTGGGTTTTCTTCAGATCTTTACGTTTTGAGGCCTACTGAGTCTAAAAAAACTAATTTCGGCGCGCGTGTGTGTGAGTCTGTGTGTGTGTCTGTGTGTCTGTAGTTCGATTTACGGGAGAACGGCTGATCCGATTGAGCAGGTTCTTTTTTTGTTTTGTTCGTTATTTTCTGTAGACACCAAAATAAGGTTATGGACGATTTCGGCCGATGGGAAGGGGGGATGGGGGACGAAAATGTACCAAAAACTAGGGGTTTTCGCATTTTTCTCGAAAACGGCTCTTACGATTTTGATTAAATTTTCAAACTATCTTCTACTAATCAATACATAACTTTTTATCTCCATACATATCTCCATGAAAATACGGTGAACGAAGATACAGGCCCATGAAGCAAAAATAGGTTTTTTACGCTTTTTGGCAAAACGACTTCAGCGATTTTCATCAAACTCAAAGGATGTTTTCAAATAGTTAGTACCTACATATTGCTCTGAATAAATGTTCCCGTTAATTCCAGGGTAACTACTTCACCAGATGTGATAAATCCTAATGGAGTGTTTTCTAGTCACCCATACCAACATTTAGCTCTCCATAATTATTTCTATATACGTATGTTGAACGGAGATATAAGCCAAGTTAACTCAGAAAAGGATCCGTATTCCAATTTGGTCAAAAATGGCTTTTACGGTTTCGATCAAACTTACAGAGTGCTCTCAGCTAACTAGTCACTACATTTTGTTCCCCATAAATGTTTCTGTAGAAATGCGTTGAACGATGATATAGCGCACGCATATGTAGCTGGTGTTGGAACTTACGAGGGTGGCGGAAAGTTGTGTGTTGCTACGCACTAGATATTTGTTTATCCAAAACGAGACACATCTTGAAACTGAGTCGAAGCATTGGTAGGGTGGTGAGGGGTTGGTGTACGGAGTCCCTCCAACACAATTTTGAAAATTAGGAGTAAAATTGTTAGTTTTGAGGAAGATAGTTTTCAAACTTTGTTCCCTTTTATATTTAATATTTTTTTCCTGTACAACAATATTTTATTTAATTTTCTACTTGAATTACAGCATGTTTTTATTAAACTTCTGATGATAAAGGGGGTTTTGAACGGAATCATGATGAAATTAATTGTACAGTATTTATTTTACAACGTTTTACAGGTAAAATATGTTTAAAACAATACAGGATTACAAAATTAAGCTAGCCGAATTAAGTCACAATAATCAGCAGCCACAGATTTCTGAACGTTCAAGATTGTCATGTGTTTATTTCTCATACTTTTCTGACAATAAATCTTCCTCAAAATGTCTCGTTTTTGTTTGAGCATTTCCAAGAAAGCTTCACATGACATGTTAAAGTTGCACTTCACCTTAAAATTGCTTTTAGCGTAGACATTTTCAGTTGGGATTTGTTCTCTTACTAAATGTCATTGATCAACGTGAACACTCTTTCTACTGGCGTGTTCGTTCCTCGTAGCGAGAGAAAAAACCGAACAATCAGTTTTAAGTTCTTGAGTGGGACATTTTGTTCTGTGAAGTATAAAATATCTCCACTCATTTCAGGTCCAAAGGAGTTTTTTCATCGGCCCCCTTCAGTAGTTTTTCTTGTGTTACAAATTTCTTTAGATATGTAACTTCATCAGACAGCTCACTGTATCTAAAATCTCCAGTTTTGTAAATTTGCCCTTCCTTAATTCTTTCCCACTCTGGCACTGCCGTCATAACTGACCATTGATATTTTTTCATGCCATGCCCGCATGTTTAAATAATCTGTACAGTTTTTATAGAAAGTGCAGATAGTATCTGAAAATGTGCTCCTTGTCGACATCTTTTACTCGCTTGATGTAGTTACGGACCAGTAGAGGTATGAATTGTTTTACCCTCCAAGTCACTGCGATCGGGATATCGGTAAATAGCCCGAACGCTCACGAGCAACGCCGGAAAATGCCGATAATAGTGGAAATTGAAATAGGGATTCAGGAAAGAGATTACGTATATTATTCTGATACCTGGTTATTTGTATTTTAACTCAGTACAACCTATTTCACCTCGAAATGCAGACAGAATTCAGCCTAAAAGTGTAAAGCAGTTATAAAATATTTTAAACTAAAAAGTAATAGTAACATAACCGAATAATCCAACTACAAATACTCATGAAAACGGGACGAATAAGCGTCCCGAGAGGGTTGGTCCGAACAAGGGGACAGTTCTCTCAAAAACGGGACTGTCCCGTTGAAAACGGGACGTCTGGTCACCTTATGCATGCCACACTGAACAGCTTTTCGTAAGTTTCGTGCGCACTAACGTGTTTCATGTAAAGGTGAGATCTGACTGGTGAGATACTGTGAACGAGCGCTTTCGATGTAAAGACATTATCGTCTGGCGTAAGTCAGTACTTTAACATTAAATACTGCAATCAGATACGTATTTTTCCCCCTACTCCTCAGGCCTAAGGAAAGTAGAAAGCGGTTGTTGTATCGCTCTATTCCAGTCAGGAATATAATTAGCCCATGACCTCGTCAGGGCTGCGTTACAACCAACGCTTATGCTGGCACCTTGCGCACACATTTTTTGTGTTCCGGTGGGACGTGAACTGGTCTAACGATGTCTACCCCAACTGGTTTTCGTACAGTCTGCCTTGCAAGTCTGTGAAAGCACGACAGCGCGATTTACGTAATAATCCCCAACCAGTTCAAAATGTATTTGATCCCATAAAAATATTTAAAACGGTTTCACCCGATGTGAACGATGACTAAATTGAAGCGACCATTTCATCCCCCTTCCCCCCTCCGATACGGCATCCAGTTTATTTCGCTGTTGTGATTCTCGGATCGATCCCATTGAATCATCCCGCTCGTTGTAATAATAACTCGCCGAACCATTTAAATTCGTTTATTCAGAGAAGGAGTCGCCAACCGCGCACTTTGTGCTAATGTTTTGCTAAACAACCTTTTATTAAGTAAGTAAGTTCCGTAGTCGTATCAACAGCGAAAGTGCCGGCAATCGAAGTAATTGAGTGAACAGCCCCCCGAGACAGTGCGGCCAAAGGAAAGGCCCGTCCACCTGTTATTTCACCTCATCACTTGATAACAACCAGCGTAATCCCTTTCCTTCATTCTACTGACGCCCTGAGTACGTTTCTCGTTTAAAAGCCGCTAGCTAAATGTGTCACTTTTTTGAGTTTATTGTATCCGATTTGTATAGTTGACGGTGTTGGCAAAACCTTCGTTTGGTAGCTGTTGCAATCACGTCAGAACTGTTGTGGAGTATGTGCGTTTACAGTGTCGCTTTTTCACGGAAAATATGCAATTAGTTAAGAACAACAGCAAACTGTTTTTTGTTCAAAGCATCGGCCCTCGCTTTTTACGCTTTGCATAAATCTTTCGGGCAATTTATGGATACCATTCAGAAAGCTTCATCTTTCATCGACATCCGATTAGAGCCATTTTCATACATTTTCGAATTCTAGGAAGTCTTGCTCAGCCAGTGCGTGTTCCACCGAGGAGAAGAGATGATAATGAGACGTGGGTTAGGTTTGCTGAATACGGTGGGTAGGGACCCAGCCATTTTGGCTGAATGCAGCACGAGAGTTGTCTTGCTGTAGAAAGACGTTGGCGTGTCTTCGGACCCATTGCGACCGTTTTTCGATCAATGTGAGGTTTAAATTGATCATTTGTCGTCGGTAGCGGGCGGTATGTCGTAGGTAGTCGTAGAAATTACTCCCTACTGATTCCACAACACGCAAAGCATTGTCTTCCTCGATGTTGATGGTAAATCTGGCGTTATCCATGATTTTTCTCACTTTTGGTTCTCAAAATATGTCAATTTTTCATCAACAATTACAACCCGATGCAAAAAACCCTTTCGTTCTTGGCGTAAATGGGTAATTTCGCAATCAGTTTTGGTTTATTATTTATTCTGAATAATAACTCTATGTTTTCGGTCACGAAAAATTTTTTACAACCCCCCCTGAAAATTGGATACTTCACGTTTCAAGACTTGGAGATTCCAAATTTGCAATGTGGTTGTAATGGGCAAAAAATGTTTAAAAAAATTAACGAAACGCAGTACAACGCGGGATCTACAGCAGAAGTCAACGTTTCGTCGTTTGAACCCCCTCCCTCCCACCCGTCGCCTCAACCTCGCCTCTCAACGCAACGCTCGCTCGCCTGCTCTACTCGTTCGAAGCCCCCCTACTCTTTTTTATTTTGCTTCCTCTAGGAAGTGCTTGTGTTTCGTATATAACCTTTGGAATTACAATTTGTCCCTTTATCGTCCGATTGCCTTGTTCTCGTCTTCACCTCCACGCCATTTCCGTTAGCAAAATATCTGTTATCTTCGATTGAACTTTTCATTATTCGTTTATTTTTGGTTTATTTATTTAATAGTTTGTTCGTTTCATTTTTTTTGGTTTTGATACGATTCAATTTTTTTAGATTCTTTCGTTTCATTCTCATTTTGGTTTTTTTCATAGATTTTTGGTTACATTTTGATATTAGTATTTAGCGTGCATGTTTTCATATTAAAATTCAGTTTTTTCTAGATACTTTCGTTTTTTGTTTATTTTAATATTACGATTCAGTTCTTTTCGACCTTTTTTTGGGTTTCATTTTGATATTTTTCGATGCTGCATCGAACGGGATGGGTCTCGGAGCATTAATGCTAGGTCAAGCTGTTTATCCGAATAATAAACCGTTGTGTAATAATTTGCAGGTTTTTTTTGTTGGTCGTTCCTTCAGTTCATGTTGAACCCATTTTCCATCCTCCTGATTTGAATAAATGGCTCTCGAGCGAATGGGATTCAACTGCTCCGCCATAATTTGTTGTATTTCTATCGTCTTCTTTCAATAACGCTTGTGATTCGTAGTCATAAACTTTTTAGTCGATGTTCGCATTCTTAGTCAATAACATTGAAATCGTCGCTTTCGAAAGTTGAAACTTGCGTTCACAAGTCTGGATGGTTGGAGAAAGATCGCCGTAAGTCTCCACAAGAATTCGATGACATTCCGATGCCACTTTCTTTTGATTGAACATTAAAATCATTACGGTCAAAATTCGACATGTTTGCACGACGAAGACTAACTCTCAAACATCTAAACGAGTATGACATTTTGCAGAGCTCTCTCTCCATGTAGAAATCAGGAGATCAGCACCATAAATTACCACGAATCTCGAAGATGCCCGGTTTTAGCACATTTGTTTCCTAATAAATATCGCTCGTATGACATTTTCAGAAAAACTGTAGTGGTATAACCCAATAAAATACCTATACGAAGAAGTTTCAATAACATTGATAAGATATTGAGGAATAATCCCGGGAATCAGCGAATCCAAACCACTACTGGTTCATTTACTAGCGTTTCTCTCTGTTATTACCCAATAATTCCAAAACGGTCAACACAAATCACTCAGAAAAATCGTGTTCTTTGGATTGATCTCTGAACGGAGGTCGTGGCACGAATAAGAGCAACTCGACAAAGCCTGGAACATCAAGCATTAACACTTTTTATGCACAACTACTCGTTAGGACTCACGCCTGCTCAAGCCTAATTGCTGTGGCAGTTCATTGTCCTCGGGCCTTCCTCAGCTTGATCTATAGCTGTCAATCCCAAGAATCCTTACCACTAGTCAATCAATTTCTTTATTTCCTCTTTTTATTTCATTTGCCATCTCCTGTCTGTGAAATCTATTCTACACTCATTCTCAGCTCTCGTCCCAACTCACTCTAGTTAATCTGTCCACAACTCGTCCACACTCCTCTCCCACTGTTTTCCATCATGCTAACATCGTGCCTCTATTTTTTCTGCTAATGTCAGTGCGCACATAATTCTAGGCCTGCAGCAATGTTGTTCCAAAGTCTAGTTCACTTGGGTTGTTGTCAACATTGTGTTAGTGTTTGATGGATTCGTGAATGATGGCTCAAGCTACGTGTCGATCAGTAGAAATACTATTCTATTTACATGGTTGGACGAATTATGCAAAATTAATACGTCGTGCTATTATTAAGGTGACGCTGGACTAAATTTATTGGCAATAACTGTATCTGGCAGTCGTTTTATAATGTAGAGTGCTTCGTGGGTATCGATTGAAAGTTTATTGCGATTCCTCACGACAACGTAAAACTACTCTAGATTTATGTATTTTAGAGAATGCACTTTACTTGATTTGTTTTGCAGTTCGTGGAATTGATATCGATCCGTTGAGTTCGGTTAGCGCGGAAACTCCTCCCCGAATGAGTTGAACCTCTGTTGACTCCTTTCAAGCCGATAAGAGGGCTCTTTTGGGAATTATTATCGCCAATGCAACCATCAATTAGCCGAAAAAGGGAAGTCCGTCGGGTGCCTGTACAAAGCTGGCCATCTTCGGCGGGGTATCCTTCGCCGATAGGGCCTTTTGGAAGAGCTCCAAATGGCCTGTTTCACAGCCTGGGTGCCCTTCGCGTCGCGGCTGTCTCGTGGCGAACCACGCCATTAACCATCCGAAGCCTTCAAGGATGTACTTAAACCACCGTCCTCGGAGGGATTCCCTGTAGCCCGTCTCCGTCATATCCTATCTAGCGTTGCCCTATTAATTTCGCTCTTCCTCGCCGCCACGTTGTAGCCTCGTGTGCGAGAACACCGCCCCGATAGTATATCGACCTGTTAATGTTGGGTCTCTTCTATAAGTAGTGCTACAACTCGCGAACGCCCCTTTCTCCTTCACTATTAAATCACTCAGACTCGTACACGAGAGCTCTCAACCATGGCGTAATGGTTTTATGATGGATTATGACGCAGAAGGTCCGTGTTCGATTCCTGATTATGACAAATAGTTTTTGACTTTGCATCTTGGTTACATAGAACCATCCACATCATGCAAATGGGAGAAACCGGACCTGTTATCTTGAGATCTTGTGTGGATACTAATTATGGCTTTGGACCTCAGCACCAATAGGCGGAAAGAGAAGAATATAACAATCACGGAAAAACAAGTGGTAAAATATTATGAGACGCGTCAAACGACTTTCCTCATCACCAAATACAACTAGCTACAAATCAATTGTATTGTTTCATTCCCTAAGAACTTGATAATCCTAACTTTACATTCAACGTAGGAACAGGTAGCACTTGAGATATTGTAAAGTATTGAGCTGCTGATACTTATGCCACGACTGTCATTGGCAAGCATTCAGTGCAACACACCACACAGTTTTTCTTAACCCAACTACCTTCATAAATTTTCGTGTCTTTGCTTACACAGGGAGCTCATAGCACTGTCATGATGAGCTTTTGAAATGGATAGTATTAACCGTTTCATATTTACTGGGTAAAACTGCGCAAAATAGTGGAATGTGAAACGACGGTGTTTGGAATTACTGAATTTGTGTGGTTGCTCTTAGTAATTTCATGACCGTAATTAATTATTTAACTACTAGCCTGATTTTTTGAAAAAAATGGAGGATCATATAGCGGGATTCACGCGGAAAACAATTTTAGTGGTTTTGTTTTGGGGAGAAGAGTCGTAAAGACCCGTACACATCTATTATTCCAGCTGTGTACAACTTTAACTCGATACATATTTTATAAAAGTGTTCATCTAAATTATGTTTACCCTAAAGAAAACTGAGGGAGGTGTAAGGAGGTGGATACTTTCTTAGCGAGTCTTCTAATCCCGAGAATCGTCGGGTTAGAAGTTATATTATACGCAAATATCGCCACGTAGCTTTTACGTATTTAGAAAAAGTAAAACATAACAACGTTTGTCTTTTGGTTGACGGAGACGATAAACCGAAAATATTCGTTCTAAATATCGTGTGAAGAATAATGATAATAGATTACACGTCGTTTGCTATGTGCCGTGTTGTTTCGTTTGAAAGGAGTGTGGGTGTCCGTTCACCTCACGCCCATTGAATAGCAAAGGTTTCCTGTTTTCTTGTTAGCTTGATAAGCTTGTGGGTGCTTATTCTTGTAGCTGCATGAACCAATCTACGTTTCGAGGTTTCCAGCTGTGAAAGATCACCGTACGTCTTAACGGTTGTATGCCCTCCCAAAGTATTGACGAATGGAACATTAATCTTCGAAAAATGTGAGTTGTGGGGTGCCTGAATCCTCGGTCCAATAGCACTCTTATCGACCGTTTCTGAGGCTCAAACCCCCCACGACCCTAGCACGGTCGCCCCATCCTGTAACCCTGCACTTGATTTGCACTATGGTGTGATAGAAACCCCAATTATCAGCATAGGTATGGCATTATTCTCATTTTTACTTTCCTTGGCTCTACAAAGTAGAAAGGAAAGTTATGTAATCGGCTGAAAAAAAAAATTTGAGTTCTCTTCAGATCTTTACGTTTCAGGCCCCCCTGAGTCCGAAAAACATTATTTGGGAAAATGGTCTGTGACTGTGTCACTAAAGTGTTTCTGTGAACGATTTTTAGAGAGAACCACTGTACCAAATCCACTCAAACTTGACATCTCGCCCGCAGATCACCATGGGACGCCAAAATAAGGGTTTGCACAAAATCTACCGAAAGTTATCTATAGTTATCATCGTGATCAAAACACCAAATATTTTTTTTCTCAAAAATGGCTGTAACGATTTTGATTAAATTTTTTATATTGATAGCTCTCAATATGGCAACTGTGCCATAAAATTCTCATTCGTGGGAAAGTGACGAGAGCAGCACAATAAATTACCAAAACTTTCGACGAAATCGATTTTAGCGCGGTTTTTAGAGAAAACAACCATACCAAATCAGCTGACACTTGATGTCTAGCCAACAGATTACCATGGGACGCAAAAATAAGGGTATGGGCAAAATCCACCGAAAGTTAACTATAGTTATTATAGTGATCAAAACACCTTTTTCATCAAAAACGGCTCTAACAATTTTGAATACATTTTTTATATTGGTAGCTCTCAATAAGGAAATTATACCATAAAATTCCCATTCGTGGGCCAATGACGAGAGCAATTCAATAAATTTTCAAAAGTGTTTACCCAATAACTCTGCAAAAGTAATTACTATCTTTCTTTTAAAAAATCGAGTTTACAGCCTCATTAATTATCTGTTGTAACGTGAAATTAACGGATCGGGATGAATACGCGGTTCGGTGGGCAGCAAATTGCTAGCGTCACAGAGCGTCTTGGAGCTCTCATTCGTCCATGGTAGCCCTTCAAAACCCTCCAAGCTATTTGCCGCGAAACCGAGCGATAGCATATCATCTTTCGCTTGTCTTCCGATTATTCTGGTTTCGTGCGTTATAACAATTCCGTCGGAACAAATCCTCCAGTTCCCTGCATCCCGAATTTATAAAATTTCGTCTGATACCGACACAACGACTCCGGTGAGGTGTTTATTTTATTAACCCGTATAATTTTTATTTGTTGAAATTTACGAAGGCTCATGGGTTCCTCCCTGCGAGGGAAATGGACTCTTAACTTGACGGCACACTGTGTACCAATTGCTCAATAATCGTCCTGGAATGAGTAGGAGCAGCACAGTAAATTCTGGAACTGTAAGCGCTACCGCCTCCTGCCGCCGTGAAGTGTTGTTTGACCAAGTTCAAATGAACTGAGTGGTAAATGAATTGAGTAAGTGGACAAAGCCATATAGAAAGTGAATTGACGAAGAGCTAAGGAAAGTTGTGTGTTGCAACGCACCAGATATTTACTACCACAGTGACAACGTGGAAGTTCCATCTCAATCTCTGATATATGAGAACACCTAGATAATGAGGGATTTCATCTTGCAAGATGCCAGGGCAGTCACATACATACCCAAGTAGTTCGTTAATAATACCTAAAATCGTGGTGTTGTTCGGGAAGGTAAATTCAATGTAATACCTCTTTTGCTCAATCTAGCGGAAACACTTTCTAGCTTTTCCTTTCGCCGAAACTGGGGAGTCTCTGTAGTTGTAGACGGCAGGACGCTTTGTGAAACCGAATTGATGATTTGGAATAAGTAGTTTTATGTGCCGGAGTGAACGTCGAAGAAACAACCGTTCAGCCAGGATAGAAATCAAGCTAGTGAGTCTGTTATTTCATGACTTCGTACTTTACTAGATTTAGAGATCATAATTATATTATGATTGTTTGGGGATCAAGCGTCTGTGAAAAGTAAATACATGAGGGAAACTGTGTTTAGCGTAGAACATGCCCTCCCTATCTTCCAAACGGAGCCATGCTGGGAGGGAAGGACACACAACACTTACTCGGTCCTTCGTTCTTTTGTAGCGGTATATAACTGGTTATAGGTAGTGAGTGAGTCATCATATTGGAGACAGATTGCGCAACACCTTTCGATATCCAGACATTTACATATTTCTTTGGTTGTGTTAGGACCTTGACCCAGAGAAGTTCCCGTGTTCCATTATTTCTTCCGAAGGTACTAGATAGTACCTGATTACACAAATGTTCATCTTACTTCGTAGTGGTCAGAGGTGTTAAGATATCAATAAATAAAAATTCCAAATACATAGATTAAGAAAAAAGATCCTGAAATTTAATATTTGGAAGTGTGGTAACATTTACACTCGTATCGGTGTTTTCGTTTTTATAATGCTTTACTTGTCTTTAAGGTAAAAGGAATTAAACATAAAGAAGATGTTGACGAATTCGGTAACTGCCAAATTAATATTCAGGATCGGAGGATGTGTCTGCGGGCTGCGATAAGCGTCGGGCGGAGGTTAGCGACGGAGAACTCGAGTAGCTTTTTGTTTGCTGATTACCTTACCAGCTCAATTACCGTCGTCTCTTCCCCTTTCCAGAGACATCCTCACCTTTCTGGATCGTGCTGACGGGAACCGTTCCCCGCCGGTTAAATAGGTTACGTGAAGTGTGAGCCCCGAACGAGGAGACAACAGAAGCTCATTAATCAAGACTTCTTCCTCCCCCCTGGGCTAAGAAATGAGTTGACGACAGGGAGAAGTTGGAAAGGGACGAAATTGAGAATCGATGAGAAAAACTATCTCATAGCCCTGTGTTTTTGGGGTTATCCCGCGTCTCGCGCGTTCTGGAACGGAATGAGGGAAGAGGGGTCTAAATTAGTCAACGAGAAGATTAGCGCGTGCTGTTCATGATAAATCTCTCCAGCTTACTTGCCGGTTTGCTTCCTACGTTCTATCCTTTGATAAATTACAGTTTCTGTCGGCGTTTCGCTTTCATTACTCCCTCAATATATTCATCTCATGACGAGAGAATCTGTCCAACTTTTTCACACCCGTCTTCCCCCTGTTCCCTTGTAAATCACCTCAAGTCGCCACATGTTAGCCGGGAACATAAAGTTCGGCGGGTCCTCTCTGTGACTTTCTTGGCAAACTGATACCCTCGAAAAAGCAAACGTATCACACAAATTTTCTGAAAACGTGTTTTTACGACGGATAAACACACAGGATCTGTGTGCATCAAGAAAATGTAGCTACAAGGTAACGGGAGTTTGTTCAAGAGCCGTCTATGAGAAAATTTGAAACATGTATTTTGTACTGAGAATCTCATTTTCCTTCCTAAATAGTGACTAAAACATGAGCACAAATTATTAGAGAGGAGCTATTTTACTTACCTGGTTCAAACTCACTATCTTATTCAATAGCATCGTGCAAACCGCCATGTGACGCCAAAATTAAGGTATGAAAAAAATCGGTTCAAAGCTAGTTATAGTTGTACTGATCAACACAACACTTTTCCTCTTAAAACTGGCTTCTACAATTTTGATTAAATTCTATGTATGACAGTAAAGTAAGTTCTGGTGACAGTAAAGCTACCGACCATCATGAAGTAGGTTAGGAGGTTATAGATTATATATACCATACGCATTTCATAGGCACACACCCGTCCACTCATTCATAATGTAGCAAGACATTGGAATGACTTTAATGGTACTCAATATGAACAATAAATACTTACACTAATAATTTGGCTCACACATAAACCGATAACATAATATAACATAGTTGAGAGAGAATACGAGCGGATTACAAAAGAACAGATTAACATACGGCCTTTAGACATTGGAGTCTTGATGGTTGCATTAACTACTCAAGGGAGTTCAACATGAGAAGCTGTTTAAGGACTTTAGTTTGACTAGTCTCTCGGATCTCACCAGCCAAAAACATCTCGTCGACGACTGTGTACACTTTGTAGAAATTGAAGACCAAATCAAGTTCGCAGACGTTGTGGAAGTATTCATTGAGAACTTCGACGAAGTTGTGAATTGCCTCCAGGTAGCAGAGGTTGTTATCATTTACATCGACGCAGATGCAGAAGTACAAACCCGCGTAGCGTCGATACACAATTTTGAAATTGCGGAACTCGACGAAATTGGTGTGCTTGGCATCGCGAACGGTGACGACTGCGTGAACTTCTTCAATTAGCTTACTATGGTTTTCACAAAATCTAGGGCGATAGTTGCAAAAGTTTATGAATGAAGTGATGGTTGAAAGTTTATTGGCTATCTTAAGATAATTCGAATGTGGCCAACGAAAGAGTCCACCGAACAACACCGCGAACTCCTTTTATGCTACAAGTCAACAAAGAAAAAAAAAATTCCCATATAAAGCACTGAACTTTCCTCATTAGGTCGAGTCGCATCAAACAATTCAAATTTATTGCACAACTATCAGTTGGTTGAAATATAAAAAAATGTTGAAAAACAACATCAATCTAAATACGTCCTCCATCATCACCGCTGAACTCTGCACAATTGCCCTCATCAAGATTATTCATCACTCTGACGATATTCCAACGTCTTATTCAAAACTGAACTGATTGAGAGAGTGGGGGACGAAAAAAGGGAATCGCTAAACGAATTAGAATCGGGTTAGTTTGTTCATTTTTGCGTTACACTGTCCTACATTCGACTGGAATGAATTAGTGACGATTGTTTTCACTGGATCAAGGGAGGGGGGGGGCTCAGAATAGCCCCCTCTAATTCTACAGTGTGTAGGGGTTTATTTTAGGCAAATACTCGTATCCTGAAAGTGGATTAAAAGAAGGAGGTAAAAAGTAAATAAGAAAATTTGTAGCGGTGGTAAGACATTAAGGATGGGTTCGTTCGGAAGCAAAAATTAATTAAATGGGTCGTGTGTGAGTTAAGCAAACTCTTGGAAAAATGGTTTTAGCGCTGATGACTGCGTCTGAGCATTCGGTTACGTAATTGCACTTTGAGGATGATGAAATAAGATGTTCCGCAGGTTGTTTGTTTGTAGTTACTCTGAATTAGAAGCTCCGTTTGAACTTATGAAGTGGATTTCCAACTCCGGCCAATTTTTGAAGATCGAAGCTATTCATTCATGTGGTGCGGTATGCCACAGCAACATGGTGGGTGGCCCCCACACACCGCTACTGGCAGGTGGCACTGACACTCCAGCAGGGCATCCTACTGGCTGTCCTGCCAGCATACTGCAACACTTCCCACCTGGCCCTCCAGGCACTAGCCGGCAGTCCCCCCCTCCCCTTGTACCTGATCCTCGACCTAGGGTTCTCTGATCCTAAATTAAAAGAGACTGCGTGAGGGAGTACCGCGGGCCATTCCAGGCGCTCCTCCCCCTGTTCCAACGAGAGGAGTCTAGTGAGTGGGGCTCATCAGCCGGTGGCTGTCACAGTGGGGCGTCCCTCATCCCACTGCGCGGCACCTCCACGGCGTCCTCCCCTCGGTTGAGGGGAGACTGCAGATGGGCTGGTGGCAGCCATCCTTCGCCACAGTGCAGCTGCTCTCAGGCAACTGAGTCCTTAATGGGTGGCCGCACTTCTTCCGACGCCTCCCCTTCAGCGACTGCTCCTGTGCAGCTCACGCACTCTTTCCTTGCTGCCTATACAACGATGCTCGAGAGCATTTTCGACATCCTGCAACGGGAGAAGTCTCACAACTCCTTTCCAGCAAGGCGGAGGTCCGCTGATTCCACATCTTCGCTCAGGTGTGGGCGAACTGGCAGAAGGGCCTGGAGTCATGGTACCTGTTCGGTATTGCGGTCTTTTGATTAATATTACTTGACCACTCACCATAAAATCTTCCTGCAATAAAAAAAATCGAATATAAATCGTGAGATGATTTGGTTCATAGATACCTCATCAAACGTGTTCTCTGACGGGCACTGACAGGGTTTTATATACTCGGAAAACATGTTTTTCCCGCAAGAAGCCTTAAGGAATTGAAAGACATTTGTTTCCCCAGGGAACCGACTATTCCGTTACGAAATTGATATTCCTTTGTCCCGTTATGTTCAACTCTCAGTCTCGTGAAGGTCGTGAAATAGATTGTTGGCTGTCCTCTCACCTAGCAGAATAATACGGCATGGTACTCCCCTGGTCTGTTATTTGGTGGTTTGTCCTAAGAATCTGAGATTCGGCGCCAGTTAGTCTTTCATTGAAGTTTTGATGAGATGGTCGCTTTTGACTAGCATGTTGTTGAAAACAGCAGTACGGATGATGAGCAATGGAAGCTCAACAATGAGGAGTGCTGATTGGTTCCACGGAATGTCCGTTGATGCGTATTTCTTCTGTCCATTTCTAACGGTTCGTTGTTCAATAGCCAACTCTCCTGTATGCATTTTTTTAGTGTTTGTCAGTGTTCACTTTTATTTGTTATGGAGTAGGAAGTAACGATGTACGAGTACAATCGCCTTGAAATTTTCTTTTTAGCATGGAACGTGCTTCAGCACTCCTGTAGGAGCACACCAAGAGGGGACTAAATTATGCCACAAAATGAGTAAATAAGAAACTCTTTGTGCCCTACCCCACCTTCCGTGCTTCCCGTCCTCCCTTAGAACTAAAAGCAATAAATTTATAGGAAATTAATGGAACAGTCAACACGATTTTTTTTCTCCACATCATAATGGTAAAACAATACTGTCTGTGTGTGAGTGTCTGAGAACGCGATTGAGTGAAAGGAATTGGTTCAAATTTCATATTAAGCCTGAGCGTCACTATTATACGTCAAAAACAACAGTATGAGCGAAATCAGGGTTAAAACTAACAATAGCTGTTGTAGTGTTTGGCTCAAGTCCAGCCGAATCATTTCAGTGTCCGTGGCCCTAATTGAAGATCCCCAGCTCTGGGTCGTTACTCATGTTCCGACCGTAGCTGCCAATCCTGGAATCCCAGAACTACCTGTCAATCATTTCCTTTCTTTCAATTTTCTGAACCAAGCCGACAACGCGTTTTCCCACTTATGGTGTCCCCAGTTGGGACTCATCTCCTCACGGCTCACTGCTTTAGAAATCGAACAGACAACATTCGCAGAAAGCTATCGTTCTAGAGCACATTCACTCTTGACTCTTTCATACTTCAATCGCTCTTGGCTCTCAAGGGATTAGTCAGTGTCTGTTGGGCGCACGAGACGGGGAGTTGAAGAACGGAATAAAAAGGAACTCTGTGAGCGTGAGGAGGGCTGTATTGTTATGTGCGAATTGAACGTGAGTATAAAAAGGCGACACAAAGGCCCCTCGACGGCTCGGAACACGCATGAACTGGCGCGGCTATATCAGAAGAAGAGTACGAGCTGTGATGAAGGACAATGGGTCTGTGTGAGCACTGGAGGACGAGTGACTCTCGCGAGAACCCTTAGGTGAATGAGTTTGGGAGGAGCTGTCTGAGGAAAATGAGGAGTGGGAAAAGAAAGATGGGAAAACCATTTCTGGGGTTATGGAAATAACCGCGTATGTGGAATTTACGAAGGTAATAAGGTGGATTCAACGATGACTTTGCGGTTAGGGCAGGTGCAGGCTTTCCGAGATCAAAAACCCCGACAGATTCGGCTTGCGTCGAACAATGTCATTAAAAATGTATTAATACAGTCCTCTCGTTTCATTCGTCGACTCATATTTCGCCTTCGCATCTACTGAATGACATCACTCCCCCTCATGTACCCAATGTGGGCTGTACGATAAAATGTTCGTTAGTGGAAAAATGACAAGGAGACATTTTTTAGCATTAAAGCGAAGTTTAGTGCAGTTGTTCCTACTAGTTCTCGCTCGTATTTGAAAAAAAATCATAATGTTAGTCGAAGAAACAGTCCACATGATGCAACTTTAGTGATGCCCTGAAGCAAATCAGGAGCAATCTCAGATATGTTTGAATTTACACCAATGTTTTTACTTTCCGCTACCCCAAAGGGAAAGGAAAGTATAGTAATCGTGTGTCATGGAAACCCTGTTGTCGCCACCCGTGCAGTTCGCCGCTGTTTATAAAAGCGGGGGAGCCACATTTTCGACAGAACGGCTACCGGCATCGCTCACGAATTTCTCCCATTTTAAAGCCAGTGAAAAAGTACTTAAAGTCCCTCTTATGTTGTGTGAATTAAGGTAAGCGATCAGAGCTTGGTGTTTCAAATTCCCCATTGCCCCTTTATTTGTCATTTACTACAATCCGAGCATAGGTTATTCGTTTCATTCTAAAAGGAGTTCATTTCATTTCTATTTTTCCTGATTAAATTCAAGTGGGTGCTAGTTTATTATTAGTGGTTTATAATTTTATTTCCCAGTACTTTTCTGAGAGGCATTATTTGGTTTATTCTACAACAAGTGAGTATATTCGAGTATATTTAACTTGTTCGTTTTTGGGGCGCGTATTCTGTAAAGGAATTCCCCAAGTACGTCACACGTGTCAAAAAAATTTGTGTTTTCCTCAGATCTTTACGTTTTGAGGCCTACTGAGTTCGAAAAACCTAATTTCGGCGCGTGGTCTGTGTGTGTGTGTGTGTGTGTGTGTGTGTGTGTGTGTCTGTAGTTCGATTTGCGTGATAACGGCTGATCCGATTGAGCTGGTTTTGTTTTGTTTCTTATTTTTTGTAGACACCAAAATAAGTTTATGGCCGATTTCGGCCGAATGGAAGAGGGGGTGGGGGACGAAAATGTACCAAAAACTAGGGTTTTTCGCATTTTTCTCGAAAACGGCTCTAACGATTTTGATTAAACTTTCAAATTATTTTACTAACTTTTGATGCGGCGTTCGTCTACAATTCTGGAACTGTGATCACAAACTGCTCCAAGGGAAAAAAAATTGCAGTATCAATCGACGACGTATACGTGCGTTTCTCAATGCAGTTGTAGCATAAATCCCCATGAATTCCAAAATTTTAAGTTCCACCAGCGCCATACTACGTTGACTATTTTGTCATGTTTTACAAACTAAACTGATTGAAAATCCATGTTTTCATTGCAGAAGACTGGGTTTATTTATTTTGTTAAAAAGATATGCATGAATGAATAAATCCCATGCGACACTTCAATGAAATACTGGACGGTATCTATAAATGGCTGTCAGTTTTATGCTTTTATTGGAAACGAGAATTTCAAATTAATTTTATCACGATTAAATTGCATTGTATTTCTATTTCCTCGACCGATGGTTTCGCTACGTCAGCGCAAAACACGTTTTTACAAAATCGTTCCACTCATATCGAGCAAGGAAATGACAGGTCATTGGAAAAATGGGCGCTCGGTTGGGGATCGCAGAAAGAAAAACCATTCTCTCAGGTCTAATGGAAGTAATTATTCATGATCCGGCTCCATTTTTGTGAACGTGGCAGTTCGATTTGCTGCGGAGCAGTTGGACTGTTTTGGCCTCCGACTCTTGAAACGAGATGTTCAATTGATTTACATCTGAATGGAGCCCGTAAAGCACGCAACAGATTCATTTGTTCTATTAATGACTCGTCTTTACCTTCGTCGGAGACTCCTCGCTCATTAGAGTGCATTAATACGCTAATTACTGAGCGTTATGGTTTCATCTTCTGCCCGTTTGAAGTGAGCCATGGTGAAATTCGTAGGGCTATGATATATTGCCTTGCGTTCATCCACGAGGATTTTGCTTTCGAATGGAGTTATGCTTCTACATAGAATACAATGGGCCTTGTCCCTCAAAATTGTAATCAGGGTTACTCTGTGCGAGAGGTAATAGACGGATGCTGAGCTCCCAGCTTTGCGCAATTAGAACGTCCATAATGAGTCTTATTCTCATTATAACGTTACTCTCAACATTTGGCTAAAGGGTGATTTGTTGAAGCAGCCTTTCCCTTTGCCAACACTCCTTCCATTGCCTTCACACAACTTCATCACGATGTCCAGGAAAAGATAAAACATTTCCTCAGTAATTGATTGATTAGGTGTTTATTAGTTGATGGAACGAATCCCATTCGGCTACTAGTTGTCAATCTTCTGTTATACACGAGGAATTCCCCCCCCCCCGGCACTCAGCCCTTTTCATCAGATCAAACGGTTAGTGATGATTGATGTGAGGCAAAAAAGTTTTTATTGAGTTGGCTAGTAGAAGTCACAACGTTACTGGTATAAGGCAGCATTCGGGTTGGGGCCGCAACGATATTTAGCATTTCATTCAGTGTTGCACCTTCAACACACTGTGGATGAGCTTAAAGTTACCCAATAGCGCAAATAGTGGGAACGCAGAATACACGAGGACGTTAGATATTTAGAGATGGTGTTGATCGTAGAACTACAAATATCCTCTTGAGGCAATCCAATCATGTGCGCAGTGGAGGGTTAATCGAGACCGCGTCAGCATAAAGGAAGGTAGGGTAAAATCAGTGGGCGATATATAGTTCACATCGTGTGCGGAGTCTTCTGAAATTTAATCGTCTCGCATTCATTCAGAGCTGATCGACTACCACCGCGTGGTACCTTCCATTGTCGATGAGGGAGTCATCAGCGTCCATAAGTGATGGGCTCTATCACATCTATAAATACCTCGTTGTGAGAGAATATAATCGCGATATTAAAGCAGAGGCGCTGGAGCTCTCCGCTTGACACTGTAATTAAAACCGAGTTCTGCTCCTTGTACCACGGAGCCGAATGGAGTAGCAGAAGGGGCCCTGAAGGCTGTTGGAAGGTCTGCTTTGGAACAGTATATGTGTATCTTGGAGTGTTTTTAGGCTGAGAGCGTTGGAGTGTCTATCCACCCCCAATTTTATACGGGTTAGGATGTTGCGAACATGTATGTTTGGTTCAGCTGAAATCAAATTGCCCGTCGGAATGGACTCGGGCTTTTGGGTCTTCCCCTGTACTCAAGAGCCCCCTTTCGGTCAACTTCTCACTATAAGATTTGAAGCTCTAAGACACAATTTTATGACTCGAGCCTGAGTGAGATGCAGTGAGTTTTTCTTCAGCCCTTTCCCCACTTCTCCAGCTCTTACTTACCTCTCCTTACGCATTCCAAATGCTCAAACTTGCACAGTGACATTCTACTCTCAAATTTACTCTCGCTCTGTGCTCTTGTCCCCATCCCAGTTCACCTAATCAGACCCCCTCCACCCTTGTTGTGTGAACTCTCTCGTTTTCAAATATAACAATAAGCCATCTCTCCTACTCATCTCATTCTTCAACTTTTCTTCCCCCATTTTAAACTTCACATCTATTCTTGCATGATTTTTATTTCATTTTTGATAATTCATTTTTATACTGGTGGTCCGTTCTGGTGGAAATTAAAAAAACATTTTTGTATAAAATGTAGGGACTAGTTAGCTGAAAGTACTTCGTAAGTTTGATCGAAATCATCTGAACCGTTTTTGAGAAAGTTGGAATACCGATAAATTAATATTCGACAGATCTCCTTTTCTGAGTCAACTTTGCTTATATCTCCGTTCAACATATATATACAGAAATAATTATACAAAACAAAATGGGGGTATGTGTGACTTAAATACACTCCATTAGGAATTATCTCATCTGGTGAAGAAGTTGACCTGGAATTTATGGAAATGTTCGAAAAAACGTTATTTTCGATACATTTTGATTTTTATCTCTGTTCAATGGACTGTCAGAGGAACACTTAGTGAGAACAATACGTAGATATTAACTATCCAAAAACATCCTGAGAGTTTGGTGAAAATCGCTGAAGCCGTTTTGCCAAAAAGCGTAAAAAACCTATTCTTGCTTCATAGGCCTCCGTTCACCGTATTTTCATGGAGATATGCGTGGAAAAGAAAAGTTAGGTATTGATTAGAGGAAGATAATTTGAAAGTTTAATCAAAATAGTTAGAGCCGTTGTCGAGAAAAATGCGAAAAACCCTAGTTGAGTGATGGACATATACCATCACGGACTTTTTTGTTGATTTTTTTAAGGTGTACAATGCTGTAGTACATTATTTCGATTATCTCCCAGGGTTCAACCAGCGTTTGCGATGTATGTGCAAAAAAATGTGTGTATTTAAATTGGAGACCCCTACATTTGTCACTGTTTCTATACGATATAATGCATGTATTATACATGTAAACCTTCCTCTTGAATCAATCTATTTATTGAAAAAACCACTTCAAACCAGAGTTGAGCTTACATATGGATAGACAGCGACAGCGACCTTGTTTTTATACCATGTAATGATTTTAAAATAAATTATTTCTTACCTTCGTTATCCTTCATTTTCTTCTTTCAACGTCTTCATATACGAGTGCTCCTTCTTTTCCGATACGAGTATTCGTATTTCTTCTGTTGTGTTCACTTTATTCCCTCTCTCAGCTTGTTACTTACTTCTGTGGGCTCTTCCACCAAATTCCACGCTTATGATGAACGTTGAACCTCCGCTCTACTTATAACTTCTTTCGTTCTCCATGCTCCTTCCACTATAGCCATGAGCCACAGTGCTCATATTCACTGATTAGTTGTGTTCCCTGTTTCGGTTTTTAACTTAGCTTTAATTTTGTGAATGCACATGTACCCACAAATCTACATACTTTCTTATTTCCCTTCTATTTAACTAATTTGGCACAATAGCGCTAGTCCCTGAGTCAAATTATTGTCTCCATGAAACCAATACAATATATTTATATAAACAAAATACGTATATATCGTATGTGTGTGGGAGAAATTGTATGCATACCCTATTTTATACCGAAGAAATTGAGTAAATATTGTGTTATTGCTTCTAATCGGTGTCCTGGTTGAAGTAGAGTAACAGTAAGAGCTTGTAGAAGTAAGGGAGGAGTGAGTGATGAGGGGCGGGGGAGTTTATCTTGGGCTGAAGTCATTTTATTCTCTCTACTTATCCACAAAATGTATTTTACTTGCGAAATTCTCTCTTTTCCCGATTTTTCGTTTTGCTACTTTCTCATTCAACCGACGGAGTTCGAACGAGATTCTCTGTTAGGGAAAATCTTCGTCCGCTAATCGAATTGCAAATCCAGTACCAACTGACTGCTACAACAGGGTTCGAACGAGAGTTTAATTCCGTGTAATCAAGGAGAGAGTGGGCGCCGCAGCCTGGAGATCACATCTCTGTCGTTTCCTTTTCCAGACCATTTTCTTCGTGCTACCGAGTTAATTCAACGTCGGAATGAGCCTCGCGTCCTCTTCAACCTGAGTCATAATTGATGGAAGGTTATTATTGTGTCATGAGAGGGTTTTATGTCGCGCTTGAACCCGCTACTCGGAGGAAGGGATTGTTTCAATTTCGTTGGAGTGCTGTTGCCGAAAAAGGTCGTCCAACTTTCGGCCGTTAAATTAACGTTCAACTTGATTTCCACCTCCCGTGTCTCATGTTCAAACACAAAGCAAAATCGGAGATTATTTTCGTGAGATAATTGCTTTAAATTAGATTCACCAGCCTGGGGAAGTGTTATTAGTGAAATGTTTAAACGCGGCTTCCAAGAAAAATATGTCGTATTTTCACATCCTATCGTAAATTATAGGAGCTTCAAACGCTTTTCACAAGAAATTCTTCCTAAAATTGAATTCTTTCCCGAAGATCAATGCGCAACATGATATTATTTCTTCCCTGTTTATTTTCTCCGATTCAACTGATGGAGTTTTTATAAAATATTTGAATTTCGTAGCCACCTCCTCACTGCAACTCCCGTGTCTCCGACCTCATTCTTAGTTGAAAGGTTAATTTCGTAAATATTGTGTTAGATCTACAACTCTTTTTGTGACAATTTAATACTTTCGAGAGTTCCAACTATTTCTCTTCAGTTCAGTCGTAGTTGGCGTTTGAGAATGTCATCACACTAGAGAGATCTTCAATTGTCACTCGCATGAAGTCCACTTTTCTGAGGAGCTATCTTTACGACGAATTCCTTCACAAGAAGATTAAGCTCAACATTGATAATCTCGATTCAAAAGCACAGCAAAGCGCGATTAACACCAATGGCTTTCCACCTCAAAACGACGAGATTTATTTTCTGCCTCATTCAGGCAGCTGTGCGGTTCTTAAAAAGCTTTAAGGGGAAGGAAGGGTTTTCAAAGCTCTGCCTCCGCTACAGTCGCGGTAATCTGCCCGCCACCTGCAGCTGACCCTTATAATCGCGATTAATCTCCTTTGTGAGACCGAAGCCAACGGAGCCAGCCCGGCCCGGCCCATCCATGTCACCCGCATCATGAGAGGCAGTAAAAGGGATCGCTTTCCAAATTTCCGCCTCCTAACACACGAAGAGACTTTGTGACGGAGTGAACCTTTTGTTATCAAATTCGGGTTTAGCCGCAGCCTCTTGTTCACACGAAGCCACTTTAACCCTACCACCGCATATTTATCAGTGGGAGGAGATCGACGCACAGTTCTGTCACACAATTTTCCTCAGCCCCATGTATATTCAGCTGTATTTGTTGATATACCACTAACAAAGTGTACTTTTGGCTAAAGTTATGTAACGCTGGTGAATCTTCGATGAACAGTGGGGCGGAACATTTTGGTATTTATTGGACGGTCCGCTTTTACTGAGTAACCAGCGTATAGATGATTTATGTGATAGTCACTTGATTTTTACTTTCCATGCCCAATAAAGTAGAGAGGAAAATTGTGTAATTGACTGAGAAAAAAATCGAGTTTTCTTCAGAGCGTTCCATTTGAAAGGCTTTTTGAGTACAGAAAACACCATTTGGGAAAATGGTACGTGGGTGTCTACCCACGAGAGATAGTGAAATGGGTAACGTAGGACGCCGAAATCCGTCCTGAGCGCTGGTTTGGCTCAGCTCTAGACGAATCAGTCCAGCGCTCTTGGCCCTAACGGAAGACCCCGAGCTCGAGGCCTTACCTTAGCTTTCAACTCAGGCTGCCAATTCCAGAATCCTAGAGCCTTCTGTCAGTCAACTCTGTGACATCCCGCTTCCCCAGCCTTTACTTGCCACCTCTCCTTAGGCGTTCCAACTAATAACAACCGACTCACCCCAACTAATCACAACTCCCAGCTCACCTAACTAGAGATCCTCCTATGTATTGTGAACTCATCTCTATTCATACATTCATTCGGAACAATACAGGCCTCGTATCGCTCATCTCATTGATCAGATTTTCTCGATCAGCGACCCTTCACCCAAATACACCAAATAACTTTTTTCTCACAAGAGGCTCTCCCGACTTTAGTTACGTTTTCTGTATAGTCAGCTTTCAGCTGTGTTATTAATGTGCAACTTACAGTCATGGTAAAATGACGAGAGGGGCACAATAAATTGTCAAGCATTTGAAAACAAGGGTGTTTTCGGGCTTGGGTTACTTAAAACTGTAACAGCCCAGAGAGAGCCCAAACAAGAAATTTTCATCCGACTACACAACTTTCTGGAACTAAGAAATGAAGAAAAAAAATTGGTTATTGGGCTGCTCTCGTCATTCACCTTTAACTGTACCAACATTGTTTGTTTGCACTGTAACAAAAAAAAATCAAGATTTTTAGAGATCCTTTTGAACGAAACATATTTTTCAATTACTATAATAACTATAGTTAGTTTAATGTCGATTGTGCACATCGTCTTAGTTTCCCATCCCATGGTAGTGTGCAGGCTGAACGCTGAACATCAAATTATAGTTATTTAGATGGAGGCGTTCTGTCAATTATATTCAGAGTCGCGCGCACACACACTATTACGCCAATACCCTAATTTGTGTCTTTGCGTTCAGAAAACCTTAAAACGTATAAAGAGGAAACCGACGAGCGGATAACATAACTTTTCTTTGTATTTCGTGGGGCTGCGGAATAAAAAGGGCGCATCTTTAGCTTGAATCCACTTCATGTGAAATGCAGAAGTTATGAAGCAAATTTATTAAGCTGTGCAATACTTTAAAAACAGTGCTCTTTTTCCAATGACTCCGAAAGATAAGTCGATGTATTCTACAAAAAATGAAATTAATGTCGTTTTACTCCCAATTTATTAATCCAATCCACGGCCATCGACGAGTAGCGTATTTATTTCCAACGTTTACAAGGTTTGTCGTAGTCTGAAAACAATAGAAGGCGATACTATAGTCTGAAGAAAGTTCCATATCAAGAACACGTTGAAAAAAACTGCCCTTTTGGAGTTACAGCAGTGGTTGGGGAGTACAACGTCTGTTGAGAAGAAAAATAACATCATTAAGAGGACGAGTTAAGATCGTGTTTACGCAGTCGGAAAATTATTATGGCTTTTTCGGCGAATTCTTCGATGAGAGCCGGGTCTTATTATTTGGTAGCAGGAGAAAACTGTATGAAATGTTTTCGTCTGGTCACACGGCTGCTCTGTAGTTTCGTTTGTTTCCAATTATCGCTAATAAACTTTGGAGTTGAAGAAAAAAGAAAAGTTCGTTACTTCAGAATTTACTAAGAGAAAATCGTCGTGTTCTTAATTGTGCCACTTGGGGATCGTAGCACAGTTGGTTACTTCGCTTTGCGTGGAAGGTTTTTTGTGCGCAATCATATAATTGATTCGAAGCATCGCATTCATTTCCTTAGCTCCACGCGCATTCGGCTTTTTTCTTGTCAAATCTGTTTTTCATTCAGTTCGCGAGAACTTGATATGAATTAACTACGTTTTATGTTACTTAGATACCAGTTACCAGAGCGCTCAATTTATAGGGTTGTTCTTATATAATCATTGAGTGATCATTGCATATTTAGTTCACGATACTGTCAAGACGATTTTTACTTTCCGTAGCCCTACGTAGTAGGAAGAAGAGCTTTGTAATCGGCTATAAAAAACAATCCTGAGTCTTCTTCAAATCTTTACGTCTGAAGGGCTACTGAGTCCGAAAAGACGATTCACGGAGTTGCACTGTGTATACTTATCAGTGTGTCTTTGAGGGTTAAGGAACAGTCATCAAATAAAGAAACAGACCTGTCTTTGAATGCTATCGGAAGAAAATGGCTGAATCAAATAGGTTCTAATTTGGCATACAGCTTGCAGTTTACTATGAGAAAGATATGAACAAGCTCTGTTCAAAACAAACAATAGTTATCATCTTGATATTGGGGGAGAGAGAGAGAGAGATATGGAGCGATCGGGAGTGGGAGAATATTGATAGAGTCGGAAGAGAGGGATAGAAAGTGAGGGAAGTATTGGGGGAAAGAGAGAGGGATGAAAAGACTGGGATGTGAGCGATGGTGAGTTGAGGGGGATGGGGAGAGATATGAAGAGATATAGTGAAAGGGTGGGCGGGAGGTGTAGAAAGGAAGAGGGAGAGAGAGAGAGATAGGTGAGGGAGAGAGTGACAGAGAGATGGGTGGGGTGAGAAAAATGAGATATGACAAGTTTATTTGAACAACTAGGGGGTTCTAGTACGATAAAGTGATTTATCCCATATTTTAAAACTTTGCTAATATTAACGTCATTTCATGATAGATAACTTGAATAAATCCAACACTCCATAGGCACAAGTTTACTTAGATTATTATAATTCACGTTACACTAAATTAACGCTTATACATTTTAAAGAGGATGGCCTTATAATTATTGCAATATTGTGTAACTGATTTACTAGAATCTAATATTTCTATGTTTTAATCGAATAGTTTGTTGTTGGGCGCACGAGATATGGAGATATAGTTCAGAAATAAAGGCATGTGGCGAGCGTGAGTGGGGGCTGTATTATACTTAAACAGAAAAGTGAAGTGAGTTTGAGTATATAAAGCGCGGCACAGGGGGGAACTGACTGATTTCACGGAAAACTAGAGGGAAGGGAAAGTGAGTGGCCAAAGACCTGAGAGAGGATCCTATCGTGAGTACTGAGAGACGAGTGTCAAATTGAAAGAGCAGCGTGTGTTGGAGAGGGTTTAAATTGTGTGCGGGGGGGGGGGATATTTTGGTAAGTCCAGGAAGGGGAAAACCCGTTGTCAGCTTGGCCAGACATTCCCTCAGCTAAGGACAAAGTACTTCAGGTCACTAATAGGTGGATTCAGCACACCGGGGAAAGGCCCGAGTTCGATATTCTAATTCCATTTGCGCCCAACATTTGTACCGTTCGTCAACGTTGGTAGGTTTCTAGAATGTTGATATTTTGATGGACAATGTAGGTATGGCTCGTTTTTTATTTTTCCTAAACGCCGGTGTAAAGTGCGCATAAAGTCTCTGTCTGCAAATAAACTGAACGGCACAATTAAGTTCTCTTGGTTTTTATGGTAGAATGTACTAACTGATAGAAAATAACTTCAAGGTGCGATAAAATTTTTTTAGGGAAACGCCCTTGTTGGAGAATCCCCCCCATCCCCCCAGATGTTGGAAATAGCCCGTAACCTTAGATCAGCGGATTATAAAAATCACGAACAAATCGTGATTCTATCGATTGGCGTTCTCTCGCAGATACGAACACGTAGGTATTGTCAATACAGTAGGATTTAAAAGAAGCTCTGAAAGAACTGAAATTTTGTTCTACATGATTGCGAATTCAGTAGTTTATTGTTTTATTTCTTTTATTTCCGAGGTTTTAAAAAACAAAGTTTTTCATTCTTCATTTGTGAGTTTGAGGTTAAATACTGTATTGACCTACGGCTTGAGAAATTTTCAATGTTGAACCGTATCTCAATGTGGATGAAGTGAGCATAATGTTTTCCGTCAGCAAAATTTTTTTATCATCCCCCCCCCCACAATTTGATACTTTACGTTTCAGAACATCGGGATACCTTTCACGTAGTCCAAAAAATCTGTTTTTTCGCACAAAAATCCCATCATTTGGTATCTAGGTCAGCATACTTGCTTGGCACTTCGATCTGACGAAACCCATGGTTCTTATGGTCAACAAACTGTTCAAAAAATTAACAAAAACGCATTTTCGACAGTTTTGTCGTGAATACGTCGTGTTTCGTTTCGTTTTATAGGTATTTTACGATGTTGAGTCGACCGCAACAAGTCTCACGCGTGGATGATTGTGTCTAGTCCAAAAACACTGAAATCGCAGTAATTATAGTGAGCCAGAGTCTACTAATTCAAAGCATCCGCTGGACAATACAGCGAAAATAATCGTTTCATCATTTATGCGCTCTCCCGTCTCATTAAAACAACCCGCCAGCTCTACTCGTCACGTCGTGCCAATTGTCTACAGGCGTTGGCGTATTCAGTTTTTTTCTTCGTTCCATTGCAGTCATGTTTTGAATGGGATGGGCCTCAGAGGCGAACGTCAAGATGTGAAAGAGAATAATTAACTGTTGTGTAATAATTTGCAGCGTTTTAGGTTTGAAAGCTTGAAATCTGGGGGTTTACTAATTGATGCTTAGTTGTAAATTGAAAAATTCGGTTGGAAACTAATAGTTCAATCAATAGCAATTCTTTAGGGTGTTAGTTATAGCACCTAGAGACAGAAGTAGTACATACACTCAATGAAAGTGGCGATCAGTTACAAATGCAATCCAATCGCAGATACTGAAGTCACTCAGCTCTAAAAACTTTATGGCTGGACCGTTTGAGTTGTTGAAAGTAGAAAATAGTGGGGCTGTGGAAACACCAGTTGGTTTACTGCGTAGATTTTCGTGTTAGGTGTTCGCGCCAAAATGAGTAAATAACCATAGGATGGAACGTTGGAACTTTTCCTGACATTTGCTTCTCACTCTCTGGCCTTTAAAGGAGGAGGAAAAACTGGAGAAGAAAAATGTTGTCAGTTTAGCGTGGGCGAGTCAATTTAGAGGTAAACACCTTCGGAAGGAAGCTGACGTAAAAACACAAGAACCGTGCAAATAGTGTAGGTGGAAATCAACGTCCATCCGCTCGCCCTAATCTTGTCTTCTGAATAAATTCTCTTCTCCCGAAATTCGATCGGGTGCACGGACGTAGGTTAAATTGTTAAAAGGCCGTTCAAACAGTTCTCACGCTGAGCCAGTGCGGTTTGCAGTCCATCCTTTTCGTTCTTCGTTGTCACGAGGGAGATACGTATAATAATTGTCGCTTTCCATGTAGATTTACCTCCTTTTCTGCACTTAATTCGTTGTTTATTATGTCGCGGACAATTCTATTGGATATGGCTTCTCTATTGATGAGGACCCTCCGGGATTGCTTCTTAGCGACGCGTTTTTCAGTTGATTTGATTTTAACGTCATCGGATTCGTTTGACCAGTAGCATTGATTTTACTTTGAATGTGAATAGAAACAGTTTTGTACTATCAAGTGGTCAATCTTCATTCTTTTGACACTTTATGTCTTTACTTTGCTACATAAACTCGAAAATGTAACGCCAGAGATGTTACGGAGAAGCGTCACGAAATTTTTAACCCAAGTTGCAAGCAACAGCCCATGTGGCCTAGTGGATAAGGCATCGGTCTCCTAAACCGGGGATTGTGGGTTTGAGTCCCACCAGGGTTACGATTATTTTGTGTTTTTGACATTTTGACATTTTATGTCAAATTTTAATTTAATTTAATCTAACGCTTGGTAACATCACACGTTTTAATAACCTCAGTGACTAAGTGATGATGTCAATTGCAATTGACGCGGCCATTATATCGAAACCATCAACGAGCACAATCAAACGTAGTTATCATTGCATGAAAAAAAATAAAAATAAAAGATATAAAATTTTCCTAGTGGTTGCATACTTGTACGAAAGCTGTACCCACCGTTTGTGTAAAGGTTTCTTTCGTTCGCATCGGAGGGAATCTAGGTTAAGATTTAACTTACACCTGAAGCCGCTCGAAAACAATGGGCTCACTTTCCAGCAATCATGGCTTATATGTTCGTTCAACAGATAGAGACGGAAGTAACTACAGAGGACGGTATAGGTTGCTAGAAGACACTTCATAAGATTTTAAAATGCGAACGAGACAAAAAGCTCAATTTTGGAATTTTTCAATAGAGAAGTAATCTAAATCACTATCGGTTGAATAACTATCTACTATTTTAACTGTTATTGAAACGGAATGTTTAAATTGTGGTTCTAATTTATCAACTATTGTTTTTGTTGGATTTGTAACATGAATAGTTTGTGTATCTAATTTATTTAACTAATACCAATTTTGGTAGCAATATATTTAATAAGCCGTTTACCTGAGTACCAATCGGCCAATTGCCAAATCTGCATCCCGGAATGTTTCGCTTTCACCGTAGTTATGCGCTAAAATGGGGTTTACTTTCGTCATTTCGTGAACGTTATTAAACTCTCATCGTAATGGTAGTTTATTGGTGTACCGCTCTAATTTTCGGAGAATGTCAGTATAGCGGGATTTAATGGCTAATTATTACGCAACGGCTTATTATTCTCTTGGGCAGCATCGTTGCGCAGCTCAACGTTGTCTCACACCTCTGCCGCTCATCTCACCCGATTCAACATCAAACCCAGGCCTGAGGAGTCATGGTTGTTGGGGTATTTTTGCCAGTGTCTCGCTAGAAAGCTGTTGCTTTTGTGTTTCTACCCGGAGGCATGGGAAATCGTACGAACTGGGAGATCATCTGAGGTTCTCAATCTGGTACCCACTCTAAGTTCTATAGGAAGAGGTCATCTGTGACCTCCTGATTGAAGAAAATTTGTATTATCAACAACAACACATAATCCCTGTTCTATTCAGTTATTTTTTCAACTTAACTTCAATTTTCGATAATTTTCCGATTAATGCGATGAGTGCTAATCAGAAAGCGCTATAGGCATTTTAAATCCGTTATATCTTCGGAAATTCCACAAACGGTGGGTACAGCTTTCGTACAAGTACGCAACCACTAGGAACATTTTGTGTCTTTTATTTTTGTTTTTTTAAATGTAATGATAACTACGTTTGATTGTGCTCGTTGATGGTTTCGTTATAATGGCCGCGTCAATAGCAATTGACATCATCACTTGGCGACTGAGGTTATTAAAACGTGTGATTTTACCAAGCGTTACATTTTGTAACAGACGTTACCATGCACTTAGCCCAAAACAAATGTCGTGACGCTTCTCCGTTTCATATCCTGCGGTACATTTTCGAGTTTATGTAGCGAAGTAAAGACATGAAATGTCAAAAAAAAAATCGTAACCTTGGTGGGATTCGAACCCATAATCCCCGGGTTAGGAGACTGATGCCTTATCCATTAGGCCGCAGGGGCTGTGGCTTGCAACTCGGGTTAAATATTTCGTGACGCTTCTCCATTACAAATCCCGCGTTACATTTTCGAGTTTATGTAGCAAAGACATAAAATGTCAAAATGATTCGCATCACGTCCCTTGGACGAGAATTCCGATCTCGCCAAAAAATACGTTTGATCACTGTGTTAACTATAGTTAGTTCTGAGCTGATCTCAAACCATTATCTAAGCATCCTTTCGTGATGTGCAGCCTAAGTATCGAATATAAGCTGATTTGCTTCATCGGTGCTCTCCAGGTATTTATCGGATAAATTAGATCTATTAGCTTCGATTTTTGCTCATTTCATCTGTATTTTCGCGCTCGCGTCTGCTTCCACCTTGCTTCAACTCACGAAAGATCGGCGTTTTTTAAAATAATGCTCAAAATCCTCCAAAGAGCTCAAGGGGGATTAGTTAACAGCGACGCGTTCACTTTTTTAAGTCCTGCAAAAATTTGAGGGGATGCTGCAATGAGCGTATAATTATGTTACGAGAAAGTCCGTACTGACTGCCACGCCCGGTTGGCAAACTTTCTTCTCCTTTGAAGAAGCAAGAAAATATTACGGATCCAGAACGTTCAGAGTGTCGGATACTCCATACGAAACGGCGCTTGAGCCAAAAGTAAATCTAACTTCCCTTCGATTGTTCACAAAAGTCCTTTCAAATATCGCCAAACTATCACGTTATTAGGAATCAACCCTTATTTGGTCCTGAGTCAATATCGTCTTTCGCTTTTGTTTAGCTCACTCCAAAGCACTCCCCGTCCCTCTCTCCCCACGGCCCGCCGTCATTTTTGTCCCTTTCGTGCTCTGAAAGTCCCGCCTATTTTTGCGAAACGATGGGTTTTGTTTGTGAAGGATCTAAAATAACAAAAGCGGGGGAGAAATGACGGGAACCGTTGGCGGGAAGAGGAGGATCAAAAAACCGGGTCGGAAGGGAATGAGAAATGCCTGGCTCCGATTGTAATTGGGGATATTGGAAATACATAAACTGGAAAAGTGAGGGCGTGGGGAAGGATTGTTGGACCGAGTATGAAAGAAGCCCTTTTCTTCTTTTTTTTGTCTGGAGTTTCCTGTCCTTTCGATCCACCGCAGGACGTCGGTGTTTACCGGTTTTGTCCTCCGTAGGCGACTCCGAGAGCTCGAACTTCGATGTTTTCAGATTTTGGTGAAGAGAGAGAACTGTCATAACGTCATTCGCGGGCGGGATAGAGATACAGCGCATATTGACAGTTGCCGATCGGTTAACGTATTTTTGGGGCGAACTTTTAGAACTCAATGAGGCTTTTCTGAAAACGGATATAGTAAGTCAAAAAAATTGTAACAGGAAACTCACTGTTTTCCATAATACTGTGTTCCAATAATTGCGTATTCAAACCAAAAAGGGTTTGCCAGGGGTCTTTTTATTTGTATGGCATTAATGTATTGGCGTTTACTAGAATTTAAAACCTCCTGTGCCTTCGATGGACATAATTACTGCCGTCCCTAAATGGCACTGCTCTCGCAAGATTTGCTCATTACGAGAAATTAGCTTGTTCACTTGGGGTGGGCTTCAGTGTGGCAGGACCATCATGCAGAAGGCCATTTATTTAGGAGTGGCCAAGATAGCAAACTCAGAATCAACATCCACTTTCCCACTCTCCTGCCTGCAAAACATCATCCACTGAAGCACTCAGTCACTAGTCAGTTGCTCGCTAAGTTCGCCATTGAGTGTGTTTGAACGAGGGTAGATTTGAATGAACATCAGAGATGGATTTTGGTTTAGCACAAACTTGTAGATTCAAGAGTTGGGATTGTGGCTACTACTTGACATTTAACGCCATGGCCAACATCTGGGTTACCAGCTGACCGACAGATTGTCTTTTTATCTTACGTGTCCTTCCATGATATTCAATTTGATCTAATTATCTGTTCTTACCCAACAATTTATTAATAAACAATAGTTCCTTTACTGGTGCCTCAGGAGTTAATGATTTAAACCGGTTCACAGTGTAGTAACCATAGTGGTGACCCCGACGTGAATCTAAAATCGTCTACTACCTCTAAGCTCAACCTCCAGGACATGACTCTCGAAAACGATGTTATACTTGTGTGTGACTCCTCTACTGGCAAACTACGCCCGTTTATCCCTGATCAGTTTCGCCCTAAAATTTTTGAAGCTCTCCACAATCTTTCACATCCAGGAATTGCCGCCTCTGTCAATCTGATTCAGAATAGGTACTGTTGGCCTTCCCTTAAAAGAGATGTCGCACTGTGGGCCAAGACATGCATTTCGTGCCAGCGAGCCAAAACTTGGCGCCACACATCCAGCGCTATTGGTACGTATCAATCAACTGAAGCTAGATTTGATCACATCAATGTTGATATCGTGGGGCCATTGTCAACTTCTCAAGGTTCGCGATACCTCCTGACCATCATTGATCGTTTTTCAAGATGGCCAGAAGCAGTTCCATTAAATGATATAACGGCCGAGACAGTTGCTTCTGCTCTAGTCACTACATGGTTTTCCCGGTTTGGAATTCCACGTCGTATTACCACTGATCGGGGAAAACAATTCGACTGCAAACTTTTCAGTAGTCTCTCTGCATTGCTAGGTGCTGATCATATTCGCACTACATCCTACCACCCCGCCTCAAATGGTGTGATTGAGCGTTGGCATCGCCACTTGAAGTGCGCATTGAAAGCTCAACTGACGGAAGATTGGGTACCAGCCTTACCAACTATTCTCCTGGGATTACGCTCATACCTCATTCCAAAACTTAACGTAACACCTGCAGAAATTATATATGGAGAGCCCATTCGCCTCCCACTCGATATTTTTACTTCCTCACCATGCTCTTCAGACCTTCCAAACTTAATATCAAAATTACGCGATCATGTCCGAAACCTCCGCCCAGTGCCTTTCCAGAACCACACTAACAGAACAGTATATGTACATCCAGAGCTTCCAGATTGTTCCCATGTATTTGTCCGGCAAGATGCAGTTAGAAGACCTCTTCAACCCACCTACGATGGTCCCTATCGCGTGATTTCTCGAACTGATAAAGTTTACCGGTTGCAGACTACTCGAGGCGAACAGACTATTTCAGTGGATAGACTCAAGCCAGCATTTATGCTCAACCAGACTACAGACCACGTTAATCATCCAACCCATTCGCCTTTGCCCTTGCCTCAACCCACAGACAGAGTGCCACCAAACCCGACCAATGCTGCAGACAACCAGCGTTTGACCAGCACACGCAGTGGCCGGCATGTTCAGTTTCCTGCACGATATCGTTAACACTTGGGGGGGAGTGATGTGGCTACTACTTGACATTTAACGCCATGGCCAACATCTGGGTTACCAGCTGACCGACAGATTGTCTTTTTATCTTACGTGTCCTTCCATGATATTCAATTTGATCTAATTATCTGTTCTTACCCAACAATTTATTAATAAACAATCGTTCCTTTACTGGTGCCTCAGGAGTTAATAATTTAAACCGGTTCACAGTGTAGTAACCATAGGATATAACAAGATTTGAAGATATCGATGTATAAATAAGAAATGATTAGAACAGGGTATGACTTGAGTATACAAGCGCAACCAAAGGGGTCTCAAAAGGCGCGAAACTGGTTGTTTGGGGAAGGAAGGAGAAATCCGAATTAGATGCCGATGAGAGGTGAAACAAATGACTGTTGGGAGAACTGGGAGATGACTGACTTTCGTGAGAACTTTTAGGTGACTGAGTTCGGGAGGAGCTGTCTGTTGTGGAAATTAGTGTAAATTGAGGGAAAAGGATATTTGAAGTCCAGAAGAAGGGGAAATCCGTCGTCAATCAGGGATAACTGAAGAGGTGGACTTTCCATGGTTAAACAAAAAGGTTTTCAGTACGGCAGAAGGTGTTTAGAGAAACCACTGAGCCGTGTTAAGGACAAGTGCGGACATTTTGGAGGTCGAAGACCCAGCTTATTCGGCGTGCGCCAAACAGAGTGCATGTTGGATTAGTGGAGAGTGAAAAAGCAGTTACTTCTGCTCTGGGCCACCTTCGTAATGACCTCTTCAATGAAAGAAATCTTGCTGTGCCACATGAATGGGCAGGCGAGATGGGAATTCTTGATAAAATACGTGACACTTATGCGTTTTTTTCACACTATCGATGCGCATCTTAGGAGAAAGCGGGTTGAGTCTGACCACTGGATGAGCTTGTAAGGGTGACTTTAATGCGTGGCTCCACTTCATTGCTCTCAAAGACTCTTCGTCCTGCACGTCTTGCGCCTCCAGTGCGTGGGAAATAATAAACCAAGTGCAGCCAAACCTTATAACGTATAACGTGCAAGTTATCATCATAGTATCACCGTTTTTCCCAGTTGGTAAAGAAGGTTATGACAAAGACTGGTGGCCATAGCTGATCTCTAGCGATGAAACTTGCTACGCAATTAAAAATTGGATCAGCTGGGAAACCAGATTTAGAACTCCTTCCAGGTCTTACGGATTCCCTTGAATCATACCTTCGCGTGGGCAACAGCTCTCCGTTCTGAGACTATTTAAATGACCTGCCGTGTCTCCACTGTTGTGGGTTGGATGGTTGCTTAGCGAGTGCCCGGGCTATTGAAACGGTAACCTCTGTGAGTAAACGGAGAAAGGATTGCCTATTTTCAAATTTGGTGGAAATTGATAATTGTCCTTTCTCCGTTTTTCATTGAAATCGGTTTCCACAACTTCGTCGCGAGTGATTTAGTACGCATTTAGAACTTTTGAATGATATAACTGTCCTATGAGTGATATAGAACCGAGACCGGTTACAGTCGTTTTCCCCATTTCTGCATTTTCATATCTGTGCATTTCAGTATCAATACTAAGTCGGTTTTATCCACTGTGAAATTAAAATGAACGGGACGTAAGAAAATAAATTGCTTGTGGGGATGAACCTATGAATTGAAATAAAAGCAAATATGATAAATTGAAGAAAGGAAATTATATTTTAAAAGAGAGGAAAGAAAAGGAAAACAAAATTCAACGATCACAAAATTGACTTAAAATAACGAATTTGGGTAGAAAGAACTAAAGATAATGTCTTCTCCTACCGAACCTAAGGCCTGCCGAAAATAAATAAACGAATCCACCGACTTGTGCACTGTGGAGTCTTCTCTCTTTGTTCGAACAAATGAAGTACTAAGGAACGGGTATTCCTTCGGGAAGGGAACGGGAGATATATCAGAACGGGAAATACGGGAACGTGTTCGAAAAGATCAGCCAGGGAAAAGCATAACTTTTTTTTTCCGAAGCCTTTCTTCTCCTCCGACAATCTCCGTTCCAAGCGGCTCGATTGGAGCTTTAACTAACGCGAGAGGAGACACCAAGTCGCGTCAGTATCACGTTACACCACTTTCATAAACTGTTTGTAGAAATTTGACGGACATGAAATACGATTTACCGTTTTCGTCATTTATTTCACAGAGAGGTCTACGTCTTAGAAATTTATTTTGACAACGTTTTTACCGTGTGATTGACTGGAAATTGGTTCTTTTCTATTGTTGTAACGAGCATCTGAGTCCAAAAACACTATTTTGAAAAACTGGTCTGGGTAAAATCCCAGAATAGTGTACGCGGGTACATTTGTCCGGTTCTTCGGTTCGCGATTCGGAACGTTTAGTAGTGTCACTGATACTGGTGAACGTAACGGTAGCGGTAAGAGTAGAGCGAAGTTTTGTCGTAAAAGTGAATGTAAACAAAGCGCGCAAAACTGAGCCAACGTGGACAAACAGTGCGCGCCTAATGCAACAGACATTAATGACCACAACAATAATAAATATCACTCGCGTAGTGCAACAGAACACACATTGACGACCACAAAAATAAATAAAAATCACTCACCTCTCAATTTACGTATCCGAACTTTGCGGAGGATAGGCTCGTTTTATCGCCTCGAAGAAAGCCTTCGTGAGGTTGCAACTTTCTAGCGCTAGTATTCTTCAAAATATGACTTAAATCGTTCGACATAATTTCATCCATCCACCGCATTCATACTTGTCAGAGATAAAACCGTAACTCATACACCAATCCACAACACTCCTCGAGCCTTTTTCTCTAAATTAATGAATCAAAGTCGTATTGATTCGCCTATCCATGGCTGGTTGAAAAAGATCAAAAAAATAAACGTGTAGAGGGCAGTGGGGAAAGCACTAAAGCAGGAGAAGCCGGACGGGCGCGAAAAAAATTGGATACGTAACGAACGACGAAGGAGGAAGAACGCATACGGTGGCGGCAACTCGCCAACAGAAGGACGATATTTCGGTTACAACGGAAATTTGCCGAAGGGTGGGATTCGCGGAATGATTCCATAGTTCAAGGGTTAGTCGAACGATCTAAGTCATATTTTAGCGCTAGAAAGTATCAGTGACGCTACTAAACGTTCCGAATCGCGAACCGAAGAACCGGACAGCTGTACCCCCGTACACTATTCTGGGATTTAACCCTGGTCTGTACCTGTGTGTCTGTTAACATGACAGAGAGAACGGCCGCAGCAATTTACGTATATACAAATTAACGGGTTACGCCCGCAAGTTACTATGACACGCCCGAAGAAACGGGTTTGAACGAAACTCTTGGTTTATTATTTATTCTGAATACCTGTTTTCAGAGGTATTTTCAATACTAATTAATTGATAGGATGAATCTTAGAAGTGTACAGCGGGGTCTAGATGAAAAACAGTGATATCGCAGTATAATGGGGCGAAGCAGCGACTTGACGGAACTCGCGGAGCTCGTTTCTCCACGACCTGCGCTCATTTGTCGCACTACCTCCTGTCTCAGTCCAACCACCCGTCAGTTCACCTAATCACGTTGTGCCAATTGCGTAGCTACTCTAGTAAAACGTCCACTTCCGTTGTTCCTTTGTACTCAGGTTATGTTTCGTATCGTTTATTTGTGCTTTCCTACGACTGCATTAAGCTGGATAACCAGGGAATTATCGGAAATATTGATTGATACATTAGGCCTTGTGTGCTGTCTGCCACTGAAACTAATAGGTAGAGTTTCAGAAGTGTACGACCGCGCCAAGGTTGTTACCTGTGCATTCGCTAAAAACATATTGAAAACTCAAATCTTGTGTGATATTTTTGTTGAACTTTGTCACTATTCTTGAATCATTTCATTTTGAATTTTGTTTAAATTTGTTGTGTCACCCACTTCACATACTACAACAGTGTCATCCAATTTTCATCTGTGAAAGAATGACAGCACAATGAATTATAAACAATTTCGACGATAAGCGATTTTGGTGCATTTTTGTCCGTAAAATTCTTGGTAATATGACGATAGGGCTAGGGTGGAAGTCCAATACCTCATTTACTCGGTGGGAGTTTAATAACGGCAATTTAATAATTCATTTGTAACCACTGAAATTTGGAGTTCAAACTGACATCGTTTTGTCAATAATATTTTTTCGTCGTGAGTCCCATATAGGACAATGTTAAACCTCAATAAAAAAATATCTGGTGCGTAGCAACACACAACTTTCCGCCACCCCTTTAAGTTCGAACACCACCTACATAGGCGGGCGCTATATCTTCGTTCAACGCATTTTTACAGAAACATTTATGCAAAACAAAATGTAGGGACTAGTTAGCTGAGAGTACTCCGAAAGTTTGATCGAAATCGTTAGAGCCGTTTTTGAGAAAATTGGAATACCGATAAATTAATATTCGACAAATCTCCTTTTCTGAGTTAACATGGCTTATATCTCCGTTCAACATATATATACAGAAATAATTATGGAGAACGAAATGTTGGTATGGGTGACTAAAAGACAGTCCATTAAGATTTATCACATCTGGTGAAGTAGTTACCCTGGAATTTACGGAAATGTTAGAAAAAACGTTATTTTTGACACATTTTAATTTTTATCTCTGTTCAATGGACCGTCACAGGAACATTTATTGAAAACAATATGTAGGTATTAACGATTTAAAAACATCCTGTGAGTTTGGTGGAAATCGCTGGAGCAGTTTTGCCAAAAAGCGTAAAAAACCTATTTTTGCTTCAGGGGCCCTTATCTCCGTTCACCGTATTTTCATGGAGATATGTATGGAAAAGAAAAGTTAGGTATTGATTAGCAGAAGATAATTTGAAAGTTTAATCAAAATCGTTAGAGCCGTTTTTGAGAAAAATGCGAAAAACCCTAGTTTTTGGTACATTTTCGTCCCCCACCCCCCCTTCACATCAGCCGAAATCGTCCATAACCTTATTTTGATGTCTACAAAAAATAACGAACAAAACAAAAAATGAACCAGCTCAATCGGACCAGCCGTTCTCCCGCAAATCGAACTACGGACACACACACATACACACACACACACGGACCACGCGCCGAAATTAGGTTTTTTAGACTCAGTAGGCCTCAAAACGTAAAGATCTGAAGAAAACCCAAATTTTTTTTGGGCCGATTACTATACTTTCCTTTCCTTCGGGTAGCGGAACGTAACTAGAGTTGACTGCCCCATCAGTTATCTAATGAACGTCGTGATATATGTAACAGCAGCAATAAAATTCGGAACGTGGATGATGATGAACGTTGTGTGGTGTTTTACAACAAATATTCTCTCCCAAATTCGTTCCATATCGGTGTCCGGGCGTTCAGTTGCCTCGCGCATTTTAGTAAACGTTTTCGATTTTATCTGTGTAGTGGGTTTCCAGCAATTCCCCAATATATATGCAGCCAACGTCGTTAATTTTTTTCATACATTTCCAAGGAAAAGCGTTAACTCCGCAAAATGATTGACTGTCGCGAGGCGTTTCCGTTATCGCGGTCGAGATTAAGTCGCGAGAGAGTTCTGAAGCGCTGTATCAGTCTTATCGCTCACGCAACATTTTCGCCCTTGGAAAAGGCGAATGTAACGTCAAGGAATAAAAGGAGAGTCGACTGGAAGGGCAATTTACCGCTGAATAGAGTGCCTGCTCGGCTCGTTGATCGTTTTCTCGTCTTCAGGTGATTGGAGCTTATTATTCCAGCGAGTGGTCTATGGAGCTCCTGGACCTGCAATTCTATGGCGGCGCTCTTGCAACTCTTCAGGCTGACTGGAGATGTAGGAAGCTCCTTTAGTCGGTGAACGACGGCGTGTCGTAAAACGCTGTTCACATCTGAATTTGTTTATTATTTGCGACCCACCGCGTAGCGCTTGAGTCCATGAACATGAATCTCACAAAGGAGTTTTCATTTGGATGTGGTAGCAACAATGCTTAGCTTGAAGGACTCTGAAACCCTCTCGAATCATAATCAAAGTCAAGAACGTCCTTTTCTTCTGACAGTACTTCTCAAACTGCAGAAATGCATTCCTGATCGTATCAGTGCAGATGATGAATCATGAGGAACAAGTTACTTTCAGTAATTGTGGTAATGGACAAGCGTCCCACCCCCCTTCCATTCACCCCAATTCAAGACGTACACCTCAAGATCGAAAAGTGAACCCGATTGTTTTCGTTACGCCAAATACGCGAAACACCCTCTATATTGTGTATTTACTGAATACGTAAGTCGGGAATAATGGCGCATGTGCGTCGGGGGGACGCGCATTTAACGTACGACTCTGTTAGAATGAATGATGGAAATAGCAAATGAGGGGGAGGGGGGATAAGAGCAACAACCGCAACAACTGAAGCCACATGATCGCTACAGTATAACTACTGAGTGCGTTGAGACACCAAGATCACTTTCACCCACCACCTTTTGCTTTTTGAAGGATGTTCACTTAGGTATTAAAGCAATAGGGTTATGTCCGCCAGAAGGCAAATTATTAAAGTTTACGTATCTGTTAGGTGAGTCCGTCTCCTCTGGCTGGTGTGTTGCTGGTGGCAAGCGCTTTCGATGTAAAGACATCATCGTCTGGCCGTTAAGTCAGTACTGGAGTCAGTCAGTTGGTCGTGGTCTTTATATATGAAAGGCAGGTAAAACGGGATGATGGAGGGTCAGGGAAGGGTCGGGGAGAGGAGGTCATGTACCTCGGGAAAACCCCTAAGGTGAATGGAACGTCTTGAATGATCTGTCAATTGTGGAATTTCCGTCTTTTTTCTGTAGGGTGGTCTGTAAATCCGTCAGTTGGTTGTTTTCGTTTGTGTAATGTTTTGAGTGGTGTGAATATGGTGTCGCATTTTGTGTTGATTTGTTCATTTATGATCTGTCCATTGAAGTTTTTTGTTTGTAAATTTCCATGTTTTCTAATATGTTCAGTTTTCGTCCTTTGTATTGTTTGTGTAGTAAGGTGGTACAGTCCTGTATTTTGGTAGGTTCATGTCCAGTTGTTTTGAGATGGTTAGCAAAGTTTGAATCGTCTTTGTTCCTATTAAGAGATTTAATGTGTTCTGAGTATCTGGTCCGTATTTTTCGTCCTGTCTGTCCTATGTATGCGTTTGTACAAGTACAAGTTATTTTATATACCCCACTTTGGTCGAGTGGGTCTGTCTTTTCAGTCTTTGTAGTTAGTTTGGTTCTAAGTGTGTTGTCCGTACGTAATGCGATTTGTATACCTTCCTTTCGGAGGATGTTAGTTATTCCGTATGTTTTTGGTCCTGTGTACGTGAATGTGCAGCGTCTTGTTAAGGTCTGTGTATTCTGTGTTTTTGAGTCGTGTGTTTTGGATTCGTATTGTCTTAATAATTTGTTTATTGTTTTTTTTGGAGTAACCGTTATTTTCTGCGATGGTATTGATAGTATCAAGAAGAAAATAATAACGGTAGGGAAGACTGCTGAACCTAACAAACTGCTGGGCAGTATGGGAATGGCATCTCGTGAGGGTGAAGAGCGCAAGAAAGAAGAGCCACCATCCCAAAGAGGGGTGACGGCCAACATGATGCAATGTGCTAAACGGTTTTGGGTTGGTTATAAATACGCAGGAGTAAATTCATGGGGCCACAAGGAAGAGCCTTTCCTTCTACGTTCCGAAAAAATCCCAGGCTCTGTCAGAAGGTCTAGCTTCTGACCTTTTCCCGCTTCATCGCCTTTGAGGTGGGATATCTGCAACCCCTCGGCCTGCTGGTTACGTCTGCCGGCCACCGTATCCTTGCAGACATGGTTTTTCCGTGGGGTCTCTTCTCAGGGCTGCTCCAGGTTCACTCACCAGATATTTTCCATTTTCGTTCAAAGTTTGACACTTAGAGTATAGTCTCTGTAAAGTGCACACACACCTTTGTCTCGAAATACGGAGAATCCAGCTCTTCCATGTAGATCGTCTTGTGGGAGTCTGAATGCATTGTGACTTGGTAGCGTCTCGTTTAGACAAACGATGACCAGAGAAGAAGTGGTCTTTTCTCCGTTTGTTATTATTGAAACATTATTCCAGTAATAATTTCCAGTAGCTGGAAGTTGGTTGCGGCATTCAATCCCGACTGTCAGCCAGCTAATAAGAGAAAATGTCGTGGAAAGTGACTATCCAATTTCCCCGTCAATCATCCAGAGAAGATGCCGCCCCGGCGGTTAGTTCCAGCCTCCTGGATATTGCTGGTAAATATTTCATCAAAGGCGGAAAATTAATTTACGACGCTCCCTCCCGTTAACCGTGACTTGGTTTCTTTCTGGTCGGGTTTAGGATCCGACCCTGGGGGTCATTAAAACAGGTCGCGTTCTTCCTATAAATCAGGGCTCTCGAGGAGATTTATTGATTAATAACCTTGTAACTCCCTCGCTTTGGGGTATATTATAAAGCAGGATTAGATGGATAATGATTTTCAGGGGAGAGGTCGCGTGGTGGAATAGGACGCCCTACTGAGACCCAATATCCGTTATACTTCAACGACGATGGAAACGGAACAAAAGGCCGTTCCGTCGAAAAGATTACAGTTTGGAATCTGGGAGGATGAAGACGAAATTGGTCCGGTGGCGTTTGCACGACACTTTCGATTACGGCTGGTTTCACCGGACGGATCCCACCGTCGTTTTATCCAATCGAAGATTTACAACACGATCAACGCATGGATAAAGGCAATTTCCAGAAAAAACTGATTACTGGCGGCAGAGTATGTAATGAAATATCCGGTGATACTTCACACTCTCCTCAGCCGCACGTACATTCAGCGGCTTTTATCGCCCAACTAATGAAATATGTTTATGAGTCAGTTCACACGGATTTAGTAGAATATACGAGTAGCTCACCGTTCTGTATACAAACTCGTGAGGCTTAACGTACTACCTAGAGCTTATCAGGTTGGTACGATCGTGGAACTGGTACGAACTTACATCCTGTTAGTCACCATGTCAGAGTCAGCAATACTTTACCTGCAATTATGACTTACGTGTAAACTTTATTTAGTCCTGTAGTAAGAAGGATAGTTATTTGATCAGCTAAAACTATATTTTATTTCTTCAGATCCTTAAGGAGGGGTTTTTGAGTCCGAAAAACACCGTTTCAAAAATTGACCCCTGTTTGCGTGTCTGTGAACGCGTTAGTGAGAAGGTTGTACCGAATATGGTCAAATCAGATAAATAGTGTGAAAATCAGCCTGGAACGCGAAAGTGAGGATGTCCGCGAAACCAGTACACGTGTAATAATTCTTATAAATACGTGGGCTCGTTTGTACTTTAATTCCGTGCGTTCTCCCGTTCTGGGCTTACGCTGTTTTTCCTGCATGTTTACTTATTTCCTTTCCTAACTGTATCAGTAGTTGACCTTGGTGGAGTGAGGTCATCTCCCCGTCCTCAACGCTTGTTAAAAGCGTCACCACTCTATTTCCCTCTGTTATCCCCCTTCTGTCCAAGGGTGGTGTTGTGAGACGTAAACCACCTCCTTAAGACATCCTTCTCACAAGGGAATGTGGTGGGAGGGATGACGTCAATCCCCCCTGGAGTGCCTTGATGTTAACTACTAATGTCGTCCGCTCGAAAAAGTCGACCAAAACGGTACGAAGCTTCGGGGAGGTCACTTGGGCGGTTGCCTTCATTAACATCTATTTTATATAGGGCTGAATATCACCTGAGTCCACCTGCTTTACGAGCCCCACAACCTAACGCCAACTTTAATTATAGTGATCAGCACAATAAACTGTCTACGTGGGTTATGTTCGGCAGGCCGAATCAGCGGGGTTCTTGACCTCCGGAGTATCTGCTATAGCACCTAACAGTACTCTTAACCCTTTTGTTACCTATGGAAAGCCCAGGTCCTTCGTTATTTTCAACGACAACGGATTTCCTGTTTTGTATTTTCCAGAATGGCCTTCCCTCCCTCGATTTACCACTTTCTCCAACACACACTGCTCTTCTCCACACTCATCTCCAAGTGATCACACAGACACATTCCTCCACCACCTCTCGGCCCAGACACAGCTGGCATTCTCCTTCCGATATAGTTTCCAGCGCCAGTTGGCTCGTGTTCTGAGTCGTACTCTAGTGTTTCCCTTTTATACTCACACTCAAATCGATACTCATTGCACACATAATGCATTCCTTCTTACGCTCACCGAGTTTCTTCTTATTCCATGCTTCTATTCCCCCTCTCGTGCGCCCAACAGGTCATATGATGACAAGCAACCTTAGAACTTTTTCGTAACCGAACCAGTGTCCTCTGCATCGCGCTACAGCGTTATATCATTATGTCACCACAGGGGCTTCAAAAGCCTCTTTCTGAGGGACACCTAACTGATCTCTGAGAGAGAATGACGAGAGAGGCCGACAAGAGGCACTAGAATAGCAGGTCTCGTTCTGGTTTGCTTCCTATTTTCATATTCATCAGCATTCTCATTTACCTTTGGAGGAGATGGAGGGAAATCCTCGTGGAATTTGTTTCTCTACGCTTACTCTTATGGTAGAGAGTACTTCCATATGCGAACTGTTTCGTAGGAGGTGGTTAATCACTCGCAACGCGATTAAGCTCCTCTCCATCTCGAATCGAACGTAAGAGGTGCTTCATCAAAGCCATCCGTAACGTAACGTACTTCGTACCTTCACATTTCAACTAAAATCTAGTTCCTCACTCTTTGATTCACGGAAAGTAAACACGAGCGTAGCGACCCAACCCCATTTTCACGTTAGCTTCCAGAATAGTCAGTACGTTTCTCTTGACTTGACGCAAACATCTTTCGTAATTTGTCTCTTTCTATTTCGATCCTCTAAACAAAAACTTTGCCACTCAGAATTCCCACCAATGCCCAGAGTGATACTCTCAGTTGAAGTGTAGTGATTGGTGCTAATTCTAAAGTCTTATACAAATGAGGAATCATGGAGCGGTGCAACCAATCAAATAAACGCCTTGGTGTTTATCGCCTCATCTGTTTAACAGTCAAAATTGCCGTAAAATTTGATCCTTAAACCTAAAGGAGGGTGGTTTCTATTAATTGAAAAGTGGTCGTTATTGGATACAGATCCACCAATTGCGTAGGACTTTAAAAAGAGAAAAGAAAAATCATTAGTTAACTATTTGGTCAACCATCAAATGCAGCTAAATAACCATAGCTGTCAGTTGAAGGTTCTACTATTTCTCACCAACTATGTACACTTAGTCCTCGATTTCAACTAACAACTACAATTATTCAATTGTAGTCGTTGGTCGACCAACTAATTTAGTTATTAGTTGTAGTTGAGAATAACAACTTACAACTATAATTTTTGCTTAGCCTTCTAAAATGTTTACTCCTAGGGAGATTTTCTTTCGGGAGTTTATACTTGAGCCTCAAAATGTTATGGTTTGCGGGGTCTGGAATGAGGTGTTTAAAGCAAAAAGAAAAAAAAACATTTAATGTTAACCAGTATTCAAAATTTTAAAAGAAGCTTGAGTTTCGCGTGTATTTTAATTAATCAATTGCGGGTTTGTTGGGGGGTTCGTCATTAACAAGTCGATCGCACTTTATGAACTGAACTGTTTATTGATCACATCGTTGGAACGTACCTACGAGTAGAGGCGCGTGACGTCAGGATAAAAGAACCTGACGGGTCATCACAACACACTTCCTCCTTTAGTTGAAAGGTACATAGGTAATCCCGAGTAATGGAACAAGCGGTGAAATTATTAGCGACGATCACAAAGGCATAGGCTTGTCAAATCTTGACAGGGCGGTCGGTGAGGCGAATATGCTATTCTGCGGCGAACAATTATATTCTCATGCTCTCATTCTCGTTTACGGGCGCCTGGCGCTGGGGGAATATTTAGTTTCTGTGGTTCCATTGTTAGTCAGGTCATGTTTCGTATGGTTTACTAGTATTCGATGCTGAATTGAGTGGGATAGGCCTCGGAGCAGTAATACTAGGTCAAGCTGTTCATGAGAATAATAAACCAGTGTGTAATAATTTGAGTTTTTTTTTAACGGTTTTTAACGAGAATTTTTAATGGTAGAATCTGACGCGATATTTTAATTAATCAATTTTGGGTTTGTGGGGTTCGTCATTAACAGGTCGATCGCACTTCATGAATTGAACTGTTTATTGATCACATTCTTGGAACCTACCTACGAGTAGATGCGCGTGACGTCAGGGTAAAAGAACCTTACGCGTTATCACAACAATGTGCACGGCTGAAAGAGCGAATGTCTTTTTAAAAAACTGCTGTCTTGAGTCTGAAGGCTAAACAGCAAGGAACATACTAGTATAATACGGTTTTGCGGTTTCATGAGCATTTGTTTTGCGATTAAGTCTACTACAAACGTATTTTACGTTAGAGCGACCTTTAAAATGTTTATCGTTTCTATTTATGATGGGCGAACTCCATTAGGAAAGCCCTCTTTGGCAACTATCAGCAATTATAACATCTGCTATATTCGTGACAGTTTAAAGTGTCATTTCATGGAAATTAACGTATTGCGAGTGGTTTAAAAACTGTGCTTGAGGTAGAAGTTCTAAAACAACAAGACAAAAGAAAAGTTGGTTATTAGTTGTTTTTGCGTTGTTGTTATCTTATGGTTACTACGTGCACTTAACTATGGCTGTTCTCTGCTCCCTCATATTCGTCAGGAACACTTCAGTTTCATCCACACCCTGCAGAGCTGCTAGAACCAGCATCGTCATTGAGCTGTTCACACCCCTAATCTCGATAGACACCTGAGAGATGTCAGTCCTGACGATCTCTGATTTTATTTGCAAATCTTTCGGTTCTGCAGAACCTTTCGGTTCGGCCAAGCGGAACATGCCTATTACTCAAACAAGCCATTGACATACGCAAATCTGGATAAATAAAAAATTGTCAAGGATCAATTTGAGATCAAATCTCCAGTTGTGTTTTTTTTGGAATCTGAAGCTTCTAAAAAGGAACGATCTGACGAAGAAAACTCAAACAAACGAAACTCGTCAAGCTTTAGATAAATTTCCTTTGGCTAAGGAATTTGAACAACATAACCCTCATTCTCAGTGCTAAGGAATGTGGATGACAGAGTAAATAGAAAGCCAAATAGTGAAACATGCAATATCCAATCGATGTGGAGCACATGGTCTGCGGATGGATCAAACCCGTGATCTTCACCTTACACAGATTTGAACCTGTTCAGTTGATTTTCGATTGTATTCATGTTTGTTTTTTTTCTGCTTAGTCAGCGGTGTTGGTAAACTCGTTTCATGTGAGCGGTGTGCGGGAAGGTTATCAAAGGGAGGAAGAAAAGCTAAAGAACGAAAGTGGAGCAGAACGGCGAAGGGGGTAGAGCTCAACAACTGGGTCAGACCTCTCTCTATCCCGATCGCTTTCTTCCCCCTTGCTTTCCTGCCATCCTCCAAACCATCCGGTATTGTGCCCACAACACAATGGCCTTATTCTCAAACATAACAACCCCCTATTTATCGGACACCCCGCTCCTACACATTTCCATCGTCTCTTTCGAAGCGGCTTCTTGCAATATTTACGACCGTCCCAACGTCGCACCACACTCCCGACCTACCACGCCATTTCATCTTTCTTTATCTTTACCCCCTCCGAAGGTGTCGTTGCGCCGATCATGATTTCCTTCCTTCCCATTTCCTAGAGCTCCAAGCGGCTGCCCTGGCCGTTACTCCCGCCAACATAATCGTATACGCGTGGACAGATATCACAAAACCGTTCGTTCAGCAATATGACAGGCTTCATTTTCAACGAATTTAAATGTTTCGTATTGAGCAATTAGAGAAATCTGATGGCACATCATCCACTCGTGGATTTCTCCACGTGGCACTCTTTCGTGGAGAAGGATACGATGTTTGCCCACCAGATGGACACTAACTCGCACGTTTTCAATAATCGAAAACGACGTAGGTGAATATTATGTGCGATGTTACGTATCATCGTCGAGTGGCGAGTAACCGTGTCTTATAATTGTCTGTACTGAAAGGTTCAGGCAGTAGAAAGCTATGAAAGATCACGAAGAGGTACCTCGTTCATAAATTCCAACACTACTGTTGCATTGCCCCGCATCCTCTTTGTTAGATGGAACTGATGTTCTTGTCACTTTTCTTCGCCCTACGAGGTAGGAAAAAAAGTTGTGCTGCAACAGTAAAATGGTTCACAGGTCCGTGAATGCGAATGAAATCAACTTAAATAAACTTCATGTTTGGCCAGAAAATCGCTGTGGATCGTCTGAATATGGGTATGAAAGAAATTGGACCAAAACTAACTATAGTTATCATAGTGATCAAAATCACAAATATGTTTTTCGCAAAAACGGCTCCAACGATTTTGATTAAAGTTTTTGGGCGAACACAACATCACATAATAAAATAGTATAGCCGTGGGAAGAAACAAGGGCAGCACAATATACATATTCGTACATTTTGGAGAAAAGGTTTTTCAGCGCAGTTTTCTCTATCATGAAGCTCGTTCATACTATACTCAAGTCTAATTAATTTGCCGATTAACTTCTTCGCAGTGTTTCCCTTATAACTCTGAAACTGTTCACACAAAGCATCCCAGAACATTCACGTTGGCAGTAAAATCAATTACCTACTCGTCCATGAATCAACGAAGGCCGTGGCATCAGTAGCAGCAGATTAATGAATCCCAGAACTTTTCGTACCACCAGTTCGCGTTATTAAATTCGTGTGTACTGAGTGATTAATGCTCAGCGATGGTATACTACACTGATGGCTTGGTGCAGGGTGGCCTCGCAGGGGCAGGCATCTTTGGGCCGAGGATCAGAGCGGCGATCCCATTGGGGTCGCTGGCCACGGTGTTCCAGGCAGAGGTGGCTGCGGTGACAGTCTGTGTGCAGCGGCTGCTGCAGAGGGGACTGAAGCGGCAGAGAATCTACATAATGGTGGACAGTCAGGCCACTCTCAAGGCCTTAGCCTGATACTGTCTCCCATCACAGCAGGTGTGGGAGTGTCTGACTGGACTGAAGGCTCTGGCAGAGAACAACAGTGTAACGCTGTGTTGGGTGCCAGGGCATCAGGGTATAGAGGGAAATGAATGGGCTGATAGGTTGGCTAAGAAGGGATCAGCGCAGATCCCTATTGGCCCTGAGCCCTTTGTTGGAACTACCAGGAGCCACCTACGTGGAGAGGTTGGCAAATGGGAGGACAGGTTCAGGGCAGCTCATTGGCAGGGGCTGTCCGGCCTTAGACATTCAAAACTCTTCATCCCGTTCTCCAGAGAGAGGTCAAAGGAGGTGCTTGCACTGGGGAGGAAGGATATGAGGATCATATGTGGCCTGTTCACAGGACACTGTCCGCTGAGGACACTGACCACCTTACAAATATTGGCAAGTGCGAGGTACAGGTATGCAGGTTCTGCGAGGTAGGGCTAGATACGGCAGAGCATGTGCTGTGTGTGATGGACTCGTGGCATCACGCCGTTCTGTGTTCTGGAGGCCCTTTCTTCAGCCCGAAGATTTGGCAGATGCAAAACTTGCAGATATCCTCCGCTTTGTGCGGGGGTGGTGGGGCGCATTGGTGATGTCACACCAAGTGAGACCAGTGCCGTGGGGCCTGGAGGTGGTGCAGGTGGGCCATGATCCGAGGATCATGGACGCCCTTACAATAGGCCCGTTTGTGGCTGCAGTGAGGGTATTGCCTGCATCCACCATTTCAAAAAAAAAAAACAAAAAAGCTCAGCGACGTTAGATCAGTCGCTTGAGCGTTTTTCACTTTATTCACACAAACCACACTACGTTCAGAACAATGGGCTAGATGAAGGATCGGGAAGAGACTGGCAAGACCAATTCAAAGATTCGAAGGGCTTTTATAGGGTAGGAAGTGCTGAGCTATCAGGTTAAGGACATTGGTTGTTGAGCGCACAAGAGGGCGTAAGTTAAAGATCTAAAATAAAGAAACTCGGTGAGAGTGAGGAGGACTATATTAAACGCAATGAAGTGAGTAGATTTTGTGTAGAAAAGGGCTTCACAAGGGGACGACTCGTAATATGCGTGAACTGGCGAGGGAAACTGCATCAAAACGAGATAACGAACTGTATAGGCGGAGAATATATATAAGAAAGTGTCTGAGTGGGCACAGGGAGGGGAGTGTGACTTTCGCGAGAGTTTGTAGCTGAATGAATTTTGGGAAGGGGGAAAATAAAGAAAAAGAAACCCCACTTTAGGGAAATCCGCTGTCGTTAGGAACAACCGCGGAAGTGGAATGTTCGCAGGTACGAGGGGGTAAGAGGAGACAAGGCAGGTGCGGGGAACTCCGAGGTCAAAAGACTCGGACTGATTTTACTTGCGTCGAACATTGGTCATCAAGAGATCGAGTGAGCGATATGATACAAGTGCAATAATAATAAGTAACTTGTGTTCCTGAGTCTTACTTGTCCTCCAGCAAAGCTGCTGACGATAGACCTCACCAGAAGCTATGAAAACTGAAAAAATCGTGATAACATTTCCCCTAATTTTTTTGCCGATTAACTATTATTTTCATACTGCATGGAAAGACAATAATTGGGTGGAAATAGCAGGGGAGTGGTATGTTTTGTAAAGAATCAGAGGTTGTTTCCAAAAACTGTTTACTTACCTCTTGGGTTCTGGGAAGTAAAGAGTGACGAGGCCAAAAAATAAACAAATAAAATGAAAAAGACGGAGAGAGGGACAAAGAATGATGGAAAGTTTGATCTGTGAGAAGTTCTGCTCAAGTGTGCCCTGTTTTTGAACGACAGACAGTTTGCAGTCCGATGGCTCAGAAGAATTTCAGTGTTTTCTTTCTAAAAAAAAATACCTAAAAAATACTGAAGTGAAAGTAGGTCAGCTGTCTTTCTCTTCATTTTGAGGGTCGAAGGTTGACGACAGGGGGCGAGGGAGATGATTCCAAGTTATGTTGGTGGCAGCTGACGAGAAGCTTTCGTTTTGGAAACGGAGATTAGCTCTGATCAATCACAGCGGCGCTGTTCACAGCCATCCCATCTCCCTCGCTCACTCGGGCCCTCTCTCGGCTCTAAAACTCGTCATATTTCACTCCAACATCCGACGCGCTTTCTCTTTCTACTTTTTTTTTCGATCCCGATCCAAATGACTATCACTCTTCAGTCTCCCTATTCAACTTCCAATGTCGAATTTCTTCAATCATCCTCTTCAACATCCATTTTCCCCCCGAGAGCGCTTTCCTCTCCCTTTACCGGTTCCTAAAGCGTTGGTATTTTCGAGGAGATAGGAGTTGATGGAGATACAACACGCCGTTCATCCGGAGGTCGAAGTTATCATTAAAACAATGCAGGACTTACGTTGATTGACGCTTCAGTGAGGATACCCGAGATGATTGAAGCTCACCTGAACAACACGAGGTGGTTCTGAAAAATGAAAAGAGTTGCCAATTTTTCTACGGACTCTCTCATGTAATGCGTTTTAACATACCCAAGGATTGCCGCTTAATTAGACTGGTAACATAATCGAACGAAAAACATATCATCAAAATCGGTTGAACAGAACGGAAACATCATACTTTTACGTTATCCCGAATCACCTTCAAGTAATTAGATTCGGTGCACAACTAAACTGGGAAATGAATCGAACTCAAAAATCTGAAAAGATAAATTTTAAAAAATCGCCAATTTGAAGTATGATTGCTAAAAATGCCATGCACCAATGCCAAAACTGAGAACAGCGTTTTTTTTATCGATCATTTATAAACTATTGTTGGGTGCATGAGGAGGAGCTTGTGGTGGAATTTAGAAGAAGAGATGGATTAGCGTTGTGAGCTTTATTACACTGTATTTGTTACACTTTGTTATGAAGTAGTGGAAAGAGCTAGAGATATGAGTGTGAGTAAGAAAATACATGGGCTCTCTGAATAGGTGACCTGGGTTGTGTGGACGGCAGTGTATAGCGTAGTGGAACTGGGTGACGAATGTTCGTTTAACTAGGCGTGAGGTGAGTATCGAATGTGCGTTTTTGAGTCAGGTTTGGAAAGAGATGAGGATTGGAATCGGAGATTTTGGAGGATAAAAATGGGAAAATCCGTTGTCGGCTTTGGATATAAACCTTAAGTCTTTTTGTTTGCAGGGGAAGCCGATTGAATGCGGAGCTCAATTTTGACTTATCGTTCATTCTGATTGATACACCTATGTGTTCGGTCCAGAAATTCCAAATCTGCTATGTTTTATGCCTTTAACATGGTCTAACAATTAACAGAACGCAGTTTTAGCTGTTATATTGCACACACGTCGTGTTTGGCATCGTTTTCTAGGTGGTTTTCGATGTTGAGGCTAATATAACAAGGTGGACGACTGCATCTAGACCAAAAACAGTGAAATCAGAGTAGTTATAGTGAGCCAATACAAAGAACTCGTGGCCAATTCGAGCCAATTGCCTACAGACACCTGGAGTATTTAGTGTTCTTCGTTGTGTTAGTCACGTCATTTGGTATGATTGTACTGGTATTTTTTGGTGCTGAATCGAATCGGGTGACTATGTCAAGCTGTGCTTGAGTATAATAATTCGCTGTGGAATGTAGCGTTTTGGTTTATTATTCATTCTGAAAAATAACTCTATGTTTTCGGTCACGAAAAATTTTTTACAACCACCCCTCAAAATTTGATACTTTACGTTTCAAGACATGGGAATTCCGAATCTGCAATGTCCGTCCACCGTCCCTCGTCCCCATCACCCATGTGCCTTTAACGTGGTCTAAAAAATTCGTTCTTCCACACAAAAATCCCATTTGGTATCTAGTTGTGCCCGCCGTCGTGTTGCGTATCATTTTCAATGTATTTTTACATCCTGGGTCGAATGGAATGAGTATCAGACGTGTACAACTGCGTGTAGGGAAATTACAGTAATTGTTAGAGTCTACTAATTGAAAGAACTACAGCGGAAGTCAACGTTTCGTCGTTAGTACTCCCTCCCTCTCTCCCCGCTCGACTCGCAATGTCGTGTCCTCGTCCTCATTTCCCCAACACTTTTTTCCATCCACTTCATCCGCACACTCGTGACATTCTACGTACGTTTACGGGCGCCTGGCGCCGGGGGAATATTTAGTTTCCGTAGTCCCATTGTAGTCAGGTCGTGTTTCGTATAGTTTACTAGTATTTTTTGATGCTGAATCGAATGGAATGGGTCTCGGAGCAGTAACACTAGGTCAAGCTGTTCATGAGAATAATAAACCATTGTGTAATAATTTGCAGGGTTTTTCTACTGTAACCGTTCTAAAGGTCGTAGGTCATAAAGGGCCTTGAATGCCTGGACGTCCCGGTTAAGGTCCAGAGCAAGAAGCAAATTCGGTTTTAGATCAGCCAAACCAGGTTTCAGCCCAAAACTGAGGCGTCAACCTTAAAAACGTTAAATTTTCTCACTTCCTAGGTTCGACTCGGACTATTTTGTTAACAACAGTGTATGGGGTATGTAATGTACTGCATTGAACCGTAGCTTTTGGAAAAACTTGAAAAACGGTTGAGTGACGTACAGCAACAAACCAAATGCTGCTGTCAGTGACATTTATGCGAGGTTAAGAGTGAAAATTCTTCTCCTAGCAAAAAGTTAGTGGAAAAGTGAGGAAACGAGTTTTGAAAAGCTGGGTAATGGCAAATTTCAGCGTTTGAGGAGATAGATATCCACTAAAATTTGATGAATGAAAGGAATTGTTTGGCTCGTTGTACGTTAATGAAAAGAACTACCTTTACGGCATGAGTTGATTATCTCCAATAAAGAGATTAAGAGGAATGCCGCAATTCAACCATAGCTGTCTCGCTTACTATCTCCCAGTTTTACACGATAACTCCAAAACTGTAAACACGAACCTTCTCAAAAAAATCATAAAATCATGTGGACATCCCCATGAATGACTTACGTACTGATGACGCAGTTGTCGCTTGAGTAATAGAAACTCGATACATTTTGGAAAACTTTGCCAGCTTTATATAACCTGAACGAAAACCTGATTTAAAGAGCTGATAGAGTGATAAAAAACAGTGAACGCACGTTAAGGGGTGCGTCACTTTTCACACATCCGTTTCAAATTGTTCTTGTAACGTTAATTCACCAACATCCTTGAAAACTGAGGGCATGTGAAAAGTTGTGCGGAGCGAGGAAAATGATGGGCCGGATTGGCTGGGCGAGAGCCGACGAATCATCATCAATCTCCTGGCCGCTGCAATGAAAGTCGTTGCTTTAGATATCTGGCCCCGTCGAGACCCTCAGCAATATAGTGAAGTCCACCTGGGGCCATCGCTTCAACCCAGTTGCTCGTCGTAAAACGTCGCTCTGAAGCACGTTATATTGATGCCACAGTTCAGAATACAGTGCTCTGCGTCGTAACTTGTTATCATTTTCTACGTTGAACCTTTAGGTATTTTAAGTTTAAATGCCGAGATATATCCGGGCAGTAATATCGTCCATTTATGAGGGTCAGTAACGAAGTGAGCCAAATCAATTTGGTGTAGCGTACAATGACGATGAAATCGTTCTAAACCGATCGTTTAGTCATCCCCATTACATCACTCATTTTTTCAAACTAAAAGGCTACTGAAGTGCTTCGAGAATATCTAGCATCTTTCAAGGTAGCCAAGAGTGATCTGAGTTAGGAAGAAAATATCTGACGTGTGCATAAAACAACATTCATGCAGTTCTGGAATTATAGGGAAAAAATTTCGTAATAAAAACAACAACACAACGGTTAATTATTCTCTTCAATAGCTTGACCATGTCTCACACCTCCGAGACCCATCCAACTCGATTCACCATTGAAAAATACCAGTAAACCATACGAAACACGAGACAACGAAAATGATTAATTCCAGGCGCCCACAAACGCCTGCAAGAAATTGCCACGACGAGCTGAGTCGAGAGGGCGGGTTGTTTCAATAAGACTGGGGGGGGGGGGAGTACAAACGATGAACCGATTACTTTTGCTGTACTTATTGTCCTGCTAGTTCTTTCAATTAGTAGACTTTGGCTCACTATAATTACTGTAACATCACTATATCCAGTTCTACACGTCTGATACACGCTTCATTCGACCCAGGATCTAAGGATACTTTGAAAAGCGTTACCAAACACGGCGCATTTGCTATAAAACTGCCAAAATTGGGTTTTTGTTATTGTTTTAAACCAATTTTTACTTTCCTTGGCTCTACAAAGTAGAAAGGAAAGTTACGTAATCGGCTGAAAAAAACATTTTGAGTTCTCTTCAGATCTTGACGTTTCAGACCCCTCCTGAGTCCGAAAAACACTATTTGGGAAAATGGTCTGTGTGTCTGTGAACGATTTTTAGAGAAAACCACCGTACCAAATCGGCTCAAACTTGATATCTAGCCCGCAAGTTACCATGTGACGCCAAAATGAGGGCATGAACAAAATCCACCGAAATTTAACTATTGTTATCATAGTGATCAAAACACCAACTATTTTTTTTCTCAAAAATGGCTCGAACGATTTTGACTAAATTTTTTATATTGATAGCTCTCAATATGACAACTATACCATAAAATTCTCATTTGTGGGAAAATGGCGAGAGCAGCACAGTAAAAAACCAAACTTACGACGAAATCGATTTTAGCGCGGTACTTAGAGAAAACAACCGTACCAAATCAGCTGAAACTTGATGTCTAGCCTACAGGTTACCATGGGACGCAAAAATAACGGTATGGGCAAAATCCACCTAAAGTGAACTATAGTTATCATAGTGATCAAAACACCAATTTTTTTCCCATAACCACAATTGGATTTGTCCGATCGGATTACCGAGCAGGCGGGCACAATTAGATACTAAATGGGATTTTCGTACGAAAGAACGGTTTTTGTAGATCACGTTAAAGGCATAAAACCGCCCGGATGGCGGACGGACATTGCAAATTTGGAATCCCAATGTCTTCAAACGTAAAGTATCCAATTTGGGGGTTGTAAAAATATTTCCCTGACTGAAAACATGGTTATTGTTCAGAATGGATTTTAAATCAAAAATGTCCCATGGAATTTTTGTCAAGCTAATTTATAATTTATGTTTCTGCTCTGGTTAGTTCAGGAGTAACATTTAAGAATAAGGGGAGCACGCGACATTTGAAAGTATCCGTCTCTGGATGATTGTTAAATTTGTATGGACATGAATGAGACGTGAGAACGAATGGTTAACTGTATTAATTCTTGGGCTGCCTGGCTGAGGGGGTGACAAAAGTGTGGGATGAGAAGTCTGATAAGGGAATGGAGCTAACGACAAACGCAAATGTTGGAAAGTACGTTGTCGTTGTCGGCTCTGGAAATATCGACCCTTGCTTCCGGCAGGGCGGTATATTGTAAGAAAAACTTTAACTGACAGAACTATTTTAGTTTCCTGCAACCTCAGGAACAAAGGCAGATCGAACTCAGATAGAATGACCTTTGAAAGCCGAACACAATTCCAGCGAGGAGAGCGAACTCACGTACCAATTCGCCTTGCGCTGAGCTGAACTAATTGAATTACTGTTAATTTAATTTTGCTAATTTTTTTGGCAGTGCATAGTTTCTGAACGTCTGCCCCGAAACCTACAATTTTTATCACCTTACATCTTGTTAGAACGTTGGAGAGTTAATCGTTCGAAATCAGGTTCGAATCGAAGCCTCAGCTGGCAATGTGGAAACCTAATGTTCGCCGGCTCTCAACAGCTCCAACTCTAATTTAAGGTCTCATTCCTCGCAACCTGTCGTCCAACCACTGGTTACCCACCCATCCCTCTTCCACTTAGCTACTAATTGGCAAGAAGCACACTTGAAGATTACCGCACATCTCTCCGCTCTAACCTACGCTTTTGCGAGACCAGTGTTTTACCTCGCTTTCCTCCCACGCCGCCGCCTATAAAACGCCTGGAGCCTACTTTCCTCGCTAATGAATTATAATATTAGAGTTGTTGGCCTCTTCGCGGTTCTCCCGCCCTTTGGCACTCCCTGCAGTTCCATCTAATTGCTACCCCACTATGTTTTGCTGGCGCGGGCCTTCAAACGGGGTTTCTGCGTATCCTGAAATCGTTATCAAGCGTTCTCGTCGCTTAATGTACTTTAAAGCTTAACTATCACCAGTCAACCAGCAGACTTAGCTTCTGCATTGGCAGAAAGTTAATTCCGCGAAGGTACATACGAACGACAAGCGGTTGACGTCATGAACTCATATCTGTTAGAAATATAATTGTTTATTTACGTTTTTCATAGTGTTGGAACTCCTTCAGTGTATTTATTACTGGCGTGATGTTACCAGTTTATTTCTAAGACGCCAACCAGTATTATAACTTGCGGTTTCGTTCGATTACAAGCCTTCCGCAGTTCAGATTCCGAAATTATTTCAACGATATTATCACAGAATTTCCTTTTACAACACAGGAATCCGATTTTACGATACGCTATGCATTCTAAGTGATAATTTATTGCGTCAAAGTACCCTGTATGTTTAATTAACGTGAACGAACGAGAAAAACGATATTTGTATCTTTTGAGTTAAGCGAAGCTCATTTGCCGATGTATTTAGGAGTATCTGATCAAATGATGGTTACAATTAATCGTTGCGAAGAAGAAAAGATAGGTTGCCAGGAGGCAATCCTTCAGGTTGATCAAATACAGCATTGCAGGTACTAAGGGTTTTGCGTGAACTTTAAAAAATCAACAATCATATTTCTTGTACGCCGTGTACATTTTCACGGGTGTACCTTTCAATCCAACCCATTTGTCACTCAGTTCATTTGAAGTTGGTAAAACACGCCTAATGTTCTGGAATTTATGGAAGCCCTCAACTATACTCCATAATTTTTTTGAGGTTTGTCCACTGCTTTATAATTAGCGGGTATAAACAGTGAAGACCGGAAGTTATATAAACAGCTGTGGTCCGAATTTCTGGGGATTTTTCTAGTCGTTTTATGAGAATGACTAAACTAAGGTCGTATGGGAAATGTATGGTGCCACCACGTACCTTTTTCTGACAATGCTAGTACCAAATTTGGGGGATTTATAAGGAGAAATATGTGCAAAATCGATCTTCTTCGAAAGCTTTGGGAATTTTATTTTGCTGCACTCCTTGTTTTCCTGCGAATGCGCATTTTATGGTTCTGCGGAGTCGTTTGGAACTGCCCGTGGAAAAAGTAATCGAAATCGTCCTTCCATTCCGGATCGTTGTTTCCCTCACGTTTGTGTCTTAACAATTTGTAAGTCACGATGAAGTTTATCTACGTGCATATGTGTGTGTATTGCGTGTGGGCTGAAGCAGATTTTACCGAGGTTCGTTAAAAGCATCCTCATCAGAAGAACCTTTTTGTTTATTTGAATTTCTGTAGGTAATTTTTTAGAGTAATTGGCAGTATGAGAAAAGACAAAAAAGGGGCAATCACGCCTGTGTGTTGTCGTGATGTGCGTTAATTAATTTGTTCCTGAATTAAATTAGAAGTACGTCAAGTGTGATATAAAAGGCTGTCATTGGTCAATTAGCATCTTTATTGGGGGAAGAGTTTCCAGATATCGGAACCTAAATTCAATCTGTGATGGGAGAATTAGGGTAAGAAGAATGCGAAGGGGTGTCAATGGAGTTCTGAAAGGGGAGTAATGAAGGGCTTGATATGAATCAGAACTTTTCTCCGGAAGGGGATGATGATGATGAAGAAAGCGGAGAGATACGTATCCAGCCAGAAGCGAGTTGGCGGAAAAAAAGAGAGGATGATTCAGATTCCATCACTTTTGGAACATATTATCATAATCTTCGTCAGCTGAAGGGGAAGAAGGCGAACGAGGAGCTAAAAGGGGGGAAAACCCGGTTGGAGAAAGTGAGATAGCGAGGCTCCAACTTCAACAGTAAAGTAGAAACCCGGCAGGTGAGCATTAATGCGGATAGATTGTTCTGCTGAAAACAATGGCAAAACGGAAAATAATGGTACTGAAGTTAAAAATGTTAGGCTAGATATTCCAATTTTATGTTTTACGTGCAATTAGGATTGCTCTATAATAGGTCGCCAGGGGACCCAATCTACAAGAGAGGTGTCTGAAAGGCACTTTTTAGTTAACACTACTCCTCCGGTTGCCTTCGTAGTAAGCTCCCCTTTTGAGTAACGTAGTGTAATGAGAGAATCAGGAAACCTCCGTCTCAGCAAAATTCACAGTCACTCCAACATTCGAACTGTAAGCGTCCTAACGCGGATATCTTCGCATTTTGTGTAAGGTACAGAACGCGCGGTCACATAAGCTCATTGAGGCGAGGGGTGTTGTGCGTAGCATCTTATGTGGTAGCAGCTACATCGAAAAAACTGGGTGCGCAGTTAATAGTAACTTATCTCCAACCCGCATAATTTGTAATTGTCGTTGAATGAACAGACACGTGAACCAAAGAGTTAACGCAAGAACGATCTAATGAATGATTAGTTAGGAACAAATGGTATACAAACGAACATCCATACGAATAAATTAATGAACAAACCAGCCAACCAACGAATGAGCCAGAAGACAAAACGAACCGACTGCTCAAATATAAGATGAATAGAAGAATGACTGTGGGAACGGATGAATAAATGAGTGATCACCTTGAAGTGAACAAACTAACCAACGAATGAACGTCTAGAGACACAAATGAATGGAGGAACCGACACAAAATTCAGGCCTCAACAGCGAACGAATGAATGGTCGCACAAACCAAACAAATGATAATCGAAAGAATGACTGAAGTAACAAGTGAATGAACTAAGGAACTTTAGAAAAAACCAAACAAATGAATAGAAGAAAACAAATGACCAAATGATTGGTGGAACGAACTAATGAACTGTAGGAAGAAATACATGAGCAGGACGGTTTTAGATGTAAATGAATGAATCGGCAATCGAACCTACAAGTGCACAAATGATTGTTTTAATGGAAGGACGGATGAATGAACAAACAAATAAACGAGTGAATGGTAGAATGAACTGAGGAACTGTAGAAACAATCGTATGGATAAATTAACGAATAATTGAATGGATGAACGGAAGAACCAACGAATTAAAAATTACACGAAGAAGCAAATTAAAAATTACACGAAGAAGCAAATGAATGATTGAATTAGCTGAGTCCCCACTGTTGTACAACTTTGTCACTAGTCAAGAGGGCTGTGAGAGCATGTCCCACGAGAATGTATCAGACAGCCTGGAATACAGCGGGAAGGAGGCACTTCAAACGATACGTCTCAGGCCACGCACTTGAGATATGATGTAATCTTGTGATGATGGAGACAAAGGACTTGAGGCAGATAGTGGAGGCACGGGACACTGCAACACAACACACACACACACATGTGCGGAACTTCCTATCTCATCAAGGCTCAGTGTTGAGGGGCATTATCTTTTTGATCATGGCACAACTACTCCAAGGGTGGACATCCAAGAGAATTTTCGCGGGAAGTACCTGTCATTCCTTAGGAAGCTAGGCAGGGACCTGTGAGACGTGATGTGATTCACAACTATATTTTGCTCGAGTATACGTATATATTATGCATACATCGTTTGATGATCGTATCACGAGTATAAACCTCAATGTCTAGTCAACTGAAAGATCTGTGATTCCATATTTTATTTTGTCTCTGAAAACGAATGGTATCCCATTCAGTGTGGAAAAATCGACTTAAGATATAGCAAGGAGCTTATCCATTTAATCTGGGTACAGACAGAATGCGGTCGGTGGGCAGAGTTGAACCCCGAGCTGGAAACCCCGTTCTATCCCTCGGTTGCTTTCATTCACAGCTGAGCGGCTCTTTTGAGTAAACTTGAATCTAGTTGCTCTACTCGAATCACAAAAGAAGCAGCCGATGAAGGCTCAATTCTATTCATTCTCGGGCGTGTCTTTATTTTCTTCCGCTCCGTCGAACGAGCGAGAAAGGGCTGCCCCAATCGAGAAAAACTGGACCGAACTGAGGAACCCAAGTAACAACCTCCTAGTTCATACTTCATTATTCAGGATGAAAAACTCCCGACTGTCCAAGAAATACATAAACGAAAAGATACGGTTTTGAGGTTCACTACATCTAAAATTTGTTGATTCCTTCCAAGTGGAAAACCGATCGCCGTAGTTGATTAGTACGTAGACTCTACCGTGCATCGGTTCCGCTTCCAAATGTGTTGTTGTCTCGATCTAATCCCCGATTTATGAATGGGTGGCAGTAGGGAAACTTATGTAACAGAGTAGCATCCGTTCTATAGTGGGAAGTTTGCCAGAAGGCCCGCTGGCGATACATGCGTGAGGATGGCCTCTCTTAGAAAAAACACTTACCGAGACAACCGGCGTTAACAGTTCGGATTGTTGTGACTGACTGCAGATAATTTGCACTTATGTTGGTCTCACTGACGACGTACCAAAAACGTACTTTTCTTACTCTTTCATCGTAAATGTCGGACGGAATTTGATCTCTATCTAATGATGAATGACTGATCTAAGGGACGAAGTGACGAATGAATTAAAGAACAAATGCGACAAAATAAATGGTCGTTGAATCAAAAAATAATCAGTCGAATGAACTTACGCACAAATGAATGAATGAAAGGTAGAACAAAGGAATTAATGAAGTTAAACAAACGCAAGAATGCATGAAAGAACAGACGAATGACCTATTGAATATATAATAGGAATTTGAGAAAAATACGAATGACAAAGCGAAGGGATGAATAATAGGATTAATGAACGAATGCGCATGTTGTGACAGCCTTGATAATAAATTCATTGATGATCGAACGAAGGGATGCTTTGAGGAACAGATGAATAGGTGAGCTGCTGAATGAACACACGCGAACGATTGAATGGCAGAAACAAATTAGGGAACTAAAGTAATGGAGCGTCAGTACTGACTTGACGGCCAGACGACGATGTTTTTACATCGAATGTGTTAGCCACAGTATCCCACTAGCCAGAGAAGAAGGGCTCACCAAACAGCTACGTTAACTTTAGTAAATTAGGGAAAACAAATCGTGTTGTTTGGCAGGTCGAATTAGCCGGGCCTTTGAACTACCAAATGTCCACACTAGCCCTAACAGAAAGTCACTGTTGTTCTCATAGACCTTTATATCTCAACCCTTTTGTTTGTAACTGTGGCTCCTCAGTTATTTCCAATTGACAACGGATTTCCCCTTTTTTCGGACTTTACCAATTATCTTTTTCCACCCCTCAACTTTAGATTCCTCTTCTCAATGAAGAGGATTCCTCTTTTTCCTCTTCCTCTGCTCCTTCCAATTCAGTCATCCATCAGTATTCTGTCAGGTGTAATACAGTTGTAACGGGACGAACCAAACCCTTCGATTCAGCGGAGGCTCGTCCGGGGAATTTATGCTGACTGGACACCTCAAATGCCCCGATTTGCTCGAGACTTTGCTGCAGTCAGTTGTAACTGAGCCGATTCCCTCGTCTCCCGTGCTCGCGTTCGCTCCCACTAAGTTCCCTGCACGGTAGACACAGGAGCTTTGCTCTGCAATACCCCTTCTGGAACATTTGAGGGCAGGTGTCCTCCGAGGAGGAGGGAAACTCCGACTCCCTTACTCGGAGAATCGTCTTTCGCCATGAGATGGAGCGATTCTCTGAACCATTGATGTCGCAGCTGCATGGGACGAAGACATGCGAACCACACACCTCCCAAGATGTGTACGTCAGAGACATTGTGCGGTGACTGTTTATTTTTAGTTTTAAATTCAACACTCCCACCACAAACATGGGCATCCTTTTGGAACTTTGATCGAAATTCTCTCGTTTTGCTCAAGGTTAGGTTCCCCTTTGTTGGGTGGACAGCAACGCCCTGATTGCAGTACAGGCAAGAAACTGCAGTGCTCATGAGTATATGAGGACAGGCACTTCATCAAGGGTGGAGTGGTGTAACGGGACGAACCAAACCCTTCGATTCAGCGGAGGCTCGTCCGATTCGCTCGAGACTTTGCTGCCATCGGTTGTAACTGAGCCGGTTCCTTCGTCGCCGTGTTGTCCGCACCCGCGTTCATGTGTATACTCACAGGAGCGTGAGAATTATATAACGAATCGATGAATAAATAGAGAAAAGGAGTGAATGAATGAACAAATATACGAAAAGTTAAACAACCATAAGAATAACTGAAATGACGAGTGGACGAAGGACGGGTAATGAATGTTGAAATAATAATTAATTATTAGTTGGAATAAATAGAAAAATAAATGAACAAAAGAACGACAAAATGGTTGGACAAACTGACGGCCACTTTAATGAATAAATGAACAAATTATATATTTGATAATTTTATTATTTATCGTTACGTCATTTGAAACTTTCTATACTAAAAGTGTGATGAAAATCGTTTGAGAAAAATGTTGGCAATTAGATCACAATTATAACTATAGTTAGTTTGAAACCGACTTTGCTCGTATCCTTACTTTCGGAGTGTGAAATTTATCAGCTGGTTAAATATCAAATCTGAGACGGGTTGATACAGTCGTTCTTTCTCAAGCGCGTTCACAAACACTTCCTCAAATGGTGTTTTTCGGACTCGGAAGTCAATGAAACGTTAAGAAGTGATGAACACTCGAAAGTTTTGTTCAGTCTTACGTAACTTTTCCTCCTATTCCTCAAGTCTCGATCTAAAACGAAGGTTGGGGCGTCCCGGCATTTATACGTCGCATCTAGGCGTTCCCTTGGATCTTCCTTTTTTGGAGAACATTCGAATTTCCATAGTCCAAATTCTGTCGAATTGAGCTACAGCTAAACGTCATACTACGTGATACTCCTCCCCACGTCAAAAACCTAACAATTAACGATGAACTCTCACTTACCTGCTCTTTAAACGCACCAGACCTTCGTTCTCAGCAATCAAGATTATTTCGACCCCCTGGCAATACAGACTAAACCGCCTCCGCTACATTTTCTGCTATTTCGCCGACTACAGATTATACTCCACTTACTGTTAGTACTAGTTCATGAAGTTCTTCATGATTCTGTACTTAAAGGTATTCTCAGCCCCGTGCAGTATGTTGCAGAAAATAACGGTGGTAAATGTTATCTCAGGGTAATAAAAATACCCTCGTTCTGTGGTAAACTAGCAATTTTCCGTACTTGGAATGTTACATGTTGGGACTAATATGATTGGCGTTGTTGATTATTTAACCATGTGTGTGTTAGGGAGGGGGGGGTGATTAATTGTGTTATAAAATCATTCGTGACTTTCAAGATGGAATTGAACGAATGTGGCAAACGGGGGTTACGCTCCCTTCCGCCTGAAAGAGCCCCCTTGACACTCTGTTAACGACGTTAAAAGCCTTCTAATGTATCATTAGCTAAGCAGTTAATTTACATTTTCTATGAGAGGCCTTCCTGGTCTTTCCGCGGCGCACTTTTATCATAAAGTCGCCGCTTTCCGCTCGGCGACCCGAAAACTGTCAGTTAGCGCGAGAAAAAAAAACCCCGGTACTCCGCACTACGCCGCAAGTAACGCCCCATTGCAACCTTGGCTTCTTATATACTCTTCAGAGATTACCTTCTTTCTCATCATCAACTCGTTCTTCCACGGGTCGTTTATCGCTCAGCGGCACCGAAGCCATTAGCCGTCGCTACGAATCATCTCGACCTCTGCTGACTGGGATTTTATCGGGGAATTTTTCCCGACTCAGTTTCAAACGACGGAAAACGTTTGAAGCTTTCATACAATAATGTTATATCGTACACCACCATGCGCAAATAAATGTTGGAATTTCAATTTAGAATAATTGTAGAAGGATACAGAAAATGCAATAGCAAGGCTCACCTCAAAAGTAGCTCACCGGTTGTTTACTTGGATTTAGCCAAAGCCTTCAACACCACATCTCACTTAAAGCATGTGAACAGGTTGTCTGAGTATGAATTTCAATCGTTTGCTATTGAATGGATGCAGCTATCCTCCGGAATGCTTGAATTTTGGAGTTCCTCAAAGGAGGGTCCCGAGAAAAATTGGTTTTTCGATTTTTTTGTGCGCTGTAACAAGTTTGACTGCTGATGGTGAATACACGTAAGTTTTGTGGATGATATTCAGAGATTTGAAATTGAGTAGGATGGAGCGGATGGCCTTTGGATGAGAATGGCCGTATCATCACCCTCGTGCATCTCCTGCATTAATTGTGACTCCATTGAAAGGGTGGATGGTGTGACGGGATGTGCAGTATAAAGTAGGACCGCGTCTAAAATGGGGCATACGCAGGTCGCGATTTCAAGGCTGCTCCAACGCTAACACGCTGCGATCAGTTTTTACATTCCTTGGCTCTACGAAGTATAGTAAGTTATGTAATCGGCTGAAAATTTTTTTTTGAGTTCTCTTCAGATCTTTACGTTTCAGACCCCCTTGAGTACGAAAAACATTATTTGGGAAATGGGCTGTGTGTATGTATGTGTGTCTGTGAACGATTTTTAGAGAAAACAACCGTACCAAATCAGCTGAAACATGATGTCTAGACTACAGGTTACCATGGGACGCCAAAATAAGGGTATGGATAAAATGTACCGAAAGTTAAATGTAGTTATCACAGTGATCAAAACACCAAATTTATTTTCTCAAAAACAGCTCTAACAATTTTGATTAAATTTTTTATATTGATAGCTCTCAATAAGGCAATTATACCATAAAATTCCCATTTGTGGGAAAATGACGAGAGCAGCACAATAAATTATCAAAAGTTTCGACCAAAAGCGTTTTCAGCGCAGTTTTTTCCTTATAATCTCCGCTGGAATTCTTGTAGAATGTAAAAAAAAAATTGGTATTGTAGTCCAATCCAATACCTGGAGGGTGAGTGTTTAAAAACGCTCATGAGACACATGGGGCTCACTCCAGAAGTTCCTGAATTTCAACTACCTCCGTTTCGCTTACTACCAGCTCTAAAAGTTTTTACCCAATAACTCTGCAAAAGTAATTACTATCCTTCTTCAAAAAATTTATGTTTACAGCCTTATTAATTATCTGTGTACCGATTGCTCAATATTGGTCCTGAAATGAGTACGAGCAGCACAATAAAATCTGGAACTGTAAGCACTATCGCTTCCTGCTGCCGTAAAGCGTCGTTTGACCAAGTTCAAATTAACTGAGTGATTAATGAATTGATTAAATAGAATTAGCCATGTACAAAGTGAATTGTTGTAGAGCTAAGGAAAGTTGTGTGTTGCAACGCACCTGATATTTTGGTTAATCTATCGGAAGTACGGTAAAGTTTGTATGGGATCAGCTAACAAAACAATTTCGCTGGCCCTTTTGACGGTACAAAAATACGTCATTCGTTATTCACACTATGCGCCTTGCCGTATGCACGTTGCCCCTTTATTTGAATATCTAGGCCTTTTCATCCAGATCTGTCTTCGGCAAATTGGGGAAAAAAGGAAGTTAGTCCGGTTAGTCATCCAAAGTGTGCTAATCTCAGGAGGACTTGGTGTTCCGGGATCCTAGAGGGCTCTCAAAGCGTCAGTACTGTATGTGTATTCAACATTCTCCTTCTGTACCTCAAGGTGGCATCACACCAAGGTAATTTGAAAACGCGGATTGCGGTCTTTTAAATCTGGAGTCATAAAAGACTTTCTGAGTTGAAAACAATTAGTCTCTCTAAGTGTTATAGCTATGAATTTGTGTTCAAAGTATGATAACTAGTATAATTCTTTTTATTTTGGTTTATTATTACCTATGTTTTCCATCAAGACAATTATTGTAACCCTCCAACCCCTACAATAATTGACATTTTATGTTTCAAATCATCGGGATTCCGAATCTGCAATGTCCGTCCGCCGTCTAGGCCGTTTTATGCCTTTAACGTAGTCTAAAAATTCCGTTCTTTCGCACAAAAACCCCATTTGGTATGTAGTTGTGCCAGCCAGCTCATGGTAGTTATGGCCAAAAAAGGGGTAACAAAAACGCAATTTCGGCAGTTTTATCGCAAATGCGCCGTGCTCTGTATCGTTTCTTGGGTATTTTTAGATGCTGGATCGAATGGGATGGGTCTCAGATGTGTCAGAACACGTCAAGCTGTGAAATATAATAGTAAACCGTTGTGTAATAATTTACAGCGTTTTGGTTTATTATTTTTTTAATTTTTGTGCGACTTGTGCGCGGGTTTCCTTTCGGATAAAGTAATTTCCAGAACAACGCAATATTTACTTTGTGCTAGCGTAGTTTTCTTCTATGTGCCTATTACGCGGATATATATTGTAACGTACTTGGGGAATTGCCGCGAACTATTACAATATGTAAATAGATAAGTACGTTCTTCCTAAAGTACAAATCATAGGGCAGGGATAAAATTATATAGTCAATCATAGGATTTACTACTTCGTTCTGTCTCGAAACTTCCCTACTTCCCCACTAAAACATATTTTTCATGTTACTCCGCCGGCGTTTTTGCCCTAGAGTGGTTTTTGAAACTTCGCTATCGGAATCATATTGGGGTATGGGAAGCTATGGCATCTGTCGGACAAGATATTTTGATTTCATTCGCACTACATTTCGTTACTTCCTTGCTCGATTCATGTCTCCATTTTCTCCCGTGGTTAAACATCGCACCGGCTGTCAATATAAGTTTTACTGTAAAACGCCTAACAGTTGATATGCTCTGTTGGGGCTGAAGTCTATAGTCGAGGCTTCGATAATTCGAAACAGATAACTGCTGGTTAGAAGCGCAGTGATGTTAAAATCGCCATAGAAAACGATCGATAAATCGGACAGTTTCTCACAGCTTTCAGCTTGATCGAATACAGAACTAGGTCGCGATAAAAGAACTTGATCCTATCGTTTAATGTTGTTCCGTTTGAGAGGTGAATCGCTTCGAACAACACATGCTTGAAAGACAACAATGCTCTCCTATCTGCTGAATTGTATTTGTTCCGCTCAGCTCAAGTACCAGCGCGCGAGATAGTTGTCCTCAACCTAATTTTCCTAAGTCCAGCTTATTGACCCGAGGCCGTTTGTTTCTGGAGCTGTGTGCAACTTCAAATTTCCTCTGTCCACCAACTACTTTCTTTCAATACGCTAAGACTTACCCAACATGAGGATTAGTATTGCCAGAGCCATATTGAGAGAGAAAAAAACAAAGAACTATTAGAGAGTAGAAATATCTCTTTGCTCAATCTTGTACTCTTTTCAGAGGACGTGACTGTTATTGTTTTATTTTTTTAATCGCATGTTTTAAGGAACAATATAAACTTGTACAAAATGAAGATTCACTTCGAGCTACCTCACTCTTGAAGCCTTTGCAGGAGGCTCCACAGATATAATTTGCTTCAACTACATTCACATTTGAATCATTGTAAAACTAATTTGTACGAAGGCGAAGGTCACATTCTAAATCTTCTTCGGTCTGAGTAGATACATCCATAACTACTTGCAGTGTAGCATGTAAAAGAGACCAAAAAGAAGTTTCTTTGAAGTCCTTAGATATTCCGTCGAAGAGAGCTAAAACACGATAGCCAGAACACTTTTGTTCTCGAGGCTTGGTGGTGGAGTGACTGTGCAAGAGGGTAGACATTCCCCGCTGCTCTCCGAAGATGTTGATGGTTATAGCCCCCTGTACCACCTCGTGTATCTTGAGGACTTGAAATATTGCAAAAAGGCGTGGCGTGGAATGCCGCATTCCCTTCTTGAGGAGGACATTCAATATTCTCTTTCGTTTTGTGAAAAGAGAATCCTTGAGCTCCTCATTGCTACCACCTCATCCGGATACTCAATACGTAAGGAATGATTGCACCATAGCAAAAGAACATATTCCCTTCGCGCTGATATCGATCCCTTAAAGGCACTACCATTGCAAGGTTTGCCTCACTGCTTGCAATTACAAAGGCCACTTGGGGGTGTGTGTTACCATGTTACCTCATGTATAAGTCCATCTATCTAGGCGTGATTGCCTACTGCCCCGTAGAAAACTAACAGTCAAACAAAATAGAGTATTGGCCCAATCCCAGAGAGCTGCGCTCCTGTGGATCACCAAGGCCTACAAGACTGTATCAACAGAAGCACTCCAGGTGAACACTGGTCAGTTACCAGTTGACTTGGCCGTGGAGTGCATGATTGACAAGTGAAGTGTGAAACGGGAGCTTCCCCCACTTTGGGCTGAACTCCGTGGGGGTCTCACCACAGAACAGAAACTTGCCGCCATTCACGAATGGGCGTTAGAGAAATGGCAAGCGAAATGGGAATTCTTGTCAAAGGGACGTGATACGTATGAGTTCTTCCCCAACATCCGTGAACGTCTTTCAAGAAAATGGGTTGAGCCAGACCACTGGACGAGCCAGTTCCTCACGGGGCATGGTGACTTCAATGCGCGGCTCCACTTCTTGTCTCTGAAAGACTCTCCCTCATGCACGTCTTGTGCCTCCAGTGCGGAGGAAACAAGAAACCACATGCTGCTTCACTGTAGTTTCCACAACGGTGAGCGACCGTTGTTGGGTGGGCAAACCAACTCAGCAGCATTGACTGCTACAAAGCAAGCCCATAACCATTTTGCCGAGTTCGCGAAGAGGGTGATGGCTAAGAAACGTGGTCATAGTTAATCTGTCCTTTTGAAACTTGCCACTCAAATACATAGTTAGATCAGGTGGGAAACCAGAATAAGAACTCCTCCCCGATGGTACGGGATTCCTCAGGTGGTCACCTCCGCGCGGTAACACACGGGCAACAGCTCTCTACCGGGAGATTGGCTAACAAGCAGGTACCTCCGCAGGTCTGAGTTGGGTGGATGCTGCCTCTTGCATATTAGCGAAACCGCAACTTCCATGACTGATATAACCCTCGTCGAGGGTTTAGGTACAGTCATCAAATTAGGAAACAGACCTGTTGCTTACGTAAATTATTTTTCTCTTCCGTATCATCGTGCCTAGATCATTGAAACACTTCAAAAACCGAGGCTTTCCTCTGCTTTCTCCCTCAGCCGGATTCCAGCCGAAGTTATAAAACACATATCGTTAACAAATAATACGATTTCCCCGTCTATTTCGACTTTGAACAATATAAACCAAGTATAGGATGAGTAGTCTAAGATATTTTTATTATTTTGTTTTGAGGCGAACATTCTCGCAAAGGTTATCACACTTTTAACATTTCCTGGGACGGGTTGGAACGCTTCATGTAACGGATATTTGTATTGATGACTTCCAATAAAAAAGTAAATGTAATGGTTAATAAATCACATTTCGATGGTCAACAGTGTAATAATTCGATAATTGTTATCTAATAATAAGCCAAATATTTAATCTTTGAATTAGCGGACTGCAATACAATTAACGTAGTTTACAGAGTGCCATATGCTCCAATGCGACTTCGCTAATGAACAGATTACATTGTTCATCTGGTCGTGTATCCATTGTTGACAAATTTGAGAGGTTTCGCCGTGAATTGTGACGTTGATCAGATGGTTATTATACATAATTTTCGAGATATGTGTTCGTGTATTAGTTTAACCAAATTTGAATCCCCCCTTATGATCACCGAATCGAATTTGTCGAGGATGAGGTGGATGATCAGTCATTTTCCTTAATAGTCCTGAAAGCTGTTGGATAATTAATCCATACTTGATTTGGCCGTTGAATCGTGAATTTCGTGGGTCATTGAAACTCGCTTTCTCTCGTGTAGTGCAATTCAAATTAGTATTTATTGATATGTTGAGTTATGTATTGATACTGATACAATGGAAGGATATACGTGAAATTCAGCACAATCTAAGAATAATTCGACGCATGAGACAAGAGCAAAAGTACTGTATAATCACTTGGAGCACGATAAAAATTGAGACCAGAGTAGAATATGAAAGGGTCAGACGCAACACGACATAGGGGGTCTAAGAATAGGTGAACTGGTGTGATCTGGGACGAGAGCTGAGAGCGAGAGTAACTGCCCGAGTTGTAATGGAACACCGTGGGATCTAACAAGTGAGACCTGAGAAGTGGAATGAGGGAAGAGGGTGAGGAATACTTCACTAAGGAAAACCGTCTGAGGGAAAATACGTTGTCTGCTTGGGTCAAACCGTATCCAATGTCAAAGAAAGAATTTGATCGACAGCATGCTCTGGGGTTCTGGAATTGGTGGCAACAGACCAGGACTGCCACAACAGTTCTGCTAGAGCTGAGCCAAGCAGATACAACACACTCTTCTTCTGTAACCCCCGTATATTTGATGATTCGCCATATTTGCAAGCTCTATATATTCATTCCACTCATTTCTACATGAACATTTGTGGGAAATAAAATGTAGGAAAATGAGAACAACGATCACTTAATGTTCGGTAAATCTCATTTTCTGATCTATTCTGGCTTATTTCTCTAATCACCGAATAGTCACAGGAATACTTGTGGGAAAAGGATTTGAGTATTGTGCGGTTAACAACGTTCTTATCCATAACTATCTTGACACTGTAGTACTGACACATTAGCAAATAAATTCGAAAAGTTTCACACATATAGCGTTACAAAACAACCATATTTAGTTATGTACTGTTGGGTGCATTACTGGTAGAGGTGGTCTTATTATAAGTCGAAGAATGAGATGTGTGAGGAGAGAATTGAAATGGATTACAGTGGTTATTTATGCGTTCACTGACAGACACGATGGATGTAGAGTTCAGAGCAAAATAACGAGAAGACCGAGGGTCAAAATATCTGGATAGTTGAACTGTGTGGCCCAGGGATAAGAGTTTGTTTTAAATGGCGGCAAGGAGGTGACAAAAGTAAGGTGTGAGAATTGAGAGAAGAGAAGAGGAAATACGAAAACCTCAAATGTGGGGATGTGGTAGGCTCCAGAAATACATATCCTTGTGTTCAGCAGGGCTCAGAATATTCAGTGGAAGAAGAGACAGGGTTAGCTTGGGGAGTTTCCCGTGGGTCCAAGAACAAATGGTCTTATATGGAATGCAATTCAACAGATGAGAGAGCATTATTGTGTTATTGACGTGTGTTGCTCGTAGCTATCATCTCCCATTGGTATTCCAATTTGACTGAGCACAATACTCCTGTGGCGTCACAAACTACGTAAATAAAGTTCAGTTCGGCGATTGTTTTACCAAAGTTAACGAGACTGTTAGGTGAGTCCGTCTCCTCTGGCTCGTGAGTTACTGTGGGCGAGCACTTTCGATGTTGGTCATGGTCTTTATATACGAAGAGTAAACGGGATAGTAGCACGTCGAGGAAGGAGGTCATGCACCTCTGGGGAAACCCACTAGAGGTGAAAGGAACGTCTTGAATAGTGTATCAGTTGTCGATTTGTATAGGGTGGTCTGTAAACCCGTCCGTTGGACCTAACCCAATTGCTGTAGGAAAATTGTAATGCTCTTTGGCTCGCAAGCCAGTGTATTAGTTTCAAGTGGTGGAACGGTCTCGTGAAAATTAAAGTAATTTCAAACAAGCAGGAGCGTTCTTTCCGACGTTATGCTTCCAAGTCGTCAACGTATGCACAAACCTGTACACCTGCAGGGTATTGCAGCTCAAGGGACGATTTATACAAGATGGTCCTCTGGGAGCAGCCCACTTTATGTTTCTTTCTCAGTCTGTTTGATGTTCATCGTAAATTGCATTTTCTTCCAGAAAAGTATGATTCGGCTCAGCGGGCGAACTGCGGATGGAACCACGCGAGTAGCTTCAACGTGTGGTTGCATAATTATTCCGGTCGTTTTATCAACATTCAATTGTGCACGCGAGCATAAATAACCGCCCCCGCGCAGCCCAAGATATTATATTATATCGCCTTTTAAGTGTGGAAATTCGCATTTCCATTCCTTTAGGAGCCAACGAAGCCCCTTCAACCGCATCCTCTTACGTCTCCTCCAAAACGGCGCAGAAGCCTCGTCGCAATCTTTCAACTGGAGCTCGCCTACCGCCAACTCTCCCATTACTTTTGACGAGGCAAATTCGCCGCTTGAGGTTTCCTTTGATGAAAAAGGCGTTCCAAACTTTTCATCCCTTTTCCCCCCTTTTCGACTTCTACCATTCAACGATTCTCTTTTGATCTTGGCGAATGTACCGCCGGGGCCTCCAGGGGGCACTCCGTTTTGGATCGTGTGTGGAACGGCTACCGGTGATTAGACGAGTATTATTATTCCTGCGCCCTACTAACCTTTTATTTCGGAGAAGGCACTCCTTTTTTTCCCCACAATAAAAGACCGTCTTTTAAGAAAATTTGAAGTGCCCTCGTTTCAAAGAACAAGGAATTGTGAATTCGAATGGATGAAAAGTAACGACTTGAACAGTACAAACTCTTCAAACAACTTTTATAAACATTTTTCCCTTACATTTTTGAGCTCTGCTACAGTATGAAGGGAAATCTCCCAGCTTTTCTTCACAGTGAAAAACCCGCGCTGCTGGTGTAAAGCCACAAACAACCTCAAACATGTTTTTGTTCGCGAAACGTAAATATATTTGCTTTCCTCATCCCTTTTAAGTAGGGAGAAAATAATTCAGCCGTGAAAAATCTACTTTTCCTCAGATCTTTACATTTCAAAGTCTTGTAGTTTCAAGAACCACAATTTTAGGAAACGGTCTGAGCGCTTGTCAACACAAGCGACACGGCAGTGCTGAATCACATCTAATTTTATGTGCAGGATAACGTGGCAGACCAGAGTGAGCTTATAACCGGTTCAAAATTAACTATAGTCATAGTGATCTATACATGAACTACTTTTAATCCCGAAAATAACTACGTAAACCCGTGCATAGGTTATACATAGGACTCTCAACATTGTCACTTAGTCTTCCAGAAATCAAGTATAGCGATACTCTCGAGTGATGTCACACTCAATGCAAGACTGAACGATGCGATTCAGATGCGATCGATTCCGGTCGCAGTAAGTCGTTTCGGCCGTGATAAAATCCGAAAACGCTCTAATTGACGATAGGAACCTTCATTTGTTTCATGTTCAGGCAGTCTGATAACTTCTGATCAACAAAACTGTGAAAGTTTCTATTGCCTTCTTGTTTCCAGAAAAATAAGTTATTTTTGTGTGATAAATATAATTTTATTGTTCGTAGAACATCGCATAGTTGTGAGCACGAATTAATCTAGTAAGGCACATGCGGTCGGAACTGAGATGTCCGAGGGAAAATAAAAGAGATGAAACTAGGGGGGATGAAAAGGAGATAGGTGTTAGGAAATAGATGGGAGAGGTGCAAGGAGAATAGAAATGAGAAGTTCGGGGACTGTGAGCACTTGGCGTATTGCGGATTATCATGAGGCAACCTGGTTCCTCGAGGGACGGAAATGGTGAGAGAGAACCTCGGTCATCTGCTGAGCAAGCACTTACTAGTAGGCTTACTGTGAATTTGGGCCACGAATTCGACTCTCGAGTGGGTATCATATTTAACTATCACTCCTCGTACCGGTGATAAGGTGGACGGCAAGCCCTGGCTACCAGTAGATTATTTTGATATCATTATTTACAGATAACAGCTGTGTCCCACTCAACTCTGGCCCAATTATTTGTTTGCCCTTGACCCTAACAGGGAAACCTTCGGTTGTAAGTTTTTTCAATCTTCTGGTGGGAGTTCAATTAGCCTCTCTTGTCAACAAAAGGCTTTAAGGATTATTCCCACGGTTCACCACTTCCCATTGCTTTTTAGACATCCCTACTCACAGCACTGAGTAGTGAGTATGGAGCACAGAGCACAGTACTGACACCAGTTAATATATCTGGAGACCCACCGAGTCGTGTGAACTAGTTCTACTGTTTGTCTTTCAATCAGAAGTCTATCGTGCTAATCAAGTGACCATTTAAACTCAGAGTATCGATACAGTTCTTCATCTCGTTCGTCTCATTCGTCAATCATTCTCTCTCTTTATTTTGCACCCAACACGTATAACGATAGCTGACATTTAGAGTCATAGGCACGCAAAGTAATTTTTATTGTGTGATAATAACGACGTATTTTAGCTCATTTGTAATACCACGAGCATGCAGCCTAGTTTTGGTTTATTATTCACTCTGAATAATAACCCTATGTTTTCGGTCACGAACAATTTTTTACAACCCCCCCTCAAAATTTGATACTTCGTTTCAAGACATGGAGATTCCAAATTTGCAATGTCCGTCCGCTGTCCCCCGTCCCCCGTCCGGGCCGTTTTGTGCCTTTAATGTGGTCCAAAAAACTTGTTCTTTTGCACAAAAATCCCACTAGATACGTCGGGCCCGCCATCTCGGCAATCCGATCGGACGAAGCCCATGGTTGTTATGGACAAAAAATGGTTGGAAAAGTTAACGAAACGCAGAATAATCGCAAATAAGCCGTGTTTCGTATCATTTTCAAGGTATTTTTACATCCCAGGTCGAATGGAATGAGTATCAGACGTGTACAACTGCGTATAGGAGAATCACAGTAATTATTAGAGTCAACTAATCGCAAGAACTCGCGGGAACTACAGCGGAAGTCAACGTTTCGTCGTTAGTACTCCCTTCCTTCCTTCCTGTCTCATTAAAACCCCCCACCCACCCGCTTGACTCGCAAGAAGTCCCCGTCCCAATTTCCCCCGACTCTTTTTGCCCGACGGGGCAGAGGAAGGATAGGGCCACTTTCTCCGCACACCTCTTCATCGGATCATAAATGCCTACTGACCTTTATGGGCGCCTGGCGCCGGGGGAATATTTAGTTTCCGGAGTTCCGTTGTAGTCAGGTCATGTTTCGTATGGTTTACTGGTATTTTTCGATGCTGAATCTAATGGAATCGGTCTCGGAGCAGTAATACTAGGTCAAGCTGTTCATGAGAATTTTTTTTTCCCTTTGTCACTGCGGCCGCATATGGGCCTATTGTGACGGCGCTTTCTTGGTAGAAGGCGTCGTACATTAGGAATCCCTCCTTAGGAATCTGAGTATGTTCTTCACCGCAGAGTCTGCATTCCACCGCCTCTAAGATGCCCATCTTGTTGAGGTGATCTCTGAGTGGGCAGTGCCCGGTGAGGAAGCTTATCAGTACTCTCAGATCTTGTCTAGAGAGTGTCAGCATCGCCTTTGCCCTTTGACAGGAAGGCGTGACAAGCCTTTTCGCCTGTCTTAGTTGTGGCTGGCGATGCCAATGGGCGCCATTTTCCTGTATCTCCCATCGAACAACCAGACGGTTCAGGTGACTTTTCGTCATACCTACGTGTGGTTCACGCCCGACGGGTAGGGATTCTGTACCCCTTTTCGCAAGGCGGTCAGCCTTTTCATGGTCCTCATGCCCCCTGTGAGCCGGCACCCAAATGAGGGAGAGCCTGTTACGGGCGCCGAGCTGCTTGAGCGCATGGAGGCATTCCCATGCCAGCTTAGACCTAAAACTATAGGCTGCAATGGCCTTTAAGGCAAAAATGTAGATCCGTATTCCCTTGAGTCCTTTGTTCAGGATCTCTTATGCGATCTCTTGGGTTTTGCCCATTGTTCGCGGCTGCTTATTCAATCAGCATGCTGTCCTTACTTACAGCTGGCCGCAGACATGCCCTTGGGGACAATGCCGTGGCCGTTCCACTATCCACAACCCATGGTCGCGCCTGGTAGCATGGGCATGCTCCTGGGAAGATAACCCAGAACCAGGTGTTCATGAGAATAATAAACCATTGTGTAATAATTTGCAGGGGGTTTTAATTAATTGAGAGTATGTTGGGGTTGATTACCTTTCAGACGCCATAGAGATGGTGGTGGAAACGGTTGTTGGCCAATTTCTACTATGACGGAAGTGATAGAGTAGTGCAGTCACTGGTAGTTTATTCTAATAAGCTTGTCTGTCCATGGGGAATCTGAATCTCAGTGGAGGACTGTGTTCTGAACGTACCAAGAGAATCCAATGATCATTCTGATGACTATTCTGTATTCTCTATTCTGTGTGGTCTGCACCCTGGTGACGTTTTTTTTGCTGCAGAACTCCATAGAGCAATGATGTAGAATAAGCAAGGTATATGGAAGACGTTTGAGGTATAAAGGTAGAGTTAATCGGTCATTTAAGAGCAATTTGAGTTGGCGTATTATTGTCTTGATGTTGGACAGTGCGCTTCGTGATGGATGCCAGTTAGCTCTAGATCGAGTGTGAGACCTGGATACCTCACAGTGTGTAATTGAGACTGATCACTGGAGTCCTAACATTATTCCGGTACGTGAATGTTATTACATATAATGCTGATCTGTCTGAGTTCTTCGTAACTCGCAGTTTGCTGTACCAGGAACACATGTAGAAATGCCTACAGGCCCTATTAGAAGTTTCAGTTGTACAGAGGGCAGCTTCGTCCTTCGCTAATCGGGCCATGTTAATCTCAAGCGATGTTGGGATGTCACTCGCATAGATGAGATATAGGATGGACCCCAAGACACTGCCCTGTGGCACTCCTTCTAAAGGCTCTGGAAGAAGACGAACCTAGTTCACTTAGAACGTTGCAGTCTGTTGGTAAGATGGGTCTCTCGTGATCATATTTTGGCTGTCTTCGCAGGAGTCGCCGGAGTAGGGGGCCTGGAGTAGCTGAACATTGTACATAATGGAAGTGTTGCGAGGGGTTTGAAAATGTTTGAAGAAAACAACAGGCAAAAATTACAACGATTTTAAGCTCTGATCCAGAGCCCGACTCTCATTGAATTATGAATCATCGCCTATGACCACTAGACTACGATAACCGGAGGTGCCTACAATGAGAGTCAGGTGGTACAGTTGCATAGGTTGCCTAATAGTAATAAGTTAAAAGAAAATTTTGAGTTATCTCCAAGTTTGACGAGTTACCACGCTTTCTATTTCCACGTAACGGTTTAACTCTGTTCAAATGTCTATTTTATGACGAATTTAATTGTTTCGCTTCGGACATCTCATGTTTCAACGTCCTGTATGATGAATTTGCAATTATCTTGGAAATAATAATCACTTTCCGCTTCCTCGCACTTGAACCCTTTACCCTCTCCACTCATCCCTCAAGAGCAGTTGGAAACCACTCCCCTGTGCCTCTGCACGAACAGCGAAAGTGTTTGTTGTCTAAACTCTTTGATTATTGAAGCTTGAGTGGACGCACGTTCAACTAAGCACGTGCTTGTATCTCTGGAATTCTCTGTTGCTCCTCTAAATGTGTTATTACCGCTTCAAAAGACCTAGTTGATATGTTCCTAATTGCCAGTTGATCTGTGGAACGTAATTCAGTTCGCTCTGGGGAACTTATCGGAGCAAAAAGCCCGAAGCTTCGAAAGCAAAGGAGCGAAGTGGAACTCATTATCGGGAAAACGTTTCAAGATCGCATACCGTATCTGGAGTTCTTTCGTGAGGAATGTTCGACTTTGCTTCATCATTTGGAGGACATCCATAGTAACTTACCGTGGACAATACTGAAGTTTGAGCTTCACTTCGCGCTGTCGACGTGAAATTAAAAATCCAAATGGTTGGAAAATGATTCATTACATCCTGGCTTACGAACCATCATGGTTCACGCGTACCCTGAAATGAAATTAGAAAACTACTGAACGAAAAACTTGGGAAATTTCGAGTTTTCCGTATTTACGTTTCACGGGCTTCTGAGCTCAAAAAATACCGTTTGAGGGAATATTACGTGTGTGCCTGTCGAACAAAATCGGTTCAAAACTAACCATAGCTATAGTAATCAAAACGCCAATTTTTTTTTTCTCAAAAACGTCTCTAAGTTTTATGTGAAGACAGTTCTACATGACATAAAGATCCCTCCTGTCATCAACCCTTTAAGCGTTCTCAAAACTATTGGTCAGAATCATTAGTCACCTCCCATTTCCAGCAATTTCTAAGGAGTAACATACGCCCGTGAACGCTCTACAACTACCAACCGTTTAGTACGTTCGTTTAGTACCAGTACGTATTTAGCGCGTTTTTGGAGGAAAAGACTGGTTGGTTTCGAAGGCGTTCAGTTACTAGCCCTCCAGAAGTCACTTGGTGTTCGGTGGTCGTCTCCACAGTTGGATGCCGCATTACATGATGCATCGCATCGCGTCTGTTTACAGTTTCTTCAGAAGTTCCAAATGGCTTACACATCGGTTTGTTGCTCTTTACCGTTTTCAGTGGTTCCGTGGCTTGCCAATGTCTCTTCCATAAAATTGTTAATGTCACTGACTGGCCTCATCCCGCTCGTGAGGATTTCCCTCAACATTTCTCAACTCTATACCCACTCCGTCAGACTCCGTAATTTTATTAAAGATCGCCTCCTACTACTAAGACTTCCAACTGATTAGACCGTCATACTCCACCAGTCTACGCTCGAAATCGTTACACCTGCACAGGTCAGCAGTGCGAACGTAGTGCAGAACGTATGATTTTAGTGTAGTGTCAAAACCTCATAAATCACTTGGATGTATTCCACTTTTATTTAGAATAATTGAATATACTGTCACTCGAACATTATTTCAGGTCCGTAAACTAATTAAACTGTTGAATGGACGTGTTTTCATTAAAAAATGAAGTTAACATAAATTCGAGCGTCGACTCAAAGCCCTCAAACCACGTGAGAAATATTCGTCGAGTTTGTAGCTCAGAGTTTCAGTGTATAAAGCAATAAATAAATCTTGCCCTCACTAGTAAAGGGTTCATTCTAAATCTGATGAAAATGATCATTTCGAGTTGAGTTGTGAGTTTGCAGGGTTAGTAGTCCCCGTGATGATACGACGTGTAATTACAAAGAGGAAGATCTCATGACTTTGGTAGGATGTCAAATAGGATTTCTGTGGTAAATACAAATTCATCAAGAAAAGCGCTTGTTCATCGGACGTTTTGAGGAAGACGAAAGTCTGGAAAGATGAGGACTTTAAAGGAATGATCAGTTAAACAGTCCTTAGGCTCGTGTAGCAATAATGTTCCGATCCTACATAGATGAAAGCCCCCTTTGGAGCAATGTCCTTCCCCACGCCGTCCACTTCTCGTTTTTCCCTATTCAAAAGCACCGGCCATAATAATGGAGAAAGAGATTGCATGGTGAGCGAAAGAAGAGAGCCGTCGTATTTGCTGATGGAGAGGATAGAAGGGGTGGACGAGCAATCTGGATAGAGTGGTGAATATCCAGCCCAATGGCTGGAGATTGATGATTCAGGGAGAGAAATTAGGAACGAGATGAATCGGATACTTCACGATGGAGGTTTTCTCTTATCCCTCCCCGAGCTCTCTGGTTCCGACAATATTGCTAAACTTTACGTGCCTAAACTAAGTTCATCTCGACGGAAGAAAAGCGCTAACACGAGCCCCCTTTTCAGCCGCCATGATGAGACGCAAAATGACGAAAGGAAAATCTATTCGTTGCTAATCCTCCCGAGAGAGTAGGCCGTCGAACCAAGTTTCAACTTTATTTCACAAAATTCGCGTTGGGTTTTTACTTTCCTTGGATATTTCTAGTTTTCTTCGAATTTCGAGGGTTATTAAGAAAATAACCCTCTGAGTAAAATAAATTCTGAGTGTGTTCTTGTGAACTCGATTCAAATAGAAATCGGCGCAAGTTTCATAACAAGCACCGTCAAAACTCACTCTACATAACACACAGAAATCACTTCACGAAGCCACGAGCAGAATTGGTTCTAAGTTAACTATAGTTATCATAGTAATGAAAACAAACAACGTTTGTTTGTTCCTTCAAAAACGCTCAAGTTGTTGATCAACTTTTTATTTTCTTTGGCTATACAAAGTAAAAAGGAAAGTTATGTAATCGGCTGAAGAAAAATTTTGGGGTTTCTTCAGATCTTTACGTTTCAGACCCTCCTGAGTCCGAAAAACACTATTTGGGAAAATGATCTGTGTGTGTGTGTGTGTCTGTGAACGATTTTTAGAGAACACGACCCTATCAAATCAGCTCAAACTTGATATCTAGCCCGTAGGTAACCATCGGACACCAAAATGAGGTATGAACAAAATCCACTGAAAGTTAACTATAATTATCATGGTGATCAAAACACCAAAATTTTTTTTTCTCAAAAGCGACTCCAACGCTTTTGATTAAATTGTTTATATTGATAGCTCCCAATATGGCAACTATACCATAAAATTCTCATCCATTGGAAAATGACGAGCAAAAAAATATCAAATATTGAATTATCAAAATTTTCGACGAAAATTTTTTTAGCGCGGTTTTTTTCCTTACAAACTCCGCTGGAATGTTACTAGAACGTTTAAACAAATTGGTGTTGTAGCCCAATCCAATACCTATAGAGTGAGTGTTTAAAAATGCTCATAAGATACATGGAGCTCACCCCAGAAATTCCTGAATTTCAACTACCGCCGTTTCGCTTACTACCAGTTTTAAAAGTTTTTACAGCCTCATTAATTCTCTGTGTACCAATTGTTCAATAATGGTCCGGGAATGGGTACGAGCAGCACAATAAATTCTGGAACTCCAAGCGCTACCGCTTCCTGCTGATGTGAAGTGTTGTTTGTCCTAGTTCAAATAGACTGAGCGGTAAATGAATTGATTGAGTAGAAAAAGCCAGCGCACAAGTGAATTGACGTAGGGCTAAGGAAAGTTGTGTGTTGCAACGTACCGGATATTTTTTAATGAACAGCCCAAATTGGCACGAAAGTGCAATGTCGTTGCAAGGGGAAATGATGAGAACCGCTTAATGTATTGTAATGGATTTGGAAAAAAGTAATTCAGTTTTTCCTCATACGTCTCACTTATAAACACTAGCCTTAGCAAAAAACGAGCCTGGTAATTCAATGAGTTACCTTTATGATGAGAGTTAAATTATGATCGTAAGATATTCATGAGCAAACCCAAAAATACAGCTTTCGTACAAGTACGCATCCACTAGGAACATTTAATCTCTTTTATTTATTTTTATTTTTTAATGCAATGATAACTACGTTTGATTGTGCTTGTTGATGGTTTCGATATAATGGCCGCGTCAATTTCAATTGACATCATCACTTAGTCACTGACGTTATTAAAACGTGTGATGTTACCAAGCGTTAGATTTTGTAACAGACGTTACCATGCATTTAACCCAACACAAATTTCGTGACGCTTCTCCGTTACATATCCCGCGTTACATTTTTGAGTTTATGTAGGAAAGTAAAGACATAAAATGTCAAATGAATAATAGTAACCCTGGTGGGACTCGAACCCACAACCTCCAGTTTAGGAGACCGATGCCTTATGCATTATGCCACAGGGGCTGTGGTTGCAACTCGGGTTAAAACGTTGGCTTGTCCAATCGGCCTCAAGGTTAAATTTCGTGACGCTTGGCCATTACACTTTTCGAGTTTATGTAGCAAAGTAAAGACATAAAATGTCAAAAAATCGGAATTCATACTAACGTCATTTGTCGACTAACTAATTTTTGCATTGTTTCCCTGATCATTCCCTACTGGTTACACTAACCTGCCCCCTCTCCAAAAAATTATGTTGACAGCTCCTTTGATAAGTTAGACCAATGTAGGTCACCGCCTAAGTAGCCCATCCTGGCGAAGTCCCTCTCATAAAATTCCAATTTACTTTAAATCTGGTCAATGCCTAAATCTGAACCTGCATATAGAGGTGCTATCAAAGGCCCCCTTAGAATCTAGAAAGGCCCCTAAGGCAATCTCCATATTCTTTATTTATACCACGTTTGATACTTCTTCTGTTGGTAACAATGGGACGCCAAAATCGGTTTAAAGCTAACTATATTTATCATAGCGAAAGATCAATGTTTTTTTCTGATACGAGAATGACGAGAACATCACTACCAATTAAAAACTATTTCGAAAAAAACCGATTTCTTCGCAGATTTTTACTTTCCGCTACCCCAAAGGGAAAGGAAAGTATAGTAATCGTGTGAAAAAAGGGTTTTCTTCAGGTCTTCACGTTTTGAGGCCTATTGAGTCTAAAAAACCTAATTTCGGCGCGTGGTCCGTGTGTGTCTGTAGTTCGATTTGCGGGAGAACGGCTGATCCGATTGTGCTGTTTTTTTTTTAGTTTTGGTCGTTATTTTTTGTAGACATCAAAATAAGGTTATGGGCAATTTCGGTCGAGGGGAAGGGGGTGGGGGACGAAAATGTACCAAAAACTAGGATTTTTCGCCAAAACGGCTGTAACGATCTTGATTAAACTTTCAAATTATCTTCTACTAATCAATACCTAACTTTTTTTCCCATACATATCTCAATTAAAATACTTTGAACGGAGATATAGGCCTATGAAGCAGAAATAGGGTTTTTATGCTTTTTGGCAAAACGACTTCAACGATTTTCACCAAACTCTCAGGATGTTTTCAAATAGTTAATACCTACGCATTGTTCTCAATAAATGTTCCTCTGGAAGTCCATTGAGCAGTGATAAAAATGAAAATGTGTCGAAAATACGTTTTTCGAACATTTCTGTAAATTCCAGGGTAACTACTTCACCAGATGTGATAAATTCTAATGGAGTGACTTTAAGTTACTCATGTCCACATTTCGTTCTCCATAATTATTTGTGTATGTATATGTTGAACGGAGATATAAGCCAAGTTAACTCAGAAAAGGAGATTTGTCGAATATTAATTTATGGGTGTTCCAATTCTCTCCAAAACGGCTCTGACGATTTTGATCAAACTTACAAATGACACTTGTCCCTACATTTTGTTCTACATTAATGTTCCTGTAGAAATGCGTTGAACGAAGATATAGCGCCCGCCTATGTAGGTGGTGTTCGAACTTGAAAGGATTGCGGAAAGTTGTGTGTTTCTACGCACCGCTCGTTCCGAATAATTATAGCTCTTAAGGTATTATTATAAAAGTTAGGCTGATAATGCCATAAACTACAAATACGATGCGAGTTTGATAACTCTCACAAGGCATAGATCAACCTGATGATGCCAAACGAGTGAACGCGGTCCTTCTCAAAGTGATCACGTTGACGGTCTAATGAGTCATCAGTATATGAATTGCCCATTGCTGTTCGTACAACGTGAAGTTATGCTCAACGAATTTGGTTACAAATAGGTTGGATTAAAGCCACGAAAATCGCTTAATGCACGTAGGGCTGAGAAAAGTAGTGTGATGCACCAAATATTTTTGACCTTTCGACGTTTGGAAATTATGAACAGAGAACGGCGTGTGGGCTCACGGAATGCGCTAAGCGGCTCCAAGCTGGTGTTCTAATGCGCTAGAAACAGTGCCAAGTAGCTAAAGTAGGGACTACGAAATTTTTGTAATAGCGCGAGATATTTATAAAATATATCTGTGTATCGAGCGTTGTAATTTCAATTTACACTGTTTGGTTTCACCGAAGATGAGAGTATTTCAACAATTAATGGGTGATTTTTCGGAGGAGAATTGTTCTTTGGAAGATTCCGCAATTCTAAATGTCCAAGCTGGTCACAGTGCGTTCGGAAATGTCTTGTAATTTCGTATCGTCGCCAGATTATCAAGATTGAGTCGTTTCCTCATTTCGGCGGCACAATCTGGCGCTCTCCGTTGGAGTAAAGCTGGCCGGATAATAAGCTTCCAGACCACTTTAATCTTCCAAGAACCCCCTTATAATTCTTTCTCCGGCGAAATGGCGGCGAACAAGGCGATAAGAATTCATACGGTGCCTCGGCAAAAGCAACTTCAGCAGGTGCCGCCTGTAGGTCAAGCTGAGCTCATTAGCGCCCTCCTTCCGAACCCTGGGCCCGCAGTCTCCCCTTTATTCTCCGCCCTGCTCAACTCATCCTCCATTCAGTGCCTCCATTCACAATTCAGGGGTTTCCCTTCGCTCGTCAGCCGTTGAAAGAAATGTGTACAGATTTCGCCTGATAACGAGATAGAACGAGGGGGCAGTTGCGACGTCGATGAAGCGCTGCAGTTAACCGAAACGTATGAAATAATTCATGCCCGCGCAAATATTGAGGGAATCCTTTAAAAGGAAAATGCGGCAAAGGAAGAGTTTTGTACGCAGTTGATTTGGAATTGGGACGCCGCGAAACAACGTGCAGTGCAGTTATTTTTCCAACGCGATTCTGCTGAACTATTTACGCGCTTTCATTCGTGTAGCGTAACTACTCTTAACCAAAGCTGATACTCTCATAGGAACGTGTGTTTTCAAATGCGAAACTCGCCTTTTTCCTCCTTCTTCTGTCTTCGCCCCCTTCCAAACACTTGAAACACAAAGCTCAGCTTTTGTCACAGCTACACATAAATCGTCATTAAATAAGGAAACACACCTAAAAACTAATATCTTCCAGACGCCTTTAGGTAATTGGCACGACGTAACGAGTCAAACATACTGGTGACAGTGCGGAAAATGAGCCTAGGCTTGGGAGAAACGATTACTTTCGCTGTATTATCCCGCTTTTTCTTTCAATATTTGACTTACTATAGTTACTGTAATTCACTGTTTTCGATATAGACGCAGTCGTACACCTATGAGACTTATTCCATTCGACCAAGCATCTAAAAACTACTAGAAAACGATATCAAATAAGGCGTATGTGCGCTAAAAATTCCAATATTGGGGGGTTGTAATTGTTTTAAACACTTTTTTTCCATGGAAACCACGGGTTTTATGTCGTCCGGTCCGACTGCCATGCAGGCGGGCACAACCAGATACGAAATTGGATTTCTGAGCGAATGAACGGATTTTTTAAACGCCTGTTAAACGCATTAAATAGCGGACGGCGGACGAACATTGCAGATTTGGAATCTCCATGCTTCGAAAGTGTTTTATCCAGAATGAATCATACAACAAAATCAGGTCAACCGCTACGTTAGTGTAACTACTCACTCACTCACCAGGGAGGCGGCTGCGAGCCATACGACACTGCTAGAGCCGCAGGACCAATGGCATTTGGCCGTGGCACACATTGGGCCCATGTCCTGACTCCCCAGCAAGCCTATTGGGGGGCCCCCCTAGTTTACCAGCCGCCACCGGTACCCATTGCCTCACCTCCCCTGGGTTTGGAGAAGAGGGGTGCCTGGTCAGGGATCGAACCAGAGTCTGCTGTTTCTATCCCTGCCTAGCTCGGAAGGCCACGCGCCCCAACGCACTCAGCCACCGCGCCCCCCATTAATGTAACTACCTAGGGACATTTCAGGAAGGTCGTAGCACAAGTACCATCAGCCCAATAAATACAAGAATTTTATGCGTCACTTTGAATTCCAGAAATTCTGTTGTTTGCTCTTGATTCCATTCCCATCCCATTCAATAGCAATTGATAAACTATGATCGTATAGGTAGCTAATTGGAGTGAACTTTTAATTTAACGATCGTACCACCAACGAGGTTTATAGGGAATCCCCCCCCAATTTATAACTCAGTGGTTGATTATTCTCTTGAACGGCTTGACGAAGTCTGACAGCTCCAAGACCCATCCCATTTGATTCAGCATCGAAAAATACCAGTAAACCACACGAAACATGACCTGGCTACAACGTACCGACAAAAACCAAATATTCCAGTCGCCCGTAAGCGCCTGTAGGCAATTGGCACGACGTGGCGAGTCGAGCAGGCGGGTGGTTTTGATGAGACGGGAGGGAGGGAGTACAAACGATTACTTTTGCTGTAGTTGTTGTCCCGGGAGTTTTTTCAATTAGTAGACTTTGACTCACAGTAATTACTGTGATATTACTATTTTCCGTCTAAACGCAGTCGTATACCTCTGAAAAGTGTTTCATTCCACCCAGCATCCAAAAATACTTAGAATACGATACCAAACACGGCGTATTTGAGATAAAACTGCCTCAATTCCGTTTTTGGTAACTTTTTGAGTCAGTTTTTGCCTCTAACAACCATGGGCTACGTTCGATCGGATTGCCGAGAAAACGAGCACAACTAGATACCAAGTGGGATTTGTGCGGGAAATGACGGATTTTTGGACAACGTTGAAGGTACAAAACGGCCGGGCTGGCGGACGAACATTGCATATTTGGAATCCCGATGTCTCGAACGTAAAGCATCAAATTTTGAGGGGGGGTTGTAGAAAATGTTTCCGTACCGAAAACATAGGTGTATCATTTAGAATGACTTACTGTTGGGGCCACGAATAGGGGAGCTTGAAACTGCGAAATAAATGGAGGTGGAGAGCGTGAACGAGTACTGTGTCACACAGTGATTTCAGTATGTGATCGAGATTAAGGGACTCTATTCCGTGAAATGATGGCTTGGGAAACCAGATGGGGAGAGAGAGAGTTGTGAGTAGTTTAGAGACGAATTTAGAGAGAAAAATTTAGAGATGAATGGGTTGGGAGAACTGGGGAGACGACTGTCGTTCGCGAGTGCCAATGGATGACTTACTTAGAAGGAGCTGTCTGTTGGGAAGAGGAGTCTAAAATTTTGGGGGTGGGAGAATGTTGTTGGGAAAGTCCACGAAAAGGAGGAATCCGTGGTCAATTGGAAATAACTGAGGAGTGGGGCTTCCACAGGTGCAAACGAAAGGGTTTGGGTAAACAATGACTTTCCGTAGGGCCAGTGCGTACTGTTAAGTGCCAGAGGTCAACGACTCAGCTAATCCGGCCTATCGAACAGTTACTGAAGTCACTTTGAAATGAAACGTTTGATCATTTATCGTGCTACTCTCGTCATTTGCCAATGGTTCGGTAGTTTTCATGTTTTGAAATACTCACACAAAACTTTGATTGAAATCCGTTACGGCCATTTTTACGAACAACACGTGAGAAATGAAAGTAACTGAAACGGCAGTGTTATGAAGTCGGGAATTTTCGGAATTAGCATAATCAAATTTTCATCGCATAAATTCTTTATTGGACTTGTCCGAAAATGCTAGTCTTAGATGGGCGAGATTTGTGAACAAAAAAACTGATCTGATTTCGAATTCCGTTGAAAGTTCTAATTATTGATTGTGCTCTAGCTAAAAACTAATTGTGCTTCTGGATTCGGAATGTATTGGGCATCTGTTGGATATGCCAAGACGGTCTTAGCGTCGGCTTTTGTTAAGATACTGATTTCGTATACTCATTGATTATTTAAAATAATACGGCACATTATGCATTTTTCGCGTGGACTTTACTTTCGTTAAGGCTAGTGGACTATTGTTCACATTTGTTCGACATGTGCGATGAACTGATGCCCCCATCGGCGCCACTAACTCTCTCTGTCCCTCTAAACCCCCTATTTTTATGCGTATCCCAACCCAACGAACGCTCCCCTCTCGCCAACTGTATTCGACCCGTCACTCTCACTCGCTTTCCGTAGATTGAATTGACTTACCTGCATTTTCCTTTCTCTTCCACGTCGGGAAACTGCCTAACGTGAAATAGACAAATGAGCTTTGGTGTGATACAGCTACGCCCCCGCAGTGAAGCGCGGAAACTCCATTTGTCACAAACGCAAGTGTTTCTCTCGTTTTTCATTCGCCCTTCTCCACCACCGCCGTCTCTCTCTTTTTCGTCCGTTCATCTCCCTTCCTCCTCGTACATCGGGGAGAAGATGGTAGTGGTCGGCTACATCGTACTATTCTTTCCACTCGTACTGTTACTCAGCGCTTCAATCGCGTAAAAAAAATCTGGTATGTCGCATCGCTCATCTGTGTTCACAATTTTCAGTCCGTTATCCCGCTTTCTTCGCAAAACAATTCGTCTAGCCATTCTTATTAACACCCTGTGCACTGATTCCGGGATACAAATGCCACTGGTTTTGATGTGGAACGTTGTTAAAAACAGAACGAAAATGTATTCAATTACTTTCCAGAAGCAAGAAAATCGCTGAATGCACGTGTAGCTAAGGAAAGTTGTGCGATGATGTTTTTCCTTCAGTTCTTATGAACTTCGTACGAATCGGTATCACTTGAAATTCTGAAACTTATCAGGCTACTCATGCCACGACCTTCAATTAATACATGCCGTTTAAATAAACTGTTAACCACCTTTTGGAGTGGTTCATGTGCGCAGTCCTGGAATTATAAGGTGAAATTGCGAGACTAACTAGGCGAAAGGTTGCAGTTTGTCTAGCCGTGATTGTTGGGGAATAGAATGACCACGGTCCCCTCTCGAAAATCAGATCGAATCGACTACGTAGCGTAATGTTAGATGAGACTGGTGTAGTGGACGAAGACAAAAAAACCCTGCAAATTATTACACAATGGTTTATTATTCTCATGAACAGCTTGACCTAGTATTACTGCTCCGAGCCCCATCCCATTCTATTCAGCATCGAATACTAGTAAACCATGCGAAACATGACCTGGCTACAATGGAACGGAAACTAAATATTCCCCCGGCGCCAGGCGCCTGTAAACGTCTGTAGGCATTTATGATCCGATGTAGGGGTGTGCGGAGGAAGTGGCCTTGGCGCCTCGTCATGCAAGAGTCGGGGAAATTGGGACGGGGGCTTCCAGCGAACCTGTTGTGAGTCGAGGGGGCAGGTGATTGAGTTTAATATGACGGGAAGGAGGGAGGGAGGGAGGGAGTACTAACGACGAAACGTTGACTTCCACTGCAGTTCCCGCGTTATACTGCGTTTTGGCGGGCACAACTAGATACCAAATGGGATTTTTATGCGAAAGAACGAATTTTTTAGACCACGTTAAAGGCACAAACGTGGACAGCAGACGGACATTGCAAATTTGGAATCTCCAAGTCTTGAAACGTAAAGTATCAAATTTTGATGGGGGGGGGGGGGGGTTGTAAAAATTGTTTCGTGACTGAAAACATAGGGTTATTTTTCGGAATGAATAGTAAACCAAAACCCATAGGGCTGGTACGTAGAATCATGATAAATTGCATAAATACGAAAATATTAAGAACGACTTGAGCCAGAACAGTAAAGTAGGAGGAGGGCCTTTCGAAATCAAAATCATGAAAATGAAATACAAGTATGAAATATATGAAATACAAGAGGTGAGAAAATGTTGGAAAAACGTAGAAAGGCAACCGGCATTGGGCTCAGAGGCAGACTAACAAAGACCACGTTGGATCACGTCGGATCGAAGTCGTGCGGGAAAAGGTCGGAAGTCAGAGATTTGGAGGCGGCAATAAGCTCCTGACTGCGTTTGTAAACAGCCTTCACAATTGGCGCTCCGTTGCGCATTTGGCGCCAACAATTATGATTTTTTGAAACGCTAGTGTCGTATGAGCGAGGTTTATGATAAGAAAGGTGCACTGAAATCGCTTTCTGTCGAAGCGAATTACGACGTTACGGTGATGTCATACCGTCAAGAGTTATCAATCTTAAGACTTTAATCTACATTCTTGAAGCCGACGTTGGGAAAGAAAAACATCTGGTGGCTCGATCACTATAATAATTATAGTTAGTCTTTGCAACCACAGTTCTGTGGGTATGCCGAAGGATGTGCAGTAAATCATATGGCGTTACTCCAAAAATTATGGAAAGTTCTAAAGGGGATAATAAGACCCCGGGTCACACATGCCTCCACTGTATGGTGACGAGCGGCTAGCTGTCGGCAGTTCAGGGGAAGCTCCAGAAACTGCAGCGACAGGCTTGCTTCGCTAATACAGGTGCAATGAAATCCTTTTGAATATCTCACTCTGTACATGCACATTCGTAGGACCACATACCTGGGAGCAGTAAGGATTTTGTAGGCCTAAAATGTTCCTACCAGGACTGAGCCAAGCCTCCAGGGAACAACTAGACAATTCTAGCTGGTGGGGGGGGGGGAGTTACAATTAGTCAATTAGACAATGCCCAGCCACCGGATTGCGGAGAAAATCTGTCTACAAGGGATTTTCGCAAAATGACTGAAGTGAATCTACATATTCTTTGACGTTCAGGTGCTTAAACGACTCAGTGTCTATGATAGACCTGCCCTTATACGGGTGCCAACTCATAGAAGACACGAGACCAATGAAAAGCACACTGCCTTACGAAAAGGGGCACGAATGCCTTACCCATCAGGCTTAAGCCCTACATAGGAGGGACGAAAAGTCGCCCAAATCAGCAGGTGGCTCGGAGCCACGACTGAGACAGCAAAAAGGATGATTTTGCCTTCCTGTTCCAGCGCGAAGGCAATTCTTACACCGTCTAGACAGGGGATAAGAGTTCTTACTAGACCCTACCCACTAAAGGTATCACCTCCACAAGATGGGCATCTCAGAGGTAATTGCGTGTAGAAGGAGAGGAAACGAACGGTAGACCACTTTTTGTGCGAGTGCCCCGTTTTGGCAGTCAGGCGCTTAAAAGATTTCTCTCAGGGATTCATCTCATCTGCGACCAAAGACATACTCGGCTTCCTTAAACAGGAACGTCGTCACAATAGGGCCATGAGTGACTGCACTCACAAACGGACTCGGTCCCTCGGTGTTACCTCGGTAGAAAAAAAAAACAAGTTAATTTGTGCTAAATATCAAAACCGCGTTCACGGCAGTTCCCATTTTCCCCCAAGTTGTAGTTGTCGGACTCAGTAACCCTAATAACTCCAAAATCTTCTTTTCAGCCGATTACGTTACTTCCTTTCGTAATCCGTAGATCTAACGAAAGCAAGAAGTGGAGTTTTCTTCGGATCTTCGCATTTTGAGGTTTACTGAATCGAAAAATCCCTAGTTCAGCCTGAGTAGCTCGATTTTCGGAACAATGACTCAACCGTTTGAGCTGGTTCTTTTTTAATGTTGTTCGTTATTACTAAAGGCGTGAAATTAGGAGTATGAAAAATGTTCGTCGAAGTGGAAAGGACGGAGACTGCCAAAAATGCACCAAATTCGGCTGAGCAACTTTGAATCAACTCACGAACTACCTTTTGGTTTTTGTGTAAATTCAGCGACCAATAACGTAAGTGACGCAAAATGAGGTTTTTAAAATTTTTTTTCTCGAAAAACGGCTTTCAGGATTGTGTTAAACTTACTAATTTGTGTACATTGCTGTGCCTCAATATTCCTCTGACAGCCAGTGGAACAGAGGATACTGACCAAAATGGATCAAAAATTGTTTTTTGAAAGTTTTCGAAAATTCCGGAGTTGATTAGAAGTTAATAAACCTTTTGTGTGAGTGTGGGGAGGGCGTGTCATAGCGATCTGTACCCACATATTGTTCTCCACAATGATTTATGTATCTATCCGTTTAACGGAGATATAAGCCACGAAAGCTTTTGTCCAAAACAGATCTATTTCGTTTAAAACTTTTGGGATGCTGTCAGCTAACCCCTTATTCACACAAATGTTTCCGTACAAGTTCGCTGAACGAAGGTAAATCACTGGTATTCATAGCAAATCGTTGAATTTGAAGGGATTACGGAAAGTTGAGATTTGAGGGGTTGGATAGATTTTTGTTGGAAGGGACTGAGCACTCTTGTACACTCGTGACGTAGGATTGAGAAAAGTTGTGTTAAAATATTTGGAAGTTGAAAACTGCTTCGAGTTTGGTAAAAGTAAAGGTTTTCCTGCTTGAGATAAACTTCATTCTACGTCAGTTCAACGTAAGCGGTTAATAATCCGTGTTTGGACGGCAGTGTAACTGAACAATCTAATGATTAAATTTGAATCCATTTCAAGAAATAAAACGGGTTGATAAATCATATCAAGGAAATGAAGACATTTTGTAACATTAGTTGTTTTATTCTGAGTTGAAATAAACGATCTTAATTAAAATTCCAATGTAACATAGTGTTTATAATAACCCCATTTTCAGTTAAATCATCTGATCAGCGGTTGTAATTGACATGACTATTTTTACTCGTGTCATCCATTATTCAGCTGTTTTCTAATGAATAAAAGCCAACCTTTCGGTCTTCAGTTAACGATTCGTCTATAACACTAATGGACAATTTAACTTGATATTTTGTTGGTTAGCAAGTTGTCAATTAAAGATTGACTGACGCGTACCATCTTCCCTACAATTTATCAACATTTTCTTATAAATCGCCCGTCGACAATCTGAGAGACGGGGAACGAAAAAGAGTTTAACTTTTCCGAAAATGCTCCGACCTCTTCCGTTTGACGTCTTGAAACCAAACTGTGGAAGTTTCTCAAGTGCTAGAGCTCGCCGGTCTCCTTCCCATCCAAACCCCTTCGACTTGACTCCTGTCAAATAAAGTTGTGAACCTCATGATTCATGTGGCGTCGAGAAACTTCGCTCGGTCGGCTGGCGTAAAGGCTCAAAAGATGACGAGCCGTCGTTTCATGCTACCCGACTGTCATATTATGGCTCTTCGTAGGGGAGGGTTGACTGATAGTTGGCGTTTTTGAGGGTGTCGAGGAAAATGCTTGTCGCCTTCGGAGTTGATGTGTGTGCTTTTTGTCAATTGAATGATTAAAAAATTCAAACGAGATAATTTTTCACAAAGTATTCCTCTGTATCGAAACTTTGAAGGATCAACAAACTTCCATTTCGCTCGTTAACACAAACGGTAGCTTCATAATTAATAGAAACATTTTTTTCCACTCACTAGAGCCAAGGAATTGAACATCTGCACAAAACTGTTATCCCGTTTGCTTATTATTCATTCTTTGTGATACTGCTATGTTTTCAGACACCAATTGTTTACCCCCCCCCCCCGTCAACACGGTCAAAATTTGATACTTCACGTAAGTCATGGGGGCTCCAAATCTGTCCCCATCCGTCCGTCGATCCGTTAGCGTGGTAAAAAAAACATCCGTTCTTTCGCACAAAAATTTCGGTCGGTATCTAACTTAGGGGCTCGCAGGTCAGTCAGTTCTCGTTGTTACGTTCGTATCGATTACTAGTATTTTCTGGTGCTAAATTGAATGGGATGGGTCTCGAATGTGCTCTGCAAACTGTAGTCGATTCGCACCTGAGTTGTCTTTTTCCGACGTTGGAATAATAGGATAGGGCAAAATTATGCAGTGCAGCTCTCCTTTAATCGCCCCAGTTACGCTGCGCTAAGTCTGACACTGCGTCAAGTGTGAAGTCGTGCGGTGCAATAGGATAATAAACCGTCGTGTAATAATTTGCAGCAACTTTTCAAACGACGTTCTTTCGAATCAGAAGCCCTTGAAACGTTATAAGTTGGAAAAAAAAGAACTGAAGTAAAATATGGAAGACTTGAAACGCGTTGGAAAGCACGACCGATTGAAGGATTCGCTACTCACTGGGCAATTGTTGTGTTTTAGAAGCGCACTAAGTAATTCGAAGTTGTCGCTGCTCCAGGCAAAAATCGCGATTGCTAAAAGGAGGGAATCCGAAACGTTTCGTTGATGAAGCGACAGGATATTCGACGCTGCAACAACATCTCACGTATCTTTTGTTCTTTCGCGCCTAGCGAGATGAGGAATGGGCTTGGGAGAGGCAATCACGGAGGCTGAGGGGGGAACCGTCGTTCACAATACCTTGACTCATCCATTCGCGGAAACTTCTGACTTGACAATATTCGAAGAAAAGGGGAGAAGGAGCGCTTCTTGTTCGCCAGCAATCACAATAGCTTTCCGCACTTCCCCTTCGTCCTTCATCGTCGGCAGATCCGGGGCCTTTAACAACAAGCCGGAACAAAACTCCAAGTATGACTTCCGCCCTTACATTTCAACCCTCTTCACCTTCGCCCTGCCTCTGGTATTTTACGAGTCTCCGCTTCCGAACTCCCAATCAAGACCACTGTTTTGACGTTTCCTTCCCCGCTCCCTGTCCGTTTATATTCCTTCCAATCTTTCCTTCTTTCGTTCTTTCATACGGTTTACCATCTTCTCTCAATCACCCCCCGCCTCCACTCACTCAACCCGTTGGGAAGTAATATGCGTTTTTCATACGATTTCCAATTTCTCGATGCCGCAAGCTCAAAAGGAATAGCTTTCAAATGGGCCATTGAGTGGAAAACTGAAAGGGGGATTCTGCAGGAACGATTTCCAGCTGAGTAATTGGCTCTACAGGATGTACTTTTGAAAACCGTTTACCGGCAGGCCATAAAATATTTCTAGTGCGAAGCATCGCACAATTTTCCTCATGCCAACTTACGTTTCGCGGTTTTAACCACTCTGGCAACTAATGAAAAAATGTTTTCACTTAGTTTATTTGAACTTACACTTCGCGCGTGCTTCAGAACTGATTGAGATGCTCCTATTCATACCACGATCGTTATTGCGCGATCAATGCTCGTGTTTTCAGTGCGCAAGGGAACGAGAGAGAAATAAAGACTTGAATTGATTGATGAATGAGATGAACGAGATAAAAGACTGTGTAACGGGTCGAACCAAACCCTTTGATTCAGCGGGGGCTCGTCCGGGGCATTTATGCTGACTGGGCACCTCAAATGCCCCGATTCGCTCGAGACTTCGCTGCTGTCAGTTGTAACCGAGCCGGTACCCACGTCGCTGTGTCGTCTGCGCTCGCGTTCGTTTCCACTCAGTTCCCGTCTGTGTCCAAATGTCATTGAGAATATAACTCCTGTTCCAATTGCATTCGGCTTGATATCATACCTACTCCCCGACTCTCTCAGTGCGATATTGCTTCAATATTACTCCCCCCCGTAGCAACTGTATTGATACACTGGGTTTAAGTGGTCACTTAATTAGCATGTAGTTCTGATTGAAAAACTACCAGTAGAACTAGAACTGGTTCACACGATACGGTGGGTCTTTCTAGATATATTAAGCGGAGAGCAACTGAATACAACTAGCAGAGGGCTGAGAGTATAAATGTTTAAGAAAAGATGTTGGGAGTGAACATTGTAAAAACTTTGAAGGAGGGAACCCGTTGACTTCGTAAATAATCCACCTGTTGTTAGCAGTAGAGGCTAACTGAACTCCCATCAGGCTAGGGCAACGAACTAATTCGGCCAGAGCTGAGCCAAACAGATAGTAAAGGTAACGGCGGGGGTTGGAAACCCAGAAGTTTGGTTGGAGCAATATTTTTGACATTGCCAGTGCCATATAAAAGGAATTAGCGGAGAGAACTCTAAAATGGATTTTTTTGACATTTTGTTGTGCTGTTTCCGTTTCCGAACTGTCATAACAAGAAATCAAATCACAATCCTTTATGAAGAAACAAATATTTGGTGATTTGATCGCTATGATAACTAAAGTAGGTTTTTGGCCGGTTTTGCTCATACTTTCCTGTTGAAGTTCGATGCAACGTAGGTCTAGGAGAAGAGGAAAGTGCGTCGCATGACACTTCATACACACGCCGCCGCATTCATTGATTTTTGTCGCTCCAGCAACTAATCTGAGTTTTGACTGAGTTAATATGAACTCGGCTGAGCCAGAGTACGATAACGTAGAACAAAAGACAGTTTTATCAGAGTTTTTTTTTGTTGAAAATCGCGCTCATATGATAAATCAGAACGGCGATGGCCTAATGACGTCCGTATCATTATTAGAAGCAGCCCCAGATGTTCTGGAATTTAAAACACCGTCATTTCATTACTACTATTTGTCGCGGTTTTCACGCAATACTTCCAGAACAGCAGACGCGATTTCTTCCAGAAAACCCTCTTCGACGGCCCCATAAATCACCTATGCGTTGATTATAATATAATCAGTAGGAGCGTTGCAATATATTCTAAAAACTCAAGCGCTTCCAGTTTTATACGTCAACGTTAAGCTACGTTGTCTCAAGTTCATAAAAACTGAATACTAACAGATTTTATCATTCTCGACTGTCCGAAAAACCGCTGAATGCATGTGATTCTGGTGGATAGTGGTGTTACGAAGGGACTGACGGAGTTTGGAGATGCATTTTGAAGAGCTGCTGACTCAGGCAAAAATTACGGCAATCGCGCCGGAGATTCGATCCACAATCCTCAACTTACGTCGAGGATTATGAATCGCCTGTCTAAACCACTAGACCACGATCAACGGGTTGACTTTGATAGGAGTCAGTCAGCATAGTGGAGTGAAGTGCACCTAGCGGCACGTTAAGGCATTCGAATGAAGCGGCTGACCGATGTGCAAAGGAGGCGGCATTCAACCTGATTCCGAGGTCATAGGTAAAGAGAGAATGCAGAGACAGAAGCATTCAGCAGTGGGCCCTGTTTAGGCGCGGAACAACAGTCGGTCGAAGAACTAAGGTTTTCTTCCCCGAAATTCAGGATCGGCTGGGCATTGTTCTTCCATTGTCTTGGAGGTTGACGCTGCTGCTGACGGGTCGTGAAAGAGGTCACGAGTTATTGTGCCGTTTCAACCTCTCCTAGGATTCTACGAGCTCATGTTCGGGAGGGGTCAAGAGTTCCATGAATATTAGATGTTTCAGTGTTCTCACTTCAAGCGCAGCAAAGTGTCGGAGCGGAAATGAACCTCAACTCCATGGATATGGTGGGGGGAGGGGGGAAGAAGCTTTAAACTTTGGAGTGGTTCTGGAACCACTACCCAACTACCAAACTCGAAGAAAAATTAATATTAAGGAAGGGATATTTAAAGAATACATGTATATTAGGGAGCATTCGGAATAAACTATTTGAAAAAAACGTCAGTCGCCGTAATTGGGGTTTGTCGACTTGAAAATCCTGAAACATACGATCGGCCTGAACTTTCATTTTTTCACTGTTAATTGTTATCCTTTCAGTTCCTTTGGTCGCGTTAAGACGGAGCTGATTGACATCTAGGTTGCGAATTACACTGAGGTTTACGTGATAGGGGAAAAAAACAAAACAAAAAACCAATGATGAGTGACGATTACTGGGAAATCCGGTAAAATGATCGTTAAACTCGATTTCCCCCTTTGAAACGTCCAACTTTCAGAAATTCGACGAACTTCATACACAAATACGACAAGAAAAATGAGCTCCACTTTCCCTGCAAAAAGGAAATTTTTTGTTTTGCTCCGAAGATGGTTTTTCTTTCTGAGTGTTGCGGGAATGAAGGGGGAAAACTAGAAACAGCGGAAGAGGCGACAATAGCCTAGAAATAAGGCAAAACGAGAGGGCGTGATGGGGCTCAGAACCCTGAAGAAAGAGGAAAAGCCATTCGTTTATACGGTTGGAAAACTTTTCTTTTGAAAAGAGCGATAGAAGGGGTAGAAGGGGGCGAGGGAGGTCGTCGTAGAGCGCGGTGGAGTGGGGAGAAAAGAATTAAACTTTTTCTTTACAAAATAAGTTGCTCCAGTGGAAAAGAACAGATGTCGTTGAAAGTTTCGTGGACAGAGAAAAAGTATACCTAAAAATTTCATGAGGATGAGGGGTAAGGGTGAAAGGGGTTGGGGGAATTGAAGGTGTTAGAAGGGCAGGAAGGAAAGTAGGAAGGAAGGAAGGAAGGGCGTGAGGATAAAGAGATAAAGCAGAAGTTTGCGAAACATGCAAAGCGTGAAGAATAAATAAGTTTGGTGTGAGGTGGAATCCATCGTTTTTATTCGGGAGGCCGTTTCAATCTGCGAATAAACTCCATTAGGGCTGAGTTCATCAAACTTCGTTTTATATTTATAGTCTCCGGAAAATAGTCCAGAAACACAACGATTTTCGCTCTTCCGCTCCCCAAGAAGGCCAACTAAAATCGTTTGTCTCCGGGACAGAGATCGCTTATAAATCCCAAGTCCCCCGATTCTGCAACGGAAAAATCTTCTATGCTAAACATCTCGCAACTTTCCTCGGCCGCTAGTTGAGAATTGAGAAACACCTCTTTAACAACTTGTACAATATTTTCGGAATCTCAACTCAACGTTCGATAGCCAGTAACTGGTTGTGCTCAACGTTTCGGAATTTATAATGTCACTCTCAGTTATATCAAAACCTTTCTGGAGTCAGGCGAATATGTAATTTAAGGTACTGTCGAATAGATGTGTTTGGGAACGTTCGTAGTTCTGATTATGGAGTTACAGCGTAAACACGGAACATCACATGAGTTTCCACAGACGTACTTTACGCGATTTTTATGGCTTGTCCTGCCTCGGATCCTTCTCCAACGGGGTTTTAAGCAGTATCATTTCTGTAGTTATCGTATCAATATAATGAATAGTCAAGCGCATTGCGAGGTACTGAAAAACTACTGCGCAACGTTTCGAAGGAGTGCAGGTGTTGCTCAACTCTTTAGCAAACTCCAATACAGTTTATTGGATTTCTGGGCATGAAGGGATCGCCAGAAATGAAAGGGTGAACCATCTGGCCAGACTCTGTTCATCTAGAACCTGCTGTGGAGCATCTCCGTCGCTGGTCAAATAGAATGTGAGGAAAACTGTGTGAGGCGCTGCTTTAGTGGGGCATTCCAAACGAACTACCTCAGGACCAACGCGTGAGATGAGACGTAGCCTTCTGGGGATGGAAAGGAATGACTTGAGGCAGATGGTGACGGTCATTACGCGGCACCCGAAAATGAACAAACAAGTGTATTTATGGTTATGGTCGACACCCCACGGAGCAGGTGGTGTGGCAGAGATGAAGATACTTCCTACCACGTCCTGCCACAGTGACAAAGCATTGACTTGAAAGGGAGTGATTTTTGGTCTTCGTCACAACATCTCCAAGAGTGGACATCGATGAAGACTCTTGTAGGGGATACCTAGCATTCCAGAAAAAGCTAGCACTTGGACAGCAGGACTTTAGGCTTTGGTTCTCATCCCAAATAAGGGCCAGTCAGTGTTATAAAGAAAAAAGGCTTTAGCTACTAATCGAATATATTTTTCACTCAGTTCGTTATACCTTGACCTTAAGTGAAAAGTGTACCGGAATTTATTGAGGTTGAGGAAACAAAATTTGGTGTTTTGATCACTATGATAACTATAGTTAACTTTCGGTGGATTTTGCCCATACCCTTATTTTTGCGTCCCATGGTAACCTGCGGGCGAGATATGAAGTTTGAGATGATTTGGTACGATGGTTTTCTCAACCATTTTCACCGACATACGTCCATTATCAAAAAAGATGTTTTTCGTACTACTACGCAAAGATCTGAAAATAAATTCGAATTTTTTTCTCTGCCTGTTCCGTAAATTCGAGCCTACTTGCACGTAAATCTCTCGTACAGCATGCATACATCTGAGACAATGTTTATCACTCAGTTAATCATATTATTGTGAACTCGGGAAAACTTTTATCCTTTTTGAACAACGCTTTTCCCACGTGTTTTTTTTTAACGGCCTTTAAATTGTCAAAATCTGAAGAAAACTAAAAAGAAACGTAAATTTGTGCGAATCTTTGATTTAAAGTAGAGCGAGAAAACAATCATGCGACTGTCAACATGATTTTTCGGGGAAGGTCCACAATTGTGTAGCGGGAAGTAGAGGAACAAATTTAGTCAAAATACGAAATTGTGCATTCTGAAAGTTCTGAAGGTGCTCTTGATTATATTGAACACGGTTATATATAATATATTAAATTGCCATTATGGAATTTCACGGAGGTAGCTTATGGGACTACTAGAATGATGTTTTAAGAACATTGGAGTCACATTATCGAGATTCACGGTCAAAAAACCTGCAGTAAAAAAGCAATTTATTGTGATGCTCTCGTTAGTTTCTTGCAAATATATTTCACACCCCCCCCCCCCTGGCGAAACAGGGCGACTATTCTCAATAAACTCGCCTTCTTCTCTATCGAACTCCATTTCAAATTGAGGGCACGAGAATGAACGTAATGAGGGCAGAATATTAAGAAATATTACAGGTTTAATCGCGAAGCACGACACTAAACAATATTTGAGGAGTAATTTTAATCTATCAAGGATCGACAGGTGACCCGTTGGGAGGCACAGGAAAATTACGCCCATTGGTGTTGGAAAATTACGGCCCAGCCAGTACTAAGAGCGAAGGTTACATTTCCGGGACGGGATCGCTAGCTTTCTCACCTGGCACTGTCTACTTGGATATCATCTCAACTGGATGGGCTAATCTGAGTCAGTTAAATGCACATTGTGCGGGGAGGAGGACGAAACCGCAAAAGAACATCCAATGCGACTGCCCCGTCTTGGGAGCTAGGCGCTTCAAACTTTTTTCTCAGTGGCTAACTGAACTCCAAACTATAGCGGAGGACATACTCAGCGTATTTAAACGGAGTGGTATGTACGACGTATTTTATTAGGTATGGGGCATCGTCATGTGGTGCAGTGGCCGCAGTGTGCCCTCGGGTCAAAGAAAACATCAATGAACACGCCAAACGTCAGTCACTACACCCGAACACTCGTGAGCATAAGACTCGGGAGGTACCTCTTCAAGTACCACTTCGTAACAATAATGCACAACTCGCTTGAAACTTCAAGCTCCGCGAAGACCTGACTGACAGAGGAACCAACTGTTTCCATAAAAACTTGTGTTTAAGTGGAGCTGCTGAGGAAACTTCAATGAGTAATTAACGCGTTAGAACAGGTTGATGGTTGCGAGGTAACACATACATTTCTTTCTATGTTTGAGTTATATGAATCTATCCACAGAAATTTATCCAATGACACCGCTGTTAATAGGAACACACGTGAAATTTCATGGATGCTTGATACATGTAAATTGCGCACAAGTCATATTAAAAATAATCCTTATCCTTACGGTGCTTCAAATTATCTTGAAAGAATTTGGTTTATTAATAATTTTAAATGGTACACATATCAGAAATGTTCCTTTACAACTCCCCTCTAAATTTGATACTTTACTCTCATCTTTACTTTACTTTTATCAAGGCATGTTGATTCCAAATCTGCAATGTCCGTCCGTTTTACGTTCTTTCACACAAAAATCCTGTTTAATATTGGGGAATAATGAATCGAAACTTCCGGAAGTCGAGAATTTAAAGTGGACTGCATTTATTTACAATGGGATCACTCTTTCCAACAAAACGGTGTGGCACTGACGTACTGGGATGTTCACGGTACATATAGTTCCGGATACCATGAATGTTCGTGATTTCGTGAACCGATCGCGAACTCCGATACGCGATTGACTCGAAACACGACAGTAAATTACGAACTAAACGGTTGAGATGGCGTATCATGAAACAACGGACGTTTCAAAACGATAGAAAAACGGTAGTGAGAAAAAAGGCGGAGTGTGGCCGGTGATTCGTAATAATGTGTTCTTAATAAGTGCTGCGTCGCCTTAATAAGTCGCGGTTAACAGTAAATAAAATAAAAACAACAACAAACTCCACGAACCGCACATTTCAAATAACTGTGTTCAAACAGTAATCATCCCAGATCGAAAACAGTGAAATTACAGTAATTACGGCGAAAGTAATCGTTTCATCGTTTGCACTCACCCAGTTTGACTCGTCACGTCGTGCCAATTGCCTACAGGCTCACACAGTCGCCTGGAATATGTAATTTTCGTCGTTTCGTTGTAGTCAGGTCATGTTTTGTATCGCTTACTGGTCGATGCTGAATCGAATGGGATGGGGGGTCTCCTACGCCAAGCTCTACAGGAGAATATACTCGTACGTTGTTCAATAATTTTCAGCGTTTTTATCTTTCCAATCGAGGCTCAGTATTACATCTTAGACAACTATTAGAGCACGTAAGGTGAATAGTTGAGTATCTCGTTGTATAGAAAGTTTTTCCCGTGAAACTGAACTGCATCGGAGTACATTACCGGTTTTGCGAACTATGTTGAGAATGGTGTTCCCGAGCCTTCGAGTGGAACAATCAGTGTGTGGAATTCTCCTCTACTCTTTGAATACCTCCTCTAAAACATTCCTCCATTACCTTCCTCATATAAACCGGCGGTTCTGAAGTTCGACGATGAGCGAGTTGTGACGATGGAATGAATGGGAGAAAGTTTTCTGTCGTCACCTCCGGGGTTGGAGTTTTAAGACGAGATCGCGTCTACGAGTATAGTTGACGCTTTACAGACAACAATTCTGCGGGAGGGAGAGGGAACATAGCACCGAATTACTGAGCAGTTTCAAAGTTGGCCGTTTGATGAACTATCATTGTTCAAAATAGGAGCGAATTGAGGGACCGACAAATTACGGCGTGAGAGAAATTAACCGTACTGTGAGCAAAACGACGATGCGTCTACGTTTTAGACCGCGGAAACGTTTTTTCTGAGAATGCTAGTGTCATTTGAGCTGAATCAATAAGTAAAACACATCTTCGGAATATATAATTTTGTGTGCTGCTCTTTTTATTTTCCCACAAATGAGAATTTTATGGTACAGTTGTGTGATTTAAAACGTTGTGTGTACATAAGAAAACTCCATTCTACCTCCATTATAGCCGTTTTTGAGAAAAAAATTACGTGTATTGATCAGTTAGTTTTTGACCGATTTCGCAGACACACGTACCATTTTTGCAAACAGTGTTTTCCCGAGAGTCGGAGGCGGTAGAAGTTAACCCATAGTACTATGCAGTCAGAGCGCTTGATTTTTTTTAAAACCGTTGAAAAACCAACAATGAAATTCAGATTGAAATCGCGAATTTGAACCCAAAATATGATGTTCATACCAACATTGGATGTGAAGTCTGACCTAACACTTTTCACACATAAATTTTGTGGTAATGCAGATGTACCGCCCAGGGAACTATCGAGAGGCAGGACTCTTCCTGAGCATCAGCATTCTCCCCCTAGAGCGTTGACCATATCACCGGCACGGTGATAGATAAGGTACCGGCTTGAGAACCGAATTCGAAGTGGCGAGTAGCTCAAATGCAGGTGCTTGCTCAGCAAAGGACGATCGCCGAGCCTTCCACCCAAAACCCGAGCTCTCTCTCAATTTCCGTCCCCCGAGGAAGCATGTTGCCCTTATTAGCTCCGAATATAATTTTCTAGTCTTCATAGTTTTCTCTTTCCTTGTCTTCCAGCACCTTCTCTATCACCCATCTGTTCGCACCTTTTTTCTATTTATTATCGTTAATCCTCCGACCCCTCAGTTTCGGCCACGTCGGTATCGGTCTACGAATAAGTCCACGCTCTCCAAAACGGTAAGTATTAGTCGTAATATCTTTCCGTTAGCAGCGGCTTTTATTTCGTTTAAATTGTGCGAGTGATTAGAGTTGTAACCGCAATCCTAGTTCGTTTTTCCCGTGCGACGCGCGTTTCTAGTTGAAGTTTTTTTTTCTCGCCTAAGTGCAGCCCCGAGATTTTAGACAACCTGAGTAGGTACAATCTTGCTCAATTCCGTAATCGTTTTTTAGTTACAGTTCAACCAAGTCTTCCTATCTGAATTTCGTTGAGGTTCTTCGTAAGGACACTGGTGCTAACTTTGGTGTCTTCTGTTAGTTGTACGTGAGTACCAGTCACCCTTCTTAACTACGATGGACCCATCTAGACTTCTGAAAGACGAAATAGTTTACGAGTTGGAAATTCGTGGACTACCCACGGACGGAGTTGTGACTCAGTTGAGGCGGCGATTGGCGGGCGCTATACGGGAAGGTGAGGAGGCTCCTTTAAAGAAGCAAATTAGGGCGCTACGCCCTACGCAGCAAGAGCTCGACACATGTACCCCAAAGGCCACAGCGTTGAGGACTATGTGAGGAACATATAGGGCACGAGCCAAGCAGCAAGAGGACGTGAGACGGCTGGATGCTAGATTGTGGCATATATACAAACGGGTTGCGCGTTTAGAGGGTATTAGAGGGGGGGGGGGTTGTATTAGAGGGTTCCATGTCCAATGATGACATTCGTTACCTCCTACTGGAGGCTGTGGCGCAGCTGCAAACTGAGGTGCACGCAGTCAAGAAAAACTGAACAGCAGCAGCGGCGCAGAGCCCAGCTGCTCTACAGTCCCAGTAGACGACACCATTTTTGACGACCGACTTAATTATTACAGTTTGTCCCCTCTCACTAGATTCCAGTGTGCATCTGGCTCGGAGACTAAGTTCACAATAAAAACCCAGGGCATAGGTGATCAGTTTTTGAGTCGAACCAGTATCTTAAACGACTCCAGAGTGATCAGAGAGCTACGCTTTACAAGGGAATATATCTGTCCGAGCCTCAAGCTACTGCAGTTACGGCAGCTGTGGAAAAAGCGACAGAAAGAGTCGCGTCCTCAGTGAATAGAGCGAGCAATGATTTAGTACAGTTAAATTGTAAATGAGTTCCTGGGAGTTATGATGCTGATGCTCAAGAACAGTCCTTCCTATCGATAGCGCCGTCACACAAACCAATGCTAAACATAATAAAAATAATGGGTCCTCTTCATTTTGGTTTATTATTCATTCTGAATAATAACCCTATGTTTTCGGTCATGAAGAATTTTTTACAACCCCCACTCAAAATTTTATACTTTACGTTTCAAGACTTGGAGATTCCAAATTTGCTATGTCCATCCGCCGTCCGCCGTCTGGGCCGTTTTGTGCCTTTAACGTGGTCTAAAGAATTCGTTCTTTCGCACAAAAATCCGATTTGATATCTAGTTGTGCCCACCATCTCGGCAATCCGATCAGACGAAGCCCGTGGTTGTAATGGGCAAAAAATGGTTAAAAAAATTAACGAAACGCAGTACAACGCGGGAACTACAGCGTCCCTCCCTCCCTCCCGTATCAATAAAAAACAACCGGCCTCGTCCTCGCCTCGCAACGCTGCCGGGCGGGCGGGGCGGCTCAACTCCCCTTTCGCCTCGCAACGGGTTCGCTTTCCCCGACCCGACGCGGCAAAATCACCAGACGTTTTGTTTCTGTAGTTCCATTGTAGCCAGGACATGTTTCGTATGGTTTACTAGTATTCGATGCTGAATCGCATCGGATGGGGGAGCACTAATACTAGGTCAAGCATTGGCTAAAAACTTGCGAGTAAACCAAGGTGAGGAAACCAATTTCTTCTTCGGTTTCTCGACTGATGGACTCTTGGAGAAGCCCATGATTGACTAAAACATCTCCAAATCGTTTCATTGAATGATTTATGAGCCAAGAAAGATGAGTCCACAATTCCAGGGACGACCTGGACAAACTTTATTGTTTAGTCATCTTCTTTTAATATCTTCTTAAGATATTAACGCGCATCAATAGGGTACTGAGTGTCCGTCTGATGTGGCGGAGAACACGGGTAGCTGCACCAGACGAATCAAAGGTGATTTTTAATGGTCGAAGATACGAAAATTGCATTCGGTACGGGGATATGAAAGAGGGTTTAGTTTGCTTCAGATAGTAACAGTCTCATCGTCAATTCACTATTCGCATCAGAGATCTGTGGTACAGGAAGTCCAAAGATCAGAACTATGTTCTCCGGCGGTACTCCAAATCCGCAAAACTTACCTCGCTGCAGACGGTGGTGAATGCAGAGGCTGGATGCTATCTGAAGGGAAGCCACGCGCTTGGGGAGATACTCTTCTAAAAACCTCGGCTTCCAAATGGTTGAGACTTGAAGAAAAGACCTCCGACATCGGTTCCTGAATAAAGCGTGTTAGCTTATCATAGGAGGATGTAAGTTTTGCTTCAGTTTATTTTAACGAACTGTGAGATAAATACACACAGATATACTGCACACGATAAACTAGTGCTCGACAGAAATATCCGTAGCTCAAATCATTCTCAGCACCACGGAAAACGCGATTCCCGCCTTTTCATAATTAGTTTCGTGTCGAGTGTTTTGTCAACAAACTAGTGGATTTGCAAGGCCCTTCCCGGGGACAACATTTCCTCGGCCTGCGACGTATATGGATTTCAGCCTGCCGAATTGACAGCCCGTGTCTTCGAGTACAGAGTCGTTAATGAACTGGAATTTATTGCCGTGAGAGATAAACCCATGCGTACAGATTATGACTTACCTGGTCGGAGCGTAGGGCAACACACACACAAATGTATATGGGACTCATTGGAGGCTAGCGAGGCGCCACAAACTCCTGATGAACTGGGGCTTCAAGCCTTTGTTGCTTCTGAAAACCCCATTACAGCATTGGTTGTGTATTTCACTCTTTGATTCTGTGTCTGGGGTTACCCTGAGTTGCTTTTTGACAACTTTGGTGGTAAATGGGCAAGCACGGGTTTCATATTTTGTTCGCTCATAACTTGGAGGGCAGGGAATCAGTTGGCAAGGATCCTTTTCTCGTGTGTCACATCAAGATTCTGCCTGTCACGAAGGACAAGCCACAAAAAGGAGGTTAGTGATGGCTATGGCGCGGCTGCTTTCCTACGTAGCGACCATTCACACACACCATACTCTCTAATGGTGTTGCTAGCACTCAGAAGTCTGAAGAAATTTCTGAAATCTCGTTCATCGATTTACATAACTAAGGAAAGTAACTAGTCTTGATGTTATGGTGACATCTCTGTTGTATCTTTCAATTTGTGTTAGGGCGAAGAGGTTGGTGAGGGAAAAAATGGCCAGGCGGGAGGGGGGGATGTCCGCAGGGGTCCTGGTGGGGTATTAGAGAAGGAATGCGGGCGGAATCTTGAAACCGAACCTTCCCTTCCCAGCCGCTTGCATCTCCCGCATACCTTCCTCCCAGCCCAGCACAGGCCCATCCCACGTCTCTTCTTTACCACTCGATTCCACCCCGCTCTTCTCAACGACGCAGACGTCTGTTGAAGGACCTCCCCGGGCCCTGGTCCCGCGATCCCGCGCCATCCCTTCCTCTCCTGCTCTCCTTATCACGATATTGGCTTTGAACCTCGGGTTATTGGATCCCTCCTCCCCTCTTTCCCTTTATTGTGCAAGTTGATGAAATATGGCTCAAAACTTCTCTATTACTTCGTCCCAGCCACCTCCAGCTCGCAGTAACAAATGCGCCGAGGCTCCTGCACTACAGTTCCCCTCTCAACACACATCCCCCCCCCCTCATCCCTCCCCTCACATCTCCACAACCCTTATAATGCCCATCAATATTTGAAAGTATCTCACTCAAGATTGCGTACTTATAACTTTCACTCTACCACCAATTTTCTCAATTTCGCCCCTTTCGGTAGGACAACTTTTTCCACTGCTTTCAAAATTGATGTCGTAAGAATCCCGTTATTCAGTATCAACCGGTGTTCACTCAATCCCAACTACTGTACGGTATTTTTCACGACCACGCGCACTAATTTGAAGAGGTCAGTTATAACTCAGGTTCGGCTGCGAGTTACTTAACTCGAGACAAAAACTAAGTAATCTACAGAAAAATTGAAATTTCATCTAAAATTTTTACTTTCTTCGGTACTTTGGAGGGAATAGGAAATTGTTTGAAAATATCTGGTGGGTTGCTACCTATGCGTTCCAGTAACGGAAACGCATAGTAGTACACATACACACACACACACACGGACCACGCGCCGAAATTAGGTTTTTTAGACTCAGTAGGGTCTGAAACGTAAAGATCTGAAGAAAACCCAAATTTTTTTTTGGGCCGATTACTATACTTTCGTTTCCTTCGGGTAGCGGAAAGTAAAAACTTAATCAAAATCGTTACTGCGGTATTTCAGAAAAAAAAATTTGGGGTTTTGATCACTATGATAACTATAGTTAACTTTTTGTGGATTTACCCTTATTTTGGCGTCCTATGGTAACCTGCGGGCGAGATATCAAGTGTGAGCTGATTTGATACGGTCGTTTTCTCTAAAAATCGTTCACAGGCACACATACTTTTTTTTCGGAAGCTCACTGTAAATGGGCTGGTGGCACCCATAAAGGAAAACTAAATAAATAATAAGTAAGAAAATGGGGATGGCGCCAAGACTACCATATGCCACTTCTAAGGACAGAAGGATTGCGGCGGGGAAGGAAAGAAGGATAAGAGGATGGTCCACGATAGAACGACCACCAGTTTAGATACGACACGAGCAACACACTGATGGTGGTTCGTCAAGGAACGCCTGCTGACACTCCCAGCCGACGCATCTCCTCAGCACTTTTCTCGCACCAGACTCCACAGAGTATGCCAGGTCACTGTCAACGCTGCAACACTGATGTTACCTACTTCCACTTCACGAGTTTCCGAAACCGCCATAGGGAGATCCGTCCCGTCGTATTTGCGCTTCTTCGCTTGGCAAGTTAGCGCAAGATCTCGGCTGCCAGATACTACCTGGACATCAAGGATCATTGCTGACCGGTCGGGACCAACGACGACGATGTCAGGCCTCAGTCCTTCTCCTTTTCTCTCTCCACTTTCCAGCCCTCAGATGACAATGCACCAACAACCCACTTGAAAACCGCGTCGTGACGCTTGACACGGTCCCTATGAGTACGAGCACTCACCTGCAACACATGATTCGATTACTCAAACAGGTTACCACAGGCATGGCAGCGAGAACTTACAACATTAAGATCCCGGCCGCTTCTACACCTCCTCAATGTAGGCAGTGACACCACACGAACGGTGTGAAACTGCCAAAAATCTGAAGCCCACTCCACCCTCGCAGCATAGTGGGGGTTCCCGTCCGTCAACTGAAACATGCAGAGCAGCCGCAAACTGTGAAGGCTTGCTGGGCTTGGGGGGGCAGATGGAGTCTCCATGTCACACCACCGCACCTGATCCTGGACGAACCCAAGACCAGTAGCAGTGCGTGCGACATCCCAGCCAGTTTGCAAAGCAAACAAGTACTTGAGGCTCAAACACAACACACACACAATTTTCCCAAACAGTGTTTATCGGACTCAGTAGGGTCTGAGTGGTGCTAATAATCAGCGTGAACATTCCACACCAAATAAAGGAACGAGGGAAATCAGTTCAAAACTAACTACATTTAGCATAGCGATCAAAACATTTTTATAAACAAAAACGGCTTTAACGATTTTGGTTACAGATTTTGGGTAAATGGTTCAAAAATACAGAACGACAATGCCACATTTGCCATACGTGGAAAAAATGACGAAATGAGCAAAATCAAAATTTCAACGAGGAACAATATTAGTGCTGTTTTGTCCTTATAAATACCGCTCAAGTGATACTAGTATACTACAAAATATCTGGCGAGACACTTCACACAGTTTTCCTCAGCTCTAAGTGCAGTCAGTGATTTTCGCGTTCCAATAACTAATAAAACTTTGGTGTTCTCTTCTTTCTCGAAGATCCCAATCTTGGGCTTTAACTGCCTTTTCCACCCTTTATCTATAACCGCCAATCCCAAAGTCTCAGAACCACTATCGATCATTCTTTTTTAATTTTCTGAGGTGATCCAACAACGCATTTTGTCGCTTGCGCTTCTCTTTATCTCCTTCTATCACTTCTTACATGCTACCTCCTTCTGGCTGTATACTCTAGAACTCTGTTACACTAGCTCATACCTCTCGTCCTTGCTCACACCAATTCACCTATCCAGAGAACTGAACTGGACTCTGACGTAATCAGTGTAACAATACAACCAAAGGTGTCTCTCTCAATCATCACATTTGTCAACTTAATTCTTCTCCTGTACTGAACTTCAAATTTCTCCCCTTCTTGCACAGGTTACGTGACGCATGAGACTGTCCATGTTGTTCAGCACAGGCCGAAGTGCGCTCGGCGCAACAATTTCAGACCTTTTTTTTCATGTTTGCCACGGGGAAGTCTGAGAACTGCCCGTACAGTCGGTTTCTCCTCAAGACAAAGGGATTAAGTTCTTAGTAACTTCTGAGCGACCACGGACTTTCCCAAATATCCTTCCCTCCCCTCGATTTTTTTTTCTTCTGAGGGCGTGCGGGACAAGTCTCTTTGTCACTGCAGCCACATATGGGCCTATTGTGACACTAACCCTTCCTTAGTAAAAGGCGTCGTACATACCTGCCCCCTTTATGAAGCCAAGTATGTCCTTCACTGCAGATTCTGCTATGATAATCTCCTGGGTAAAATATCCAAAGCGTTTGACTGCTAAGGCAGGGCACTCACATAGGATGTGCTCTGCCTTCTTTTCCTCCTCACCACAGAGTCTGCATTCCACCGCCTCTAAGATGCCCATCATGTTGAGGTGATACCTGAGTGGGCAGTTTCCGGTGAGGAAGCTAATCAAGACCCTCAGATCCCTCCTGGAGAGTGTCAGCCTCGCCTTTGCCCTTGGACCAGAAGGCGTAACAAGCCTTTTCGTTTGTCTAAGTCGAGGCTGGCGATGCCAATGGGCGCTATTTTCGTGTGTCTCCCATTGGGCCACCAAACGGTTCACACGACTTTTAGTCATACCTACGTGAGTAGTGGATAGGGCTTCTGTACCCTTCTTCGCAAGGTGGTCGGCCCTTTCATTGTCCTCATGCCCCCTGTGAGCTGGCACCCAGATGAGGGCAAGCCTATTGTAGGTGCCGAGCTGCTTGAGCGCATGAGGGCATTCCCATGCCATCGTGGACCTGGAGCTGTAGGCTGCAATGACCTTTAATGCGGCCTGGCTGTCCGAGAATATGTAGATCCGCTTGCCCTTGAGTCCTTTAGACAGGATCTCTTCCACGCAGGTCTTTATAGCTAGGATTTCAGCTTGGAATATCGTGGCGTACTCTCCCAGCAGCTTAGCCAGACTGTAGTTGGGCCCAATAATGCCCAGTCCAGCTCTGCCTCCCATGACTGAACCATCGGTGTACCACCGCAGGGCGCCCACCTCGGTCCCTTCGATTTACCTCCTTCTTCAACGCACAAAACTTTTCCCAGGCACACTCGTCTCTCAGTGCTCACTCCACATTCCCCTAGCAACTCTCTGGCTAGTCACAAATCTACTCACTCCCTCTCCGTCAGCTTCAATATGGTTTCCCTGTGTAACCAGTTCATTCGTATTCTGAGTCTCCTTGTGTAGCCCTTTGTTTACTATATGGAAACGAGACCATCGCAGGGGGTCTCATTCCTTCATATAAGAACGACTCATCTCAACATGCTTCAATGTCTTCGTTTTGCGATAAGGAAGTTACAGGAGCTTCCGCATTCCGCAAATCAAACAGCTGTTGTCTGAGCGAACCAAACCAGACCTCCAATTCACATCCAATTCTCGTATTTTTCGCGCGTGCACGTGCGCGGGGTCAGGTCATCAGTATCCTGACTTCACCCAAATTTACGACCAACAATCGTATCCCTTGATTCATCTCCGACCATACAGCCAACTCCTACGGCCGATACCGCCATTCACCACCTCGCATCATCTGCAAAATCACCATCATCACCATTCAATTTCCGGTCAGACCAACCCAACTTCCTACAACCATCACGATCTATGTGTCATCAATTCTATTTTCGATCGAAGCAAATTTTCTTTTACATTTTTTTTTTCGTTTGAGCTGAGATAATTGATTTTTTCCTTTATAACTTAAATCCCATTTCAATTTCTAACACCCATATATACTCAAACTCAAATCGCTATTCATTTAACGTGCTATACAGTCCTCACTCACGCTCAGCGAGTTCCCTTTCATTTATTTCTTAAACTCCCACTCTCGTGCGCCCAACAAACGTGAAGATTTGTGTTTTGGAATTATTGTTTATAAACTATGCCAATTGGTAGTTAGTGAAAAGACGGAATGGTTTGAATTCTAGTAATTCTGAAGCCATTTTTAGTTATTATATAACTTTCCTTTCTACTTTGTTGGGCTGAGGAAAGTAGAAAACGACCAAAAACCATTTCGATGCAACTGATTTTATTCCTTCATCCGGCGTTAAGTTCGTGTAAGGGCCTTCAGGCATATTCCCTATAAAGTCAAGACCTGCGTATTGGATTGAATATCGCAAAAACAGCAGTCAGAAATGATTCGGCTTCATTTATGTGGGATATATCTTCCTGAGGACACTTTTCCTGATTGACGGAAAATGTAGTATTTGTATGCGAGAGCCCCCTCGGTCGCCACTGAGCCTGATACAGACTCAAGAGTCAGACCGAATATAATAAGATGTCAGGGAATGAAGTGGCCGAGGAGATTGGACGGAGAAACAAGCAATAAGGGGGTTTCTCTTTGACAACGGAAGGTTCGGGAAGTTTAAGGCAGCTAAGACGCGTAGGAATTCGAATGGGAGACAGATTCATTTAGTTGCCCCTTCGTACTGTTCTGAAGGATGTACTGTACGAGGGCGGTTCGTGACAGACATGTAACATTCTATTGGATGTTTCCCGCCCAACTGAGATTAGTGAGTTTCGTCGAAAGTGAATTTGATCCTGTTGCTCTTCGTTGCGTACGGCTCTTCCTCGACGTCGAGCTTGAGCAGTTATGCACTTATTAAGGAACAGGCTGACAACGTACCTTCAATATGAAATACGTTGAATTTATTTACATGTACATTCCACAGGAATACACTCAAACTGGGTCGGTACAGTAACTACATTCTGTTAACATGTACTCGGTAAACCTGAACGTTCAATGCTATAACTGTTAGTGATTCCGGAGGTTATTGATCCGACTCATGTCACAAACTTGCAGATGATCTTTTACCACTGCAGATATTTAAGGTCTCAACGAAATCGCTAACTAGCTTCCAATCCACGGGATACTTACTAGAGTTGCGTGCCCTCGACAAGTTTCCTCAGCTAAGTACATCCTAGCTATAAAACAATCTGTTCTTCACTTAGTTCATACAAACATGGTAAATTTACCGTTCTTCGTAGAAACGGATACCGAAGTTTTAGAATTTATTGAGCTGCTACTATATACCCCACTACCGTAATTTAAAACCCATCGTGTAGATAATTGACGAGGCTGTTAACGTAATTTTTTTCAAATGGTTCGTATTAACACATTCCTGGACTAATAGACAACTCACAACGGAGGAAAAAGTCAACAAATCGATGTGAGTTGGAATTCAAAATTTTCCATGGTTGCCCCTGCCCATTGGTATCGCCAGTCACGACTAAGAGAGACGAAAAGGCTTGTTACGCCTTCTTCTCTAAGGGCGAAAGGCAACGCTGACACTATCCAGACAGGAACTGAGAGTTCTAATCAGCTTCCTCACCGGACACTGCTCACATAGGTATCACTTCAACAAGATGGGCATCTCAGAGGCGGTGGAGTTCAGATTGCACGGTGAGGATGAGGCGGCAGAGAGGTATGAGACCAATGAGACCAATGAGACTGCCCTGCCTTGGCATCCAAACGCTTTGAATACTTTTCTCGGGCGCTCATTGAACTCGAAATAGCGGAATCTGCAGCGAAGGATACTTGGTTTCCTAAGAGAGGGATGGGTATGTACGATGCATACTAAGGAAGGCATAGTGGCACAATAGGCCCATGTGCAACCGCAGACTTAATCCCATATGCCATTGGAAAAATAAAATGGTTGATTCTGATTACTTAATGACCATAATTAACTTCTCATGATATAGGGTGCTTCAAAAAAAATGTATACACACTTTGAACTTCCATAGAAAATTTATTTACCGTTCTACAAAGTTAAATTTCAGGAAAATAGAAAGCTGAAAGTCCAATGCTGGAAACTCGATTGGCTCCCTGCGTCCTATCCACTGGCCCGACAAATTTTGATCCAGGTAAGGTCGTACGCCCCTGTGATAGTGCGGCGGAGCACCATCTTGTTGAAAATAAAAATCATCATTACCGTATAATGCACGAATGGCAGGAAATATGGAATCAGCAAGCATTGTTAGGTAATTAATACCAGTTACAGTGCCTTCAAATCGAAATGGTCCAATGAGTCCCCTTGAAGACAAACCGCACCACACATTTACACCAGGCAAATTTACAGCTTTTTAAATTGTAATGTGAGGATTTTCTTCACACCAGTAAACACAATTGTGCCTATTGACAGTTCCATTACGTTTGAATTGGGCTTCATCCGACCAAATGATGCTACCCATAAATCCCGGTTCACATATCACCATCTCCTGAATCCATTCACAAAATTGCAACCTTCGATCTGGATCGTCGTCATTTAGCTGTTGCACCAGCCTTGGAATGTAAACACGATACTTGCCTCTCTTCAGAATGCGTAGCACGCTGCTAGCACTTACATCACTTTCACGTGCCCCTTGCCTTGAAGATTTGTTAGGAGAGCGTTGAAACAGAACAGTAAATAAATTTTCTATGGAAGTTCAAAGTGTATATACATTTTTTTGAAGCACCCTATATAGTTTATTGTACTACCACTCTGTGTTATTTGGGAACGCTTAGCATATTACCAAGATTGAGCATGAAAAAACTGCACTGAAACTGCTCTTTTCGTCTGAACTTTTGACAATTTATTGTGCTGGTTTCATTATTTTCCCACGCATGAATGTTTTATTCTAAACTCATATAACTGATATAATGTAGTGACATCTGCACTAAATATTGGGCCTAATCTATGAGAGCCTCCACATAGGCGTCCCATGGTAGTCTGCAAGCCAATTACTGAATTTGGACTCGCCACATTTGTTTCCCTCTGGTTCACAGACACAAATACAAGGGGGCCATTTATAGTTTATTTTGAAAGTATTAACATAAACTGAATATGTCTGACACAAAATGGTGTCAATGCTTGTGTGAAAAATGAATTGGATTGCAAAAAATATATATGCAACTGAGAAAACTCCTGTTGCACTTCAGATGGGCATATTCTGTGGCAGTATATGAGCTACCTCATGTTCTCCCTTGTCGCTAGGGTTCTCTGAGGTGACGTGCCCGCCAGAAAACGCAAGACAACCGTGGGGTCCTCCACACCCAGCCGCATCTGAGGAACCCAAACAACTCTTAGGCGCGCCGCAGCCAGCCCCTCGCTCGTACACATGTTCCACTGACTCCAGTTCCCTCTCACGCAATCTGCAACTTCGTACCTCTTAATTACCATTCTTGGTCAGGTGGTACCTTAGTAGACCATTCGTACACTTTCTCTCTACAGACTGAGAACCTCTCTTGTTCGCTCTCCGAAGAGTTTAACAACAACCTTGACTGCTTCTCGCCAATAGGCAGCCCTGCACTTCTCTCCCCGCTTGCCAACCTTTCTGATCAAGTGGCTCTTGGAGGCCCCCACAGAGGGCTCAGCTCTCCCTGGGAGAAGCGCAGATCCCTCGCAAGTTTTGTCGGGCTTCTCATTCCCTCCTATCGCCTATGACCTGTAACCCAACATAGTGAGAAGGGGAGAAATGGGGGAGCGGAACCAGAAATGGGGCTTCTGGGTCAATTGGAGTGGGGGAAGAAAACCACGTCTCGTACTATAGTACAAGGTTTTTGGCCACGCCCCCCGACCAATCTCGTTGTAGTACGACCTTTTTTACCCCCTCCACCACAATTTTCAACCAATCGTACTGTAGTACGACCTTTTTTACCCCCACCTCCAGCCCGAATTTCTGGAAGTTGTCCACCTCTCCTTCGGTTTGCCCCTCCAACTAACCAGTGACGTTATAGTACGACCTTTTTCCCCCCCCCCCCCTCATTACAGTCTCGTCCTACTAACGAATTTACTCTAGTTGGGGTACCCCCCCCCCAACAGAAAAATTCGAGTGTTTGGATGACATCACTTTTGTACCAATTACCTTATAACACGTCATTTTTACACCCCCCTCCCCATCCAGCCTTCTCCCACGAACCTCCTAGTGAGTGTACTATAGTAGGAGTACCCCCCCCTCCTATTGAAATTCCAGAGCGTTTGTATGACGTCACTTTTTTTAAAAAAAGTTCCTTCCCTGCGATCGAACGCAACACCTCACATTCTATAATTGAACGTCGTACAAGGGCATGACTCATCAACATGACGCAATAGTAGCTGCCTCTGGCTACTGCATAGTATTCTCGGAAATGTTTAATAGCTGAGAGGTTTCAAAATATGATGCAATAGCATGACGTGTTCACGTGATTGTATAGCCCCAGGCGTTCTATTCTCGGAATTTAATATTGACGCACAAATTATCTCCAAACGTGTTTTGACTCGTCTATTGCGCAGTTGAATTGGATTTATCGCCTCTAAAAGTTTTGCCACGTAGTCAAAAATATAAGTACGCATGCGTGAGGACCACGATATAAGCAGCATACACCAGCACAGGAGCACAGTCATACAATGGCAACATTCGTCGATAGATTCAAGTCTGCTTCTTGCAATTACAATAAAACGTTAAAGTTGGAGCAATTGAAAGATATACCTACTATCCGGTTAGAAAGTTGAAAATTGTTCATACCCAGTATGTTGCTACGCTACAAGAACCTATCGAGGAAGGCGAACTATTTGACGTGTTCCTACCGAAACTAGGTAAATTGGAAATTATCATCATGTAACTATCATATTAGGGAGCAGACCGACTGAAGCCCCCCCCCGCCCTTCATGCAGTGGGCCCTTGCACGCAGAACAGACCTGAAGAAAACTTGAAATATTTATTAACCTATTAGACTACTTTGATTCTCACTTGATAGTGGTAAGGGAAAAACAAAGAGAACAATTCAAATAAGGGACAGTTATTGTGCAAGAACGTCATTTTTGAAATATTCATTGGTTCACAAATTAATTCCGCGTTTTCTGTGACTATTGATGAAAGATCGTTGTTTCACGTTGGCAAGTTTTCGGTTTCAAGATCACCTTTTTGGCAAACTTTTTACCTACGCGGTATTTTCTCTATTTTGCGAAGCTGGGATGAATATGTTGGAAAGATGCTAAAACTTCCCGATTGTAAAGAAATACGCCACCCAAGTATGTTCATTAAGGCGTTGCTCGTCACGAGATGTATGACCTGGTTTTGCTCGTAGCTCTGATTTCCTTGATTCAGCAGAACCAACTGATTTCTTCGTTCGCGTTTGGTTCATTGAGTGAGATCTCGAAACGAACCGGTAAATGGCACGAAGCTCACTTGACTGAGTGCGAATGGGAGATTGAGGAAATTAGGGTTCGACTTAGGGAAGTATCGAAGCTCTTCGTTGGAAGTCATTCAACTGAAACTCGGTCGCCAAGCGCTACAAGATGCGTCGTCGAAAATGTCTTTCAGGTCGTCGGTGGGAACTAGAGGAAACTGCCTTTACTAAGCACAAATTGGGGACGTTGAGATTGGTTTAGGAGGAAAACTCTGCGGGCAACGGAGGATGCTGTGGAAAGGGAGGGACACGAAGCCGTTGTCAGGTGATAGGAAAACCTCTTCATCCCTTACGTTTTCGCCCATGAAACTTCCTGTTGGGCAAGTAATGGGATAGCGGTTAGTAGCCTCCTGAGGGGTAGTTGCCGGGTAGAGGAAGGAAGGAGAAAGTGGAAGTAATGGAGAGTGTTTGTGAGATGGTGGTGGGGGCAAAGGAAGAGGAAACGCACCTTCTCGAGCGTTGTTGATCTCTGGCCCTTTTTCCCTTCTCCAAGTACTGGCCTGGGAGCTTTTACTTGGTTCCAAGCCATGCATTGCAACTTGCCTTCCTCCGTTTACCTGATCCCCCAATGCCTCTTGGAAATATGATAACCGCCCTCATTTCTCTCTTGCCGACCACTTTCTTCGCAATACTTCATCCCTTTATTACAGTTGAGGAAGTCGCGCTGGCACCCGGAGGAAACCCTGGGCATCACATTTGGAATCATCCAAAAAGAGGCCTAATTACTGTTGGCCAACTCGAGTTTTCATCGTTCTGAGTTTCAAGTGAAAGCTCAAACAAGCACGAACTTCAGGATTGAAAACTTCCAAATTGAGTATCAACTTGAACGAGAGTGGTTTTAGAGAATCTGAGAATGCGCACTCGTTATTTTCCTGGGGTTTGTGGATGTTCAGTGTGCAAATCACCTGAGTAAATGCAAGAAGTTACAGGAGTTTTTTTTTTCGAAACAAAATCAAAGTTCTGGGTCAGTGTTTGATCTACTGCCAGAAATTCAACGACCTTGAAGTTGAAGCTGAAGTTGAAACACTGTTACAGAAAACGTCTGTGTGGCATCTCCAAATAGCCTGGCAGCCGTGCACCATCCGCAAGTACCAAGCCCCCACGCAGTGCTACAAATGCCAGCGTTATGGCCACCTGGCAGTTGCCTGCACGGGAACTGTAGTGTGCGCCTGCTGCTCCATGCCACATTTGAGCCAAGAGTGCAAGCGTGAGGCTCCCCTCTAGTGTGCCAATGCTTCGATCGCAAACACAATACAATAGGTCTCCCACTCTACATGAGACGCACGCAATTGCCCTCTAGGAGTCACAAGTGGATTATGAATAGGTTAAAAACAGTTCGAATCCTTCAGCACAACACAAATAAGAGTTCCCCCTATGGCTGAGTGGCTGTAAAGTGCTCTCAAGAAACGCTGCGGTGTACTCGCCATAAAGGAACCATGAATATGATCCAAAACTCTTGGTCTGGAATCACAGGCCCAAGTGGTGCCTGGAGCAAGAACGAGAGCCAGGACAGCAGTGGCCTGCAATGACCCATATCCATCCATATCCTCTTCCCCCCAACCCACAATTTATACTTTCTCACCAACACACATCTCTTCCCAAAAACTTACTCGTTTCTCTGTTCTCGTGATAGACACTCTTCTGTCACCTCTCATGCTCCTCACAAATCTTCTTCTCTCTCTCTCTCTCTCTCCCTCTCCCTCTCCCTCTCCCTCTCCCTCCCTCTCTCTCTCTCTCTCTCTCTCTCTCTCTCTCTCTCTCTCCACATTACTTCCCCACGCAACCAGTGCACGTATTCAGACCTCCCTTGTTCGCGATTAAATACTCACACTCCAACTGATGTCGCTATTCTGTCAAGTTTAATACATTCCTCACTCACACTCACCACGTCCATTTATTTGTCATCTCATGTTATTCTATTCGTGCACCCAACAAAACATTGTTTTGCATCTTAGATCTTCGTTCACTATTGGCCCCGCAGTCCACTGAGCTGTCTGATCTTCAACGAGGTGTCTATTTTGCTCCATGGTGAATGAGTGAATCGGTTTTCTATACGATTTAGACATTTGAGAATATAAGTGCAGATGACACAAAGTTAGCACAACAAGAGTATTACCCAAAATTTGTAAATAGTGCGAGTTCAACCGTATTATTTGTGCATACTCTGCATGTATTATTTCTAAATAACAAATCACTGTTAAGGAATTATAATTCACACTTCGTCGTTCTCGGTTTCACGAAAATGAAGAAAATGGCTTGTTTGCGTATGCATTTTGTTTCTTTACTGTAGGGAGCTCGAAGTGTAGCGTTAGCAGATGCGTGGTAGTGTCTAGAACGTATAATTTGAACCGAATGGACGGATATGACAAGGATGCGGTTACCAGCTGTGGCAATTTATTAAAGGAAATACACTCAGGAAGAGACGACGACACCGGCCGGGAGTGTCGTTGCAGCTGATGATGGTGAATGTGGTGTAGTGCACTTTGTAAGCAATAATTTACCAACAGGTATACACGTTTGTGATGAGGGGGGGGGACGTGACGATGGAAAATAATAAAGAAACAGGGGAGTGGTTTTCGGCTTGTGGGCGTACCAAAGCGGTTTGAAGCGTCCAAAGGCAGCGAGAGCTACCTCCTGAACATAATGCTGCTCCGTTATTTTTTATTTATTTTTGGCAGTCATTATGGTAGTGGCCTCCAACAGTGGGGGTTTCATTTCTGCTGACCTTGCCTGTTGCCCAGAGGCCGTCGTAAACATGGTGTTCTCACTATACGTGAAAACTGGCTCTCTGGTGCTCAATGGTTTTTGTGGGGAAGTCCACACTTATAATTAGCGTATTGAGGTAGTTCTAGGACCATCTACTCCAGTATTCTCGTCTCTTGCCATGCTCTAAAGAGTCCGATTGTACTAGTGGCAACCTCCGTATTATTGGTTCTTTTCAACGATGTCATTTCTTCTCTTTTATTTCCTGGCGATGGAACTCCGGCCAGAAAACGATCGGGATTTTAATCAGGCGTAGTAAGTTCAGAGGACTATTCAGTGTAGCTTCAACACGCTCATAGAAGGTAAACATTTTTTCGAAGGTGAAGAGCTGATTTAGCGTAAATTGCAACGACCCGCAGCTTCTCATCGACTGCCAAAGCGCATCGACACATCATTTCCTTCTCACGTTTTTCTGTTCAAATAGAAACACATTTTACAGTTTTTAAGATTCAACAACCATGCGAGGAGTTTCATTATCAATCATCCAACTAACTCCAATCTCAGCTCTTCGTATCAGCGCCCACTACACAGTGGTTCAGGCGTTGATACAACAGTAGGTTCTGTTAACTCTACTTCCATTCATTGTACATAATTTGTATAAGGGCCTTAATTGTGTCGCTTTCCTGGCTTTTTTACAGTCAAACATAACTGCTAAATGAAGTTCATGAAACGCCCCACGAGCGAACAGCAATAATCGCCATGGATTGTTAAAATGTGGATATTTGCAGCTCTTAAAGGCTGCAGCGCGTAGTCGTCAAATTGTAATGCCACCAGTTGGTGTGACGGATGAACTATTGCGTAAGCATCGTGTAACAAAATGTTACAAAGCCGAGAACGGTATTTCGTATAATTGTTCGCGCAGTTACTCCAAAGGAATTGTAACGCCAACTCTGAGCGCATTGTGTTGATTCAATTTAGATCTGCAAGATGAGAATTAAACGGCCCAATTACCAACAGGCGGCGACGGTTGGCATTCATTATCGTTCGAATGCTGTACTGTTAATGGTGGAAGAGTGGCGGAGGAACGAGGAAGAGGAGATGGCTGTTAGGTTGTGGTAGAGAGGCGATCAAGGAAGGACTATCCCAGCAAATCACTTCGCCGACATATTAAACGATCTCATCAGCGCAGTAAGCGAGGAATGATGGGAGCTGGCAAGAAGTACCAGGTAGGGGATTAAGATTGAGGATAACGAAGATAATGGTTGGGTTCAATCTCGGTAATTAACGAGTGAGAGGGAGAGCGGCCTAGAAATGGGACAATTCGCGTAAGAGGTTTTCGGAGTGGCAGAACTCTTGATGTGTTCGTATACGCTTCTCTCGTGTACTGAAAGTTAACAAGAGACCTGAGGGTTCTTGACATTTTGAACACTACAGACACAAAGCTTTTAGCATTAATTTAAAATTATTCTATGTACCCCCTTCCGGTTGTTAAATTAGTTTCCAAAGTGTTTATTTACTTCATACTTCGTAATATAGGTTTTTACACAACGTCAGATCAACCCAAAAATATATTTCATTTATTCATATTTCCGATTATCAGATCATCGTTCATTCAATCACTTCTTCATTTAATATTTTAATTTGTTCGTTCGTACTTCCGGTAGGGCAAAAGCATCAATTGTTGACACAATTAGGAAGAAAAATCATTCAATTCTGCGTTATACAAAAGTGTTCAAGAAATTACCACTTCCAAGTAGTTATTATGAATTTTAAGTTTCTTGTGAACAGTTTGCACGTATTGGACTTACCAAAACTTTTTTTATACTATCACAAACTACTTTTTTCAAACTTGGTTTTTTACCCCCAATGTTGACACATTTGTCCTCGAAAATTCCATTTGTTGACATCTGCAGTTCCTAATGTTGACACCTAACTAAATTTTGTCCCATCGCTTTCCAGGTGCTATTGCTCAAGGTAAAAACGAACAAAAGATATTCAAAATAGGTTAAAATATATTTCAAGGAGTTACTTTATTACCTAGCAACATGAACATACTTTATTAAAGAGGTACAGGAACAGAAACAGGGAACACAAATTTATTGGGATTGGCTCGGTAAGATTTGGGCTTGGGTAGTTTGTATTTGACGTTGATGACCTTCGGGAGATGATTCCCGTCGCTCGAAGGCTTAAAAACCGCCCTTCAATCTATTGCAGGGATAAGTGGCGTTGCTTCACCAGCAGCTTCAGAATTAATGTTGACAACCAGGCAAGCGCATGCCGTCTCACGTTTTCACTTTCCTTGCCTCTACAAAGTAGAAAAGAAAGTTATGTAATCGGCTGAAAAAAAAATTTTGAGTTATCTTCAGATCTCTACGTTTCAGACCCTCCTGAGTCCGAAAAACACTATTTGGGAAAATGGTCCGTGTGTCTGTGAACGATTTTTAGAGAAAACCACCGTACCAAATCAGCTCGAACTTCATATCTCGCTCACAGGTTACCATGGGACGCCAAAATAAGGGTATGAACCAAATTCACCGAAAGTTAATATAGTTATCATAGTGATCAAAACACCAAATATTTTTTTTCTCAAAAACGGCTCTAACGATTTTGATAGAATTTTTTATATTGGTAGCTCTTAATAAGATAATTATACCATAGAATTCCCATTTGTGGGAAAATGACGAGAGCAGCACAATAAATTATCAAATTTTTCGACCAAAAGCGTTTTTAGCGCAGTTTTTTCCTTATAAACTCCGCTGGAATCTTTGTAGAATGTTAAAAAAAATTGGTATTGTGGTCCAATCTAATATCTAAAGGGTAAGTGTTTAAAAACGCTCATGAGATACATGGGGCTCACTCCAGAAATTCCTGAATTTCAACTACTGCCGTTTCGCTTACTACCAGTTCTAAAAGTTTTTACCCAATAACTCCGCAAAAGTAATTATTATCCTTCTTCAAAAACTTTGTGTTTACAGCCTCATTAATTGTCTGTGTACCGATTGCTCAATATCGGCCCTGCAATGAGTATGAGCAGCACAATAAAATCTGGAACTGTAAGCGCTACCGCTTGCTGCTGCCGTAAAGCGTTATTTGACCAAGTTCAAATTAACTGAGTGATAAATGAATTGATTAAATAGAATTAGCCATGTACAAAGAGAATTGCTGTAGAGCTAAGGAAAGTTGTGTGTTGTTGTTCCAATTTTTTTTTAGGAGGCATGGTTGTAGTCAATCTATAAAAAAAGATGAGACACAGTGTAAGATGTCTAATATAATTTGGAAACTTGACAATACAAAATTATATTAAATATCTAATACTATTGAAAAGTTACAACATATAGGTTTTAGTTCCTACAACAACAATGTATTTGATAAAATAAAGTTTTCTTTGCGAGTAGATAAAAAAGACGATGTCAACATTTGGGATCAGACGATGTCAACTTAAGGTTCCACTACGCTAAATTAAAAACTTCAAACCTCGTGATATACTACGAAATTATTCAATTTCAAATATCATCTTAACAACCAAATCAACAGTTTCCCCTAATGTTGACAAAGGTGTGCTATTTTATAAGATCCTTATGATGACACCTAATTTAACCATCTTTTTCCTATTAAAATTTGGGGTTGCAATGCTTACGCATTCTTCCTTATGTTATTCAGAGAGCCGGCCATGTGAAATGGTAATTTTACACAGAAAATTTGACTAAAAACTCTAAATTTGTTGACTTACCTCACTAATCTGGGCACAAGGATGGCGTCGACGGAGCAACTGGAACACCGGACATCGGCTTCAATTTCAGCCAGCAGAGTTATATCGGATATTATAACTAGCGGAGCCGGCCGCCCTCAATAACTACATTATTATCTACAGAATGACGCCAATTTCAAGTACCTTCAGTGTCAACATCAGGAATAGTGTCAACAATTGGTGCTTTTACCCTAGTTCGTTCTTCCGTTTATTCTTTGGTTGATGCGTTCGTTCACATGGTCCAACACTAGTTCATCCGCCTGTAGTTTTGATATTAAGTTCCTTTTTTCGTTCATTATTATCTTCTTAAGGTCTAAAAATAGAAAGGAAAGCCATCTAATCGGTTGAAACCCATTTTTTGAGTTCTCCTCAGTTTCAAAGGCTTCTTAATCCGAAAATATCTGGTGCGACGCGTCATGAAACTGTCTTTGGCTCATTGACGTAAATTCATCAGGTAAGCAGCTCAGAATTTTCTTTTCAGTCGATTACATAACTTTCCTTCCTTTTCCGTAAAGCCAAGGAAAGTCTGTGAACGTGATTGCGAGAAAATGGTTGAAAGAAATCGAATCAAATTATATATATGGTGTGCAAAGAGACGCCCCAAAAGGAGTATGAGCTCAGTCGGCTCAATACTAATTAAACGACCACGATTGTCAGAGCAATCGACTTTTTTGTAGCAAACGAGTCTACTGATTTTTATTACGTTTACTGAACGGAGAGTTCTAAATCACACAACAGTACCATGAAATCTTCATCGGGGAAAAAATTACGAGAGCAGCAAATAAAATTATCACAAAATTTCGAGCGAAGTCGGTTGTAGAGCAGTGTTTTCAAAATAAATTCGTGTGATATGTCGGAGAAATCAGGATGGTAGTCCAATAAACTACCTTTGAGACGAAAGTTTAATTACGTCGTTAATCAGAAGCATCTCCATAAACGTCGCAATTCAAAACCGTCCCGTTTTACTAAGTATCCACAAATCCTTACTACTTAAAATTACGTTCTCGTCCAATAATTCAAAAATTGTAAATGCGATCCTTCACAAAAGAATCGTGTTTAGCGATTGTGATGTTCAGTTTTTCCTCGTGCATGTTGCTCATATTACTGTAGCGTTCTCAGAACAAATACAGTGGTAGCCCGATAAATTACCCTCAAGTTGAGAGTTCAGTGAAGCTCATAAGGTAATTAGTAGCACTCGCAGAAATTCGTCACCTCCAACCACCTCTGTAAAGTTTTACCCAATAATTTCTAAACGCAATCCATTTAAAACACATTACGTTTCCACTGATTGCTGAATGATGGTTGTGGCATGAGTCAGAGCATCTCGGCAATTTCGGAACTTTGAGCGCTACCACACGTGCCGTCTGAATAATTCCACAACTCGCCGCGTTACTGGCGACGTCAAGATATCTGGAGACGAAGAAAATACTATTTGATCACATATATCTGTCCGACTGATCTTCTCTGATTCTACGCTTCTGTTCCGTTGTTCCTGAACGGATCTCCGTCCCCGCGGTTTTTTTTTTAATCCCGGCTTCTAGCTCTTAAAGTTGTGCGTTTGCCGTGTCACGCTAGTTCGAACGATGTGAGAAAACGTCGTCCAGTATGTTCCATTTTTCTGTCGTTTTTGGGGTCGTAGGTGTAATTCAATCGTACTTCTTGAAGAAATTTATATAACTATTGTCTTTTTCCTTTTTATTTTTTTGTCATCTTTCCTTTTCTACCTTCTCACACGCATGTTACGTAATACGTTAGTTTCTGATATACGAACCGCTGCATGTTCGTGAGGCTGAAAGTCGCGTGACGCCCCGTGCTATATTTTTTTTTTTTCGTCCATTCAGTTGGGTAATTTGATCATTACTTATCACACCGTTCGTTCAAAATATCTTCATTCGTTGGCCCACTCATTTGTTTCTTTGTTTGTTATAAATTTCTAGTTCGTTTGTTAGTACCTTCTGCTCGGCGCAGGCCGAATTGATTGAGACTTTGAGCCCGGAATTTCCACACTAACAGGAAGTTCTTGTCCACCTATTTCTGCCCTCAAGCCCTTTTTCTCCAGGAGCGGGAAAGTCCAGCCTGCCTCTTCAGTTATTCTAAGCGAAAACTAATTTCCCCTTTCTGGACTTTTCAAAATATCCTCTTCTCACCTTTATTAACTTCCTCTCCACAACACATAGCTCTTGACAGACACTCTCTCGTCTCTCAGTTGTCAAGATGGACACTCATCCATCAGCTCTCGTGCTACTCACAATACTACTCTCTCTCTCTCTCTCTCTCTCCCCCTCCCCACCCACTTTACTTCCCAACGCAACCAGTTAACGCATTCAGACCCTTCTTGTTCACGTTTAAATACTTGCACTCAAACTGATTTCTGTATTCTGTCAAGAGTGATACTGATCTCATTCATGCTCACCACGTTCATTTATCTCTCAATTCAAGCCCCTCCACTCGTGCACATAACATCTCCACTTGTAATTTTTTCATTCATTCGTGTATTTAGTCAATTAACCCACGTTGGTTGATTTATGTACTCATTTTTTGTTCGTTAGGGTATTTATAAGATTATTGTTAATACTTTCATTCAGAGTTGTTGGTTTGATCATTACCTCATCTGATCATTTAATTTTCTCATTTATTGGCTTATTCGCTCCTTCATATTTGTTTCATTCGTTCGTTCGTTTGTTTCAGGTTCCATTTTTTTGTTCATTCGTGTATTCTTTGGTCCAGGCGTTCATTTGGCTGTCTCTTATTTTATTTTATTTTATTTCACATTACTGTTTCAGTGTTTCGTTTGTGTGTTGCTATGGTTTATCTGTTTTTTGTTTAGTTCATTCGTTTCGATGTTGGGTTGGTTCAGACATTCTTTCTTTGGATCGTATGAGCGTTGGTTCATGCTTAAGCTGATTTGTAGTTTTTGATTATTTGTTTCTTTGTTCCTACTGAATGAATAAAAACTACTGTATTCGCTGATTTAGTGGCTGGTTGGTACAATCATTTTTCATGATTGATTGAATTCCTTCATTTGTTCATTTTTTTCTTCTTGCACCAGTTATGGGGGAATTAATATAGTAGCGGTATCGCACTAAGAGAGTTGGGTAGTTTGCAACCACCAACCGAATGCAATTGGAACAGAGTTTTACAGTCGATTACATTCGGAGAAGTTTTACCACCACATACAGGGAACTGAGTGGGAGCGAACGCGAGCGCGAGCGACACGACGACGACGGAACCGGCTCTGTTACAACTGACAGCAGCAAAGTCTCGAGAGAATCGGGGCCTTTGAGTTGCCCAGACAACATAAATGGCCCGGACGAGCCTCCGCTGAATCGAAGGGTTTGGTTCGTCGTAACACCTGTTCGTCCGTGTACGTTTTTTTCTTTTATTCGCATGTTCCCGACTTGCCCGTTTGTTTGGTGATGGTTGATTTATGGATTAGGTTGAATATTTTTGCGGTTTTCGCCAATCATTCGTTCGCTAGGCAACTTATTCATTCGGTTATTCACTTAGTTGTTGGTTGATTCGGTCATTCTTTAGTTTTTTAACTTCCTTTGGTTTGTTCATTAGTACATGCATTCGTTCGCTTGTTTGTGGTTACATGTGCGTCGTAGTTTGTTCGTCTGCTTGTTCACTAATCCGTTCATTTGTTTCTCGTTTCGTTCGTGCGTTCCTTGGCCTAATTTGTTCTCTAACTCTTTTATTCGAAGATCGGTTGTTTTTTTCTTCGTTCGAGGCGTTCATTTGTTTGTTGGATGTTTCTCGTGCACGTTTTGAGTGCTTTGTGTTTTCATGAGGCTCTAAAGAGTTCTTGTAGATTTACTTGCTGTTTAGACTGTAAAGTCTCCTTTCTCATCAGTGGAATTTTTCCGAACCCATCAGTTGGGGTCTATCAGTTGTGTGGGCGGACCATATCAATACGAATTTCAACTCCTTCAAAAGTTGAATTGAGGGGTTCAGTAAGAAGGTTATAATGAAATGATTTGCTCTCGTGACGTCACTGCTGGGGGATCAAGGTTGCAGTAACACGTACATAAAGTATTGTTGTAAATTTAATTCTACCGAACTTTCCGGGCCGAACTGAATCCCCATTGGCTTCCAACTTCGAGGCGAGTTATCGACAAAGCAGCGATGGCAGCAGGCCAGAAGTCGAAGGATTGACAGTCTTATGGTTAAAGTTGGGAGCCCTTTAATTCACGAATTAGATGGTCTTCGTGAGTGAGAAATCCCTTTCTACTTCTCATGACGTAAACAAGAGGATTTCCAACGGGGAATCTCTCGATTTATGCGGAACATATTGACTCTACTGGGCTTTAAAGAAGAAATGAGGGTGGCGAAGATTGTGGCGATTACTCCAGGGCAGTTCACGGGGAAGAGGATGTTTTGGCGCTCCCTCGATGTTTCGCGCGGCGGAGAAGTGGCAATGAGCCAACCCACTTGAAGATTCCTCTCCCAACGTTCCTAGCTCCCCTTTGTTTGCCCCACTTAAAACTGGAAATGATGCGACTCGGATCATCTCCCGGGTGTACCGCCTTTTTTTTTCTGCGTGCGTCGTCATTACCAGCTCACTTTCTCATTCTCCTTTCCAAGAGGTTACACCCGGGACTTTTCATTTCTGTCGACCTCTCGGCTTCCGTTTGCTTGGGTCATTACTGAGCTTGAGAATATGAGTGGAGAAATTTAACCGAAAAATAGTAATGGGAGTTGAGGTTCTGAGGGAATTCAGATCTTCAGCAACCCAACAGTCCACGTTTTCCCTGTTTGACCTTTTCAATTCGACTAAAAATCCAATTAGATTCAGCCCCATTATTGGGAGCTAGCATCTTTCTGCCAGACGATTAAATGACTTTGACTGGGTTCAAAAAGCAAGAGAGAGAGAGAGAGAGAGGGTGAGAGAGATCTGACATTATAATACGTGGGAGTGAAGGTAAGTTATCAAAGTGGGAATTGGAGGAACTGTAAAATATGCTGGTAAATGAAATAGGAGTGATTTGAATTGCTTCTACACCAACTAGTGCTCCAACTTCAACTTCGACTATTATTCTGTGCCCAGAGATTTTATGGAATGTAAACACGATGTTTGGAGAACGATAATAATAATTGGCAGAAAACTATGAGAAATTGAGTAAGTGAAACGGCGTTAGTTGAAATTCTTGAATTTCTCGAGTTGCTTCTAAGTCATTTATTGTACGTTCATTCAGTAGTTAATTGGAATACCACGCTAATTTTCCTGAGAATACTGGTACCGTTTGAGCATGATTTATGAAGGAAAAACTGAGCTGACGACGGTTTTCCTCGTAGTTATTGCACTGCTCTTCGCATTTTCGGATCGACAGTAGGTTTGTGATATCGCCGTATAATTCTTGGCTGTTCATGTAAATCGATCAATCCAAGTCGTCGAAGATGTTTGGTGTTTGGATCACTATGATACGTATAATTAGTTTGGAGCCGATTTTCCTCATACCCTCATTTTGACGTTCCATAGTGACTTTCAGGGTATGTATGAAATATGAGTCGACTTAGTTCTTCCGTTTTCTCTTAATTGGATGCACAGACACACACACCATTTTCTCTAATAGTGTTCGAACTTAGAAGTGTTTGAAACGTACTGGTCTAAAGAAAAATCGAAATGTTCCTTCAGCCAAATATATTACATCTTTTCAAACCAAAGTACTAAACAAGAAATGTACCTCTTGTATTATACTTAGTTCACCAACAAACGTTGAGCGCTCATTAAGGAGATCATAACAATTAACAAAAATGCGGTTGACTTCTTAAATAGTATTTGTCCGAAAACAGTAGTTCCAGGTCTGAGTGTCCATGTACGTTTTTTAAAAGAAAAGCTGAATAAAATCAGCCCCAATTATACTGCACGATCGGATGTGACCTGGAACACCGGAGCTGCTTCTATCCGGCAGAGCTCTTCAAAGCAGCTCTGATTAAATCTGAAGAGGAATAAAACTGCTGAAGGACATGGAGAGGGGGGACTGCATTGCCACGATCGGGAGGTTAGGATAATCTGGTCCACAGTGCGTAACGAGACGATCGGCCTATTCCTCTTCCGAACGTCGACGGCCTTCTTCCCACCTCCTCCCACTCCTCTCAAAAAAGAAGAGAGGACGCCGTGGCCTACGCTTCTCATGGATGCCAGCCTCCTGCCAACCAACCCATAACCCAGGCTTAGTGCTCCATAGCCTACATTTTCCACAGACACCAACCTTAGCTTCGACTGCCTAGGCCCATCATTCAGGGGCTTTCATCGCATACGCCAAACGCCAGCGCCTCATGCTCCACCACACAGCAGTTACCAAGAACAGCTAAAAGGAAAGCTGAATAAAATCAGCCCCAATTATACTACACGATCGGATTAAGCTGTGACCTGGAACACCGGAGCCGCTTCTATCGGGCAGAACTGCTCAAAGCAGCTCCGATTAAATCTGAAGAGGAAGAAAACTGCTGAAGGACAGGGAGAGGAGGAACTGCATTGCCGCGATCGGGAAGGTTAGGAATATCGGATCTGTGGCGCGCAATGTGGTGATCGGCCTATTCCTTTTGCGGACATCTACGACTTCACTTCGCTCCTCTGTTCTATCTCTATACCAGTGGGCTTTGGCTTTTTCTGTGGAACGGAACCGAATATACGATACTTTGTTAAGAAGGAAGGAGGTAATATTGTGTGAAGCCCGAATATATTCTGTAACAATAAGTTGCCCCTCAAATTTGTCGCGGAACACCAAAATTAGAGTATGAGCAAATCAATTTCAGAAATTAACTACAACAGCCATCGTAGTGATCAAAACGAATTGTCTTCTCAAAAACGACTGCAATAATTTCGGAAACTTTTTTGAATCGAAAATGTAAAATGACAATTGTACCTAAAATGTTTTCATGTGTGGGAAAATGACGTGAGCAACTCAATAGATTATCCAAAATTTTGAAGCAAAAACCCCGCTGTTTCTTCATCTAAATTTCGCTGATATGACGCTATTGTTTTCTACAAAATCAAAGTAGTAGTTCAATAAGCAATGGTCACGAGATAAAAAGGAGCTAATAAGTTCACAACAGCAAACCCGAACTTCTTCGGAAAAAATTAACTAAATTATCTATTGAGTAAGCCATGTTTGGTTTCTCAAAGCGGCCTCAACAAGAATATAATCAAACCGATGAAATCTGGAATTTTAAATTCTACCAATATCATTGGTAGAGTTCAAAGGTTGGATTAAATAATTGCCGAACGTACGTGAAGCTTAGGGCATTTGGCGATGTGTTGCACCAGGTTTTAAGTATGAGACCGTACCTCCGTCCATACACAAGATCAATCTTGACGCTCAATTCTGGCAACTTATGCAGGTTATGAAAAGCAGCAGAAGATTCACAGGAATATGTTATATTGTGGAGAGGATCTAACGGGGAGAGAATGGCCAAAGGCCGTTCGGTTCGCTCTCACGAGCGAATTAACCAAACTAATGTTGACGTTGGTATTCAAACATGGGGAAGCTCAAGGTCCGTTGGCCCTTATTAGACTCGAATAGTACCAACTGAAACGTCAGGGACGAACATCCAATCAGGTGGATTTGATAACACCATTCACAACGGGACGTTCAGTCGTGTCTAGAAAAATGTATTTCATTGATGGATTTAACTTTTTATTAGAAGACCTACGCGTGAGAGTTTTTTCAAAGTCCACAAATGTAAACGAACGTTTTACATTAAAATATCACTAAGCAGCACCGCGAAAATACAGAATCTGTCTGAAAACCTCTGGAATTCTATGCACGTCAAACAAGCAGTATACGGGAGTGGAGTCATTGAGTAACGATCCAATTCCCAAATAAGTCGTATTGTTTCATGATTCTCCACACGATAACGTCAATATATATGTTATTCCCTGTCGATGCCGTATTCAGCTCGCTTCTAAATGTTGACCCCACACACCCCGCCCACTATTTAGGTCGTCACATTCATACAGCAGCGTAGATTTGGTGTACTGGCAACTTGCAGTCATACGACAGTGGGTAGGTTGACTACGTCTAGTGTGAGACCGTCTAACCTCCAAAACTAGCAATCCGCCTGTGTTGCATATCGACCTGTTTTATCTTAAACCCTCATCCCCTAAGCCCTCTCGGTTGTTGGGAAAGGACAGTGTGGACCACTCCATCATTCCCCTGACGAGAGAACATATCCAGGTTTTTCACCAGCAGGTGCCAGAAGGGTTCGGCTATTCAATGGGAGACAATGAACTCCTGCTGGACACTGTCTCGATCCCAATGAACGTAAGAGGTGTGTCGCTGTTTCCCGTATTGAGAAGATAGTTCCAAGAGTTTGGTTATCCTGGCAAAGACTTGGTGAGGTAGTGTTGTGTGACCCTGCTCCCTCTCAGTCATGTGGCCGACCTTGGTGACAAATGACCCCATTTCCCTTTCCATTCCGTGTTTTTCTGTCTTTCTCCTTACCACAAGGTTACCCCTTTCTCCTTACCACAAGGTTACCAATTTCTTCTTACCTCAAGGTTACCAATTTCTTCTTACCTCAAGGTTACCTCTTCCTGTGTACCTCAAGGTTACCTCTTCCTGTGTACCTCAAGGTTACCTCTTCCTGTGTACCTCAAGGTTACCAATTTCTTCATACCTCAAGGTTACCTCTTTCTGTGTACCTCGAGGTTACCAATTTCTTCTCACCTGAAGGTTACCTCTTTCTGTGTACCTCAAGGTTACCAATTTCTTCATACCTCAAGGTTACCTCTTTCTGTGTACCTCAAGGTTACCAATTTCTTCTCACCTGAAGGTTACCTCTTTCTGTGTACCTCAAGGTTACCAATTTCTTCATACCTCAAGGTTACCACTTTCTGTCTACCTCAAGGTTACCAATTTCTTCTTACCTCAAGGTTACCTCTTCCTGTGTACCTCAAGGTTACCAATTTCTTCTCACCTCAAGGTTACCTCTTCCTGTGTACCTCAAGGTTACCTCTTCCTGTGTACCTCAAGGTTACCTCTTCCTGTGTACCTCAAGGTTACCAATTTCTTCATACCTCAAGGTTACCTCTTTCTGTGTACCTCAAGGTTACCAATTTCTTCTCACCTCAAGGTTACCTCTTCCTGTGTACCTCAAGGTTACCTCTTTCTGTGTACCTCAAGGTTACCAATTTCTTCTTACCTCAAGGTTACCTCTTCCTGTGTACCTCAAGGTTACCAATTTCTTCGTACCTCAAGGTTACCTCTTTTTGTGTACCTCGAGGTTACCAATTTCTTCATACCTCAAGGTTACCTCTTTCTGTGTACCTCGAGGTTACCAATTTCTTCTCACCTGAAGGTTACCTCTTTCTGTGTACCTCAAGGTTACCAATTTCTTCATACCTCAAGGTTACCACTTTCTGTCTACCTCAAGGTTACCAATTTCTTCTTACCTCAAGGTTACCTCTTCCTGTGTACCTCAAGGTTACCAATTTCTTCTGACCTCAAGGTTACCTCTTCCTGTGTACCTCAAGGTTACCTCTTTCTGTGTACCTCAAGGTTACCAATTTCTTCTTACCTCAAGGTTACCTCTTCCTGTGTACCTCAAGGTTACCAATTTCTTCTCACCTCAAGGTTACCTCTTCCTGTGTACCTCAAGGTTACCAATTTCTTCTGACCTCAAGGTTACCTCTTCCTGTGTACCTCAAGGTTACCAATTTCTTCTGACCTCAAGGTTACCTCTTCCTGTGTACCTCAAGGTTACCTCTTCCTGTGTACCTCAAGGTTACCAATTTCTTCTTACCTCAAGGTTACCTCTTCCTGTGTACCTCAAGGTTACCAATTTCTTCTCACCTCAAGGTTACCTCTTCCTGTGTACCTCAAGGTTACCAATTTCTTCTGACCTCAAGGTTACCTCTTCCTGTGTACCTCAAGGTTACCTCTTCCTGTGTACCTCAAGGTTACCAATTTCTTCTTACCTCAAGGTTACCTCTTCCTGTGTACCTCAAGGTTAACAATTTCTTCATACCTCAAGGTTACCACTTTCTGTCTACCTCAAGGTTACCAATTTCTTCTTACCTCAAGGTTACCTCTTCCTGTGTACCTCAAGGTTACCAATTTCTTCTGACCTCAAGGTTACCTCTTCCTGTGTACCTCAAGGTTACCTCTTTCTGTGTACCTCAAGGTTACCAATTTCTTCTTACCTCAAGGTTACCTCTTCCTGTGTACCTCAAGGTTACCAATTTCTTCTCACCTCAAGGTTACCTCTTCCTGTGTACCTCAAGGTTACCAATTTCTTCTGACCTCAAGGTTACCTCTTCCTGTGTACCTCAAGGTTACCAATTTCTTCTGACCTCAAGGTTACCTCTTCCTGTGTACCTCAAGGTTACCTCTTCCTGTGTACCTCAAGGTTACCTCTTTCTGTGTACCTCAAGGTTACCAATTTCTTCTTACCTCAAGGTTACCTCTTCCTGTGTACCTCAAGGTTACCAATTTCTTCTCACCTCAAGGTTACCTCTTCCTGTGTACCTCAAGGTTACCAATTTCTTCTGACCTCAAGGTTACCTCTTCCTGTGTACCTCAAGGTTACCTCTTCCTGTGTACCTCAAGGTTACCAATTTCTTCTTACCTCAAGGTTACCTCTTCCTGTGTACCTCAAGGTTACCAATTTCTTCGTACCTCAAGGTTACCTCTTTTTGTGTACCTCGAGGTTACCAATTTCTTCATACCTCAAGGTTACCTCTTTCTGTGTACCTCAAGGTTACCAACTTCTTCTCACCTCAAGGTTACCTCTTTCTGTGTACCTCAAGGTTACCAATTTCTTCTTACCTCAAGGTTACCTCTTTCTGTGTACCTCAAGGTTACCAATTTCTTCTTACCTCAAGGTTACCTCTTCCTGTGTACCTCAAGGTTACCAATTTCTTCATACCTCAAGGTTACCTCTTTCTGTGTACCTCAAGGTTACCAATTTCTTCTTACCTCAAGGTTACCTCTTCCTGTGTACCTCAAGGTTACCAATTTCTTCATACCTCAAGGTTACCTCTTTCTGTGTACCTCAAGGTTACCAATTTCTTCTTACCTCAAGGTTACCTCTTTCTGTGTACCTTAAGGTTACCAATTTCTTCATACCTCAAGGTTACCTCTTCCTGTGTACCTTAAGGTTACCAATTTCTTCATACCTCAAGGTTACCTCTTTCTGTGTACCTCGAGGTTACCAATTTCTTCATACCTCAAGGTTACCTCTTTCTGTGTACCTCAAGGTTACCAATTTCTTCTTACCTCAAGGTCACCCCTTCCTGTGTACCTTAAGGTTACCAATTTCTTCATACCTCAAGGTTACCTCTTTCTGTGTACCTCGAGGTTACCAATTTCTTCATACCTCAAGGTTACCTCTTTCTGTGTACCTCAAGGTTACCAATTTCTTCTCACCTCAAGGTTACCTCTTCCTGTGTACCTCAAGGTTACCTCTTTCTGTGTACCTCAAGGTTACCAATTTCTTCTTACCTCAAGGTTACCTCTTTCTGTGTACCTCAAGGTTACCAATTTCTTCTTACCTCAAGGTTACCTCTTTCTGTGTACCTCAAGGTTACCAACTTCTTCTCACCTCAAGGTTACCTCTTTCTGTGTACCTCGAGGTTACCAATTTCTTCATACCTCAAGGTTACCTCTTTCTGTGTACCTCAAGGTTACCAATTTCTTATCACCTCAAGGTTACCTCTTCCTGTGTACCTCAAGGTTACCTCTTTCTGTGTACCTCAAGGTTACCAATTTCTTCTTACCTCAAGGTTACCTCTTTCTGTGAACCTCAAGGTTACCAATTTCTCCTTACCTCAAGGTTACCTCTTTCTGTGTACCTCAAGGTTACCAATTTCTTCTTACCTCAAGGTTACCTCTTTCTGTGTACCTCGAGGTTACCAATTTCTTCATACCTCAAGGTTACCTCTTCCTGTGTACCTCAAGGTTACCAATTTCTTCATACCTCAAGGGTACCTCTTTTTTGTGTACCTCGAGGTTACCAATTTCTTCATACCTCAAGGTTACCTCTTTCTGTGTACCTCAAGGTTACCTCTTTCTGTGTACCTCAAGGTTACCAATTTCTTCTTACCTCAAGGTTACCTCTTCCTGTGTACCTCAAGGTTACCAATTTCCTCTTACCTCAAGGTTACCTCTTCCTGTGTACATTAAGGTTACCAACTTCTTCATACCTCAAGGTTACCTCTTTCTGTGTACCTCGAGGTTACCAATTTTTTCATACCTCAAGGTTACCTCTTTCTGTGTACCTCAAGGTTACCAATTTCTTCTCACCTCAAGGTTACCCCTTCCTGTGTACCTCAAGGTTACCAATTTCTTCGTACCTCAAGGTTACCTCTTTTTGTGTACCTCGAGGTTACCAATTTTTTCATACCTCAAGGTTACCTCTTTCTGTGTACCTCAAGGTTACCAATTTCTTCGTATCTCAAGGTTACCTCTTTTTGTGTACCTCGAGGTTACCAATTTCTTCATACCTCAAGGTTACCTCTTTCTGTGTACCTCAAGGTTACCAATTTCTTCTCACCTCAAGGTTACCTCTTCCTGTGTACCTCAAGGTTACCTCTTTCTGTGTACCTCGAGGTTACCAATTTCTTCATACCTCAAGGTTACCTCTTTCTGTGTACCTCAAGGTTACCAATTTCTTATCACCTCAAGGTTACCTCTTCCTGTGTACCTCAAGGTTACCTCTTTCTGTGTACCTCAAGGTTACCAATTTCTTCTTACCTCAAGGTTACCTCTTTCTGTGAACCTCAAGGTTACCAATTTCTCCTTACCTCAAGGTTACCTCTTTCTGTGTACCTCAAGGTTACCAATTTCTTCTTACCTCAAGGTTACCTCTTTCTGTGTACCTCAGGTTACCAATTTCTTCATACCTCAAGGTTACCTCTTCCTGTGTACCTCAAGGTTACTAATTTCTTCATACCTCAAGGGTACCTCTTTTTTGTGTACCTCGAGGTTACCAATTTCTTCATACCTCAAGGTTACCTCTTTCTGTGTACCTCAAGGTTACCTCTTTCTGTGTACCTCAAGGTTACCAATTTCTTCTTACCTCAAGGTTACCTCTTCCTGTGTACCTCAAGGTTACCAATTTCCTCTTACCTCAAGGTTACCTCTTCCTGTGTACATTAAGGTTACCAACTTCTTCATACCTCAAGGTTACCTCTTTCTGTGTACCTCGAGGTTACCAATTTTTTCATACCTCAAGGTTACCTCTTTCTGTGTACCTCAAGGTTACCAATTTCTTCTTACCTCAAGGTTACCTCTTCCTGTGTACCTCAAGGTTACCAATTTCTTCATACCTCAAGGTTACCTCTTTCTGTGTACCTCAAGGTTACCAATTTCTTCTTACCTCAAGGTTACCTCTTTCTGTGAACCTCAAGGTTACCAATTTCTCCATATCTCAAGGTTACCTCTTTCTGTGTACCTCAAGGTTACCAATTTCTTCTTACCTCAAGGTTACCAATTTCTTCTTACCTCAAGGTTACCTCTTCCTGTGTACCTCAAGGTTACCAATTTCTTCATACCTCAAGGTTACCTCTTTCTGTGTACCTCGAGGTTACCAATTTCTTCATACCTCAAGGTTACCTCTTTCTGTGTACCTCAAGGTTACCAATTTCTCCATATCTCAAGGTTACCTCTTCCAGTGTACCTCAAGGTTACCAATTTCTTCGTACCTCAAGGTTACCTCTTTTTGTGTACCTCAAGGTTACCAATTTCTTCTTACCTCAAGGTTACCTCTTTCTGTGTACCTCAAGGTTACCAACTTCTCCTCACCTCAAGGTTACCTCTTTCTGTGTACCTCAAGGTTACCTCTTTCTGTGTACCTTAAGGTTACCAATTTCTTCTTACCTCAAGGTTACCTTTTTTTGTGTACCTTAAGGTTACCAATTTCTTCTTACCTCAAGGTTACCTCTTTCTGTGTACCTCAAGGTTACCTCTTCCTATGTACCTCAAGGTTACCTCTTTCTTTGTACCTCAAGGTTACCTCTATCTTTGTACCTCATGGCTACCTCTTCCTTCGTACCTCTTTCTTCTTACCTCAAGGTTACCTCTTCCTTCTTACCCCAAGATTACCTCTTTCTTTTCACCTCAAGGTTACCGCTTCCTTCTTACCTCAAGGTTAACAATTTCTTCTTACCTCAAGGTTAACTTACTGCCCTTCACTCTCTTTAGGATCAAAATGCCATGGTCCTGACCCCCACAACCTCTATCATAGGTGTCTTTGACACTGAGCTGTAAATACAAACCCTCAATACTCTTTTATCAGATCATAGTTATACCCATATACAGAAGCACTTGCTCACATTTCTGTTTCTCATACTAAAAGCTAGGTTCAATGCTGGGGTGTCACCCATCAAACGGGCAAGTCCATTTATCGTCACTGCCGACATCAATACTGGAAGTTTAGCAGTGGGGTTTGGGGTGTTAGCTGCGTGGTTCACTATCCAGCCAGTCAACACAACGGTTGCATGTTTTTGGGATGCCATTTGCAACCCTCTCCCTGTTATAATACCTACTCATACTAACCTAGAATGTATAAAGTCGGAAGATTGTGGATATATGAAGTTGATGAATTGGGTAGAGAATAATACGTGAAACATCCGGGAATGGTCTCATGCCATGTTGCTATGGATAGCTCTATGGAGCAGAAAGAAACGTTGTATAGTTTTATCTGCACGAAGACATAATTGATGTTTTCCCCATACACTTTTCGACGCTTCCTGAGCCTGATAAAACACGATCTGAAACTGGATCGATGGGGAACGACTGGAGCCAATCAGTACAATTTTTAGGAAATTTGCTATAAGTATCATAGTGATCAAAAAGCTAAATTTTTTCTTGAAAATAACCGTATGAATTTTCGTGGTAATTTTTTTACAAACATATACTAATTAAAATAATGTAACAGTCAAATTTCCACTCTTGAAACAATGACAAGAGCAGAACAATCAATTATCAGAAGTTTCGACAAAATTAGATATTAGCTAAGTACCCGTGAATCCACATGAGACACTGGCGTTTTCACAAAAATCAAGTGGGTAATAAACTACATACACGCTGAGAGTTTAGTCACGTTTATAAGCTGAATTGGAGTAACTCTAGAAGTCAAGGAAATTACACCACTGCCGGTTCTCATAGTTTTTACCCGACAATTAAAACAACAATCTTCGCAATCTTCCTCACAAAAAATGTTGTTGACAGTTCAAGAAATCAATCTGCGCTAATCCTTGCATAATTAGAAGCTACTCAATAAATTCCGGAATCTTAAGAGGTTCAAGTTCCTGCGTAGAACGGCGAGCTTCTACCAAGTTCGTATAAACTGAATGAGAAACCATTTTTGTTGGTCGGTGAAATGAACGCAAGTGACGCTGAGCGTTGTGTGATGCGCCACACCCGATATTTTGCATTTTCTCTCTTTCATATTGGGCGTTGGAACAGTGAAAAGTGCAGTCAGCACTGCTTTTTCCAGATATTTTCTGGAGTTATTATTGAACCTCTCTTGTTCATACATGTCTCTGTTTTCATTCATTCATTGAAGTAAAATATAAATATATCCCCCCTCCACCAGTTCAAAATGAAAAATGTAAGTACAAGAAGAGAAAGAGGGGAACAGCTCCATCGCGTAATGAGCGGAATTACGTTAGTAATAAGCGTTTGGTAATTGTTTCGCTACTGCGTGTTCCCTAATCCCTCTTACCCACTTTATTCTGATCTCCGGTTGTTGGTGGTATTAAACTTCATCCATAAAGTCTCTAGTGTATTACCCCTCCTTTTTTTTTTAGTCCGCTTCTTTTAGCCGAGAGGTTTTTTCATGAATATTCATTCGTCCCGGAGTGGGGTTTGAGCTGAAGGCCTTCAAAACGTCGTGCAGTCAGCGAATTGTGGCGTGAGAAGTTGTTTCGTTGCTGCCAGGAGAAAAAAGTCCATTTCTGCGCGTATTTGGAGGTTATGGAGAAATGGGTCATTCAATAAAGGACGGTGAGCGTTGAGCAGGAATCGATCGTTCCCGTTGCGATAACAATATTGTAGTGTGACGCTTCACGCACATTTCCTCAGCCCCGCGTACATTTAGATTTATTCACACCCACCCTACAATTACGTTAATTTCAATAACTTGGCCGTGCTTCATAAGGAATTTGGCTCAAGTTGATCCAAAAAATGTGGATTATACCATATTGGCCCATATTCCCGAAAAAAAAACACCCTCCCAACGATCAACGTAGTTTCAGCCTTTCCAACAATAATTACAGCTCAAAATGTTCTGAAAACCGTCGGGAAGGGCCGGATTTTTCATAACGAACGTAGATGGAATTTCAATTTTCAGACTATTTAATCAACGGCAATCTCGGAGCCTTCGTAGCCTGCGGCACGTCGTTAGTACATTCAGATAAATACTGCCGGATTTTTGTTTGCTCAACAAATATTGGAAACCTTCAATTAGGCGTGGGAATGATGATAACTGTGCAAGTGAGGGGAAAACACGTTCGACGAAAACTCTGAAAATAAACGTAATGTAAGCTTAAACCGTGGCACATTGATAACAAAACGTTAAAATGTAACAAGATTTTTTCGAGAGAAACAGTAATTTTTACTGTCTTTAGCCTCACGGATCAGAAATGAAAGTTGTTTAACTGGCTGAAAGAAAGAATTTCTGTGTCTCAACGTTACCAACGCTCCTATGTACGAAAAGAATAATTCCAAAAAACTGTTCTGTGTGTGCCTGCTTCCATGAACATCACAATTTTCAATAAATATTAATTGGTGCCATTGTTGTGTGGGGTCGAGCGAGAAACTCCAACATTTTTTGGAAGAAGGTGACAACGGCCCATAGTGGCCTGTTGGTTGTACGAGGCCGTTGTGAGACCAGTCATCTCATATGGGGCTATCGTATAGTGCTTCAGAGCTCCCATTAGAGAGAGCTGTAGCAGCCTGGCAAAATTAGGAAGGCTGGGGTCTTCCTGGGCAGGCTGGGGCCTACTGATAGCGAGGGGGATCAAAAGCACACTCACCAGCACTATATAGAGAATGTTCGACCTTATTTCCATTGGGCTTCTCTTCAGAAGCTTTGTAGGTTACGTACAAACTCAGCAGGCTTGGAATAACTAAGGTGCCGCGAAAATACAACGTGGAACCAGGAGGAGGTCTATCGAACAGCGAGAGTCGTCGGTTTTGGACTCCCAATGGTATGAAAATCTACACAGACGGATCGAAAACTCCGCAGAGCATAGGCTCTGGTGTGTAGATGAGTAGCTCTGGGAGAGGAGGGACGCACATTGCCCTGGGTTCCTCTATAACGGGGTTTCAAGCAGAGATCTATAGCAATACAACTATCAACATAGTCAAGCGTTGTGTAAGGCTATGATGAACTACTGGACAAGGTCAAACCTGGAGTGGGAATGCAAGATGCGGCTAAACTCTAGGAAACACGATTAGAGTTTTATTGGGTTCCTTGGCGTACGGGGATCATTGGAAATGAGAGGGCGGACCTTCTACTCAGACGCTTCGTCTGCTGTACTTGTTGGGACATATTCGTCACTTGTCAAGAAGGCTGTGGTAGAATGTGCCAGGAGAAGTCATCAGGCAGTCTGGAATGCTGCGGGAGTGAGACACACCATACGTTATATCTCTGGGCAAACATACGAGATAAGATGGAGCCTTCTGAGAGTGTGGAGGCTGGACGTAAGGCAGATTGCGGAGATCATCACGGCACACTGCAAAGTATATTCATGTTACGAGCATAGTAGACATCCCTAGGTGCAGGTGGTGTGGCACAGATAAGGCGTCCCCTACAGCTTTCTACGTGGAAGGCTAGGCATGGACCTGTGAGACATTAGGACAGACAGAGTAGGTAGGTCTTTAGACCGCGGTGATCATAATCACGGAAGTTCTCGTTACGCAAAAAGCTCTGTTGAAAATACTATTAAAGAAATGTAAACACTTCTCCATTTGTGAGCTATGTAACATTTTTGGAGTCCTGCCATTAAGTAAATAAATTTGAAGAACTTCATCACCTCGTTTATTTAGAGAATAAAAAGGTGGTAAACTTAAGAATATCTTATCAGATACACGATCTGCATCCTCTATGAACTCGCAAATCACCCATAGTACGTCCTTTTACAGTCTTATCGGTACAAGAATGTACTGTTAAGTAGCACTACGACAACGACAAACTCTTAACAATAACGCAACGAAATCAATGCAGGTCAGAATGATGACTGAGAATTCTGTTATCAAGGGAAACATTTCTTGTCACGCAACCACCTTTGTTACCAGGTTCTTCACAGTACTATCGTTTAATGATCTACCAAGGCATCTAATACCGCGAGTAATCTTAGCGAAATTTAAAGAAAATATTAAAACATGGTACACCCTATCTAACTCTAGACTTCATCGCAGACTAGTTTCATTAATTTGATTATTTTATTGAACTTATTCAAATTAGATTTATTGGTTTTGTCCTTTCTTTTAACGCTTACTGCATAAGTTATGATCATTTATCGGTAATGGTGAAGATAGGTTGGTAGTTATTATTTATTGACATTTTATGTCTTTACTTTGCTACATAAACTCGATAATATAACGCGGGAGATGTTACGCGGGATATGTAACGGAGAAGCGTCACGAAATATATTGTGTCGGGTTTGGTGCATGGTAACGTCTGTTACAAAATCTAACTCTTGGTAACCTCACACGTGTTAATAACCTCAGTGACTAAGTGATGATGTCAATTGCAATTGACGCGGCCATTATATCGAAACCATCAACGAGCACAATCAAACGTAGTTATCATTGCATAAAAAGAAAAACAAAAATAAAAGACATTAAATGTTCCTAGTGCTTGCGTACTTGTACGAAAGCTGTACCAACCGTTTGTGTAAAGGTTTCTTTCGCGCCCGCCAACCCCAAGTGAAATTTTCAGCCAATTTTTTCCTTAGATACACCTTTCAACTGTTATTGGAATCTTCAGAAAAATTCAGGTGGTAGTCCAATCAAGTACCTATACCCGATAACTCTGGAAAAGTGATACCTCCTTCCCACAAAATTATGTGTACATTTAGAGAGTTTTTAAAAATCTTAACAGATAACTGTTTTAAATGAATTTAATTTGTAGTTATATATTTAATATCCGTTGTTTCAGTATGATTACACAATGTCGGAGTTAAGTTTGGTTAACAATATCAAAGAAGCATGGTGTTCAAGAAGAATTGACTCTTTTATCTAATTGGCCATGATAGTCCTTTCGCTCAGGACGAGCACTTACCGCTCAAATCGTTCTCAACGATAAAACAAGTGTTTCGAGTTTCCCAGTTTTTCGAACATAAGCATAAGGAATCGTTCTTGAGTACGAATCGGTGGAGTTACACCCGAACTTGTCCAGTTGACAAGAGAGTCAATCTCCACGATACGTGCGGGTATAGTCGAAGTCGATCCTAGAGGGTAGTAAAGAAAGCCTTCGTTTTATGACCATCTGCCCGTAATTTTCCCACCGCTGGTCGCTGCGGGTTTTACAATCCACTTGATTCTTGAGCTGAGAATCGGCGGAAATAGAACTGGAATTTTCTCTGTGGCAGTTGCCCCTTTTGCACGGGGTATCGTCTCATTTCCTTTTGTTTGAAATGCGCTTGCGTGTCTGGTGTCTTAACCCAACATCCCAACGCTTTGAAGCTCGAAGCTGTCGAAGGTTGCTTCAGATGAGCTCGGTGGTTGGGAAATGATTTTTAAGGTCCGCGGGCAAATAGCGTGCGAAACCTTTGCCGTGGAAGGTATTCCAGTCCCTTCAGAATTACACGTTTGTGAGTGTGGGTGGGCGTGAGGACATGATTCTCGAGAGAGTTTCTTAACCGAATCAGCTCAATTATATGTAGCCTTTATGCCATCATGGAATGCAATAAGAAGGATATGAGCAAAACTGGTTCAATAATCACTATAGTTATCATAATTTATTGGCAGGCCGAATTAGTTGGGTCTTTGACCTCCGAAATGTCAGCCTTAACCGGAAAGTCATTGTTTCCCCAAACACCTTCGTCCAAAAGCCCCTTTTGTTACCTATGGTGTCCAACTCTTCAGTTATTTTCAATTGATAACGGATGTCCCCTGTCCTGGGCTTTCCCATCTCTTTCCCACCCCTCAATCTTAGATTTCTCTCCAGAACAGACAGCTCCTCCCAAATTCATTCACCTACAAGTTCTCGTGAAAGTCGATTGTCTCCCGTTTTTCGTAATACTTCAGCTCTCACGATATAGTCATCTCTCAGTTTTCCCAACAATTCGTCTCTCTCTCTCTCTCTCTCTCTCTCTCTCTCTCTCTCTCTCTCTCTTCCTCCACTTAGTATCTCACACTCAACCTGGTATCGCTGTAAACTGTAATACAGTACCACGTTAATTTATTTCTCATTTTTAAGATCCTCCATCCGTGTGCCCAACAATAATGATGAAAACACCAAACATTTTTTTCCAAAACGCAAAACGCATGACGATTTTGATCGAACATTCTGTATGGACGGTTTACTTTTTCAATAACATCACTATGAAATTTTGGGAAAATGGCGACAGCGGTACGTTACCAAACATTTCGAAGCAGTTTTAACAATAACAAGCGACCTATTGGATGATGGTATATTAATAATAAATAAAAAATCAGGAGTAATCTCAGGAGTTCTGGAATTCTTATGTCATTTCGTTGGTAGTTTTCTCCTCTGTAATATCAAAAATCAAACTCCGAATCCTCCAAAACAAATGGTGTCGACAGCCGCATTCATTACGTTGAGAATTCAAAATACTTTTGGAGATAAGTAGCATACGCCCAATTAATTCTAGAACTATGGGCGGTTATCATTGTCAAACTTGGAGCTGCGTTGTAGCAAGCTCACATTAGCTGGGTAAAAAAAGACTAACGTTCTTAGTAGCACTATGAAAACTGTTGAATGTTCCTGAGACTGAGAACAGTGTATACTGCGCCACACTAGACGTCCCTTCTTTGGTAAAAACTGTTCAGCGTAGTAAGATTTGTTTATTGAGAGGGAGTGTTACTCAAGAAGTAGTTTTTGTGTAAGAAACAGTGAAAGCCTTCTCGTTGCAAATGTGCAGAAATGAAGCAGCACATTCTTGCAATAGTGATACGAAATGTCATGAAATGCGAAGTCACTGGCGTTCTATGTATTAGTTTGTTCTATGGCATGTTCTATGCCCACTAAGTAAATGAGATCGGTCAAAGTGGCAGACTTTAAATTTACTGACGTGGAACCAAATATCGGTTTCAACGGGATTCCCGGATCGTTTTTCATAATTAAACGTTAAACGTTGGAACAAACGAGACCAGGTGGAACGGTACTGAGCCACCTCGGCGTGAAATAGGAACGACAAGCCCTTGGGGCCAGGGAGTAGTGAATGTCCACCTACCAGGGGAATATAACTTACCACATTGAACTAATTAAAGTTGAGTTAAATGCCGGAGTTGTTAACTCGCCTTCACAAGGTTGCTCAGCTAATCTACACCCCCCTGAACTAGTTTCCGTTCATCGGAATGAACCTCCACGTTACGTGAGCGCAATTACGGAAGCAACTGTTTTTTTTCTCCACTTTCCGCAACCCCCAAAAAAGTAAAATTTTGTGATCTTGTCAAAAACAGCAGTTATACAGTGAATGGAGTGAAGGAAGACAGGTCTGTGGAACGAGAAATATTCCTCTTACAGTTTGCTGAACTGTAATAACCACAAAACGGTGATAAAAATAGTGTTTATAACATTTTCTAATTTCTGGCATTCGCGGGTATCGGTTTGTAGTCCACGTGTATCCCTTGTCGCCAGGAACAGAAATTTTCAGCGCAGATATCCCGGCTTCCTGTTCTTCAGGATTTTCAACATCATTGCAGCTGTTTGTTAGGGGCAATGGGCCTTTGGGAGGACAACAATAGTAAAATGAAAGAAGCCTCCAAACCTGCTTTGCTCCTAACTATATTTTACACAAAATTTATTAAATGGGAGATAAATTTGCTTTTGTTTCGTTAGCGATAGGATGCGTAAATCTGGTAGTTTTTTAACAGTTTTATTTTTCGGAATTTTATTAGCTTGAGAGCTCTGGCAAGGAATGCATAGATGGTATGGTAACAACCAGCCGAAAGCCCAGCTGATCTGTCAAGCTGATAGAGAAAAGAAATGATCATAAGCACGAACCGTGTCACGTGTGCAGACGAATATTGAGGAATGAGGAATGGCGGTAGTGACAGACCTCTGGTCGCGGCTCACTTGTTCTTTACCACACAAACTTCACCATAATTTACTTTTTACATTTTATAATACAACAAAAAACAAAATATATTTGAACAAAATAAATAAATATAACTTTTTTATATATGCAGGAGCAGGAGCATTAATTGTAGAAGCCCTGTCCGACCATAAGTGCCTAAACAGCGGCTACTTGTAGTCTCCTCCTTCCCCTCATATTTAGCCAGCCATTCCGACGTTAGTGAGGGGTGACGGTAACGGAGTGCCGCATTTTGGGCATTCTGAAACCGACTCATCTCCTCGCTCCTCATGTCACACAATGCAACAGCTGCGTAGTCAAAATGAGGCAGTATAGGGCTTTGAGCCAGCACGGCCCTTACATGCTGTGGAAAGTCCAAGGGTGGAAGAGTGAGAGAGAGAGAGAGAGAGAGAGAGAGAGAGAGAGAGAGATGAAACCAAATACGAGCGACGAATGTGTAGCAAATGATACAAGAGAGAGGGCGAACATCGATTGTTTAAGTATCACAATCAATTCTCGAAAATCTTCCAGAAACTTTCTACTACTTAGATCAAAACACTTTCACGAGATGTTTCGAACTAACGAGAAACCGCAGAGACTTAAGAGTTCATGCGACACTTGGTGGTACACGAGCGAGAGACAATGTCGCTGTTTGAGTTCCATAAGGAACTGGCATCAGTAGGGAAGGAGAAGTTTTATAAAGAAGGGAGATATGGATGGTCGACAACCCACTAAACGCCCGAACGTGGGAAAGTACGTTTTCGAAATATCAGTCCTCACGTTAAGTATGGTTTCGGAATATTGAAGGGAAGAAATTGACCGACAGGCGAGTCTAAGTGTCGGGGTCCAAGTTCAAACAGCTTCAGGTTGAAAAGTTCCACTACCCTGAGTTGGCTAGCGCGGGTCTCAGAGGTGTAAGACTGCGTTTATATGAAAAACAGAGAAATCACAGCAAATATAGTGAGGCAAATTCTACTGTTTGAAGGAACTCACGTAGCAATATAGCGAAAGTTGTTGTTTCTCCCCCACCTGCGCTCTGTTCCCGCACTGCCTCCTGTCTCACTCCAACCACCCCATACTTCGGATCACGGTGCCTATTGACTAGAAACTGTCAATTTCTTTTATGGTTCGTATCGTCTACTACAATTTTTCGGTGCCGAATGGAATGGTTCCCCAAGGTGTGAGGCTGCGTCGGATCGGATATCCTGAAAACTGTCAGATATAGTGATTGTAACAAGAGGTCTTGTATACCTTTCAGCAAAGTCCGTATGTTGCAGAATCGAATGAGGCAGCTCTCACAGGTTTAGGTTATTTTTTCGGTTGAATACTTTATTGTTACATCATTCAGTAAATTTTTCCATTAGGAAATTATTTGCATTAAATGGTCGTTTGCTCATGGGTTGTCGTTTCTCGGATTATCAATACAGCGATGTCATCGTCTTACTATTTGTCGACGTTGGTCTGAACAGATACATGCTGTACGAGACAATAACAAACCGTCGTGTAATAATTTGCACATTTTCGTTTTTAAATAGAGGTGTCCACTATTTACGTACATCATTAGAATTAGATTTTGCGTCGAACATTTTCAACCTTAGACGCGTTATTGTAAGAATGAACGAAGATACATCATTAGGGGCATTATTCCACGTCACCTACGAGTTATGGGGAAATTGAAGTAAAAACACGTTTAGGTAAACAAATTTCATCTCAGATTATTGATGTGCTGGCTGTGAAAAGGGTTGGGAGATGTCTGCCGAACTGTAGGTGACGTTGTTTTTTACGTACCATCGGAACGGCCTGCGGAGCGAGAGCACTTCGACAAAAAGGAGGTGAAATGTTTCTGACAAGTTGGAACAAACAAATGTTCGAAGTGCCCAGATCCAATGGAGCCGGTTAGCGCTGCGAAGAGGGGGGCCTCTGACGGATTGACGTACTTGCTGTCTGTTTGGGGCTAATGGCGGCCTCTCCGTTGTTTCAAGCTCTCTTCGGCGACTCTATGGTAAATCAACGGGACGTTTCTCCCTCTATTTCGAAACGCCACCAGCGCTGGACACTTGGGAGTTCGTCGGTTGTTGGGCCGAAATCTCCTCGCCGGGGGCTTGATATATTGGTTTCAACCTCTGCCGGTGTTTAGTGGTTGTGATTTGAAGGAAAAGCGAGGAAAAACGATTTTCCTCAGAAGAGAACCAGGTGATGGATGGAATTTGCAATGCAGAGTCGGTCGGAGGAGGGGTGAGCGATGAAATGACCACGACAAACTGGGACGAGAGAGCCTCGAAAACTAATGCTCGCCAATCTGCATTCTGTCCAGTACACGCGCCCATTCAGCTCACAAACTCCTTATACCTCCTGCTGTGTCGTCCCTATCCTTCACCTTGAATCCATAATTTCGATGTTTACATCGAGTGGTTAACACTAAATTTTGTTACTACCGAAATGGAAGATGGAGCACATCCGGTGGTCAATCACCCAGAAACAGTTGCTATACCTGTTATACCTGCGCTCTTTCCCTATCGTAGGGCTATGCGAACAAGCGCTTTCGACCCCATCATTCTAGACACGGAAATTGATACAGGCTTCGTATTAGTTACCATAGGCTTACGTCGTAAGAAGAAAAATTGTGCATAATGGAGTTTTCTCCCAAGATTAATATTTCAAACCTTCCAAATCTGAAAAACGCCATCTGAGATCATTGTAATGAATAAAGGTGTGCGTGCCTGTGGTTGTGATTTGAAGAAAACGGCTCATGCAAATCACCTCAAATTTGATAACCTACCTGTGGATCAAACCAAGATGAGCAATTGAGCACAGGGGAAAAAGTACGTGAAACGAGAGTATTCCTTACTATTCTTATAATCGGCACTACTAATCGGTACCTAACTCTCAAATAATACAAAACGACATTCAAAATTCAAGAGACCCTTCCCCCCCCCCTGCCAGATTAAAAGAAAGGTCCTGACAACAAGTTGTCAACAATTTCCGCGAAAAGCGATTGTGATCCTCAGTTTTTCCTCATAAATCTCGCTCACGCGACACTAGCGTTCTCAGTGCGGTAGTCCAATAAACTTCAAGTTGAGAGTTCAGTAACGTGCATAAGGTAATTAGTTGCAACTTCCCGATTCAAACCACCTAACGTCAAATTTTCCCTAGTAACCTCGAATCCCGATCCATTTAAAAGAAATTACGTGGGCACCGTTTGCTAAATAATGATCGTGGCATGAGTAGAAGCATCTTTATAAATTCCACAACTTCAAGCGCTACCACGTTTGGTGAAAAACGTGAAGTTCGAATCAAACTGTGTGAGAAATATATTGAATTGAGAGATAAAGCCAGAAAATCCCTGAATTTACGGGTCGAGGAACGTTGTATGATACGCCGCAACCGGTATTTTAAATTCTTCTTTTAATTCTTAAAATAATAATATTCATAAAAGTTTAAAAGGTTTCCTAATTAATATTCATAAAAATTTGTGAACTAAAAATTATTAACAAAAATGCAAAAAAATCATATAATAATTAAAAAGCGAAACCGAACAATTAAAAAAAAATCAGTTTAAAAAATCAATAAAAATATCAGAAAATAAAATCGAAACACAAAAATCAAGTAAAAACTGGAAATTAAAAATCGTAGTCAGTAAAAGTTATTAAAAAATACAAAAATAGTCTAAAAAATAAAAAAGGATTTAATAAAATTAATATACGTATTCTCGCGTTTTAAGGGCATCTGAGTTCGAAAAATTACCGTGCGAACACCTTTAGCTAAAAGAAGAAGCCCCTTCATGCAGTGATAGAGATATTTATGCGAATTCGAACACCCCAATATTGAAGAAGAGGGGGCATAGTAGCTGTGCCGAAGTAAATTGAACTAAAAACCAATAATCAAATAAAATCAACCAAAACATAAAAAAATCGCCAAAAAATAGTGAATAATTATTTAATACCAAACGCGTCAAAAAACATAAATGTTTTGAAAATAACTTGATATCATCGCGTTGCAAGGGCATCCGATCCGAAAAAAATATATTTTTGAGAAAACAGCCTGTGGTTGTTGTACATAATTAATTGACGCTGTGACGCGCTCAGGCGCTAGTTAATTTTGAACACAGTGAATAAAACGAAAGTACAAAACTGAATACAAAAAAAAATCTGGTTTCCAACCCTCTCAAACTGTTAACGTGAGTATAGCTTCAAAACCGTGGACCTGCACCTTTTACACTGAGTCCAAAGAATTACGTACAATATGTATGTTTGAGGTTGAGCGAGCATTTAGTTAGTTCATCGGTTGGCGTATTAGCACTGTCCAAGTATTCGACACGTGCCTGGTTGATTTCTAGTGCTTCTTGGACAGAATGATGGCGCATATCAACGTGCTTAGTGCGAAGAACAATGGGTTCTCGACTTATTGCTCCATTGCTTATTGCGCCTCCAATCCCCACACGTGCAGGTCTGAAAAATCCTTTATTTTTTACTATATTCCCCCACTCCTTAGAGTGTGGAATGTATTGAGTATAATGAGGTCACGAGTGTCATGGAGGGGCGTGTCCATTAGTTCCAGCGTCAGGCAGTAATTCTCGTAACTATTTCTCACCCTTTGTATGCGTTCGGAGGTTCCTTTTTCATCAAGATAAGTGGCTCAGAATATCGAATGATAGTTTTCAAACGGGTCAGGAGCAGAGGCGTTGCTATCTCAATGATTTCGTGTCGGTTTTCAAGTTTCCTAGTTTCCACGTTGACTGAAATTGCTACCATTAGGTTGATGAAGCATTGCAGTCACGTTTTTCAGTTGACGTTAAAAGGTCGTAAACACAGTCCCGATCCATTTAGCGGAGCGCGAAAACGAAAAAAAAAAAAACCTCCTGAGCAGAGCATAGCGACGGAAGATGATGGTGCAGCGAGTCTGGGGCTGTTGGGAAGTTGTTGCGTGACCTTAATCGTGAGCTCTTTTAACGGAACACGCCCTTTCTCCCCAAGTTTCTTTCTCGCCACTATTTGTAGAGAAGTTGCTTTCCATTGTTAGGTCGGCTTCCAGCCATCCATTCTGGGCTCTGTCCTCTTCATTTTCCGCGTTACAATTCGCCGTTGACCCCGGAAACGGGCAATCAACTTAGGGAAAGAGGCGATTTTATGATTCTGTACGGAATTGGGAACGCACGCACGATCCGGAAGTTGATTATAGTTCGTGGTCACCACTTGCCAAGGACTTTTCGTTGGGTGCTATAGCTCTTTGAGGCGCCGATGGATCCATATAACGCTAAAGTCAACACAACTTACGATCATCCTACTTTCCTTAGCTACGCGAAGTGAGAAAGGATCATACGTAATTGGCTGACATTTTTTTTTTCAAATCTTCACGTTTCAAGGGCTTTTGAGCACGAAAAACACAGTTTGAAACAACTGTGAAGGTAATTGAGAGAAAACGACTGAACCAAATCGACTCAAATTTGATGTGTAGACGCAGATCATGACCAAAATAAAGGCGTGAGCACCAAATCAACAACATTTATTTGGGTCATTAAAGCGCTTAAATTTCTTTTCCCAAACACATCTTCAGCGGTTTCGAATAAATTTCTTGTAAAGACGGAAGAGCCTTTTTGCTGGTCGAGAGGACTTCCAAACCCAATCGTCGGGACAGAAAAAATTCGGATGTTAACCTTATTTGAGGTGGCTTTCACAGTTCCAGTGGGAAACCGAACGTTAACGAAAGTTGCCAGAAATAGGTTTCGAGTAGACACCCTTTTGGTGTATAATACGTCAATGTTTTTTACAACCCTCCCTCTAAATTTGACACATGTTTCAAGGCATCGGGGATCCCAAATATGCAATGTCCGTCCGCCGTCTTTAACGTGATCTGAAGAATCCGTTCTTTCGCACTAAAATCCCATTTGGTACCCAGTTGTACCAGTGTTTGGTATCGTTTCCAAGGTACTTCTCAACGGTGGGTCAAATGGAAATAAACGTCTGGACTGAAAAAAGCGGGATATATTTAATTGTACTGAGCTGAAGTTACTAATTGAAAGAAATCGTGGGACAATACAGCGAAAGTAATCGTCAGCTCTACCTTCACGTCGTGCCAATTGTCTACAGGCGCCTAGAATATGTAGTTTTCGTCGTCAGGTCATGTTTCATATCGATCAATGGTATTTTTGGATGCTAAATCGAATGGGATAGGTCTCGGAGATGTGAAGCTATATCAAGCTATGCATATTCAACCGTTGTGTAATAATTTGAAGCGTTTTTTTTTCTACTATCGTTCGTGTAACCGATGGGTCACGCGTTGGCTGACATGCCAAATCTGGGTTCAAAATCGAGTGGCCTAATTGGATAGGTTAGCATAACACACAGAGCTGTCATCCAATATCCTCTTGGAAGCACGATGATTGGTGGAGTCCATGCATTATATTTGAATTAAAACTCGTGAGCGGTCACTCAGTTGTTTGAGGTTATATAATGGTGTCAGTTCACCGTCAACTATATGACTTTCTCGGCGTCTCGTGACGTGCGACAACAGCTTGTAAGGTCAGACAGTAAAAGTCTCAGCAGTCAAATAATACGATACAACCTTAACATTTTTGTCTGTGGAGAAATAGCGAGAGCGGCACGATAATTTTTCGAACCGTTCGCTCCAACATGGTTAAAACAACCCCGAAAATATCTGGTGCGTAGCAACACACAACTTTCCGCCACCCGTTTAGGTTCGAACACCACCTACATAGGCGGGCGCTATATCTTCGTTCAACGCATTTCCACAGGAACATTTATGGAGAACAAAATGTAGGGACTAGTTAGCTGAGAGTACTCCGTAAGTTTGAACGAAATCGTTAGAGCCGTTTTTGAGAAAATTGGAATACCGATAAATTAATATTCGACAAATCTCCTTTTCTGAGTTAACTTGGCTTATATCTCTGTTCAACATATATATACAGAAATAATTATAGAGAACGAAATGTTGGTATGGGTGACTAGAAGATACTTCATTAGGATATATCACATCTGGTGAAAAAGTTACCCTGGAATTTACGGAAATGTTAGAAAAAACGTTATTTTTTACACATTTTGATTTTTATCTCTGTTCAATGGAGTGTCAGAGGAACATTTATTGAGAACAATATGTAGGTATAAACTATTTAAAAACATCCTGTGAGTTTGGTGAAAATCGCTTGAGTCGTTTTGCCAAAAAGCGTAAAAAACCTATTTTTGCTTCATAGGCCTATATCTCCGTTCACCGTATTTTCATGGAGATATGTATAGAGAAGAAAAGTTAGATATTGATTGGTAGGAGATAATTTGAAAGTTTAATCAAAATCGTTAGAGCCGTTTTTGAGAAAAATGCGAAAAACCCTAGTTTTTGGTACATTTTCGTCCCCCACCCCCCCTTCCCATCGGCCGAAATCGTCCATAACCTTATTTTGGTGTCTACAAAAAATAACGAACAAAACAAAAAAGAACCAGCTCAATCGGATCAGCCGTTCTCCCGCAAATCGAACTACAGACACACACACACACAGACATACACACAGACATACACACAGACATACACACAGACATACACACAGACATACACACGGACCTCTCTCCGAAATTAGGTTTTTTAGACTCAGTAGGGTCTGAAACGTAAAGATCTGAAGAAAACCCAACTTTTTTTTTTGGGCCGATTACTATACTTTCCTTCCCTTCGGGTAGCGGAAAGTAAAAAGTGGACGTACGAGGTCAAAGAAAACCCTTGGGAGAAAATTGAAAAAAGGTGATGTAAAATAAATGCCAAAATAAAACCCAATCGAAATTAATAACTGAAGGAGCTCCGTTACAAGAAAAAAAAAAAGTAATTTCACTTAAAATGAGAAATGAGGAAATGACAACCAAAGAAACGACGTAAAATAAAGTCAATTGCACGATGCTCGGAAGAAATAAAAGGAACGATCCGACCTGGTGTGATGTTCTAGATGACGAGGGACGATACGCGTCTGACTCGAAAACTTCGCACGGGCACCGACCAAACGAAAACTAAAATGGTCTCCGAACGTAAGTTAAAATAAAAGAAATTATAATAAAAGAAATTATAACTGTGAGGGTGAGCTCAACCCTAAATAGAGTGCACGATTTTATAGAAAATTCGGCAAAGTTGAGAGACGACACAACAGGTCTTTTCTTTTTTCTTTTGTTGCGCCAACACGAACATTTTACGAGAAGAGGGTGCAGTTTTATTTTACCATTCATTCTCAATAATACAGTTGTTTTCGATCAGGAGCTTTTTTGACAACCTCCCCCCCCCCCCACCGGCACTAAAAAATGTGGCATTTCACGTTTCAAACCATGAGGATTCCAAATCTGCAGTGTACATTCGCCGTCCAGGCCGCGTTCTGCTTTTAAAGTGGTCGCGGATTAATTATGTCTACCCACTCCGCAATCCGATCGAATGAAACCTGTCATGGATTGAGAAAGAGTTTGAAAACTCAGGAAAAAAAAGAATTTTCGCAGTGCAAGAGTAGATGCATTTCGGTATTGAAGTGATTGGGTTAATTACGCCAGTTAACGTTCCTGTTTAGTGGGTCCGTCTTCTCTGGCTGGTGGGACACTGTGGGCGAGCGCTTTCGACATAACGACTTAACGGCCAGACGATGATGTCTTTACAACGAAAACACTCGACCACAATATCTCACCAGCCAGACGTACCACCACAGGTACGTTAACTTTAGTAGATGCATTTACGTCTTGTTTAGTGTCGGTTCCTACGTATTGTTTGATACTGAGACAAATAGAGTAGGTCTCAGAGATTCAATGCCCTCATGCCCCCTATGGGCCGGCATCCAGATAAGAGAAAGGGTATTATGGGCACCGGAGTCGCTTCAGCGCTTGAACATATCCCCGCGTCAGCCTGGACCTGAAGGTGTACGCTGCATTAGGCTGTCCGAGAATGTGCAAATCCGCTTGCCCTGGAGTCATCTAGGCTGGATCTCTTTAGCCCAGACCTTTATGGCTAGAACTTCCGCTGGAAATACAGTGGCGTACTCTCCCAGTGGCTTTGCAAGACTGTAATTGGGCCCTACGATGCCCGGCCCAGCTCTACCGTCCACCACAGAACCGTCAGTACCGTCAGTCTGGAATTTTGTTGACGTTGGATTGAATAGGATAGGTCAAAATCATGCTGTGCAAGAGGATATCCAACCACTCTGTAATAATTTGCTGCGTTTTTCCTTATAAATCCTAAAGCTGCGATACAAGAATCCTCAGAAGAATGGTACAGTGACAATGAAATTCGTTTGATAACAACATTGAACTTGAATTAAAACAACTTCCGCCTTCCTCACAGTTTACCGGATAATTCCACATCAGACATATGCTGATCAGACATATCAGGTTGATAGTTTCATGAGTCATTGGTTCATTGATTGCTCATAAATAGTTCTGAAAATTGAAGCAGCACATTAGGTGCTACCGCATTTCAAGGGGATTTTACGATTTGAAAAATGGATAGGATCAGAACCAACGCCATTAATGTACATGGGGCTGAAGAGAGGTTGTATAATGCGTCACCTAAGATGTTCGTTAAGCACCAAAGGTGGCTCGTAAGATTTTAATTAAATTTGTGGTATGAACAGATCCATGTATCATAACGACAATGTGATTTTTCGTTAGTAGGAAAATTACAGAAGCAGCTCAATAGGTTATCAAATATTTCGACGAAAATTGATTTTAGTACACACTTTGGTGCATGAAGTCTGCTATCGTGGCACTACAGTACTGAAAAAAATTTTGATGAGGCAGTACAATATAATATCTGGTGCGTTGCAACACACAACTTTCCTTAGCTCTACGTCAATTCACTTTCTATATGGCTAATTCGATTTAATCAATTAATTTATCACCCAGTTCCTCTAAACTTGGTCAAACAGCAGCAGGAAGCGGTAGTGCCTACAGTTCTGGAATTTATTGTGCTGCTCGTACTCATTGCAGGACCATTATTGAGCAATTGGTACACAGATAATTAATGAGGCTGTAAACACGAATTTTTTTGAAGAGGATAGTAATCAATTTTGTAGTGTTATTGGGTAATAACTGTTAGAACTGGTATTAAGCGAAACGGCGGTAGTTGAAATTCAGGAATTTCTGGAGTGAGCCCCATGTATCTCATGAGCGTTTTTAAACACTCACCCTATAGATATTGGATTGGACTACAACACGACTTTTTTTTAACATTCTAGTAACATTCCAGCGGGGTTTAAAAGGAAAAACCCGCGGCAAAAACGCTTTTCGTCGAAACTTTTGATAATTTATTGTGCTGCTCTCGTCATTTTCCCACAAATGGGAATTTTATGGTATAATTATCGTATTAAGACCTATCTATATAAAAAAGTTAATCAAAATCGTTAGAGCCGTTTTTGAGAAAAAAAATTTGGTGTTTTGATCACTATGATAACTATAGTTAAATTTCGGTGGATTTTGTTCATACCCTTATTTTGGGGTCCCATGGTAACCTGCGGGCGAGATATCAAGTTTGAGCTGTTTTGGTACGGCCGTTTTCTCTAAAAACCGTTCACAGACACACACACACACACAGACCATTTTCCCAAATAGTGTTTTTCGGACTCAGGGGGGTCTGAAACGTAAAGATTTGAAGAGAACTCAAAATTTTTTTTTCAGCCGATCACATAACTTTCCTTTCTACTTTGTAGAGCCAAGGAAAGTAAAAAAATACATGGTAAAGGAATAACAAGAAGTTTGTGTTGAACTATAGCAGCGGCGGAATAAATTCCATAAGTTTCGACGTAAATCGGGGGAAAAATATATCGGATTAGTAGGTAGAATAGACGTGGGGCTGAGAATCGTTGTGGTTCATAATTTTTTCTTGCCCTGCGCGTTCAAATGGTACGAGCCGTTTCCTCGATGCAGAGTCGGTGCCTCAATTTCAATAAACTCGCGTTTATCAGACCCAGCGTGAAGTCTGGTAAAGGAGTTCGCTCTTGTCAAGGATGAGGTGCATATTTCACAAATTGGCCAGGAGAGTGGTGTAGTTGTGTACAGTCCCAAGGACAGAATGGAGGATGGACAACAATTTATTGCTATCGATGTGTTCAAATCTCAAGGGATCCCCAGTTCATGATGCATTTCGGTATTCCCATTCGGTAGTATAATGAATCAAAGGAAATTAAATCAAAGTGTCGACGGGCATTCCCCGGTCTTGGATGGAAACTGCAGATGAAGTCTCCGGCCCTCGCTCGTTTTATGAAACCAATTCATCTCGACGCGCCCGAGTAATTTATTCTCGCGCGGCGGAGGATTGCGGCTGAGGCGAGAATGAAAACAATTTTCCGGAAAAAATGTCGAGCGATTATATGGGATTGGAAGGTTGTTGAAGACCGGCAACGGGCAACGGGATGAGAATAAGAGGAAGGCCAACAGGAAAAATGAGCTGTGTGTGGCGAGGGGAAAAGGAAAGAGTGAGCCATGGTGTTAGGGTATACAGAAGATGACAGAAACTTTGGCTTGATTCCAGGCTCTACTTTATCCCTCGGGAGTTTTGGCACGTTCATCCCGTTACAGGCAGCGCATATAACTTTATCCGGTGGTAACATCCCATCCTGACACGGTCGATAGCAGTTCCCCGCTCCTCTACCATTCTACCCCTTGTCTAGTAGTAGCCACCTTGCAGCCTTCTAACGCTCCTCTCGCCTTCTTTCGTACCTCTCCGATTTCCACTAACGTCCCGTTCACTCTTCACCATTGCTGAAAAGAAAAAAAAACGCTCCTTCCTGTTTTTCACACTTGATTTCACCACAGCTTTAGGAACTCTCACTACTTTTTTCAACAAATAGAATTTCGGTGGGAAAGTGAACCTCAACTTTTCCTTGGGAACGATGTGATGCAGAATGTGCACAGCTGGTTGGTTAGACGTTAGGACCACTGCGATGCAGAGATAAGTGAATAGGATAACGTCCCTCCCGTTGAGTCACGATTTTTCCCTGGCAACCTTTATTGATTTATCACGAAAGGCTAACGTATGTCTTCTTCAACTGCGTTGAGAGAAAAGTGTATTCCTCCCCCACGGACGAACTTGAACAACATTGTTCTTTACGATTTTAGTCACAAGAGCTCCCAAAGTGCGGTACATGTTACGAGGGTGGTGAGAACAGAACTACCATCGCAGAGGGGCGTGATGACCGATCTGTTGTTGGTATCTTCTGTTGTTAACTAAGAACTGCCACTGTACATGTCCGAAGCACGGAAGGCGCTTGGCACAGTGGAAATCAGCCGAAGAGAGACGAACTGGCGTACATTGATGAAGAGCAACTGGCTCCTGTGCACGCTTCAATGTGCAACTCAAGAGCCCCCGAGGGTGACGAACATTTTCTGGCTGTTTGCCCGTTCTCCCTCACACGTCACTCCTACAAACACATGTTAATCACAATTGAATTGACCGAGTGGCTTAACGGAGGCGATTGGATTGCTCTGAGTAATAATTCTGGAAGTTCCTACTAGCTTTGGAAGTTCAGGATGAAGCGCTTTAATTATTACCAGTGCCGGGAAGAGAAACTGGGAGGCAACTAGGTACTCTGTGATCGTTTTGTTCAGCTTTCTGCCGAAGGGTCACAGTATTGTACGAGTTGTGAGGAAACTAGCACGACTAAGAATGATTCGAGACAAATGCTAGATGTGAAGTACAGTGGTGTGATTAAAATTATAATTCAATTAAAAAAGATAATGATGAAAAACCAATACATAAATATCTGGTGCGTTGCAACACACAACTTTCCTTAGCTCTACGTCAATTCACTTTGCACATGGCCTTTGAACTTGGTCAAACAACACGTCACAGCAGCAGGAAGCGGTAGCGCCTACAGTTCTGGAATTTATTGTGCTGCTCGTACTCATTGCAGAACCATTATTGAGCAACCGGTACACAGCTAATTGATGAGGCTGTAAACTCAAATTTTTTGAAGAAGGTTAGTAATCATATTTGCAGAGTTATTGGGTAAAAACTATTAGAACTGGCAGTAAGCGAAACGGCGGTAGTTGAAATTCAGGAATTTCTGGAGTGAGCCCCATGTATTTCATGAGCGTTTTTAAACACTCACCTTATAGGTATTGGATTGGACTATAACAAGACTTTTTTTAAACATTCTACTAACATTCAAGCGGAGTTCATAAGGAAAAAACTGCGCTAAAAACGCTTTTCGTCGAAAATTTTGATAATTTATTGTGCTGCTCTCGTCATTTTTCCACGAATGGAAATTTCATGGTGTGATTGCCATATTGAGAGCTATCAATGTAAACAATTTAACCAAAATCGTTAGAGCCGTTTTTGAGAAAAAAATTTTGTGTTTTGATCACTATGATGACTATAGTTAACTTTCGTTGGAATGTGCTCATACCCTTATTTTGGCGTCCCATAGTAACCTGCGGGCTAGATATCAAGTTTGAGCTGATTTGGTACGGTGGTTTTCTCTAAAAACCACTCTAAAATCGATTACGTCGAAAATTTTGGCAATTTATTGTGCTGCTCTCGTCATTTTCCCATGGATGGGAATTTCATGGTATAGTCGGCATATTGCGAGCTATCAATATAAAAAATTTAATCAAAATCGTTAGAGCCGTTTTTGAGAAAAAAAATATTTGTTGTTTTGATCACTATGATAACTATAGTTAACTTTCAGTGAATTAACGTTACAAGACATGGGGATTCCAAATCTGCAATGTCCGTCCACCATCCGGGCCGTTTTGTGCCTTTAACAAGGTCTAAAATATCCGTTCTTTCGCACAAAAATCCCATTTGGTATCTAGTTGTACCCGCCATCTCGGCAACCCGATCGGACGAAGCCCATGGTTGTTATGAACAAATAAACGGTTAAAAAAATTAACAAAACTTAGTATAATCGCAAATACGCCATGTTTCGCATCATTTTTAAGGTATTTCTACATCCTGGGTCGAATGGAATGAGTATCTGACGTGTACAACTGTGTATAGGGAAATTACAGTAACTATTAGAGTCAACTGATTGAAAGAACTCGCCGGAACTACAGCGGAAGTCAACGTTTCGTCGTCAGTACTCCCTCCCTCCCTCCCGTCACATCAAAACCACCCGCCCGTTCGCCTCCCAACGCCGTGCCAATTGCCAAGGGTTCCCTGGAAGTCCCCTCCCAATTTACCCGACGGGGCGGATGAGGCCGGGACTTCCTCCGCACACCCCTACATCGGATCATAAATGCCTGGCGCCGGGGAAATATTTAGTTTCCGTAGTTCCATTGTAGACAGGTCACGTTTCGTATGGTTTACTGGTATTTTTCGATGCTGAATCGAATGGAATGGGTCTCAGAGCAGTAATACTAGGTTAAGCTGTTGATGAGAATAATAAACGGTAGTGTAATAAATTGCAGGGGTTTTTTCATGTGTAGCTTAACTTGCTGCGTCGAAACTCTTAGCGCTCAAGAGTAGGGTACTTATTTATCTGTTACGATCGTTACTGAGAATACAGTGGGTAGGTAGTTCATAACGTAGTACACACGATTTTCTTGAAACTGCGAGAAATGGTAAAAATTGAAATGGAGGTGGTTAGTTTTCTGGAATTTCAAAGGTTTCTCGTTGTTATCTCACGAACATTGTAAAACTCTCACTAGGTCAAACCGTACTATTACGCTCTATCAGTTTTTCATGCGGTTCGGTAATCAGTTAAAGATTGAATAGCGAGTTTCGTGGTTCCCTTGTTATTCTACCTTCGCGTGTGTTCTATTTTTTGGTTTGACAGGTTTTCGGTAAAACGTATTTTCGTCACTCGTTCATTGCAAGCACTTCGAACCAAATAATGTGACAAGTTGAAATAATATTGTAGGTTTCACAACAAACCTTTATGAACCACATAGTTACAAATGGTGCGATGCATTTGTCAACTTTCCTCAACTCGAAGAAAATCGTCGAATAGTATTTTGATCCCTTTAGTCAGCTTTGCGCATACCCTCATTGTCTTGTGGTTACTTGCAAATACACACCAAATTAGATTCCGTTCAGTTGTCGCGTTTACAGAATTTCTGAAATGGTGCTTATCTTAACCACGAAGATCCAATGAAAACCTTTCTTTCTACTCCGTAATGCGAAGGGAAGTGAAAATTTGTCAACACTGAAACGTTTAGTCAATTTTGAATGTAGTACGATAGCTTTCCGCAACCCCCGTAAATTCGACGACCTGCTACACATACGGGCGCTATATCTTCGTTCAACGTATTTTCACAGAAATGTTTATGGAGAACAAAATCTAAGCACTAGTTAGTTGAGAGTACTCCGTGAGTTTGATCGAAATCGTGAGAGCCGTTTTTCAGAAAATTGGAAAATCGATAAATTGCTATTCAAAAAATCTCGTTTTTCGAGTTACCATGGATCATATCTCCGTTCAACAGATAGATACAGAAATAATACCGCAATACAAAATGTGGGTTTATGCTGCCAAAAGACTCTCCATTATATTCATCCAATCTTGGGACAGAGGTACTGGGAAATTTCAACAAAAACATTTATCGCTGGTCAATGGGCTGTCGGAGGAATTGTTGCGAATCGAACTGGTTCCTTGAACCTCGAAATAAGTGGACTATAACGCGTGTAGGTTGGTGGGAGCAACATTCGATGAGCAAACTAAGAAATAATTTAATTTATCAGTAAATTGCTCGTCACGAACACGGAAACTTAACTCGAACTAACGAAAAAACAGGCGTCAAGAATACGAGAACCGATAGCGCGGCGGGAGAATGATAATGACACATTAACAGCTGTTGATAACAACGAGTAGCGAAACAGAGTACGAAGAACGCAACACAGCGATGATTGCAACGGCGAAGTAATGGTGACTGACGTCGTTCGCCAGGCGGCACCCCATATTGAGCACTCCTCTGATGGTCGTGTACAGGAATATTTATGGAGAACGATATATAAGTATTAACTATCTGAAAGCATCCTGAGAGTTTGGTGAAAATCGTTGCAGTGGTTTTGGCTTTTTCGGCCTATATCCCCTTTCACCGTATTTTCATGGAGGTTGATGGTCAGATACTAACTAGTAGAAGATGCTTTGAAAGTTTAATCAGAATGGGAATAACCCTAGTTTTTGGTATATTTTCGCTCCTCCCCTCTCTTTTCCATCTACCGAAATCACCCAATAACATTATTTTCGCGTCTACAAAAAATCACGAACAAGTCAAAAAATGGTCGAGCCGTCCATTGGGACATCACCATTTGGGTTTTCGGACTCATCAGGCCCCAAAACGTGAAGATCTGAAGAAAACTCAACTTTTTTTTAAACGATCACGATGCTTTCATTACCCTTCGGGTAACGGAAAGTAAAAACGAATTAACATGAAGGTCTGGAAATGATTACACAACGGTTATTATCCTCCTGCACAGCATGACTGGGACCCATACTATTCGATCCAATGTCAAAAAATCTTAAGAATATAACACGGCTGTACAAGCAATCCGGGAAACTACAATGTTTGTAGAGCAAAACATTTCCGCGCGACATCACACAGGAGGAAATAAACCCAGCAGTACCTAGAGTGGGTTTCGTTGTACAAATACTTGGGGGTCGTACTGGATACAACAATGAGGTGGTCCAAGGACGTCGAGTACGTCTGCGATAGACTCAGAAAATGTATTCCAATATGGAAAAACGTTACATCGGCAGTCTGTAAGGAGCGTTTGATACTTATACAGTCTACCCTGCACAGTATGCAATTTATATTGGTGTGTGCTGACTGACTCCTATCAAAGGCAAGCGGTTCATCGTGGTCTTGCGGTAAGACGGTCGATTCATAATTCTCGGATTGTGGATCGAATCCCCGGCGCGATTGCCGTAATTTTTGCCTTAGTCAGCAGCTCTTCAAAAGCATCTCCAAATCTCCTTCCCCCCGTAACAATGGCGCCCAACTAGTGGTCGAATTTCTTCTTTCCAAGAAAAAGAAGAGGCCCCGAGAGAAAAATTACAAAATTAAGAGAGAAAAATAATGAGACGAGTTCTCGGGTCCGGGATTCGCTGACGCTGTGAAAGTTCCAGCGCGAAGGTGGACTGGGCGACGCGCCTACTACAATGCGTGGGAACGAAGACTTTCCTTGTAGCCTTTCTCGAATCAAAGATCGGATTTTCCGGGGATTCGCTCAACTCTCGTAAAATTCTTTCCCTAAAAAAGAGTTCGCTCCAGGAGTAGCGGTTAATAGACGAGGGGGGAGATGTGCTGACTGACTCCTATCAAAGGCAAGCGGTTCATCGTGGTCTTGCGGTAAGACGGTCGATTCATAATTCTCGGATTGTGGATCGAATCCCCGGCGCGATTGCCGTAATTTTTGCCTTAGTCAGCAGCTCTTCAAAAGCATCTCCAAATCTCCTTCCCCCCGTAACAGGTGGGGGGGCCTGTCGGACTGTGACGATGAAGCTAAAAGTATTGCACATGTCGCCCAACGAGGCGAGAAAAATGCGCATTCAGCCAGTTATTAGATTTTATGTCATCCGCAGTTTTGAGCAGATGACCGACCCCCGAGAAAAATCAAGAGTAGCGTTTTGAGATCGGAGTTGAGAAGATGGTATTTCATTTTATGTTTAATTTGAAACATTATTTTGTGAGGATTAGGAGCGACGCTTTTCACCCCAGCACATGCGCTTCTTGAGGGTTATGCAAGCTGAACCCTCACGATGTTCATCTCTCCAACTAATCGTCTTTACCATAACACAGCTTTTACTTTCTGCTACCCAAAAGGAAAGGAAAGTATAGTAATCGTGTCAGAAAAAATTTGGATTTTCTTCAGATCTTTACGCTTTGAGTCCTACTGAGTCCGAAAAACCTAATTTCCGCTTGTGGTCCATGTGTGTGTGTCCGAAGTTCGATTTGCTGGAGAACGGTTGATCCGATTGAGTTGGTTTTTTTTTGTTTTGTTCGTTCGTTATTTTTTTAGGAACCAAAATAAGGTTATGGGCGATTTCGGTCGATGGGAAGGTCAGGGGGGGGGACGAAAATGTACAAAAACTAGGGGTTTTCGCATTTTTCGCAAAAATGGCTCTAACGATTTTGACTACACTTTTAAATTATCTCCTACTAATCAATACCTAACTTTTCTTCCTCATACATATCTCCATGAAAAACGGCTTCAACGACTTTCACCAAACTCTCAGGATGTCTTCAAATGGTTGATACCTACATATTGTTCTCGGTAAAATTTCCTCTGACAGTCTATTGAACAGAGATAAAAATTAAAATGTGCCGAAAATAACGTTTTTTCGAACATTTCCGTAAATTCAAGGGTGCTCCAACAGATGTGATGTCTTTTAGCCACCCATACCCACATTTCTTTATCTATAATTATTTCTGTACATACACGTTGAACGGAGATATAAGCCAAGTTAACTCAGAAAAGGAGATTTGTCGAATATTAATTTATCGGTGTTCCGCTTTTCTCAAAAACGGCTCTAACGATTTCGATCAAACTTACGAAGTACTTTCAGCTAACTAGTCCCTACAGTTTGTTCTGCATAAATGTTTCCGTACAAATGCGTTGAATGAAGATATAGCACCCGCATATGTAGCTGGTGTTCGAACCTGCGGGGGAACTTTCTCTTTACCACAAAAAAAAAAGAAAAAAAGTTATTTCCATTTCAACCCTTCCCCCAGACACCCAACCTAGGTTCGTAGTAGCAAAGAGAGTTGTAAATCCTCATCACGATTTAACTCTAACAAGAAGTCCGGTTTATTTGATTTATTTATTACATAACTTCCCACCGTTAGACGTAAAATGGTAGGAATTGAAGCGATTTCTTGCTACTGCCATAATGTATATTGTTCGACACAGGCTGAAGTAATTCCCAGGTGCATTCCACCTTTTTCATGTTATGCCATGGGGAAGCCCGCGAACTGCCCATTAAGTTGGCTTCTCCTCCAGACAAAGAGATTAGGTTCGGTTTAACTTCCAACGACTGCGGATTTCCCCTTTTTGGGCTTTCCAAAATGTCCTTCCCTCCCTCGATTTACCTCATTCTCCAACACACACAGCTCTTACTTGGTATACTCCTCTCCCAACGCTCACAACACTCCTCTATCAACTCTCGGGCTAGTCACAGCTCTACCCATTGTCTTTCTGATCTAGTTTCCCACGCAACCAGTTCACGCCTATTCCGAGTCCTCTTGTGTCGCCGTTATATACTCAAACTCAAATCACTGTCACGCTCACAGAGTACCTTTTTATTTTATTTAAGCTTCCCCTCTCATGCGTCCAACATATAATTTTATTAGAAGGTAAAACAAACATTACGCAAATTTTGGTGACAAGGGCTCTGCCTAGTGCCAGGTAATAATATTTCTGTTACATCTATCACGTTGTAAATTTATTCATAAATGTATGAAAGATATTTCACCTCTCTCTCTCTCTCTCTCTCTCTCTCTCTCTCTCTCTCTCTCTCACTCTCTCCCATTCTCTGAATACATTCTGGAACTTCAAGCGCTATCAATTCTTACGAAGTTTTTGAACGATTCCAATAATCTGAAACTCTCAATAAAAAACACACTTTTTTTATTATTTGGCTGGAGAAGATGTACTAGAAACAGAAATAGAGACTCGCATGAGGCCATTTAGGCGACCCCGTCATACACAAAATTCAACTACTTTCGACAAATCAAAATACTCTCGCTGTTAACGTCAGATAATTTTGACGATTTCCGTGCGGAGAGTTGAAACGGTGAATCCATTAGCCTCAGAAACCATTCATTCAATTCCGTTTTAGAACATGAGTTCTCCATCCAGACGAATTTTCCTACCGTGACGACGAAGTTCGCCGAAGTGACCCGTTCTGTTGAAGACTCGGCGGCTAACAGTTTGCTGTCTGCGTTGCATTATTAATAGATATGCAGAATAATCAATACACTAGTCCTACCTAACCATTACAATGCGCCCTGAATATCAAAGGGTCCGCTTTACTATTAATACTCTATTTTCAACGAACTGTTCGGCCCTCTATCAACCGTTCAAACGCGTTTCGTTAGCGATTGAACGCTTTCAATTTAACTCCATGGTTTCAAAAATTAAAACATCAGTCTCGAGTCTAACCTTGGTTTATTATTCATTTTCAATGATGCAGCTACGTTTTTACTAGAAACTTTTTTTTTACAATCCCGCACTCCAAATTGCACACCTTATTTCGTTTGAGATGTAGTTGAGCCCGTCCAGTTAATGAGGAGTAGGTCGACGACTTGATGGAAAGCAGTGAAGTCGCAATAAACGTAAAACCCTGCAAATTATTACACAATGGTTGATTATTCTCATGAACAGCTTGACCTAGTATTACTGCTCCCCCATCCCATTCGATTCAGCATAAAATACTAGGAAACCATACGAAACATGACCTGACTACAATGGAAGTACGGAAATATTCCTCCGGCTCCAGGCGCCCGTAAATGTCTGATCCGATGGAGGGGTGGGAAGAGGGCTTTCAGCGAACCCTCGCTCAGCAATTGGCAGGACGTTGCGAGTCCAAAGGGCGCTGCGAGTCGAGCGGGCCTTGAAAACGATACGAAACACTGCTTATTTGCGATTATACTGCGTTTCGTTAATTTTTTTTGCCCATAACAACCATGGGCTTCGGCCGAGTGGATTGCTGAGATGGCGGGCACAACTAGATACCAAATGGGATTTTTGTGCGAAAGAACGAATTTTTTAGACCACGTTAAAGGCACAAAACGGCCCGGACGGGGTCGGGGGACGGCGGGTGGACATTGTAAATTTGGAATCCCCATGTCTTGAAACGTAAAGTATCAAATTTTGATGGGGGGGGGGGGTGTACAAAATTTTTCGTGACTGAAAACATAGGGTTATTATTCAGAATGAATAGTAAACCAAAAGGCAAATTTACAATGTTTGTCAGAAAAACCGGACAATATTACGAAACTTGTCGTTCCTCCTCGGCCTGCGCTCAGTTCCCGCTCTGCCTTCTGTCTCACTCCAACTACCCCTCAGTTGGACTCGCCGTGTCGTACCTATTGCCCAGCGTCGCCTGGAAAACTTTAATTTTCGTTGTGCTGTCGTAGTATAGTCATGTTTCGTATCGTTCACTAGTATTTTTCGATGCTGAATTGAATGGGATGGGTCTTTTAAGAGCGTGATTGCGTCGAGCTGTCAAACGAGTAATAATCCTTGCTATAATAATTAGCAGCGTTATTTATATTTCTCGGTTCTACGGAGTGTATACCCGACAACTCTAGAAAAGTAATTATTATTCTCTGAGGAAAATCGTGTTTACAGCCTCATCAATTCTCTGTGTAGTAATTGCGCAATAATGGTTCAGAAATGAGCACGAGCAGCACAATAAATTCCGGAACTTTACGCGCAACCGCTTTCTGCCGCCACGAAGGGATTTTTGATCAAGTTCAAATGAGCTCAGTGATAAATAAATTGAGTAAGTATAAGCCATGAACACAAGGGATTTGACGTGGAGCTAAGGAAAGTTGTGTGATGCGGTGCACCTGATGTTTTATTCTAAAGTTCCCCTGCTCAAGCGGACTTGACGGAAGCGAAATTATTCTAATTATATTTCATTTCGCTAACCCAGAAAACCTTATGTAGAATTGTAAAAATTCTATTCTTCCCCTGATTGGAAGAAACGTTGAACATCCACTGATTAAAGGAGGGTTCCTAACCAATACGACTGCGCTCAGCAGGATTTCACGGGTCGTCCAGAGAGCGGAGACGGATTGTTCCTGTTGCAAACAAAAGCTGTTTTTAGCTACGAAAAAAGAGACTACCTTGATGGCTCTCGAGCGATTTTTTTCTTCGACACAATAGATGACGTAGTGTAGATCGTTGAAACTACGAGTGTTCCGCAGCTCAATTTTGAAACGGCATGCCATTTCCTCTGCCTCAATCTCCCCGTTGCTAGTATTTTTGCACTATAACCCTCACTGAATCTCACTATGTTCACGTCAGGAATATTGTGTATGGTTGGTGAAAATGACTCCCCTCGTTTTAAAGTCACCGTACTTAATATGTATCGGCACTCGGAAAGCTCGTATTATTGGAGTTGGTAGCTATCGAAGGCAATTCGTAGCCGCTAACGTGCGGTAAAAAATCCTACGTCCTGAAAAACGACCGGAGCTGAATTCAACCGCTGAACGAAGTGGCCTGTGGGGCTTCATAATTTATTAATCGGGTCGATACAGTTCCATTGAACTTTGAAAGCTCGAAGCCCGAGGGGGTATTAGCTCAATCTATTTATTCTTTAATTGTTCGGTCAAGTGAAAATCGGCTACTCGAGATATTAATAGGAAAGGTTACTCCGTAATCTCTCTGATGAGATTTTCAACTTTTGATTTCCGACGTCGTTTCAATCCTCGGCGTATGAGTGACGTTATTGAAAATATTCAAGGGAAACGTCATTTAGTGCTGGCAGTGCACAGTGTGGGTGTGGTTTGAATCCTAGAATTTATCTTGTTGCTCCTATATAACTGACGGCCATTGTTGGAACATCATCTCACGTGTTACACAATTAACTACCAGCTAGATGTTTGATAGAGGAAGCCTCATATGAAAGAAAAGTGGTCTCCTTCACCAAACGAATGAACATGAAGATAGTACCACCCCACTATGCAAGGAGCGAAAGCCCAGTTGACGATACAGGTAAAATATATCACGGTGATACAAGATAGGCAACTCACATGGAACTGTGAGGTGTGCGCTGCTCTGTGGACATGCATAAGGCTGTGCAGTAAATGCTGGGGACCCACTCCAAAAATGATGGATAGCTCTGAAATGGAATGTCACTGTTGTGTGCAAGAATGGGGGAGCTGAGGATCACAATGAAACTGAAACTCGTTGAGCGTGAGGAGGACTGTATTATACGTGCGTACGGAATTGAGTAGAATTGAAATTGAGGTGAGATGGAGTACAACTGGGCAACACAAGGGCAGTACTCGGAATGCATGAACTGGCGCGGGCAACCGTGTGAGAGAGTGAGAAGTTATTGGGGTGGTAGTTGGAAGCAGAATGATTTTGGAAGAGCTCTGTCCTCGATAGGAAAATGAAATTGGGAGAAAGAAATAAAGAAAGGGGAAAACCTAGAAAAGGGGGCTGGGGGCCCGCAGCTGAGGGATTCCCGCAGGTGAGGGGCAGGCATTGAAATAGTTGGCGACAATTAGGTGGTCGGAGACAATGACCCAGGGAAGTCCGAGGTCAAATACTCTGACAACTTTGACGCTTTGCGACATTTGCTCCATTGCATGGTGAAGGGTGACAAGCAGTACACTGCTATAGGAAGTGCACGGGAAGCTCCAGGAACTGCATAGACAGGCTTTCCTTGTTAACACAGGGACTGTGAACACTTGTCCCACTGCTGCCATAGGAGTCCTTTTGAACACCCCACCCGCCCGCATATACACTCAGAATACCACATTCTTAGGAGTGGCGAGGCTTTTGCAGTAAAGTAATGTACCCACCAGGGATGAGGCAAGGCTCCAGAGAACGATTAGGTGGTTCAAATTAGAAGAGGTCAAATGCGTTCACTCGCAGGAATGGTGGGAGTGGGCCCTGTCATGGTACACTGATGGTTCTGACACGGGATGCAGAGCTGGTATGGGCACGGTATGGCCCTGATTCAGCGTGACCAAGCAGCTGGGACAGTTCACCACGATATATCAAGCGGAAATTCTAGCCATAAAGATCCTGTTCCGTGAAGAAGAGATCCTGGCAAAAGAACTCAAGAGTAAGCGGATCTACTTATTATTGGACAGTTAGGCTGCCTTAAAGGCCATTGCGGCATACACCTTCAGAGTAAGGTAGACATTAGAATGTCTGCAGGCGCTCAAACTACCATAATAGGTATTGAAGCAATTGGGTTAGGTCCGCCAGTAGGCAAATTACTAAAGTTAACGTACCTGTTAGGTGAGTCTGTCTTTTCTGGCTGGAGAATCACTGTGGGCAAGCACTTTCGTTAAAAGCAAAGAATATGGACCGCTCCCTCTGATAAGGCAATATATCGATATATCACGACCGAGGTCAGATTATCGATATGCCCGACATTGTAGGCTTGACTCGCCATGTTTGAAATTAGAAATAACGACAGCTGTACGATTACGCCAATTAATTAATGTTCATTATGTAATACCTAATACAATTATCTTAAATGTACAAAGACTATGAAAATGAGTTAATTCAATGAAATTAAGAATGGGTATATGAAATAAATATGAGATAACTAACGGAGTGATATCGATACATGCAGTCGTAGCGTTATCAAGCGACCTATCGATACATGCAGTTGTAGCGTCATCAAGCGGTCCGTCCATATTCTTTGTTTCACCCGCACTTCCAATGTAAAGGCACCATCGTCTGGCCGTTAAGCCAGCACTGGAGCCAGTCAGTGGTCTTTACATACGGAGAGAAAGGTAAACGGGATGGTGGAGCATTTGGGAATGGGGGAGCATTTGGGAATGAGGGGGGGGGGAGGAGGTCATGCACCTCTGGGAAAACGTGAAAGGAACCTCTTGAATAGTCTGTCAGTGATCGATTCTAAGTCTTTTTTGTGAAGGGTGGTCTGTAAATCCGTCAGTTGGTTGTTTTCGTTTGTGTAGTGTTTTGAGTGGTGTGAATATGGTGTCACGGACGGAAACCAAACATATTAGAAAACATGTAAATTTATAAACAAACAAAACTTCACAAATCAGCACAATATGTGACACCATATTCATACGTTAATATTACGTTAACTTTAGTACCATAATAGGCTTTCCTTTGTCTGGGTGCAGGCTCATAGAGGACGTGAGGGTAATGAAAAGGCATACTGCCTAGCGAAAAAGGAGCACCGAATCCCTACCCATTGAGCCAGATCCCTACGAGTACATAGGAACGACGAAAAGTCACCTGACTCGGCATGTGGTCGGATGGGGGAGACACAGGAAAAACGCGCACATTGGCATCGCCAGCCACGGCTAAGACAAGCTAAAAGGCATCCCGCGTTCTCTCAAATCAACAAAAAAAAAAAAAGAAAAAAGTGTCCCGAAACACATTTTGTTGATACTGTTGATAATTTATTGTGCTCCTCTTGTCATCTTCCCGAGAGTGAGTAGTTCCCCGTTATGTTAGCATTAACTGTCTAGACACACAAGTAATTAGAATCGTTAGCGCTGTTTGCGAGAAAAAACGTCAGGCACGTCGCATCACACAACTTTTTTTTAGCTTTTCATAAATTAACTGGTTTTCGTGGCTTTTGCCACTAATTCAGGCCATTTGCATGACTTCGTCGAAAATGGTAGCTCCGGAATTTTACTGTGGTGCACATACTGGTGCCTCAACCACTATTGAACGGTTGGTACAACGAGAATTAAATAAGATGTAAACGCGAATTTTTCGAGAAGGAAAATAATCAACGTTCCAGAATTATTGAAGAGAAACTGTGAGAAACGTTGGGTAAGTAAAACGACGTGGGTTGAAATTCCGGAATTTCTGGAGTAGCTCCCGTATATTTCATGAGCGAGAGGAGTTAGTAAGGAAAAAATTACGCTAAACTCGTTTTTCGTCGAGTTGTTTTGTAATTTATTGTGCTGCTCTCGTTATTTTCCCGTGGATGGGAATTTCAAGGTATCGTTATCTTACCAGGGTCCACATGAAAATCATCATAGCCGTCTTCGAGAAAAAAGTATTGGGGTTTTGATCACTATGACAAGTATAGTTATCATATCAAGTTTTAGCTGGTTAGTTTGAACCATATTCTCTCAACCGCGTTCACAGACACACAGATGAATTTGTCAAATAATCTTTTCCGGACCCAGAAATCCTTGGAACGTGACGATCAACACAAAACTTCAAATTCGTAGTTTACCCCGTTGCGCGTCGCGTCTCTACTCTGCGGCTTACCGGATTGACGAACACGATTTTTAGTACATTTGTGTTGTTGTCTCCGTTCAAGGGTGGTCAGAGGAACACTTATAAAGTTCAATCCGTTTTGACCAGTTGAATAACGCAGTTTAAGACACCTTGTGATTATCATGTTGTCACTTCAATATGTATCACCGGTCTCTAAATGGTGGCTGTGGCTTCTGCACTGGGGTTGTGGAGAGTTGTAAGGTGCACGAGATAGTGTGCGACATTTAGAATTAATAAAGCGAAATGCATTAGTCATTTTTAGGAAGTTCTGAATTGTTGCATGTTTCATTTATGACTCGATAATCATCGAATCATTTTAAATCAGCAGCTAGGAAACTTGGTATCGTTTATGTGGAATCGCACGTGTTCATAGGTACACATATCGTTTCACTTTGGTAGTGTAGTGTTCTGCTTTCAGTTCACTGTCCTCATTCAATTCGAGCGAAACTTCACAGTACGTGACTCTCTGCTACAGGTCCAAACAATCGTTTCAGCGCCGTAGCACCGAAACCAAAGTTGGACTAACGTAATAATAATCTCCGAGAGACTCAGATTAAATCCTTTAATTATCCATTTCAATAAGACCCCGCCGCTGACGGCCCCGAATTGGACGAGAAGGGAGTCCGATATCTTCCCGACCCTCGGGAGGGCTTTACGTGTTAGCACCTACGTGCTGCCTCCAACCGTCACGAAGACGATCCTTAAACCTCGAGTTCTGGAACCCCGAGATAAACCAAGTCGAGCGGGATTCGTTCAATTGGACGCGTATTCGAATGTATGTTCGCAAATCTATTTACCGTTTCGTTTCTGTCGTTCTCGGGACAAATCATTCCGATCCTGTATGTTGAAGGAATTTCACAGTTCAGCGGCGATCTTCAAAATCCCGTCTATGATTCACGTTGGCATCACGTTAACATCACACCCGCGCGTTAGTAACTACCAAAATCTTATATCGTCGGTAACGAACGCTCGTGAGAACTACAAAAGGAGTTCGAGCTGTTTGCACCAATACGTAATTTAAATCCTCGAAAGGTTTGCTTGTAACGTGTGACACCAAATTTCCACTTCTTGATTTTACTTCTCATTGCCCTACGAAGTCTTTCGAGCCACAGCGGTTATTGCGTAAATCTCTACTTGCCACCTCGTTGAAAAGGGAGTCATGGTGGTGTACGACCCATTGCTCCCTGAGCTGCCTATCCTCACCCAGAGCCTGTACCCTACAGGCACAGCTATGTGCCACCTGCAGAAGATGATCAGTCTCACAACAGCCTTCCAGAGCCGACAAGCTATTCTTGCCATTGTTCCACACATACACCAAAGTTTCCATAAGTCTATGTCGCCCTCTTGATAACATAATAGATATGTCTTTTTAGGTTGGAAATATTTTAAAATAATATAAAAACGAAAGGAAATAAATATATACAATAATAATAAATACGTAAAATTGAAAAATATATTTTGTTTTGTTTCATTTCAGGTAATGAAAAATCTTCATCATTCACACTCGTGAACTATCGTACGAAGCTGACATCTTGCAAGGTAGCACCAAAACACTACACTTGTATTTCTTAGATTTAAAAGCGGGTGTGTGATGATAATAATCATAATAATAATGATCCACTTGCTATTGCCTCGTGATGGCTCATAACGCGCGAGCTGTGTCTGTTATGGTCAATAAGAGAGTAATCAGTTAATGAACCCGTTAGTTTAGGAGAGAGGAGGAAGGTATCACGATTTGAGGGATGGAATATCCGTTGAGAGGAATCACAAAACTTTCCTCAGCCCTGCGTTAGTTCATTATCATTTCGTAAGCAACTAAACCAATCTGTTTTTGGCGTTTGGTTTATTATTCATTCTGATTAATAACCCTATGTTTTCGGTCAGCAAAATTTTATACAACCCCTCAAGTCTGACTGCTCAGAGACCCGAAAAGCAGTACCGAAAAGTACCAGTAAATTTTACCAAATACCAAACTACTACGAAAATTACCCCCGTAAATTCGACTACCTGCAACATATACCGACGCGATATCTTCGTTCAACGCATTTCTACAGAAACATTTATGGAGAACAAGTACTAATTAATTGAGATTACTCTGTGAGTTTGATCCAAATCGTTAGCGTATTTTATTGAGAAATTGGAAAATCGATTAATTGATATTCGTCAAATCTCATAGCCCTAGTTACAATGATTCATATCTCCGTTCAGGAGATAGATACAGGAATAGAGTGCGGGTTTATGCTGCCAAAAGACTCTCAATTAGATTCATCAAATCTGTCAAGATTACAGAGAACTCAGTTACCGGGAAATTTCAACAAAAAATATTTTTATCTCTGTTCAATAGACTGTCAGAGGAAAATTTATGAACGATATATAGGTATTAACTGCCTGAAAACATCCTGTGAGTTTGATGAAAATCGTTAAAGCTGTTTGGCCAAAAAGCCTAAAAAACCGACCCTGTATCTCCGTTCACCGTATTTTCATGGAGATATTTGTGGTAAAAAAAAGTTTACGTACTAACTAGTAAAAGATACTTTGAAAGTTTAATCAAAATCTCCGGAACCGTTTTCGAGAAAAATTCGAATAACCCTAGTTTTTGGTGTATGTTCACTCCCCACTTCCCTTCCTTAAATCGCCCCTAACCTTATTTTGGTGTCTAAGAAAAAATCACGAACAAAACCAAATATGAATCATCTCAATAAGTGTGGCTTTTCACCCGCAAACTACACACACAAACAGACCACGGGCCGAAATGGGGGTATTCGGACTCAATAGACCTCAATACGTAAATATCTGATGGAAAACAGTTTTTAAAGTTTACGTATCTGTTAGGTGAGTCCGTCTCCTCTGGCTGGTGTGTTGCTGGTGGCAAGCGCTTTCGATGTAAGGACATCATCGTCTGGCCGTTAAGTCAGTACTGGAGTCCGTCCAAGGTACACAAGGTAGACATTAGAATGTCTGCAGGCGCTCAAACTACCATAATAGGTATTGAAGCAATTGGGTTAGATCCGCCAGTAGGCAAATTACTCAAGTTAACGTATTAACGTCAGTACTGACTTAACGGCCAGACGATGATGTCCTTACATCGAAAGCGCTTGCCACCAGCAACACACCAGCCAGAGGAGACGGACTCACCTAACAGATACGTAAACTTTAATAATTTGCCTTCTGGCGGACATAACCATAGGGATTATGTTCCTTATGGGGTGGGTCCATGCTTTAAAACAGTTTTTTCTGATACGATTACAGTACTTTCCTTACCCTTTGAGCAGCGGAATGTAAAAACTGCGCTAAGATCGATTTTCGTCGAAATGTTAGGTAGTATATTGTGCTACTCTTTTGTCATTTTCCTGCGAACGACACTTCAATGGTATTGTCCTGTCATTTTCAGTTGTCTTAACTACTAATTAATTAATGTAACTTTGTAAATTGTGGCTCTTTTTGACAAAAAAAAATGGATTTGCTGTCTTGATCACTATGATAACTATAGTTAGTGTTGGACGGGTTTTGCTCATACCCTTATTTTGGTCTCCCAAGGTGACGAGCGGGTGCTGAGCTGATTTGGTTTTGCTCAATCACGTCAACAGACACCCATGTAAGCACAAACACAGACCATTCTCCCAGATAGTGTTTTTCGGAGTCAGTATGTACATAACTCCTTTCTACTTCGTTGAGCTAGGAAAAGTAATAATTACGTCGACAGTCAATGGATTAACTATGCAATGGCTACTCGATGATGGTCGTGACGTTCAGTTAATTACAGAAACTTGAGCATTACTGGCGTAAAGAACTTCATTTTTTATTCGACCAAGTTTCAGCTGAATCAAAAGGATGTATTATCAGTAGCTGAAGGAGTGTAAAGCATTCAATGGACGCAGTAGCATCATATATTTGTTTATGTTGTCTCGCTGGGTGGCAATCCGACTCAGTGTCCGATCCGTAGAAAATTTTTCAGGATCCGCCGGTCGAATTCCATTTATTAGCAGCGAAAAACCCCTCTGCTTCGGGTTAGGGGTAACCAACCGAGACCATTGCCAAAAGATGGTGGGCGCGGTAGTGGCGGAGGCGGTCGTGACGGAAACAGTGGTGGATACCGTCCTACTCAGTATTCAAAAGGGAAGGAAGGATTGTGTTCCCTGTGACCATCCTCACCCATCAACTTTCCCCTCTTCGCCTCGCTCTTTTTTCTTTCCCAACATAACAAAACATGCCCATTTAACGTGGTTTTTAGTGCCCCTCTTTGGGGCCTTTGTCCGAGGCAGCGCTCTCTGACCTGAATCCGAGATCGCCTATTACGCTCTACGGCTCGCCTTGAGGGGAAAAAACCACGGAGCCGGATGATGTGAGTGGTGGGGCTGAATTTAATAAAGGTCGAATTTTTTTTTTCTATTCCTTCCCCTTCCCTCGATCTCTCTACCCAGCCCTCCAGCACATCTGCTGCAAAAACTTGTTTTGACGTCCCGACTGCCCCCAAAATCGGCAACCGACCAGAATAGACTCTTCTTCCATACTGGGAGTTGTTGGTTTTAATGGAATTCTGAATGATAGGAAAAATATCGAGGTAGTAGTCCAATGAGCACCTGTATGATGAGAGTTTAATGATGGTCACAAAAGCAACTGCAGATATTCCGGAATTGAAACGAACGTCATTTTGTTGAAACACTTTTGAGTTCTTTCCAGATCATTACGTTTTAAGGGCTTCTGAGCAAAAATGTCTGGTGCGTTGCAACACACAACTTTCCTTAGCTCTACAACAATTCACTTTGTACATGGCTAATTCTATTTAATCAATTCATTTATCACTCAGGTAATTTGAACTTTGTCAAATTACGCTTCACGGCAGCAGGAAGCGGTAGCGCTTACAGTTCCAGATTTTATTGCGCTGCTCGTACTCATTCCAGGACCAATATTGAGCAATCGGTACACAGATAATTAATGAGCCTGTAAACATAAATTTTTTGAAGAAGGGTAGTAATTACGTTTGCAGAGTTATTGGGTAAAAATGTTTAGAACTGGTAGTAAGCGAAACGGCAGTAGTTGAAATTCAGGAATTTCTGGAGTGACCCCCATGTACCTCATGAGCGTTTTTAAACAATCACCCTTTAGGTATTGGATTGGACTACGATACCAGTTTTGTTTAACTTTCTACTAACATTCCAGCGAAGTTTATAAGGAAAAGCCGCGCTAAAAACGCTTTTCGTCGAAAAGTTTGATAATTTATTGTGCTGCTCTCGTCATTTTCCCACGGATGGGAATTTTATGGTACAATTGCCCTATAAAGAGCTATCAATATAAAAAATTCAATCAAAATCGTTAGAGCCGTTTTTGAGAAAAAACAATTGGTGTTTTGATCACTATGATAACTATAGTTAACTTTCGGTGGATTTTGCCCATACCCTTATTTTTGCGTCCCATGGTAACCTGTAGGCTAGAAATCAAGTTTCAGCTGATTTGGTACGGTTGATTTCTCTAGAAACCGCGCTGAAATCAATTTCGTCGACAATTTTGATAATTTATTGTGCTGCTCTCGTCATTTTCCCACAAATGGGAATTTTATGTTATGATTATCTTATTAAGAGCTACCAATGCTAACAAATTTAATCAAAATTGTTAAAGCCGTTTTTGAGAAAAAATATTTGGTGTTTTGATCACTATGATAACTATGGTTAAATTTCGGTGGATTTTGTTCATACCCTTATTTTGGCGTCCCATGGTAACCTGCGGGCGAGATATCAAGTTTGAGCTGTTTTGGTACGGTGGTTTCCTCTAAAAATCGTTCACAGACACAGAAACCATTTTCCCAAATTGTGTTTTTCGGACTCAGGGGTCCGAAACGTAAAGATCTGAAGAGAACTCAAAATTTTTTTTTTCAGCCGATTACATAACTTTCCTTTCTACTTTGTAGAGCCAAGGAAAGTAAAAAAGAAAATATTATGTGGGAAAACTATCTGTCTTCTTGGTGCCGTCATATCGAGGTTATTGCGTGAAGGTCGGCAGTTGAGATGCCGTGTCTTGGATTCGATAGGAGTCAGCTTCTATGGTGTGACATGGCAACTCCATCTGCCCCTAACTACAGCAAGCCGTTGAAGTTTGCTGCTCCTCTGCATGGTTCGGTTGGCAGGTGGAGACTTAGATAGTGTGCTCTTACTCTTCACCATGGGTGCTGTATACTGCACAGGGTATCCATGGAAGAGATCGCTCGTAGTTTCATAACATTCGCGTGGTGACACATCATGCAGTGATGAGGTGTAAAAGATGCCAAGATCGTAAAATTGTGGAAGCTCGCTGTGCCGCCTGTGGTCAACAGTTTTAGTCGCTGAATCTAATAGTGCAGGTGTGCCAGTGAAATCATGGGGCTGTGACAAGAGTCATGACGCGATGTGCAAGTAAGTTGCCGGTACGTCGTCGTCCAAGGGTTGGACGTGGAAAGAGAGAAAGAGAGAGCAGCACTACTAGGTTATCTACGAAGAAAGACTGAGGCCTGACATTGTCACCGGTCTGCAGTGATCATGGACATCCGAGAAGTGCAAATACGTCAGGGTTACAGCAGTTGTGACGTGGCCAGTGCTGCAGGAAAAGTGCTGAGGAAATACGTCGACTAGAAGTGTCAGCAGGCGCTATTCGACGTATCACTACCCGCGTATCGCTCCTGTGTATTTGAAGTGGTGGTCGTTCTATAGTCGAACATCTTCTTATCCGCTTTTCTCTTCCCCTTCCACTCTTATTATCTCAAGAGCTGGCGATGGAAAACCACGAATTCCATTCCATTTCCAAAACGGTGATCACCGTCCTTCTAAAAAAAAACAAAACAAGTAGACTGTCCTATGAATCACTTGTAGCAAGTACGAGCAGAACAATGAATTCTAGAACTTCGAGCACTACCAGTTCATGTAGAATGTTGTTGTACCGAACTAAATAAAAAGTAGATTTGATTAGACGCTAGAGATTTTAAACACCCGCTGAATGCATGTAGGGCCAGGGAAAGTTGCGTGATGTACCACACCAGATATTTTTGCAGCACTTCACTCATAATTTAATCCTCAAGCACCTCCAGTTGCATCAACATATACAAACTGAGTGGTCAAAGTCAATGCACTTCTAGCTGATGAAAGTTGTGAGATGCGTCTCGCAGATATTTCCTACTCAGGCGGCCTAAGGTTAACAATAACAACAATGAGAAGTGAAAACAGGATATAGAATTCTAAAAGTCACGCCCTAAATGTTTTCATTGCTTCGTACACCACAAATATCCTCCGAAGTGAAAAAACTCTACGTTCTCATCAAAATTCGCGTTTAATTTCGTTTTTCTGGGCGGTCAGCTGTGAATTCAAAATGGCGGTTATTTCGTGAGAAGGCCAGATTTGAGCAAAGTGAATGCTGCGAAGGAGCTCTCGGAAACTTAAAATGGTTGCGTGGAAGAGGTACTCAATTTTTAAAATTATTTTCGGCCGAGGGAAAGAGAATTATGGTTTGAATTATAAAAGCCGAGAGATATCGCGAAAGAAAAACAACCATTCCGCCGCATAAGGGTTGTTAGGTCTGAAGTGAGTGGGGTAATATAGCGCAGAAAGCACATATCTCTCTTCGCTCAGACTCCAAGCTTTTCCGCAAGGAAGAGAATCCTCGTCGTTTCAAAACCCCTTTGCGTCTCTCCTTCCCTTTACCCCTTTTCCAGCCGCTCTCTTTCACTTCGGCCCGTAACCCACTTCAAACCCTTCCAAATATGTGCATATATGTAGTAAGGTAATGTAGTCAGCTACCCCCCGGGTTATCAATGTATAATTTACGACCTGTAAACCCTGGCAGAGAGAGTGAGAGAGAAACCCTTCAGAACGTCCTGACCCCACGGGCGACCGCACGGCCGCACGCAGGGGAACACACATTTTTGGGCCCCGTCTCTCCCTGGTCTCTCCGCACTTCCCTATTTATACCGTCCTAAAGCATTATTTATATTGGCCCGATAAATCTCTTTACTCTCTCACAGTTGAAACGAGTTACTGCCTTTATATTTTCATGCCGGGGGAGCCCTGGCCGCCAAGTTATGGGGAAGAAGGCGCATATATAATTCCGACCTTCTGACCATCTCTGCCGGCCCCGGGGGAGAATCGTTGCTGTTCTACTTCCCAAGAGATGGCTGGTGACCTTCTCTACCTCCTTTTCGTCCTGCAGTTAAGGTTGCATCCTTAATCAAATAACATAAACGGGGCTATTATTTCGACCTGGAATAGTACCACTGCGCTCTATGTGGTTTGCCACGGAAAACTTATTAATAAAGGCGGTCGCACAAGAATTGTTGCCTATTGTCTCTCATACAGTTCTAACTGTTTCGGCCGTTTAGGCGTACTTCAGACCAGAAGCTACGATCCTTTGTGGTCTTGCTAAAATAATAACTTAATTCTTGGCTGTCTCTGGAGTGATCAAAGAAACTGCAAATTAAAATGACTATACATTGAACTTAAAAAACAAACCATACACTTCTTTAAAACTGAAAGTAGGAAATTGAGCGCAGAAAAATGATCGATGCGATATGTGGATGGATGGGTGGAACTACCTGCTCTGGATTGTACGGTCAGTCAAAACACGCTGAATTCCGAGCGAAATAGTTTACAATCATAAATGGTTCCGTGCACATGTGATTGGTATAACTGAAGGAAGCAAACGAAGTGTATGAGGCACGGAGTAAGCAAACCAGTCCCTCCTGTAGCCCATGCTTACAAGTATATAGCATATTGTCCTAATAAAACGACACCCCGACTCTTCTAAAAACAACTATTAACTATGCTGAATCATTTGTGCAAAAAGTGTCTAAAGGGAAAATAAAGTATTCCAAACAGGTGATGGAAATATCAGGTGAGCCTCTTCACATAACTTCCCTTAGCTCTACATAAATTCAGTGGTGTTCATGGCTTTGGTACTAATTAAATTTATCTTTCATTCGGTTTATTTAAAATTGGTAAAACACCACTGCTTAGTGTTGTTACGGGGGGGATTAATATTGAAAGCAGTATCGCACTAGGTGAGTCGAGAAGTAGAACTATAGAAGCATAATGCAATTCGAACAAGGAGTGTTATTCGTGAATTACGTTCGGAGATGTTTTACCACTACAAACCAGGAACTGAGTGGGAGCGAACGCGAGCGTGGACGACACGGCGACGAGGGAACAGGCTCAGTTACAACTAACGGCAGCAAAGTCTCGAGCGAATCGGGGCATTTGAGGTGCCCAGTCAGCATAAATCGAAGGGCTTGGTTCGTCCGGTTACAGTGTTGAACTTGCTGTTCCGGACCGGTGGGGAGACGGTTGCACCTAGGCTCTTTTGTGGGCTATAACAAACCATCAGCACTTCAGTGGCCTTACCATTTGCTTGCTTGCTACTTGTCCTTCCTGATTCAGTCATTCTGGTCACCCCTTTGTTAATCATTCACTGCAAGAACGTCTTGACAGTGATATGCCTTCCGGCATGCCTGGGAACAACGGGCCCCCTACCCTCCTGGCATCAGCCATACCTCTTGGTATGTCCAGGCTGGACCTCGTGGCGGAGCCAGGTTTTGATTGGCTGAGACAGCGATTCTCAATCATTTATTTAGTTTTGTTTCAATTTTACTAGGGCAGGGGCAGAGGTAAGGCACACAGTTCGTCGGGCTAGGTACTCTGCACCCTCTTCTTCTAGCCGGGAGTTTTCCCATTATTGCCTGAACTATTCAGACGTCCAACCATGTGGTCTGCTCCTCTTACCTGGAGGTTTGCCTACGTGATATAGTCCGAGCGGGTTTTGCCGAGCCGGTGCTCGGTGTCCTGGCCCTACCTAAAAATAACTATTCAACCAAGCAAATAAATTGCACACTACAAATAACACATAGCACAAAACACAGTAACATAAAACATTCACTCAATAACTTACACTCATTCTAAATAAATTACTTCCATACGGGGGGGGGGGGGAGGAGTACTTGGATATTCCTCCCCCCCCTCCATGCCACACTACCTACCCGCTAATGATGCCTGGGGAGAGGGAGAGTACTAAAATATTCCTCCCCCCTCCACCCAGCATCCCTAACCTAAGCTAACCTATATCACAGTTGGGTCCTAATCCTATACACATAAATTCACACATTCCTCTAACTATCCTTTCCCAGACCCGGGCCAGAACCCCGCCTTCTGTGCCATTTCATTGCGAACTTCTCTATCTTGTGACCGCCATTTCGCTGATACCTAACCAGCCCTGGTTTAAAAAAATGAGGGGGTTGTGGTGGGGGGGACTACCCTGAGCCGGCCCTAGGGATAGTGGGATTGGCAGAAGGGAGGAAAGAAGGATAAGAAGATGGTCCGCTATGGAATGGGCATCAGTTTATATCCGACCCGAGCACCACACGGGTGGCGATACCTCAGAGAGCGCCAACTAATACACCCAGCTGACGCATTTCCTCAGCGCTTCTCTTACATCACTCGGCGCACCAGGACACGCTCAATGCTGCAACCCTGACGTTACCTGCCTCAACTTAACGAGCTTCTGTCACCTCCATACGAAGATCTCTCATATTTGCGCCTCTTGGCTTGCCCAGTAAGAGCAGGACCCTGGCTACATCCAGGACCACTGCAGACTGATTGGGACCAATGGGGACGATCTCAAACGTCAGTCCTTTTCCAGAGACTGCCTGGTAGTTTTGCAGTCTTTCCGCTTCCCAGCTCTCAAATGACAATGAATCAGCAACCTGCTTGCAGACCGCGTCATGACCAGTGAGGTCATGATCCACCTGCGCCACATGATTCAGTGACTCAAACCGGTGTCCAGGGGCGTGACAGCGAGCACGATTCCGGCCTTTTGTACACGTTGTTGCTGTAGGCACACCGACTATTTTCTCAAATAGTGTTTTACGGACTCACCTAATTTTTTTTCAGCCAATCACATAACTTTCCTTTCTACTTCGTTGAGCAGAGGAAAGTTAAAATGCTGCAGATTGTTACCAAACTGTTATTATTCTCTTCGAAAAGATGATTGGGATCTATCTTAGTCAATCCTACGTCAAAAAACCCTAAAGAATATAACATAGCCGGGAAACTACATCGGCGAAAGACAATCTTTGTAGACCAACTCCAAGATCCATCACATTCGATTCAGTATCTTACAACACTAGTAAACTATACGAAAATTGACCTAATTACAACAGAACAAGGGAAATGAACATTTTGTAGGCAACATTACGCAACTGCAACGACGTGCCTAGCCGACCTAAAGGGTTTTTAAAGTAAGCCCATTTCGCTATTTTAACCTGTGAGTTGCCTCAAGTAATAAAATTTTCCTGTGGTTTCTCTGGTTTCCACGTAGACGCAGTTTTACACCTCTCAGACCCGTCTTGTTCGACTCAGCATCGTAAAATATTTTGGAAACGATACCAAACATGTAATTTTGGTTTAACTACCGAAATTTCGAACTTGGTTTATTACTCATACTGAATGATACAACCATGTTTTCGGTCAGGAAATATTTTCCGCATACCCTCATTCAAAGTTGGACACTTCACGCTCCAAGATATCGGCGTTCCAAATCCGCAATATCCGTCCGCCGTCCGGGTGCCTTGCCCTCAACGCGGACTGAAAAATTTGTTCTTTCGCACTAAAATCCCGTTTGTTATCTAATTTTGCCCCTCTGTTGTGCTCGGCAATCCGGTCGGACGAAACCATTGGTTGTTATGGGCCAAACATGTTTCCAAACCTTAACAAAAACGCAATTTTGGCCGTTTTGTCGTGGATTGGTCATAATCGGCACCGTTTTCGAAGTATTTTTGGATGCTAGGCCGACTGGAACAATTCTTAGAGGTGTACGACTGTGGCTAGACCGATAATAGCGAAATCGGAGTAATTATTGTGAGGCAATGTCTACTAATTGAAATGACTCACAGAGGAATAAAGCGAAAGTAATCGTTGCATCCCTCCCTACCGTCACTACAAAACCACCCATCAGCTCGACTAGCCACGCATTGCCAACTGCCTACAGGCCCCAGGAATATTTCATTTTTCTCGTTCCGTAGTAGTCAGGTGATGTTTCGTATGATTTACTGGTATTTTTTCATTCTAAGTCGAATGGGATGGGTCTCAGAGCTGTCAGAGTACGTCAAGTTGTGCAAGTAAATGATAAACCGTTGTGTAATAATTTGCAGCGTTTTATCAACTTGTTTAGCCTGAACTGCGTCCCTATAGAGAACGGTAAATATAGTGACGAGTGTTTTACAAGTCGAAGGAAATCCTCGGATGATATCGCGAACGTTATGGTTTCTCTCGGGCCTGCGCTCATTTCTAGAATTGTCTCCCGCCTCACTCCGACAGTCCATCATTCGGACTCAACGCACCGTGGCAGTTGATTATCGTCCCCTAGAAATTATCAATTTTCGTCATTCCGTTCTAGTCAGGTCATGTTTCGTATCGTTTACTAGTGTTTTGCCCGTTGCTGATTCGAACGGTATGAGCTTCGGAGATGTGAGGTGGCGTCAGGATTCGCCAGATAATAATGAACCGTCGCGTAATAATTTGCGGCGTTTTTGTTTTGTGCAGGGCAACCCAATTTTCTCGCCGGTGGTTTATTCAGTACACGTTCTTGTTTACTGAAATAAATTCATCCAATACTCCGCGAGTTAATGACGCGATCCCACGAGGTTCATAAACCTTGGTTACGTTATTGGTACCGTGTCCCGTCCATCTTACTTGGACGCCGAGGGCGATGAGGATGTCTCGGCCACTGGGTCGACCCGGTTGAGAGTTTTGTCTTGGCAGGTTTTTCCCCCATCGTCTACCGAGTTTATTGGCCGTGAAAAATGCGCTTTTTCTTATCTTTTTCCAAGATGGGTGATGTTCCGAGGGGAACAAGAGGGTGGGGCGTGTAAAGTGGTGAGGGAGATAAAGGGTTCCGAGGAGGAGGAAATGGTGGCAATGACTCTATCTCCCCTTTCGGATAAAACGGAACGTCAAACCCAGAAGCGCACGGCATTTGACGTTCATTTAAAATGTGTCTTTCGTGGAATGAATTGCGCGTTTATTCCAAGCGGGTTTATCAAATGTAGTAAAATGCACGGGGAAATGAGTACGATCCAGATTGTAAAAGGCGATTTCCAATTCCGGACTTCATATCGAAATCCAGCAATATGTGACAAGGCACCAGCCAAAGACACGCCCCGAGGAAAACTAACCGCTCACCCAAACAAACCGGTCTGCAATACACTCAGCTCATTTGGAGGATTTTTGTTTTATTTCCACTGCCCAAAGGGTAAGGGAAGTATAATGATCGTGTGAAAAAGTAGAGTTTCCTTCAGTTCTTTACGTTTTGGAGCCAACGGAATCCAAAAAACCCTAATTTCCACATGTGGTCCATATGTGTGCGGATGTGCCAGTAATTCTATTTGCGGGAGAACCGCCGGACCGATTGAGCTAGTTATTTTTTTATTTTATTTGTAATTTGTCGTAGATGCGAAGATAGGGTGATGGATTATTGGAAAAGGGGGGTGGGGGACGAAAGTGTACCAAAAACTAGGGCTTTTCGCGTTTTTTCCAAGACTGGCTTTGACGATTTTGATTGAACTTTTAACCTACCGTTTACAAGGTAATCCCACAAATATCTCCACGAAAATGCGCTGAATGGAAAGCCAAGATAGGTTTTTTACTCATTTTGGGAAAATAGTTCAAACGGTTTTCACCAAACTCACAGAAAGGTTTTTTGGTGTATTATTCATTCTGAATAATAACCGTATGTTTTCAGTCACGAAAAATTTTTTACAACCCTCCTCAAAATTTGATACTTTACGTTTCAAGACATGGAAATTCCAAATTTGCAATGTCCGTCCCCCGTTGCCTTTAAAACGGTCTAAAAAATTCGTTCTTTCGCATAAATCCCATTTGGTATAGTTGTGCCCGTCGTCTCGACAATCAGATCGGACGAAGCCCATGGTTGTTATGGGCAAAAAATGGTTAAAAAAATTAACAAAACGCAGTATAACGCGGGAACTACAGCGGAAGTAAGTCAACATTTCGTCGTTAGTACTCCCTCCCTCTCTCCCGTCATATCAAACTCAATCACCCGCCTGCTCGACTCGCAACGGGTCGCTGGAAGCCCCCATTTACGGGCGCCTGGCGCCAGGGCGAATTATTTAGTTTCCGTAGTTCCATTGTAGTCTGGTCATGTTTCGTATGGTTTACTAGTATTCGATGCTGAATTGAATGGGATGGGTCTCGGAGCAGTAATACTTGGTCAAGCTGTTCATGAGAATAATAAACCATTGTGTAATAATTTACAGGGTTTTAAAATGGGTGATACCTACATGTTCTTCTCAATAAATGCTCCTCTGACAGCCCATTGAACAGAGCTAAAACTCAAAATGTGTCGAAAATACTGTTTTGTTTAACATTCTTGTAATTTCTCGAGTAACTGCGTCACTAGATTTGATCGACCCAATGGAGTTTCTTCCAGCAACACACATCCACATTTAGTTGTCAGGCTCCCAAATGGGGGAGCTTGATACTGAGAAATAGATGAACGCTCTGCGTGAGTGAGGACTGTATTACACTTGACCGAATAGCGACGTGACTTTGAGCGTGAGTCTAAAACGCGGAAAAGGGGACCCTCAATACACGTGAACTGGTTGTGGAAAACTGAGTGGAGGGAGAGAGAAAGAGAGTTGTGAGTAGCGTGAGACTTGAGAGATAAATGATTTGGGAGACGAGCCGAACGACTGTTGCTCGTGAGTGCTGAAGGATAACTGACATTTTGGGAGAAGCTGTGTTTTGTGGAGACAAATCTAGAATTTAGGGGTGGGAAAAGATAATTGGGAAAGTCCAGGAAAGGGAAAAATCGAAATCGGAAATAACTGAGGAGCAGGACTTCCACAGGTTGAGATAAACGGGGGTTTGGGGAAACAATGACCAGTGAGTGCTGTTCAGTCCGAAGGTGAAAGCTAATTCGGCCTGCTGAACATTGGTAATTATTTCTGTATCTATCTGTTGAACGGAGATATAAGCCATGATAACTTGGAAAACGAGATTTGTTGAAGATTTTCCAATTTTCTCAAAAACGGCTCAACACGATCAAACCACCATACACAACAATATTTGTTTCGCATAAATGTTTCAAAAGTTGTAGAAATGCATTGAGCAAAAACACCGGGCCCGTGTGTTTCTGGAGGTTTGCGAAAGTTGCATGTTGCTACGAACCAGGTAATTACTTCTCTAGACCTTATGGATTAGAGAAGAAAGTTGTGTGATCTGCTGAGAAAACAAAGTCGAGTCACCGTCTGATGTTTACGTTTTGAGAGCTCCTAAGTTCGAAAAACGCCATTTCGTAGAACGGTCTATGTATTTCAGTCATAATCTCATAAACATTCATTGTCATATTGTTAACTATCCAGATATCGGGGAAGAAATTACCTTAAGGTTTTTTAGACGTATCCAACTCAGTCAACCCCACGCTGGTTTCTCCTGATTATCTCGTGAGCGTTATCAAGCTGCAATCTTATGAGTAGTCCATTTGACTACCACCTTATTGTACGCGTAAATGTTTGCGATTTTGGAGGAGAGTTTACAAGGAAAAAACTTCGATAAAATCAAATTTCTTCGAAACTTTTGAAAATTTATTGTGCTGATCTCCCCCCCCCCCTCTCCCAAGAGAATTGTATGGAACGGTTATGTCACCTGCAACTGTCGGTACAAGACACTTAATCGACTTTGTTATTGAAAAAATGAACGTATTGGGGGTTTTCTACACAATGATAACTATAGTTAGTTTCTGGCCAATTTCGCTTATCTTCTTGCCCTAAGGTAGCCTGCAGGCAAAACATCAAATTCGGGCTATTTTTGTTAAACCTTCATATCTCGACCGCGTTTACACACACACAATAATAGACATTTTCTCAAATGAGGTTCTTCAGATTCAGAAGCGCTTGAAACGTGAATGTAGCATTTTACAAATTGTAGGTTTTCCATTTCAAATTGGAGGTTTTACAGAATTGGTCGATGACAGAAATACATGATTTAATTTTAGGAAAGCAATAACAACAAATTAGCGAGTGAAACGTAACATTCAACAAGTAAGAATGAACATAATGAACGGAAAAGGATGACGTAAGTCTCTCCCTGCAGCAGCGGCTGTCAGGTCTATCACCATTCTCATAACATAATTTGTGCAGTCCGATGTAGTGACAGTTGCAACGCTTCGGGTTATCGTGTCACACAGGTTGTGGTTTGTTTGGGGCTCACTGAGAATTTCTCTTGCCGACTACTTGATTTTTGAAAAGCATTGCTCCACTGGATTCAAGTTGGGTGAGTAGGGGGGGCAGATATTCCACGTTAAACCCCAATTCGATCATCTTACTGGTAACTTGTCCAGCTCGGTGAATCACTGCGTTATCCGTTATCAGGTACGTGATAGTTGGGTTCGCCACTTTTTCGTGCAGCTCTGCGATAAATTCCTTAAACGTCTCTCCATTGCAGTTGCCCCGTAATATCTTATGATGAACAACACCTCGAGTGCTTACGGCTAGGACTAGGGAAACATTCTTCCTCTTACCGTGGGTCCTGTGGCACGTGTATTCCTCCTGGATCTCGCATGACTTCTTCGAAGGTGCAAATTAAAACCAGATTCGTCAATGAATACCATATTTTCACGGTTTTCTGGCGCCCATGTTCTGAATTCCGCTGCGTAAATTTTTCTTCTCTCTTTCGTTTCTACAGAATTCATCCTATCCAGCTCTTTGTCGGCTAATTTCAAGGTTATTTTCAAAAGACGCAAACTTTCATCACGGTCAAATCAATGTTTTTCTCAAAACAACACGTTTTATCTCCTTCAGAGTACTGTCAGGATTTTCTTCCTCTGCAGCCTCAATCGCTTCCAAAACCTCGGTGGTAAGGTTTTCACGCCGTTTTCTCCTCTGCTTCGACAAACAAGCTCATTATCGTTTTCCTCATACTTTATCAACAACACTCTCTTTGACGCCGATTATACATGATCCACATGTTTAGTAGTATGCCCTTCTTCGTACATTGTAAGAAACATTTTTCTTTGTTCTATAGTGTACCTACCGTATTGTCCCCGACGTCGTCGGGTAGTGGAAGAAATCCCCTCATTTTCCGCATTTTCGTCACTCTCACTACTCCTTACCGCATGGTTCGATCGGTGAACGAAATGCGGTCTCGTTCCTTCGTCGTCCGAACTCATGTCACAAAAATAAAGCAAGTCGTAACTAACGGCAATTAGAGACTTTAGAATGAGGAAAATCAACAGGTACCTTCAAAAGAATGGCACTTGAAAGAGACGGATGTCATGTTGTATTGCACGGTGTAGGTATTATCAGAAACCGGGTATTTCCGCCTTCTACGCGGGCTAGCGTTGCGGCGTTTAAACTAATGCGAAACGAACCATTTCCGTCAGCCTCCAATTTGAAATGAATTTGACGTGAAGATGCTATAAAAGCCATGATCTAGAGAAAAATCAAACAGCGTCTTTTAGCAACTCAATAAATATCTGGCCTTTATCCACCACTAGTTCCCACAATATGTCGAGTTAAGTTACACCAAACTGCTTTAGAACCAGATTTGATCGGTGGTCGTTGAATTTTCGTGGGGCTAAGGAAAGTTGTACGGTGTGCCGCACCAAATATTTGTTTAATAATTTGAGCGACGATCTCTTGACGAAGGGATGTGTGATGGTTGAATGAAAGTAGTGAATCGCGCGGCACCTGATGTTGTTTTTTTAATGTGAAAAAGGGACGACGAACATGTGTACACAACGATTGGGAACGTTGAAAAAACAAATTGTATTCAGCGTTGGAGTGATATTTCTACCGCCTGTGGCTATTTGCCACGCCCGCCTTGACAGCGTGTTTTTTTTCTTTTTTTTTTTGTTTGTTACACCCTTCAGGCTATGGCTCACACGTCGCGCATTCAAGTGGCCGTATAAAACAGTCGGTTCAACGAAGATCAAATAAATCCCCGATTCGACTATACACAATAGTCTCCGGTAAACAACAGAGTTGAGATCGAATGAGAGAAAGGAACGTCTCTAAAATGGAGCGACACCTTCATAGAGATACCGCACCCACGAAAGCGTCATCTCGTTTCATTTCAACGCCGTTGACAAAACAGCCCGAGTATCACGTCCATTGCGAAGAACACACTCGGCAAACTTCACGCGGCAGTCTATTTATACGTAGCTCGGCGTGTTGAGTGACGGGAACGGCGATACGTGTTGGTAAATAGGACTCAACACCTGGAAATATAATCCTCTTGAAACGTACCTATTGTGGTAGTTTCATGTATTTTTATAAATGTAGGCGTCCTCTGTAACGACAGCCGTGAGCTCCTACTAAGTCGCTATGTGATTCTTCAGTGCATCTATGAGACAAAACTGTAAGGAATCCTTCCTTCCTCTTCTCTTCTCCTCTATATAATATTCCAGGAAACGTCGCAAAACGTGAAATTTTAACCCACTGATCACATTCTTGCTCGGTTTGCTGCCCACCTTAGTCTACACCAGTTATGTCAAAGATACGGTACGATCGCGGAGAAAAGAATCATGTTTTTTTATGCTCCTTATTTCATCAAAGTTCGTTAGCTCAGGCGAGGGGTAGTTTTAGAAATATTTTTCGTTACGTGACCCTATCGAAGCTTTCATGTAGAAAAAGGCAACCCAATCGATTAGTACAATGACTGGTGGTTACGGAGACTCGACCATCAGTCCACGAGGAGTCTACGGCCGATCACCCTCTTCCCTGTGGAGGGAAAATTGTTTGAGATGCTTATTCCCCCCAGCCGCATCCCCCCACTCTTTGCACTCAACAGTTCGGTGGTATTCCTGGCGTGGGATCCAGGATACTATCCATTGCCCCAGGAAGCGACCGCATCGTGCTGGCCACGTTTTTTGACGTTAAGGCGGCCTTTGATACGGTGTGGCGGCCAGTGGTGCTGGGTGTGTTGGCTGCCGCCCAACGTCTTCAAACTCCTAGTGAGTTATTCCCAGGACAGATATGCCTCGACCAAGACAGGCATGCAGCGAGCCCGCCGGGCAATCACGGCTGGCTGACCTACGAGCAGAGTACTGTCCACGATTTGGTGGGTAGTGCTGCTTGAACCACTCCTCCAGGCCAAAAGGGATGCTTCCACTGTATTGGTCGACAATATCATGGTCTTGACGTGGGCTGACAACTCTGGGACGGAAAAACTTCACCTGGTGCCTGCAAGGGCCCAACACATGGCCCTACGCGCTGCAGTGCTATTAGCTCCGGGCTTTCGGGTGAAACTGGGCCTACCCTCAAGGTAGGCTGGTAGTAGCTGATGCAGCCTCCTGGGTACTTCTGGACAGGATGGTGGCGAGGCTTGCCCCCCCCCCCCTCATTTATGAAGGTGTGGTCGTAACGACCCTCCCAGAATCGCAGAGCACTTCTCCCCAGCGCTCACAATGTGCTGACAGGCGTAACATGGCGTGGCTGATTTCACATTGGGAATCATGTGATCGAGATTTACACGGAAAAGGCTACACTGCGAATTGTTCTCAATCTTAATTGTGTGAATGCATCATCACGTAAATGTTTTTAAAAATTCTATTTTCCTACTGACATATCGTAACTGGCTGGAGAAGGGGTCGTGTGTTTACCGTTCAGTCAGTTTTCGCTTCGTTCAATTTGGTTATGACTTAAAAAAATGGTTTGAAAAATCAGCCTCAAACCAAATTTTGGTAGTTTTATTGCATTTACGTCGAGTTTGGTGTCGTTTTTGGGGTACTGCTTCATCCTGGGACGAGTAGGATGGACGTAAGTCAACAAGACTACGTCAAAACGAGCAACAGTGAAATCACAGTAAATAAAGTGAAGTGAATTGTAGTAGTTGAAGGAGCTCGTGGGACAATATAGCGAAAGTTATATTTTCTCCCCAGTCTTTGCTCATTTTCCCTCACTCCTTCCCGCCTAACTCCAATCACCGGCCAATTGGACTCGTCAAGTCGTGCTAATTCGTTCCGTCGCCTAGTATACGTCAATTTTCGTTGTTTCTTGTAGTGGTCATGTTTATCATTCTTCACTCGTATTCGAATCGAATGGCATGTCTCTCAAAAGTGCTTAAGAAACAGAGTAGTTTGTCGTTTTCGTGATTATTGATATAGCCATGTTATATGCTCAATATTTTTGACGTTGGATCGAATACAGTGTGTACCATTCTGTACCACAGAATAATAATTTGCAAATCAAAATAATGTAAATGTCTATTTGGCACAATATTAATTAGACTAGATACTCTTCTCCAAACGTAAACGCTAATCAAAAGTTTGCATTTTCAGGACAGTTAACCGTGTAAGAACATGGCATGTAGGCTTAATGGTTGAGTCTACATCTATTCGTGGTTAGGCATTTGGCGTGACAAACCAACGGCTAGCGCTTCTCGACGAGCGTGAAGGTAGAGGAATCCCTCGTAACACGTATTTGCTTCTCTCAGGTTACCTGGCAAACAGAAATGTTATTTCTCATTTCTCCCAACATCCGTGATCGATTCAGGTGAAAGTCTGTTGACCCAGAGCACTGGACAAGCTAGTTCCTTACAGGTTATTGCGACTTCACTTCTTTTCTTTGCATCCTCTAAGTCTTGCACCTCCAGTGCGGAAGAAATAAGAAACCAAGTGTGGCTCCATCTTCTCGTTATGACTGCAAGCACGTAACCATTTTGCCCACACGGAGCCACGCAGGGGCGTTGACCAGCTCACGTCAACAGCTCTCTAACGGGAGACGGGCTAAATCACAACGTGCCGTACCTCCACAGTTCTGGGTTTGGTGGGTGCTGTGCGACTGGCCAACCTCTTGCATGTTTGCGAAACTGCAACCTCCGTGACTTTCGATTGATATAACTCTTTTACGCGTGTTAAGGAACGATAGTTTTAATGAGGAAATGTGCTGCATTATAAACTAAATACTGTGCGATTTTTAGAGTGAGGTTGATTCTAGACAATAGATCAACATTTTTCACGCAGTTGGAAATGAGTGGGATAGGAGTGAGTGTGGGGCTAATTGACAATATTGATATTTTAGGAGCTAATAAGACCGAACTCTTTTGGTGAGAACAGGGCGAAATGTTATCTGAGGTTCGATATCAATCAATGGAGACATTTCTGGTAAACGATTTTCCCAATTATTCAAGACATTCAAAAGAAGCGCAGACGAATCAGATTGTACTTTGCACTCTGAGCTGAACCCTCATCCCGTTCTCTGCCCCACGAGCTGCCCCATTTCCTATTTCTCTTCCCCTTCGATCCCACTCAAGATCGGGCTGTTCGCCAGGAAGGAGAAAAAATTCCCTCATTTTCTCCGCTGTTGCACGGGGCCGCGATAAACTTCTTTTTCATTTTCCATTCACAATTTACATTTCAGTTTCAAGTGACCTTTAGAACTCCGGACCAAAACAGCTGCAAAGAACGTTCAACGAACCTAATTGCCCGTGAAAAAAGTTGCTTAAACTAATTGCCAAACGCTGTAATTCGTGGATTGAATACATTGAACATTCGGAACATGTTAGGGCCTCACTCTCTCACCTACTTCTGGAGTTTGTAAAACACGCTTCGAGTTATGAAAACTGTTATTATGTTCGTTGGTCAAAGGAAATAAGTGGTGCGAAGCAACTCCGTCCGTGACTTCAATGATACATCAAGTCGATGATACTAGTCGCTATTCACAGCGCTAAACTTCCTGCGATTTTGAAATACAAAATTAAAGCCACTTCTCCAAAAATTGAATACACCATTTGCTTCATATTTCCACCGAATACCCACAGAGATATCCATTGAGAACAAACGTTAAGTAGAAGATGACTTAGAAGATCACGGGAACTGTTTCCATGAAAAATGCGAAAACCCTGGAACCCTCTTCTCCTCCCAATACCTCATTAGGGGTTTCTTGCAACCTCCAGAAAAGAAACAGCTTGATTGGCCGTCCATCTCCAGCTAGTTGAACTGCAGACCACGTCCCGAAATGATGTTTTTTACTTTTCTTGGCTTTACAAAGTAAGAATGAAAGTTATGTAATCGGCTGAAAATAAAATTTTGAGTTCTCTTCAAATCTTCACGCTTCGGACTCCAGTGAGCCCAAAAATCACAACCTTTCTTTCTATTCTCTAGGACAAGGGAACGTGAATGTAAGGATTTCTGAACCGCGAGTCGCCTTACCAGCTGCTCTTAAGTGGCTGATACTACGGACCTTCAATATTTATCACATTTTGGTTTTTATGCGATCGCGTGCATTTTTCTTGTCAAAAATATTATAGAGTTCCCACCGAAAAAACGTTTGGTCCTTCTGAAATGCGAACGTTTCTTTTGACACGTTCCTCTTGTACACAAATACTAAGCTTATAATCACTCTTTTCACGCTGTGTATATATCAAGTAAAGAGAAGGGGAGACAGCTTAAGTATAAAGGCGACTGGAGGGAACAAAAGCGATGGGACTAACTAGAATCGTGAATAATGGACTCGTAAGCAATGAAACCTTCACGACTTAATTCATTGGATTCCACAATTTAAAAGAAAAAAAATCATTCTTGTGTTTTATAAACCATAGCAGAAAATAAATGCTTTCCTTAAAATTGGCGAGTGGCCTAATTCTTGTTTTTCTTGGCGAACTTAATTACTCTACCGGCAATTAACTCGACAATGTTCATTCCTCTCCCTCGGCCGTGGGGTTTAATTTATCGAGTTGATTCGCTTACCTCTCGCTGTGAAGAGAAATAGGGAGGAGTGGGTACTGCTGAGGTAGAGAAGGGCTTCCTTGACCTGGAGGAATGCCGGGAATAAAGTTTGAGAATCGAAAAAGAGGGAAGGAAAGCAGGTTTAGGCGCAAAGGCCTAGAATTCAATTAGGATATTATCCTTATCTCGCTGGTTGAAATTCTAAACAGCTCACGGATTCGCTCTCTCATCGTGAAATCTGTTACCGGCTGCCAAATGCTGTTGTTCGATTGTAAGAGGCATGATCAACTCAATAGCTTCTTTTTTTCATTCCTTTGCTCTGCGAAGAAGGAACGTTATGTAGTCGATGAACGATGTTTTGGAGTTTTCTTCGGATTACTTACAAGTCTTATGATTTAAAAAAACACCTTTTGTTTGAATATTATATCTACTTTCCTTATCCCTACGGAGTAGGATGGAAAATTGTGTAATCAAGTGAGAAGAAATTTTGTTTTCATCAACTCTCCTTCAGCACAGTTCAGGCTGTTGGAATTTGGAGCTGGAGGACACTCAACCTACGTATCGATTCCATCGCTTGTCTTGAGAGCAGAGTGCAAAACTGTGCACACACCCGTTCCTGAGACTGTTTCTGAGAGTATTAAGCTTTGGCAGGAGTGCGATAGAAGCAGGTCATTAAGGGAGTGGTCTAAGGACCTTCTTATTACAAGTACAAACCCGGAAATAAACAAATTCGGCGCATTTATCAACCTCCGTACCGATTTCATCGCTTGTCTTGAACGCAGAGTGCAAAACTGTGCTCAGATCCGTTCCTGTGACTGTTTCTCAAATCCTTTTCCATTATCTCACTTCTCACCCCTTACTTTTGCTACCTCCTCGGATCCCGTTTGAGCACTAGACCTCAAAGCGAGACGTTCGCTTTATTATTCACCAGTTTATACCCGCATGCGTCGTCTGAACTTGGTCCACTAGTGGCTAATTATTTATTTTGAACTCCTGAGTGCATTTCCGGTCAACACAGTTCGTCTCATTAACCAACATGTATACCCAATACATACGGAGGGTGCAACGATAGTATAACATTTCTGTTAGTGGAATAGTGGTGACGGCCGTTTCTTCTACTGCTGTTTTACAAACCCCGCTCGTACCACACTTCGTATGAACTGAGTGGACAAAAGTTGGATCAGTTGTGTAAGACCGAGGAACCTTTTGTGTTGCATCGCATTTCGCACATTGTCTTCGAAATTCCTGCAGTACCTTTCTTTTTGTGACAGCTTTGATTTCAATATTTGACGAGGGTGATGACTGTTATTATGTACGAGAGATGAGAACATGATAATGGGGGTATGGGCCTCTTTACCCATTTCTTTTATTTCCTCTTCTCAATAAAGTTACTTGTTCTATCGCATAGTGTATCGTTCCCCTTTTATTTATCTATGACGGATCACAACATGTATGTAGTCTTCATCTCAATCAGAGCTGCCTGGGCTGAGGCCTTTGAACTGAAGGAAACTCCAAGCCATCTGTCAACTGTTCATCAACTTCTTTTTCTTTTGTGGCTCCTGTTCTGTACTTATGGAGCCAACGAAGTATTTTACAACATTCGAGCTACGAGCAGTATTGTATATCTCTCTTCTCACCTGTTACTTTTGCTATTTCATTACCGTTAGTCAGGTGTAGCATTCAAACGAAATATTTCATCTCTCGTCTGTGCTCACACCAGTTCAACTATTCAGGGACACCCCGGAGTCGCGTGAACTTCATCTCTCAGTTACTGTTTTTGGTTTATTATTCATTCTGAATAATAACCCTATGTTTTCGGTCACTAAAATTTTTTTACAACCCCCCTCCAAATTTGATACTTAACGTTTCAAGACATGGAGATTCCAAATATGTAATGTCCGTCTGTTCGTTTTCAAGGCCCGCTTGACTCGCAGCGCCCTTTAGACACGCAATGTTCTGCCAATTGCCAAGCGAGGGTTCACTGGAAGCCCTCGTCCCACCCCTCCATCGGATCAGACGTTTACGGGCGCCTGACCCGGGGGTAATATTTAGTTTCCGAAGTACTATTGTAGTCAGGTCGTGTTTCGTTTGGTTTACTAGTATTCGATGCTGAATCGAATGGGAGGGGGAGCAGTAATACTAGGTCAAGCTGTTCATGAGAATAATAAACCATTGTGTAATAATTTGCAGGATTTTTGAATTTTGTCCCAATTGTGTATCACTAGTGAACGTTTAACTGACTTGCATATTTCATATCAATATGACTCTTTATTGGCCATTCATCCACTGATTCATCGCTTTATTTATCGCCCTATATCACACCGGACAAATATATTATGAATGGATACGCATGTTTATTCCAAAACACAGTAGTGTGCGCGCTCAATTGATTACTTTTAACCAACACCCCGACGATTATCCGCTAATTCAGAATTATAACAGTTTAGCGCTCAAAGTTACATTTCTTTAAAACTTTGTTTCGTAGTATACTTCCAGAAGTTTAATCTCAGGTACAGGTGATCCTTAGAAGTGAACGGATTTCCTCGAAACTAATCCGCTTTATTCGTAAGGACATTCTTCGGAGAGTTTCGAAACAGTTAAGAAAATTAACGCGCCAACTTTTATTTATTCAAAGAGGTTCGAACTCGACTTTATGAAATGATTCACCGGGAAGTATCAGGATAATATCAGGCTTGAATTAATTCATAAAGGTCCATTTTACAACTTGATGTAATCACAGGCTCGAGCGCATTAAACTCAGCGGGAAGGTTTTATGTAAATGATGACCTGAAGAGAGCGAGTGGAGGAAACTAACTTTGGGGAAATGTATTAAAAAGTTTTTTATGGGTAAATTAAGGGCTGAAATTATAAATGAGTTTGAAGGGAAAGAGTGAAGGAGTTTCAAAGGGGCTGGACGGTGGAGGGATGAACCTTTTAACTTGGGCTCTTTGCACGTACTTAAATGTTTTTCGCCAAAAGCGAACGTTGGGGTTATGACAAGCCGTCGGAGATTTGAAGGAAGGGAGGAATGAATGGATTATTATGAGGAACAACGGGGGCCAATCGTCGAAGTAATAAAGAAATTACTTTCCCTTTACAAGCCTTTCCATTCAATACTTATACTTTTCAAGGTTCATGAAAATGTGTGTTCAAGAAAACTTCTAAATCGCACTTTAGTTTGTTAAACCAGGCTGAAAGTTTTCTCGACATTTTGTAACTAATTTTCATACAAACTTGAACATTTATTTGAATTTAACGTCAACGACTGAATGCGCTTGACGTGCATATTAATTCTATTTTGAAAAGTAGGAAGTTGTGCTAAAGTTACCTGTTAGGCGAGTCCGTCTCCTCTGGCTACTGTGGGCGAGCGTTTTCGATGTAAATACATCATCGTGTCGCCGTTAAGTCAGCCGTCGCCCACAGTTTCTCACCAGCCAAAGGAGACGGACTCACTTAACAGGTACGATAACTTTAGTAATTTGCCTACTGGCGGATCTAACTCAATTGCTTCAATAGGTCGTACTGAATTTAAATTGAACCGCCAGGAAGGTCGTGTGTTAGCTTTGATTACCTCCGGGGGCAATGAGGCTGGGCATTAGGCTATCCTGGCAACACATTAGATGGATGCAACGTGGAAGGTGCACGAACATTGGAGCTGCAGTGTAAGAAACGGTCTGCATAGTCATTTCATTACGACATTAAATGACGGGGGGAAGTCTAAATGTTCGCGTTTTCACGCAGTTCATTTGAACTTGGAAGAACACCACTTCCCGCTTTAATTTTCATCGCTTCTATAATGGTCTATGTACACTGATGAAATGATGGAAAATGGAAATAAACTTGGAAAATCCTGAAAACTGCTGTCTGCAAGTAAAATAAATTGGCTGTATTCTAGGGACTACAATGATGATGAAAAATCAGTTTTTAGTCGCGCGACTTCAGTGTCATCACGATGACTCCGCAAACCTTAAATTTGGAGAATGCATGTATCGAATTTTGATTGATAAGTGTAACTCTCTGAAGCATAGTTTGATTGACAACGTAAAAAGAGCGACTCCGACCTTTCACTTCGAGTCAGTCATATTCTAGTTGGAGATTCGAGCCTAGTAGGAGGCAATTGCCTTCGTGAAGAGGGGCAGTAGATGAATCTAGACGTTCCACTGGTGTTAGGGAAACATAACACTAGAAAAGAAAAAATAACAAAGGGCATTCCTTAAAAGTAATCGAGCATCTTTAGGCAGCAACATTCTGGCCACCTAATTTAATATAAATTGTCGGGAATTCCGATTGGTAAGGTTTGGTCTGCGAAAGGAAGGAGAAGAACAAAGTTAGCAACAGCTCTGTTGACATTTGCAATGGCGATTTTAAGGGCAACGACACGTACAAGTCTATCAATGTTAGGGTGAGTGCAGCACTCGATCAAGCAACCACTGCAGAGGATGAAGATGGGTCACCAGCCTGCAGGTTCCTTGTTGTGCGATGATTCCACCTTACCCGGGATTGCATCGTGGACAACGTGGATATTCCAGTCTCCAGCGACTCCAAATCTCATTTTCATTTTGCGTCAACACACTTTTTTTTTAAAGGATATGTTGATTGTTATTGAATAACGTTTCTTCTAAATATCTTATGAGTGACTTTCGTCGTTTTGGTAGTTTATTGGGTATCACTACCGTGATTTGTCGGGAAGTCATTTGACCGGTATTGAACAGATAAAACGCTGCAAAACCGGTTTATTATTCTCTCGAACAGATTGAACTAGTCTCACACCCTTGAGAATCATCCCGTTCGGTTTGGCATCGAAAAATACTAATAAACCACACGACACATGACGTTAATACAACGGAACGACGCAAATTATTAATTGGCACGACGTCTCGATTCGAACTGATGCATGGTTGAAGTGAGACGACGAAACGATTACTTTCGCTGTGTTGTCCATACAGTTCTTTTAATTAGTAGACTTTGGCTCACCATAATTATTGTGACTCGTTTAATTCGTCCCAACCTCAAAACAAGCATCAAGGTTTCAAAATACCTTGAAACATGGCGTATTTGCGTTAAACGGCCAAAAGTATGGGATTCGTCCGATCGGATGGCCAACTAGATACCAAATGGGATTCTTGTGCGAATGAAAGGATTTTTCAGTCCACGTTATGGGTATAAAACATCTGGCGGACCAGATTTGGAATCACGATGCATTGAAACATAAAGTGTAAAATTTGTGAGGGGGGGGGGGGTTATAAAAAATCTTTTTCGACCAAAAACTTCGATAAATTCGATTTTGGTTGAAATTTTTGATAATTCATTATGCTTCTCTCGCCATCTTCCCCCGGATGAGACTTTAATGGCACTCTGTCTGTCACGAAGTAAATCTACAAGTTTGGTCCTGTTTGAGTACATTTTTTGGTTTATTATTCATTCTGAATAATAACCCTATGTTTTCGGTCACGAAAAATTTTTTACAACCCCCCCTCAAAATTTGATACTTTACGTTTCAAGACATGGAGATTCCAAATTTGCAATGTCCGTCCGCCGTCCCCGTCCCCCGTCCCCGTCCCCCGTCCCCGTCCGCCGTCCGCCGTCCGGGCCGTTTTGTGCCTTTAACGTGGTCTAAAAAATTCGTTCTTTCGCCCAAAAATCCGATTTGGTATCTAGTTGTGCCCGCCATCTCGGCAATCCGATCGGACGAAGCCCGTGGTTGTAATGGGCAAAAAACGGTTAAAAAATTAACGAAACGCAGTCCAACGCGGGAGCCACAAGCGTTTCGTCGTTTGAATTCCCTCCGTCCCGTCCGTCTCATTAAAAACCAACCGCTCTCGAGGCGAGCGAGTGCGGCCTCCCGCTCGCTTCCTCCCAACGACCGGTCTCTCCCCATTCGCCTTACTCTTCCAATTTCCCCGACGTTTTCGTTTTAATACGATTCAATTTTTTAGATTCTTTCGTTTCATTCTCATTATGTTTTTTCATAGATTTTTGGTTAAATTTTGATATTAGTATTTAGCGTGCATGTTTTCATATTAAAATTCAGTTTTTTCTAGATACTTTCGTGTTTTTTTTGTTTATTTTAATATTACGATTCAGTTCTTTTCGGCCTTTTTTTGGGTTTCATTATGATATTTTTCGATGCTGAATCGAACAGGATGGGTCTCGGAGCATTAATGCTAGGTCAAGCTGATTATCCGAATAATAAACCGTTGTGTAATAATTTGCAGCGTTTTTAAAATGTGTACGGATACAGAATAAATATTAATTGAACAAAGATGTACTGTTTAACTAATTATCTACGTAGCACCGAAACTTCGTAGGCACATGTCATACCGTGGCACATATTTTGTATGCTTTCTTCATGGAAGGTTGCGGTTTGTGTTTTCAACCATGTGGTAGGTAACGAGTTCTTTAAAGTGTTGACCACCTCGGAAAGATTTTAGGTGTAAGAAGAGATGTAAGTCGCTTGGAGCGAGGTCCAAACTGTATAGAGCGCCCCAGTCAAATTCCTGCTGGAGCTTCTTTGTCAAGTTCGCGGTGTGAGGTGGAACATCATCGTGGAATAAACAACATCTTTTGACAGTAAGGCTCGGCGCATGTTCTATACTGCGTCGCATAATTTCTCAATGGTCTCGCGGTAAACGTGTTCGGCCTCGCGGTAAGAAATCAATCTGTGAAATGCCTCTTCTGTCGCAATGTCGCTATCACGCGAGATCTCGGGAACTTGCTCAGCATCTACAGAACCCAGACTTGTACTGCAGGTTGTCATTTAGTCAATCTCCCTGTAGGGAGCTGTCAAAAGTGATGGGGAGGGGGTGGGGGCCTGCAGCCCCTGTTACCACACCGGTTACCCGTGGTGTGGTGGGTTGTCCCTTCGCAACACAATCGGTAAGCTGGCGTGCACTGTGCACAGGGACCTCCTGTTGGCCATACTGCCGTCCTATGTTACCACTTTCCGTGTCTGGTGCTCGCGGGCGTCCCTCCACTAGACTTCATGCTCGACTTGGCTGTCTTACAGTCCAGCATCAAATGGGGTACTTTGGATGGCTACTAAAGTGCCTTTTTTTACCTTGAAACGGTGGATACAGGCAATACCCTCACTCCAGCCACGAACGGGCCTATTGTAAGGGCGTCCATGATCCTCAGATCATGGCCCCGCTGCACCACCCCCTGGCCCAACGGCACTGGTCTCAATTGGTGTGTTGTCACCTATGCGCCCCCACCACCCCCGCACAAAGTGTAGGATATCCGCAGGTTGTGCATTCGCCACTTCTTCTGGCTGAAGAAAGGGCCTCCCAAACACACAACGGCGCGATGTCACGACTCCATCGGATATGCTCAGCACATGCTCTGCCGTCTCTTGCCCTACCTCACAGAACCTGCATACCTGTACCTCACACTTGCCAGTATTTGCAAGGTGGTACCTCAGCGACAGTGACTTGTGAACAGGCCACATATGATTCTTATATCCTTCCTCCCCAGTGCAAGCACCTCCTTGGACCTCCCTCCGGAGAGCCGGATTAAGAGTTTTGACTGTCTAAGGCCAGACAGCCCCTGCCAATGGGCGGCCTTGCACCTATCCTCCCAACTTCTCTACGTAGGTGGCTCCTGGTAGTCCCAACAAAGGGCTCAGGGCCAATAGGGATCTGTGCTGATGCCTTCTTAGCCAGCCTATCAGCCCATTCGTTTCCCTCCATACCCTGATGCCCTGGCACCCAACACAGTGTTACACTGTTGTCCTCTGCGAGAGCCTTCAGTCTAGTCAGACACTCCCACACCTGCTGTGATGTGAGACAGTTTGAGGCTAAGGCCTTGAGAGTTGCCTGACTGTCTACCATGATGTAGATCCGCTGCGGCTTCAGTCCCCTCTGCAGCAGCTGCTGCACACAGACCGTTACCACAGCCACCTCCGCCTGGAACACCATGACCAGAGACCCCATTGGTATCGCCGCTATGATTCCCAGCCCCTGGAAGGCCACCCTGCACCAAGCCATCAGTGTAGTATACCAGGGCCCCAGCTTCGAAAGCGGGAACTCCCCCTTCTCACCTGAATGAATGAGTATCCAAAAGGGTAACTTGAAGTTGAACCTCGCAGGCATTGAGTCTTCCACACGCAGTTCGGTCCCCTTCCCCTTCACTTTGTCAATGATCAAGTGGCAGGGACTCCTCCTCCCCCCCATGATCAGACCCAACTCCAACATACACACAGCCTGGAGGAACGCCGTCTTTTTAACATATATGTGGAAAGAAGCTAAATCTAGCAAAACCTCCAGTGCTGCTGTAGGGCATGTTGTCCCCACATGTTGTGCCTTGGAGCCCATCACCAGCTCAGGATTGCATTGGCAGGCAAGATGGGATGCGAGCTTCGCTGCCTAGCATCTGCACCCGATCCTCTACGTGCGAATGAGCAAGCCCCCCCCCCCCCCTACAATTGCACCATTATGGAACCCTGTTGTCAGGGCTCGAGGCCTTTAATAAGTGGCTCCTGTTCTTCAGGCGCCTTGAGTTTGACGAATGCCCATGTAGGGGTGGAGAGTGGCGAATGCAGCCCACGTTCTCTTCGCCTGCTCCCTCTACGGGGAAATTCGAGTGAGGCGTAGCTTCCCACCATGTAGAGGGCACCGCGTTTCTACATTTGGTACGGAGCTGTTGCGAAGGTCTGGAATCTGCACCAACTTCGAGGAGTTCTTGATTTACTTTCCTTTCCTTCTTCTTCTAGTTTAATGAGAGATCAACTGTCACCCAATTTTATTGACAACCTTTTCCCAAACTGGGCTAATATGCTAGCAGTCAAAGCATGAATGTTTGTTTGCTCTTCCAACAACCGTTGCTCATTGTTGTAGGAACTAACGTGGAGTACCAGGTGGTTCCTTATGTCCTCCGCACTGGGTGTGGAGTATTTGAAAGAAAAGAAGTAAAGCCGCACATTGAAGTCGCCATATCCTGTAAGGGAATGGCTCGTCCAGTGATCAACTGGCTCCCTCCTAAAACGTTCAAGGATGTTGAGGAAAACACTCGTACGTGTCACGTCCCTTTGACCCATTTATCTGATGCCCTTCCTTGCACGGTCCTACGCGTTTTCTCGGCACCTACCGACCTGCTAGCCATTCATTGGTCCTCTTATAATGGCCATGTACGTACATCCTGCATCAAACGGTACAACCCAAAACCTATTCATCTCAGCGTATTGGGTCGATGGCCGTCGTAGAAGTTGATTAAGAAACGAAATTACTTTCAAAACAGTCGGCAACAAATTGGCTCAGACCGTATCTGTAAACTTCGATAACTTCGTTAAATCGCGTCTAAGTGAAGCTTCCTCTGGTTTCCAAGTTAAATGAAAGTCGGTGGATGGAGGTGACTTTTGGTGCGGGGCGAGGGGCAGTGTACCCAATTTAATTGATGTAGATCGTCGGAGCACGAAACCCATTGAACCGTTATAACGATCTTAAGCGTCGATCTTATTAGGGACGGGCTGAAGCCGTGAATAAACGAAAAAGATGAACAGGAAAATGTACGTAAGGAAAATCTGAAATGTAGACGGGGACAAATAAGCGATAAAATACTTCCTTTTTTTTCTCCTCCCTCAAGAAAATCACTCTCCGTTTACAAGCAAAAAATAATTGGGGTGACAACGACGACGAGGGGATGGTGTTCCAGACCAGCTATGCTACTCCCTCGTCTTGGAAATACCGCTCCTTCTTCATCGGGGCTCCTTACTGTGTGCAGTCCGGAAAATTGCCGCTGATTTATTTAGACGTCCCGGGCGCGCACGCTTTTCCTAAGCGAGTTCTGCCGCGTTGGAAGACCAGTTAGGAGTGGGAGTGGGGTGTTTATATTTGCTCGCGACGTAAGGACGATGGTTTGAATCAGATTAAACAAAATAGAGGCGACATAGCTCTTAACTAGTCACACTTCCTTCCATCGCAGCTCCAATGGAACACTGTGCTTTAACAAACAATTCTATAACACGAGATGAAAATAAAAAGAATCTTGTACGTTCACCCAAAAATCATACATTATTGTAACTGGCGAGGGAGTGCGGAATGCGGCTCAACTCCTTAGCAAACAAAAAAACTGTTAACGTTTATTGGATTCACAAAAGGATCATTGGAAAGGGCGGACCACCTGCCTCGGTTCGTCTACTGTACTTATTGGGCCACCTCCCCACTGTGGGACTTCTCTGTGACTAGTCAAGAGGACGGTGAGAGAATATGCCAGAAGAATGCATCGGACAGTCCTGAATGCTGTGCACTCCGTACGTTCTATCTCAGAGCAAACTCACGAGGCCGTCGCCTTCTGAGGATATAGAGGAAGGACCTAATCTAGATAGTGGGTATCATCACGGGATACTGCAAAATGAACAAACGGTTAGTGGTGTGGGGCAGATGAGACTCCCTACGACGTCCTGGCCCAGTGCCGGAGACTTGAGAGGGAGCGATTTCTGGTATTTGGCGTTACTTCATCACATGTGGACAGCAAGGAAAGCTGTTGCAAGAAATACCGGGCATTTTTTTGGAGACTTGGCATCAGGTCGCGTCGCTCATCCCAATTTTGGGACTGTCAGAGAGCTCTATTCGCATTGTTTATTACGAGACAATTAATTGTTTTTCAAATTAGGCGTACTTTGTAATGACGCGCTTGAAGAATGCAGGATGCTCGAATAAAAAACTGGTAAGCGTGCGGTACAGCAAAGGAACTGAATCAGTAATTGAGCGGGGGTGTGATGTGGACATAAGAGGAAGAAGAGAGACAAGAACAAAAGTGCGGTATCACCAGTTACATGTTAAGACAGGGTGTTGTGCGCACGAAAGGGGGAGCTTGAGGATTGAAATAAGAATGAAACTCGGGGAGCGTAAGGAGGACTGTGGCTGAATGGTGTGCAAATGGGCAACACAAGGGGTAGTACTTGGAAAACGTGAACTGGTGCGGGAAACCGTATGAGAGAGCGAGAAGTTACTGGGGCGATAGTTGGAAGCGGAATGGTTTTGGAAGAGCTCTGTCGTCGATAGGAAAATGAAATTGGGGAGGAAGAAATAAAGAAAGGGGAAAAACCTAAGAAAGGGGGCTGTTAGAACCAACCAACTGCAGCTGAGGGATTCCCAGAGGTGAGGGGTAGGTATTGAAATAGCCAGAGACAATGACGCTGGGAAGTTCGAGGTCAAAGACTCGAACCAATTTGGCGCTTTGCGTTGAACACAGAGTATGTGGCATGTGTCTTTCAGTAGCTCTGCTAAGCAGAGCGAAACATCTTTTTTTTGAGTTTCTTCACACCCGCAATACATTATTTGAATAAAACGGTATGTGTTATTTGAAAATAACAGTATGTAAGTATGTGAAAGTAATTTAGAGCAAATAGCTTAACCAAATCAACGCACGTTTTAAATTAGTCTGTGCTCTACATGGGATATGAGCAAATATGGTCCAGAATTAACTATAGTTAGCACAGTGATCAAGCAATTTTGATTAAATTTCTTGTTGGGACCAAATAACGTATTGGTATTTCTCGTATGTGGGGTAGTAGCTTGTGTCTCGTACAAGCCAACCTTAAAAAGCATTAGTTTATCATTCTGTATTTCCCCAAGGACGCTTTGATTCAAAGGAAGTTTCCAAGGTTGACCTGCTCTGACCGCTGGGTTTTCAACAATCAAATCTGCCGTCGACCCTTGTCAATGAGATCCTTGCCTTGTCATCATTCCCCAACTCACTCAAAGAATCGTGAGTACGCTTCAAATACTTATGATCCCTCAAGGTTAATTTCCCCAGTCGCCAAACTTCTACTCTCACCTTGCATCAGTGAACACCCCTGACGATCTTCCAATGACAACTTTCACCTTTTTCCATCTTATTACGTCGTTCGTAACAATGTAAATTCATCCTGGTAGGTGGATGGGAGACAGTACGTTAATTGTAGAATGAAGATGTATCTCGCACGTAAAAATAAAAATTCAAAAGTAACTAAATCTAACAGTTAGTATATCTCGTGCATGAGAACAAAACACAGAAAACCCTTTTGTTCATCTCAGTCCTTGCTCGCATTTTATCCTCATCTTCTTTTATTCTTCTAACGATCAATGTCTCAGATCGTTCATTGAACTCCACCAACTCTCTCATCTATCCACCCCAGTACGTCCACACAGTCGCTTCCCACTCCATTGCTTCCTACTCTGCTCAGTCACTTGAACCCCCTGAACAGCTCACCATGTCTGGAGGTGAGGCTGAGTTTTGAGGGTGCGAGTGTTCTACTATTAGTCTCTCTCTATCCCTCTCCCTCATGGTCGCGATTGAGATAGTCAATCAGGACTTCACAAATCTGTCCGATTGGTTCACTAAGCACGGCCTAGTTCTGAACTCTAAAAAATGCTGCAGCGAGATAATAGACATTCCACGTTACGCGCAAACCTTCCTCTGAGTGATGTACCAAATTTGGCAATGGATATCAACAAAATGGAATGTGTTGCACATACTAAATGTTTAGGAATCGCGCCACAGAACGATCAATCGACAGATGTTAGGCCCGAGAAAGTGCACTAATTGCTATATGGGTTCAGAAATCAGCTTAATATAAAAAAAATATTGTTTAGAACATTAACTATGCCTCATTTTACGTACAGTGTGTCAGTTTTGTGTGATCTCAACACAGCCTGTCGTGTCAAGAAGAACCACTTCCTGTAGATTATCATTCATCGCACAAAGCATTTCATATTACAACGGACTCTCATCAGAAATAAAACAATCAAAAGGTTCCACATTCCAGAAACGTGTGAGAGAATCTTTGCTATCTCTTATACTGAATTCCTCAAAAGTGTTGACACGGCAGGCTATGTAAATAATAGTATATCTGAATTTTGTGTGAGATGAAAATAATACATGTAGAATAATGAGAAGAAGATGTTGTTGTTGTGAAAAATAGCTAATAATATGAAGAAATGAAAACTGTTGACGCTTTTGTATTTAAAAGTTAATTTTGTAATTTCTGGTTAGGTGTGAGAATGGCTCGACCAAACCTCGCCAGATAAATTCATCAAACCGCCATTCATTCATTTTCTCCCTCTCTCACTCTCTCTCTCTCTCTCTCTCTCTCTCTCTCTCTCTCTCTCTCTCTCTCTCTCTCACTCTCTCTCTCTGTACGAAAGCTCCTGATGGTTCATTGTCGTCGTGGAAGACATAGGGAGCCCACTGGGCTGATGTTTTCAGTGTTTATTAATACGCTGCCAGATGTGCTGCAGCATTGCTCTTACGGAATCTATGCGGATGACATACAACTATATCTGACGTGTGGGGTGGAAGAGGTAGGGAAAGCAGTCGATATGATCAACGAGGACCTTATCAGGCTACACACATGGTGTTCCGAGCATGGTATGTCCCCAAATGCAAAGAAAAGTAAGGCCATGCTGTTGGGCAATGCCAGACTAAGATCTCAGATCCTCCATGCGTACACTCCATCAGTTCGGATTGGCAAGGAAATACTGGAAGTAGTCGATTCGTTCAAGAACCTTGGTGTACTAATGACCAGCACGCTTGACTGGAACATGCATGTCGCAGACGTTTGTGGAAAAACGTACAAGAGTCTGTACCAACTGCGGAGACTCGCCATAGACTTTCCACAATACGTAAGAGCACGATTATCCCAAGCACTTCTGCTGCCACTCTTCGATTACGCCTCCCTCGCCTACTGCGATCTTAGTGCGGGGCAGATCACGACGCTGCAAAGAGCCCTCAATTCGATCGTGAGATTTGTGTTCCGCCTTCGGCCTGATACCCACATTACTCCGTACTTTGCGAAGCTAGGCTGGCTTAAAATCAAGGAGAGGATGAAGCTCGCAGTGGCTACGATGCTATTTAAAATTCTAAAGTTCAAGAAACCGGAGTATTCATTCGAGCAATACATTTTTCAAAGCAGCATTCATGATGTTAATACTCGCCATGCCTCATCCACTCTACAAATTCCGTCCCACAGAACTAATTTATTCAGCAAATCCTACCTAATGCAATCCATCAAGTTTTACAATGACAACGCCGACCGATATGATCTCACAATTTCTGCCAAAAGTTTCCGAAACCGTTATAAAAAAGATCTCCTCAAGACGTACGAAGACCCAACTTGATCCACTTCCATTTTTTTCATTTTCCCTTATACTCGTATAACAAGAAATCGTTTCATTTGACTGTTGATTTGTTTTTGTTTTTTTTAGCTACACTTCTGTTCTTTTTTTGAATACGTTTTTGTTTTAAAAGATAACTTACAGTGGTTAATAGTTGTTTTGTTTTACTACTAAGTTTCAACTAATAATTACAGGATAGATGTAAGAGAGGACCTCATGGTCCTAATCTCATTCTGTTTGTGTAAATAAACGCCATCATCATCATTCTCTCTCTCTCTCTCTCTCTCTCTCTCTCTCTCTCTCTCTCTCTCTCTCTCTCTCTCTCTCTCTGTCTCTCTCTCTCTCTCTCTCTTTCTCACTCTCTCTCTCTCTCTCTCTCTCTCTCTCTCTCTCTCTCTCTCTCTCTCTCTCTCTCTCTCTCTCTCTCGTTCAACATGCCATCTACACGATTAATGTTTGTTAATGTTCATAGGATAATCATGAGCATTTCCCGATTCAAACCTCTTCCATTTCATTTACTAGCGTATTTTAGTCTTCCTCCAATTCTCATTTTGGCAAAATTTGAAGGATTCGCATAACTTCTTGCCTTCACTCTCGCGTATTATAATGTATTTGCCTGACTATTTTTATACGTCGTTCCCTGTGTGTTCCGTGATTTCTGAGGCTTATTTTTCGATTCACCTTGTTATTTCTGCTACTAGGACGGCCGGGCGACTGAGTTCTGTTGTTTTGGTTTATTATTCATTCTGAATAATAACCCTATGTTTTCGGTCACGAAAAATTGTTCACAACCCCCCCTCAAAATTTGATACTTTACGTTTCAAGACATGGGGATTCCAAATGTCCGTCCGCCGTCCCCCGTCCCCCGTCTTTAACGTGGTCTAAAAAATTCGTTCTTTCGCAGAAAAATCCCATTTGGTATCTAGTTGTACCCGCCATCTCGGCAATCCGATCGAACGAAGCCGATGGTTGTTATGGACAAAAAATGGTTAAAAAAATAAACAAAACACAGTATAATTGCAAATAAGCCGTGTTTCGTATCGTTTTCAAGGTATTTTTACATCCTGGGTCGAATGGAATGAGTATCAGACGTGTACAACTGGATATAGTGTTGTTACAGTAATTATTAGAGACAACTAATTGAAAGAACTCGTGGGAACTACAGTGGGAGTCAACGTTTCGTCGTTAGTACTCCCTCCTTCCCTCCCGTCTCATCAAAACCATGCGCCTGCTCACCTCGCAATGCCTGCTCGACTCGCAATGTCGTGCCAATAGCCGAGGGCCCGCTGGAAGTCCCCGTCCTTTTGCTCGACGGGGCGGAGAAAGGTTATGGCGACTTCCTCCGCACGCCCCTACATTGGATCATAAATGCCTAAAGACGCTTACGGGCGCCTGGCGCCGGGGGAGTATTTAGTTTCCGTAGTTCCATTGTAGTCATGTCATGTCTCGTATAGTTTTATTAGTATTTTTCGATGCTGAATCGAATGGGATGGGTATCGGAGCAGTAATGCTGGGTCAAGCTGATCACGAGAATAATGAACCGTTGTGTAATAATTTGCAGGGTTTTTTTCTTTCTCTGTTCCCAACATGTGAGTGAAATGAGTGTTCTTCCTTACCAATATCTCATGTTCTATTCCATATAATTTCTCAATTGGTTGGGGAGCTCTTGGGAGATGGATATTATTCGATAAAATTCCCCATCCTGCTTGACGAAAATTGAAAGATTTAATGTCTTCAAAACTCTTCATTACTTCACGTCGTTCCATCAGTCACACGAGTGTACGCAGTGAAACGTCTGTTTTCACTCAATCAGCTAATCTACTTATGAATGAGGGGTGGAGGAGGGTTGTGGAACATCCCCGACCGAGGGTTCGCCAGTCTAAAAGCTTCTTCGAGCCTGCTGATGAATTATAAACACTGAAAAACGGTCTTTAACAAGAACGGATTAGAATCCTCCTAGTTACCTTGGATGGAGCGTCTGCGGGATGGGAATATCAATCATAATGGGCCGGAATGGGGTTTCGAAATGGGAATGGATAATTAAAAGTAACAGGCGGTGTTCCACATCAGGCTCGCATCAATCTTTTTCAACGGAATGATGGATAGCGACCAATCTTACTGTTGTCCTTTTTCTTGCCGAGTTGAAAGCCAAAAGCGTGGAGAGACGAAAACGATTCATTTCAATTCCAGAAACCATTCGCGCGCACAGTTGGCCCCGTTTTTTAGCTGAGGCGTCGTAAGAGTTTTTACCGGCGTGCGATAATATTTTTCAAGTTTCACGTTACAAATTATTTTGGACTGAAAACGTCATTTTTGATGTTTCCCGGAGGCTCATTCAGCAAATGTTATCGTTCTACCGGGGAAACCACTATTTTTTCTTAGCTCAACGGAACATGAACAAGGCAGGTAATTGGCCAACTTTTGTTTGGTTTCCTTCAAATATCTATAGCTCCCAGGACCTCTGAGTCCGTGAAAAATTATTGGAGAAAACTGCCAGGGCGCGTTCGTGAACACGATTGATAGAAAACGGCTGAACTAAATCGACTCATTAATACTTACCAAATGACTAGAGGACGCCAAAACGGAGGTGTGAGCAAAACTGGTTCAAAAGAAATGTATTGTGAGGATCAAGAAATAACAACGAGAAAAATAGTCCACAAACAACTTTTCGATTTTACACCCAACTCAAAACTCGTAACAACTTTTCGTGACGCCCAAACAACAACAACAACAACAACTGAAACCCAACGTAAGGGTAACTACCACATACTGTATTACAATGATGGTGATTGTGGTCAATGCCTAGCCTCCTGAGGAAAGCCAGGTAGTTCCTGAAAGGTCCTCGTTGGTATCCATCCTGGGAGAAGTGGTCCAAAGACCAAAAGTCGCTCCCTCTCAAGTCTCCAGCACTGAGCCAGGACATGGTAGGGAGTCTCCTTATCCGAGCCGCACCACCTGCATCGAGTGGTGTCCGCTATACCCGTAACATACATGTGTTTGTTCATTCTGCAGTGCCGGGTTTTGATCCCAACAATCTGCCTCAAGTCCTTCCTCTCCATCCTCAGAAGGGTGTGTCTTGTCTCACTTGTTTGCTCTGAGACAAATCGTTTGGAGTGTCTTACTCCTGCAGCGTTCCAGATTGCCTGATGCAGTCTTCTGGCATGTTCCCTCACAGTCCTTTTAACTAGTGACGGAGAAATCCCGCAATGGGGCGGTGGCCCAATAGGTACTGTGGACGAACCACGTCTGGCCAGATGGTCCGCCCTCTCATTCCCAATGATCCCACTGTGTCCTGGAATCCAATACACATTAACTATTCGCACTTGCTAAGGAGTCAAGCCACCTCCTGCACTCTCGCACCAGTTTTGACGTAGTGCAGCAGTTCATTAGCGCCTTGTACGACGCTTGGCAGTATATTTTTAATTCTGTTGCTACAGCCTGCAGTTCTCGTGCGGTGAATACCTAGGAGATTCCCAATTTCTTCTATCATCAAAGACTCAAAATTTCGACCTCGATCGGTATGTATTTCTAATGGAATTCCTGTGCAGGAGAAGACATGAAGTATGAGAATGGTAGCAACGGTCGTGGCTTCTTGATCGGGTATTGCTATTGCCTCAGGCCACTTTGAAAAATCATCTGCCGCAACCACACATACTTATTGCCATTACTTTTGATTTACTTTAACATTTGTTGGACTCTTACATTTCTCTTGGGACACTGGTTCTTACGATGGTTAGATCCACCACATCCCTAGCATGTAATTTGGAGCGGGGGTGGAGATGATGGTCTTTGACTGTTTATCAGTTGGGCCCTAGTCAACGTGTCCTTTAATGTAGTGGGAGCTGTTCGTAAAAGAATTCTGCTCATACTGAATGAATGTAGTGCAAGCTGTTCTTTGCAATGGTCAGGTCAATCGGGTGTTGCTTGACGAATTATACGCTCAATGTCTGTAGCCAATTCGCCAGGGCGTTGTCTGCGAGTTTCTAATTCTTTCTGCCACTGAAGAAATACGACCAAATCGATTTTTCAAAGGTGAGACTAGGCTAGACTCAATGCATTTTTCAAGATATACTTATGCTAATATAACTCCAAACGCAGCACCACGTACAGCACTTGGAAAATTTTTGCCTTTTCTTACATAGGACCAACCATTAACTAACGCCATCACTTCGAATGCCCAGCATCATCTTCCCATGTCACTTCCCGATCGTAGTTCATCAGCATTTCGAATAATACTGTATCGCTTTCGGTCAGGGAAACTTCTTTGTGTCCCCCCCCCTCCCCGCCTAAACATTGAACGCTTAGCGCTTCTAGGCGTGAAGCCCTATCTGCGACGCCTGTCCGCCATCCAGGCCATATTTTACTTTTGGATATACCGCGTCATGTATTCTTTCGCCCAAAAATTGAAATCGGGATCTTGTGTCTACATACTCAGCAATCCGATAGTACGAAAAAATGGTTGTGATCAAACGACAGTACTTTTTGATATGGAGTTGAATGGGGCGGGTCTCCAAAGTTCAGGAGCGCGTTTTCATGGAAACAAGTGAAATCACAGTAAAAGTAGTGAGGTAAATTCTACTACTGGAAGAAACTCGCTGGAAAAAGTAGAGAAAGTTATCATTTCTCTCCGGCCTAAGCTTATTCCCCACGTTCGTCTCACCACAACCACTCGTCAGTTCCACAAATCACGTCGTTAACATTTCCTAGCGTCTCATTGAAAATGGTAATTTTTGTTTTAGTCAGGTCGCATTTTGTATAATTAAGTAGTGTTTTTCGATGCTGAATCGGATGAGATAAGGTCTCTGAAGTGTGAAACGACGTCGGTAGTATAAAAGGAGGCGAATGGCGTATCAGTAATTGACCTTCTCAACTGATAAGGGATCAAGTGTAACGTCTGCCTCACCCCCTCACGACCATGACGTCAGTGCCTCCCTGAGAATCAGCTGTTTCAGGGCCTTCTGGAGCGCAGTGTTGCCAACAAAAGAGGTGATTATCGTCGAAGAGAAGGGATTTGAAGCTATTCCTGAATCAGCTGATACTGTGGTCTTGACATCTGTCATTCAAGCGTCAGTTTGACAATTGTTATCTAAACTAGATGATTGCCAAATCGTTTTGGGGTCTCTTTATCAACTGTCATCTTCGAAATGACGTATTTCACTGTTTCGCTATCTGCCCTCTCTTCTGATCAGCTGTTTAACATGTGGTTTTGGCGTTTCTTATCAACTGTTATGGTGATCGTTTTGTTTCTTATCACTGGGATTGACATATGCCACTCATACGCCAGTTTGACCTTTGTCATCTAAATCTGCTGATTGTCAGATTGCTTTGACGTCTATTTGTTGAGGCTTCCCGAAAACACTGACGTCAGGAGCGGGAGGGGAAGAGGCAGACGTCACACCTGATCCCTTATCAGTTGAGAATACGCCATTCGCCCCCTTTTACACTACTTACGTCAAGTTGGATGACCATGTAACTATCTCCTCTCGTCTAGAAGCCAGGGCTAAGTCTAGGACTGGTCTAGGTGTAGGACCGACTCACAGCTGTAGAAGTGTTAAAAATCCCTTTTCGAATCAGTATTTTCATGTACCTCATGAACACTTGTATGGGTTACACATATGAGTGCCATTCCCCGGATTGTCGATTTAGTCGTGATGTATCTTGACGTTGGATTCGATAGGGTGACTTTCCATGCTGTGCAAAAGAATGGTACACTATTGAATATTATTTGCAGTGTTTTTACTTTGCCTGGTTTTACAAAGTAGAAAGGAAAGTTATGCAATCGTCTGAAACGAACATTTTCAGTTAACGTTCTTTTAAAATCTTCATGTTCCAAACTCTGCTGTGTCCAAACAACAATAATTGGCGAAATGGTCTGTATGTGTGTCTGTGAATGCTATTAAGAGGAAACAGCTGGTCAAAATCAGCTCAGTCTTGATGTCTAGCACGTGCGTCACCATGAGACGTTAAAAACTAAGTATAGCTATCGTAGTGATCAAAACACTAAATACATTTTTCTCAAAAAGTACGATAATGGTTTCGATTGAATTTCTTATATAGACAGCTTCAACTAACACAACAATACCACGAAATTCTCATTCGTATGAAAATGATGAGAGCAGCACAACAAATTACATTTAGACGATAAGCGAATTTACCACATTTTTTCTTTATAAACTTAGCTCAAAGGTAATCGGAATCTTCAAAAAAAGTGATTTTCCATTCGGGTGCCTATGCAATGAGAATGAGAAATTCGTTTCTAAACACCTTTACCCGTTAACTCTGGAAAAGCTATCATTCTTCTCAAAAAAATCTGGTCTTCAGCTTCATCAATTCTTTGTGTACCAATTGCTCAATAATTTCTGAATTGTAAACTCAACTGCTTTCTGCCACCATGAACTGAGTGAATAATAAATTGAATTAGTAGCGAAAGCCAAGAAGACCAGTGAATTTGTATAGACCTAAGGAAAGTTGTGTCGGAACATATAGCTAGTTCTCGAAGATTGTTTTTCACACTTTCGTTCTTTTGAAAAAGGAAAAAAAGTGTACTGAATTATAATGCGCTTGCGGGTTATTCTCTCGCTAGTGATTCAAAGTTGGCGGCAAAACACAGCGAAGACGAAATGGTTCATAAATGTTTGGAGGCTCAGAGCTAACTAGGTCACTCCGAGACTAGCACTTCATATCAATCTCACGAGGTTTGGATGTGAGAAGTAAAGTTTAGTTGGCGTCGTCGCATGATAAGGATTCGCACAACCGGGAAACTCGAGAGTTTCAAACGGTTGAGTGTTTCATGTCCCAAGGGTCAGCTTAGCGCTGAATCCGCTTGTTTTATTGATGGGGCCCAACAGAGTTAAGCCAGGTTTTACTTCTGTCATAAAGTCCTAGTGAATAATTGGCGTTGGTGAGGGCGGAAAGGCGGAATCTCAACGTAATGATTCATGGGCGGATCGGCACACTATTACGCCCACGACTACCGTGGCTAGAAAATCCTAGAGATTCCAGAATAATTTGTGTGAAAACACCGTTCGACCTTCACAGAATTAGAACCACACGTGAACGATGTACAACGTGTTTGTTCATACGCAACGATCACTTGAAATGCGCTTTCAAAGGAAACATTTCTGCAGTGTTGGGTGTAAGAGAAACAACGTGCAATAAAGACTTGAATTCCTTGACGAATGGGACGAACAGATACAGGACTGTGCTGCTGCACTAGGTTTTAAACGGTCACTTGGTTGTAGAGAAGGCTACTTGATTAGCTCGATAGAGCTCTGATTGAGCTAGAAAGGCAGGGAGTGACAGGTATGGACATTTTGGAAAAACCCTGCAAATTATTACACAATGGTTTATTATTCTCATGAACAGCTTGACCTAGTATTACTGCTCTGAGACCCATCCCATTCAATTCAGCATCGAATAAAATTGAACCATACGAAACATGACCTGGCTACAATGGAAATACGCAAACTAAATATTCTCCCGGCGCCCGTAAACGTCAGTAGCCAGAGGAAGTGGCCTTGGCGCCCAATCGGGGGGTTGCGAGTCGAGAGTTGAGCGGGTGGCGTTGCGAGGCGAGGACGAGGCGGGTGGTTTTTTATTGTGATGGGAGGGTGGGTGGAAGTACTAACGACGAAACGTTGACTTCCGCTGTAGTTCCCGCGTTATACTGCGTTTCGTTAATTTTTTTAAACCATTTTTTGCCCATAAAAACCATGGGCTTCGTCCGATCGGATTGCCGAGATGGCGGGCACAACTAGATACCAAATGGGATTTTTGTCGCGGAAGAACGAATTTTTCAGACCATGTTAAAGGCACAAAACGCCCCAGACGGTGGATGGCGGATGGTGGAAGGGGGATGGCGGACGGCGGACGGACATTGCAAATTTGGAATCTCCATGTCTTGAAACGTAAAGTATCAAATTTTGAGGGGGGGTTGTAAACAATTTTTCGTGACCGAAAACATAGGGTAATTATTCAGAATGAATAATAAACCAATATTCAGAATGAATAATAAACCAAAAAGGGGAACATCCAGGACACTCCGAGGAAAGTAAAACCGGCGGTCGATTCGGATATAATCCGTGGACGCCTTGAAGGAGACGTTAATTCAACTCCCATCCGATGAGGAAGTGACGCGTGCACAGCACCACACAACTTTCCTCAGCTCTACGTCAATTCACTTGTGTTCATGGCCTATTCTACTAACTATTGAAACATCACTTTACGACGGCAGGAAGCGGTAGCGCTTACAGATCTGGAATTCATACTGCTCCTCGTGCTCATGCCGCGACCATAGTTGACCTATTGCTACACAGATAACTTATGATAGTGTAAAACCTATTTTTTAAAGATGGAGAATAGTCGCTTTTCCAGAGTTATCGGCTAAAAACGTTTAGAAATGGTAGTAACTGAAACTGTGGTAGAGGAAATTCCGGAATTTCCCCTGCCCTTATGTACTTTATGAGCGTTACTAAAAATGTATCGTATAGGTACTCATACTGTCCACCTTAAGTTTTCCGAAGGATATCATTTCAGAGGAGTTTATAAGGAAAACATTACGCTAAGCTTGATTTTCGTGGAAACGTTTGGTAATGCATAGTGCTGCTTCCGTAATTTTTCCCCTCATGGGAATTTATAGTACTGCCATCTAAACAGGAGCTGTCTATGAGATAATTTGTTCAAAATCGTAGTAGCCGTTTTCTATAAAATACGTATTTGGCGATTTAGTGACAGTACTAACTATAATTATTTTTGGGTAGATTTTGCTCATACCCTTATTTTTGCGTTCCATGGTGACCTGCCAGCTAGATATCAAGTTTGAGCTTATTTGGTTTGGCCGTTTTCTCTAAAAACCGTTCACAGATATAAAGAACATTTTACCAAATAGTGTTTTTCGGACTCAGGAAAGGCTGAAACGTAAAAATTTGAAGAGAACTCAAAATGTGTTTTTTCAGCCAATTATACATAACTTTTCTCTGTAGAGCCAAGGAAGGTAAACAATTCGCGCGTGGGGGCTTTCCCTTAAGGACCAAGGGCAACGAACTAATTCGGCCTGATCTGAGCGGTTTTTGAGTGAAAAAAGTGAGCGCTTCCTCATTCATCAGCCCCAAGGGGTAGGAAGGAAAGTTACGTGATCGACTGAAAAAAAAATCCCATCCTGAAAAAATCGGCTGTGTATGTGATTCTACACGATTCATCGGAAATGGCTGAACGTAACCGTAAAATTAACAAGGGGCCAGTATCCCGCGGTGATGAAGAGTTGAAGACGTGGAGGGGAGATCGCTCCTGAACCTCCCAAACTGCACGGGAAAGGCCTCACGCTGCAGGACCTCTTGAGGGTGAAGAGCTGCCGTCGGAGAGAGGAGTGGGGGCCAAGCAGATGCTATGTGCGGAACAGTTCCGGGTTGGTTCTCAAGGAGTAAATTCATGGGGCCACTAGGAGCAAACCCTTCCTTCTACGCCCCGAAAACAAAAAAAACAAAACAAATGTAGTCTGAAGAACTGCCTCGAACGAGTTTGATTACGTTTTTGTGCGAGCACTTCCAAATAACTAGATAGTACCGTAAAATAATGTTCCGATTCGATGCTTCGTGAGAACTCAGACTTGCCTCTGAAAATCCCATTTTCTCCTTTCGAAGGGAATGTTATCCCTCAAAATGACGTTGCAAAATGTTTTTGATTATTCCCTTGGAAAGCTGATACTCTAGCGCAGCGTGGAGCCGTGAAAAATTCCCGTGGTGGACCTAAGAAACCCATATGCGTTTGAACAAAATGGAGATTTGTATGACGACAGACTTTAGTTTTCTATTAATTCTTAATAATATTCCAGTGTTTTCGGTCGGAAACATTTTGATACTGACCCCCCCCCCCCCTACCACAACCATCAACATTTTTAGAGAGAACCGTTTCAAGGCTTCAGGATCACAAATTTGCAATGTCCGTCTACCGTCCGGAGTATATTTTGCCTTTAGCGTGGTCTCTGCCTGTCCCAAATTGGAATGAACCCCTCGGCCTGAAGACTAATCGTGCCCGTCCTCATGTCTCAAAGTATTCCAAGCTGTCTGATGGACTCTTCTGGCATATTCTCCCATAGTCCTCTTAACTAGTGACAAAGAAGTCCCACGATGAAGCAGCGGCGATCAGATCTGACGGAGTCCATGGTTGTTATAGGCAAACAACGAAATTCTGCCAGTTTCTGCGAAATTCGCCCCGTTTTGTATCGTTTCTTCGGTATTATTTGATGTTGAGTCGAATAGGGTGTTTCTCAAAGATGCAGGATGGCGCCCTGGTGAACAAAAGTGAAGTCACAGTACATATAGTGCAGTAAATAGTAGTTGATGTACATCGTGGTTCAAAATAGCGAAAATGATCTCTCATTTCAAATTACTGCCTCGTAGCTCACACAATTTTCATCGTTCATGTGTATGTGTATTAGTAGTTTTTGATACTGAATCGAATGGAATGGGTCTCGGAGGTGCGAGACAACGTCAATCTGTTCAAGAAATGACTGAATCGATGTGCAATGATTTACGTATTTTCACTTTCCTTGGCTCTACGAAGTAGAAAAGAAGAAAACATTTTGAGTTTTCTTCAGATCTTTACGTTTCAGACCCTCCTGAGTCCGCAAAACACTATTTGGGAAAATGGGCTGTGTGTGTCAGTCTGTGCGTCTGTGAACGATTTTTAGAGAAAACCATCGTACCAAATCAGCTTAAACTTGATACCTCGCCCGCAGGCCACCATTGAACGCCAAAATAGGGGTTTGGACTAAATCCACCGAAAGTTAACTATAGTTATCATAGTAATCAAAACACCAAATATTTTTTTTCTCAAAAACGGCTCTAACGATTTTGATTAAATTTTTTTTTAAATGATAGCTCTTAATAAGGAAATTATACTACGAAATTCCCATTTGGGGGAAAATGACGAGAGTAGCACAATAAATTATCAACATTTTCGACCTAATCGATTTTAGAGTGGTTTTTTTCTTATAAACTCCGCTTGAATGTTAGCAAAAAGTCAAAGAAAATTGGTAGTGTAGTCCGTTCCAATACCTAAAGGGTGAGTGTTTAGGAACGCTCATGAGGTTCATAGGGCTCACTCCAGAAACTCCTGAATTTCAACTATCCCGTTGCGTTTACTACCAGTTCTAACAGTTATTACCCAATAACTCTGCAAAACTGATTACTATCCTGCTTCAAAAAATTTGTGTTTACCGCCTCATCAATTTTCTGTGTACCATCTGCTCAATAATGGTCCTGCAATGAATATGAGCAGCACAATAAATTCTGTGCTGTGACGTGTTGTTTGACCAAGTTCAAAGGAACTGAATGAATTGATTAAATAGAATTAGCATGCACAAAGTCAATTGAGATAGAGCTAAGAAAAGTTGTGTGTTGCAACGCACCAGATATTTTCACTCGCTCTACCAACTCAAAACATGTGCTTTTCCATCGAGATGATGGAAAATTCTACAATCTTTACAAACGCTTAATCGTATTTGAATTAACTGGAACGTTAACGGAGTTGTAGCCGTTTTAGTGCGATCAAGTGGGAAATATGAAACAGAAATCTTAAATTGTCCAAAACTCGGATTTGAAGATGAGTAAGAAAATATTGTTGTTATCTTATTATGTTACCAACGTTTATCCGGGGCCGAAGATAGAATATAAATGAACTTGTTACACGTCACACATCCAGGTATTAAGCTTTGAAATGAATGTGGAGTGTCTACATTATGAGACAACTTCGAACAGAAATTGAAAAATTGATTCCTGGCATGAGACCGTTACTAAATTCAACACCCGGTATAGAACATCAAATTGGTTGGTTCATATAAAGATCGTACTGTGATAAAGATCACTGAATTTGCCGAGATCTAAGAAAAAATATATGACGCCATCAGATGTTAATCAACGTGAACGCAACTGCGAATGAAATTCCAAAAAGTCCTGGTGCCTTCAGAATACCGAGTTTGATAACATTCCCGAACAATTGTTCTGTTCCGCTCGTTGGCACGTCATTCGCACGTGTTGATTATAACTGACGTCGAATTTCCAGGATAAGGAACAAACGCTTCAACGCTGCTCCAATTTTTCGTTCGATTAAAAAAAAAATGCTCGCCGTGTCGTTTCTTTAGATACTAGTAGAGCGACGATCAAAGGCTCTCTGTTATAAGTTTTCACTAGTGAACTCCACCGGTCAATTCGAAAACAATTATAGCGCTCTGGAGCCCACGAGAATTGACCTCTCGACTCGTGGTTTCATTACAGCGCTGTAAACAACGGGATATTACCGAGAGTCGGAGGAAATATAATACTGTATTTTGTATGTACTTTTACGTTATTGTTCGTAGGACGAATTGAACTCTGCTTTTCATCCGACCGAAGAGGAGGATCAACTTGCGGTTATTCTGGGAGGCGTTTAAGTCCATTAGGTCCCGTAAAATCATTCTCCCCTGAACTTGATCCATTTAGACGGATAAATTTACCTGTATAAATTTATCCATTTAATTAGTACAATCATTTCGGTAATTCCAAAATGCACTTTTCGTATTCGTGGCTGATCAATTAAATATTATGAATTAATAGCGATATTTCTCGTTAATTATAGTGAAACCAGCTAAACACCTACGTTGATTTTCGAGATGGATTCACAAATAAACCAACTAAACGAAAAGAGAACAACGTTGTAAAGCTGCCCTTCCTAATTCCCTTCCTGCCCTTCTACGAAGTGGATTGAAAGTGTTTGGTTTTGATTTAAGTGTTGAGTGATTTTATTCATGGACTGTATTTGCAGCCTGATTTTAAAGGGGGTCGAAATCAGAAGCAGTTTATTCCTAAATTGGCACATAGGAAGTAGGATTGACTCACCAAACTGCCGCGGGCGCTGCCTGCCTCGTTCCCTGGGCCCAGGGTGGAGTCGTATTCCCGTAAGCAATAATCGCTGCACGAATCCTGCCATCTGCAATGACGGGTGTGGAAACTATTGATGCGAGCACCAAAAAAAAACAACACTAAAACCTGGTCATGTCCTTTTTGTAAATGAGCATTTGAAATAAAAGAAAAGAAAATTCGCCAGAGCGCGCTAGTGGCAATCAATCTTCCAGTGCCATTTGAATCAACATAATTGTCGTTGCCAATACAATATCAGTAAGTAATCAGCAGAAATCGTCCGAATGCACCACTCAACAATGTCTGGCTCGACGCATCACACAATCGTTTACTCCGTTCATACAAACTATAAAACACGGGAGAGGGAGTTAAAAAGGAACTCGGTGAGCGTGAGGAGGACGTATTATATGTGCAATGAACCGAGTAGAGTTTGTGTACAAAAGGGCAACACAAGGGGACGACTCGTGATACGCGTGAACTGGCGGGAAACTGTATCTGAAAGAAAGAGGGAGAGTAGATAGAGGAATATGTGTCTGAGTGAGCACTGGGAGACGAGTGACTTTCGTGAGAGTTCGTAGGTGAATGGAATTGTAAGGAGCTGTCTGTTATGGAGAGGAATCTGAAAAAGGAGTGGAAAAAGATGAGAAAACCACTTTGGGGAAATCCGTTGCCGATGGAACTAACCGTGGGGGTGTAATTTCCGAAAGGGACGAAGGTCTTTCTGGAAACTATAACCTTGCCGTTAAAGGCTAGGGACTAAAGGTTTCGTAATTTATTGTGCTGTTGCCAATCATTCTACGATCTTCGTTGAAGAAACTAACGTCCAAATGATAGGTAACTGTCCAACCAATTGTGTGAAGGGACGTTCGGGTTAAGAGTTCTGCATCTATAGAGGGCACAATTTAGCCAATAAAATGACGTCGGAATATCTGAGGTTGATCCTAATTACTAAAAGACGCTAGTGGGATACGGGAAAAATCTATACAGAAAAAACTGAGCTAAAATTGTTTGCTAATTTATTGCGCTGCTCTCGTTATTTTCTACGGAATGTGGACTTGAAATCGCAGTAACACAATCAGAGATTTCTGAGAAAACATAACGTACCGCACAACTTTCCCCGGCATTTCGTGCATTTATCTCTTTTAATCATTCTAGAAATGATAATATCACGTAGTTGGCGTGAACTTTGAAGAACGCTCAACGTGGCGCATAAGGTTTCGAAATTCATTAGCCACATTGACTTAGAAGCCTAAAAGCACGATGTTGATTTATTTTGGTTGTATTTTCTTCTGTACAGTTGCAGTTTTTTATTTACAAGTCAAGAATCAGATTTGATGTGATTTGATTCCACCGTTTTGCGGTTCTTCGCAACATCACACGGACGAGGAGCGTTTCTTTAGACTCGGAAGCATTTCAAATACCGTAGTGAGAAAAAGAAATGTTTTTTCCAATCAACTACGAAATCGTCTTTGCTACTTCGTAGCACTAACGGAACGTAACATCCTTGGTGTGGCACATTACACAACTTTCCACGGCATTTAGCGGTTTCCTCGGTTAGGTTAATGTATTTTTCGCTCAATTCATACTTTACTTTTTCACTTCCAGAATTTATTGTGTTAGATCTACTTCTGCCACCGCCATCACTGACGTATCAGGGCTTAGGGGATTCACGGCACTGCCAACTTGATTTCAGGAGAAGGAATGTGTTTACGCCAGAAAAACTGGTAACAACTTCTAGACTTCTGTGGTTTGTTTATTTTTTTTTCTCGTTCGTAATCTCCATTCCCGCAAGCTTTTCTGCCCTACAGGTTGGAAAATTACGCGTTATCTTCTCTCGACGAGAAGCCTGATGCCAGTGACTCAATTCCGCAAGGACCGCGATAGCGCACAGTGACATTGTCTATCGCTCCTCGCCTCAACCTTCGCGTGTTACCAGAGACAGATTTTGAGCTACGAATTTCAACCAAGCTCTTCAGTGCCAAATTGGGCAAGTCAGAATCATGCAGTGATAGGCGAACTACTCCACGACGATGGAGGTTCTATTACTACCTCTCAACGGAAACCGTCAGATCCATCCGGGACAGAGCAATTTGATTTTCCTTTTATTTATTTTTCTCTCATCGCTTGAATGAAATTGCGTTTCTGTTTTCATCCTGCGAAGAAGCATTTCGTTATTTTCATCATTCGCATTATATTTCCTCTCTCATTGAGTGATCAGTAAAGTTGCTTCCATCCCACGCAACACAGGAATCTTGTTTGAACGCGGACCGAACTAGTTTGTTGCGAGCTGAGGTTTTTTCCTTCCCTGATAGAATTTTAATTGGCCTCTTCTGCTAACAAAAGACTTCAAGGATTATTTCCGAAGTCGTCAAGAGGTTTTACCAGACGGTTTTTCCAATACGTTCTCCCTCACACCTCTCGCAGCCCCCCCCCCCCCAACACGACTTCAAACCAAAACATTCCACAATCAGTGCCCACGGTATTCTGTAGCTTCCCACTCTCATCGTAACACCAGTTAACATATCTAGAGGCCCCCTGTATCGCCTGAACCAGTACTACTGGCTGCTCAATAATCAGAAATCTACTGTCTTAATTAAACCCAACGTACATTGTGTTATTTGGTACATTTAAACCCAGTTAACCAATACAGTCCTACATATCGTACGACGAGAACGTTCTCTCTCTTTCACTTGCCCCCTCACGTGCTTACTGTTTTGAAATTATTCTGGAAATATCTGGTGCGCTGCAACACACAACATTCCTTAGCTCTACGTCAATTCACTTTTTACATGGCTAATTCTGTTCAATCAATTCATTTATCACTCAGTTAATTAGAACTATGTCAAACAACGCTCTACGGCAGCAGGAAGCGGTAGCGCTTACAGTTCCGGAATTTATTGTGCTGCTCGTACTCGTTCCAGAACCATTACTGAGCAATTGGTACACAGATATATAATAAGGCTGTAAACACGAATTTTTTTAAGAAGGATAGTAATCACTTTTGCAGAGTTATTGAGCGAAAACGTTTAGAACTGGCAGTAAGCGAAACAGTGGGAGTGACTCCCATCTATCTTATGAGCGTTTTTATGAGTGTTTATGAATTTAGTAAGTAGAAAAAAAGCCATGTACCCGAGTGAATTGACGTAGAGCTAAGGAAAGTTGTGTGTTGGAACGCACCAGATATTTTTTAAATATTCTAATAACATTTCAGCGGAGTTTAAAAGGAAAAAACCGCGCTAAAACCGATTTTCGTAGAGAATTTGGATAATTTATTGTGCTGCTCTCGTCATTTTCCCACGGATGGGAATTGTAGGGAACAGTTGCCTTATTGACGTAGAGCTATGGAAAGTTGTGTGTTGGAACGCACCAGATATTTTTTAAATATTCTAATAACATTTCAGCGGAGTTTAAAAGGAAAAAACCGCGCTAAAACCGATTTTCGTAGAGAATTTGGATAATTTATTGTGCTGCTCTCGTCATTTTCCCACGGATGGGAATTGTAGGGAACAGTTGCCTTATTGACGTAGAGCTATGGAAAGTTGTGTGTTGCAACGCACCAGATATTTTTTAAATATTCTAATAACATTTCAGCGGAGTTTAAAAGGAAAAAACCGCGCTAAAACCGATTTTCGTAGAGAATTTGGATAATTTATTGTGCTGCTCTCGTCATTTTCCCACGGATGGGAATTGTATGGAACAGTTGCCTTAATGGTTGTTATCAATATAAAAAATTTAATCAGAATCTTTAGAGCTTTTTTCGAGCAAACAAATAATTGGTGTTTTGATCACTATGATAACTATAGTTAACTTTCAATGGATTTTGTTCACACCCCTATTTTGGCGTCCCATGGTAACCTGCGGGCGAGATATCAAGTTTGAGCTGATTTGATACGGTCGTTTTCTATAATAATCTTCACAGATACACAGACCATTTTCCCAAGTCGTGTTTTTTGGACTCAGGTGGGTCTGAAACGTAAAGATCTGAAGAAAACTCAAAATTTTTTTTCAGCCGATTACATAACTTTCCTTTCTACTGTAGAGCCAAGGAAAGTAAAAAAGACAAGAAATCATAGCAATTTTTGTTTTTCTTAAAAACGAATTTGGTTAATATTTTCATATTGACAGTACCAAGAAATTCCCGTCTGTGGGAAAACGATGGGAGGTGCACAATTAATTACAGACGATTTTCTCGAAAATCGGGTTTAGTGTAATTTTATCCTCATAAACTCCGCTCCAATGTTACAAGGTTCTTCAGAAAAGTTCTCATCTCATAAAATATACAGATATACTCCAGGTATTCCTGAGTTTCAACCACGGCCGCCTAAACGTTTTTTTACCCGATAACTCTGGAAAAGTGATTACTATAATTTTTTAAAAATCGGTCTTACGCCATCATTAATT